>BRKX01000015.1:23807500-25057500 GCA_026008535.1 Perilla frutescens
TAATTAATATCAACTTTTTAGTAATTTCCATTATAAACAACAAAACATAATTCCTTTATTATAATTCACCTTTTTATTTCATTCCATAAATCAACATGGCATAAACAACATCAATACAAGATAAACGACGTTCATCAATAAAAATTACCGTGCTTAAAATATATATTTCGACATAGTCATAGATTATTATTAAAAGATGGAATTTAAACGATAAATTAAAGAAAGAAAGAAGAGAAAATGACCTGATTTTTTTCATCATTAATGTCTGTTGAAGCCTCTGTCTGGTGAGGGGTGTGATCTGCTACAACCCCAGAATCTCCCCAATTCTCAAAGTGCCAATTTCCACAGGCGCCGGCGGAAACCGTAGTTGCAGCCTTGTGCAGCATGAACTGCCCTGTCTCTACTGCAACACTACCTGACGACCCCGTTTCAGCTGAACCAAAACTCTGACAAAGAAACATCGTCTCAACAAACGCAACTGCTCCTCAATCCATCGTTCATGTTTTGTGCTTATGAGTATAAATCAATTTAGTTTAAACTATGATGAAACTTACATTAGGAACTCCATCCAACTGCAAGTTACTAGACGCAACTGAAACATTACTTGTTTTGCTGCCGTTGTACATCGAGTCTACTGTAAGTTTGCAGATGCCATATTTAAGTTACCAAGTTATTACAAACTCCGTGCGTGTGTGTGTGCGCACGTGAGAGAGAGAGAGAGTAACAAAAGGTACAACAGTTTCAGTATCGCGGATCTGAAAAACAGTACTTCTGTCAAAATCAGCAGAATCAAGATGATGAAATAGCGATTGAAATCCATTTCCAGTAGACTGTAAAAGCTCCCCAAGATGCGCAACACAGCCTCCATTTTTATCAATGTCATGGCCTCTACATACACGTACACATAGTTATGTATTACTTCACTCAAAACGTGCATAATAAAAAAAGAAAGAAAGAAAGAAAGAAACAAGAATTTTCATAAATCATAGCGCACAAACTCCAGCATGAAGCAAAAGAAGCAAACAATTCTTGATCATCACCTGATATAAAAGGGTGACTGCAGATGGCTGAACATATCAGAGTTAAAGCTGCTATGCATCTTGATCTCAGCTCTCTCTCTCTCTCTCTCTCTCTCTCTCTCTCTCTCACCTTCACTGTGTGAGCGTGAATCTCTCTTCAACTACAAATGCTACGTGAAGAAAAAGACAAGAGAAGAAGAAACAAGAATTGAATCAGATTTAGAAATGACCGCGCGCCAAGAAAGAAA
The DNA here is from genome assembly GCA_026008535.1 of Perilla frutescens. Taxonomy (NCBI): domain Eukaryota; kingdom Viridiplantae; phylum Streptophyta; class Magnoliopsida; order Lamiales; family Lamiaceae; genus Perilla; species Perilla frutescens. The sequence goes on from BRKX01000015.1 coordinate 23,808,768, forward strand.
AGTACGTAAGTTGCCCTAGTTAGATACGTGAAATGACTGAGGATAATATCTGTAAAGCAATCCTTTTCACGACAAGATTACGAATCATAATCCGAAGTAGTGTACCATTTATAATTAGCATCATCAAATCATCAAACTTTTTTAGAAAGTTGGTAACGTGGCACGAACTCGGGCCGGAGGGAGAGATATATAACAGGATTGCAGACGTACACTGGTCAAAGACAGCTAACTATTCTGTATCGTCGTTCTCTTAGATTTATTACGTTCTCAGTGTATTTGTACCCTTGTTGTCGTCCAAGTTTTTACCACAAGGTTATATACCGCGTTGCATAACGGTTTTTCATCATCATGATAGTAACAACTAACAAACAATATGTACGTCCGTCGTCTCTTTAAATTCAATTCATTCTAATGTGATATTGTGTTGTTAATTTAATTGGGATTATTCCTTCCATACCCTTTTAGAAATGAGATCGTTGACCACCGGCCTCAAGTTCCATTAATTTACTGTGGAGGGTATTGCTTTTGAAATTGATTAATAATTTAATACTAGTGTGTGTTGCTTATATTGTTAATTACTTATATATGAACGAGTAGTTAAATGTTAGTTTCACTTCTATAAATAATGGTCGTTGCACTTGTACCAGATCATCAATGGACATACAATTCAGTTTCATCTTCTGCTATGCTTTTTCTTTCATTTCAGGCTAAATTGACCTAATAGATATTGACATGTGTAAGAACCACCCTGATTTTACCTACCTTTTTTTTTCTTTTAGGACCATGTTCTCACTTGCGGAGATTTGTGTAATAGCTTGCAAATCCTATATTTTGGATGATATGGAAGCTTGCAACTGACATGTTTTAAGTAAATTTCATTCATGCATCATAGTTTGAAAATCACATAAGAGAAACAAACTGCACTAAGAAAAGTGTAAGGCATGTGTGTATGTGTGTGTAATTATATATTTTGATGTTGATGGATTTGAATTTGAAATTTTTGACCACAAGCTCCCACTCCATCGCTGGACTACCCGCAAAGAGAATTGGAAACTCTATATTATTTTAACTAAGCACAACGTTGTATATATATACATTCACTAAATCGATCCGATCGACTGACCTTGCAGCCACTCGCATTAATAAGTTCAATTTATTTATAATATATAGGCGTTTTTAGTCATGTATGTCATGATCGATATTAATGGCATTTGATTTGGGATTTTTTTTAATTAATGAGAAATTGGGAAAGTTTTGTTACAATTATTACAATAATTATGAGTAATTTTTAAGTTATATTTCATGTATACGGGGAACTAAAAAATATAAATGATCTATAACCAGTTTTGTACATACATGATGGGCCCATCATTTTTAAGCTATTTGCAGCTTTCTCTTTTTGTCCAAATACGAAAGTTTCAAAACTTTTTTGTCCAAATACAAAAGTTTCAGCCAAAAGTTTTGACCGGCCGAGAAAACCTATCGTGACACTTCAATTACTTATTGTGACACTTAAGTATATATTGTGATAGTCTGAAATCAAGATTATTTTGTGGGCGGGCCGATATAGATTGGAAATAGAAAAGTTTGGGAAATAGAAGAGGGGATGCAATCCACCTTAGAATTTACCCATGTTGTATCATTAATTCGAAAAAAATATCACTGGACATATTTTTATATAGAATCACTTGTGTGCACTAGGTGCACCATCAGACGCGTTGATCGGCCAACGTCGAAAATCGTGTGTTGACTAGGTCAACTCACAAAAAAAATCTTTTAAAATCAGTATCAACCGTAACACTAAAAAGTATCACATGTATCCTTAAAAGTATCGGTCAATTTTTATTTTTTATTTTTGTAAAAATCATGAAAATCAGTATCAATCATAACACTAAAAAGTATCACTCAAAATTCAAATCGTATCACCTATTTCACCATTTTTCTTTTTCCCGGATTGACCGGGTCAATGCGCATTAATCTGTGTTGACTGTCTGATATAAGCTTATATACATTTAATGCATGCAAGTTTTTGTCATTTTTATATCGTCATATTGATTTTTATTTTATTTTTTTAGATATCAATTATATATAAAATATTAATTAATTATATTGGATGGTTAGTATTTTAGAAAGTTCAGATAGTGTTTGCTCGGTAGGGTCGATCCTACTACTTTCTTTAATGTTGAACTCGGAACCAGGAACCTGACGCATGCATGAGATTTTCAAACCATTAAAAATTTGGCGTGTTCGTCCAGAAATATGATCCACCTTTAAGGCTTTAATTAATTACGTTTTAAATATAATGCACCAAACTAAATCATTATTATTATTGTTTTAGGATAAGGCCGCTATTCAGAGGTGAGGCTCGCATTGGGTAAATTATTATTATTATAATAATTTGCAACCCACACGAAAAAAGTAAACAACACTTAAAAAATTCAAATGTGACAGATTCATAAGTGATGAAATTTTCTGTTACACTTTTTTGTGTTTTACTCCCTATTTCATTATTAAATATATATGATTTTAATAATATTTATTATAAAATAAAAATTAATTATAATAAAAATAATCATAGTCAACATTTATCAACAAAAAAATGAATAAAAAAATTATGAAACATAATTTTGAAAAAAATAACCATAATAATGAATTAATTAATTGAAAATTGAAAATTAAATATTAAAAAAAATTATAAACCCTAATTGAATGGGGTACATCCTAAAAATAATCATAAAATTAAACTAAATCACAAAAAAAAAAATTACAATTGAAGAAAAAATTACAAAAAAAAAACTTGTAATTTGAAAGTGTAACACTGGTTATAACATAAAAAGTGTAACAGAAAATTCCATATGGGCTCACATCTGGTGATGTTTGTGGGAAAACTAAATCATTATTTGTTCTTATAATTCGTGGTTTTTGAATTCTTACTAGATAAATTTATTGACCTTCTTCAGTATAATTTGATGGCGGTCTATGACAGTAGAAGAAATATAATTAAATCTTTGTGAATATTTCTAAGGTTAATTAATGAGACTTTGTTATTGGTAATAGCTAAAAATACCAAACCTTTTATATTTTCTTTTGGTTTTAATTAGTCAATTCATTTAAAATTGTCAATTTAACTACACTTTTTGTTGGTTCTCTTGTTCACTCGGAACAATAATAAAAGATGCAACAATAATAAGCCGAATAGAAATACTCAGCACTTACTGACGAAAATATATTTGGAAAGTAAATACTACTATAACAATAATGATCTAGATCAGAATATATGCTGAAGGAAATTTTTTAAAAAAATGAACTTGTAGTGGCTATTTTTCGTCAGCCCACTATGCTAATCCATGAATTTTGAACATTGTCGTTTAACCGAGCAACCTCATAAAGATCGGGTAATTTGAATTACTTTGAACTAGCCGTCCGCATTACCTGGAAGGGTTGACGTGATCAAACAAATGAGATCGTGCCTCAACCACTCCTGTAATTTACGTGAACCCTAGCGCTATTTCTCTCTATAAAAGGAGACCTCCCTCCTCATTTGACGACTACGCTGAAATACCCACAAGCTTCACGTCATACCCTAATTTCCACTCAGGCGATTCAACATCCAGGCTTCTTTCCTACATTTTTCCAGATTTGAACGACGTTCTCTTGATTTCTAGTCACTGGCTTAATTATTCAATTATTTCATATCTTATCGCTTTCTACTCCTATTCTTTTCCTGACTTGAGCGTCGGAGGCCCAACGATCGTCAACCCCCCGACGGTCTTTCGCTCTTACGTTTTTTTCTGGTTTTGTTTCACAGATTGGCCGCTGCTCCGGACTGATATGATTAATTGCAGATTTTCGGATCTACAATTTAGCGCCCATCGTGGGGCAGCGATCTATTCGTGAAACAAAATGACAATGCCTAATGAGAGTCACAGAGATGGAAAAGGACCCCAGCAAGATGGCAGAACCGCTACGCCTTCGCCCGATGTTGATCTGTCACTGGCTGATGTTCTGAGGAATATACAGCATCAAATGGCAAACACCACGGGGGAGTTAGCGCTTCTAAGATCAGAGAACGCTTCACTCCGCAGTAAACTTGAAGATCTGACCATCAATGACAACACACGCCATCTGAACTACATGAAACCCACCAATCTGTTCGGTGAGCCAAATTCAATATACTCTGAGCGTCGTCGTTCTGTTACTTTTACTGATCCATTTATTGCAGGTACTAGTGTGTCAGCACAGAAGGTAGACACCAGACAACAAATGGAGGAGAGCCCGCTAAGGCCACCTCCAGGGTTTGAATATCATGCTTCTGGGCAGGAAAGGATCCGACACCAGACCCTCGAGCAAGAAAGGGTTGAACAGCAGCGCCGGTTCAACCAGGGATTCGATCAGAGAATGATCGATCACCCAAGTGAATTGGAGCAACGACTGGCTGGTATCGAGGCAATGATAACGTGAATTCCTGGTGTACCTCTCCCAATCCGCAAGGCTGCACCAAATAGCTTCGCTGACTCACCATTCGTGGATGAAATAGGGTTAACAGAGATGCCGTCAAAATTCACCTTACCATCTATGAAGTTATTTAACGGAACTTCAGATCCGGATGACCATATCGCATAGTATAAACAGAAGATGTTCATCGCAGCAATACCAAAGTACCTGAGAGAACAATTTAAAACTCACTTTCAAAACATAAGTTTTTTTGTGTGCGTGAGACAAGAGAGTTAATATAATAATATGAATACATAATAACTATAAATACTTAAATGTGGGTGACAGGTGATTGAGGTGATAGGCAGCATGAATATCATGTGGTAGAAGTTAAATGTTGACGTAAATGATGATGGGATGATGGCCAATATAAGCATATTATTTAATTTTGTTAGGAGAAGAAATTAATTGAGGAATTAATACGATCTATGGATTTTGCCAAATCCTCGCTCCCCACGCGACTTCTCAATATTTGTAAACGGGTGGGTTGCTCACCCTCGCTCTGATCCAGGAAAAAAAAATTATATAAGAGAAAGTATTACTCATTTTATTAAAAAAATATCAGTTGTAGTTTTAAAAGTATTACTCTACGTGCTGATTTAATTATATGAGTTAATTACATTTGAGTTATGATTTAATACATGTAAATTTGGGTTTCTTATTTCCAATTAGAATTTAAATTAATTTATTTTAATTTTATAGTTCACTAATTCCATTTAAAGTATATATTTATTTCAAAATTATGGTTTTTTATTTCCAATTAGGTTTATATATATATATATATATATATATATATATATATATATATTTGTTTTGAAAAAATTAATTATCGAACATAATGCATAAGTCCACACGTTACTGCCGAGCGAGTACATTGCGTGAGTCATCAGATTTAAAAAAAAAAATCACTTTAGTTTTAAAGCTCACTAATTCTATTTTAAGATATATAATTTTTGACGAAAAAATAAAAAAATAAAAAAATTAATGAAAAATAAAATAAAATAAGAAGGCAAGTATACTCCGTGCGCTGTGCATGGGTACACGCCCCAAATTCAAATATAATTTTTGGCCTTTTTTTCAAATTTTTAATGGGTTTGGCCCACCCAAAAACTTATCTACCCAGGACCTTCTAAAAAACATGTATATTATTATGAATTTATATTGTATTGTTTTTTCACCAATTTTAAAAGTTACGCTTCAATACTCAATATTTGAAAATTAACACTATGATACTAGTGCAATATTTTGGTGTCTTAAATGTTGACATAGAATGCTGATCAAACGTGTATTAATAATTACACGTCATTTTATAAAAAAAAAAATCACCAAAATTTTCAAAATTTCACGTCAATATTTAAGACAATGAAAAATTGTACTATTAGTGTTTATTTATCAAATATCAGGCATTGAAGTGTAACTTTAAAATTCTGAGACAAAAGTTAATAGATGGACAAATGTTGAGTATTGAAGTGTGATTAAACCTATAATACTAATGTAATAGGGAAAGTTGCAATTGTATGCCCTGTAAGTAATGTATTATAAATTTAAATTTAACTCAAAAGAGTTGCATGGTCTTATCTATTTCGTATAGATTAAAATTTGCAAGTTCCACACAATTAGTTCATTATCTTCTTTTTTTTTTTGTAATTATTTAAACAAAATTATTTCATTATCTTTAAGTAGTCTGCATATGTGTCCGTATTTAAATATAAAGATTTTATTCAGCCACCAAAAAAAATATTAATTTAATAGCTCAATTTGTTTAATCAACATATATATTTTATTTTTCTTATAAAAACATATTATATTTACCGGAGTTTTTGCAAAACTATCTAAAAATAAAATAGGCTGATTAAGCCTGAAGAACATGAAGAAAAGTTGCTATTCAACATTCTAGACCCTTCAATCCTCATTTGAGCTATTTCTTCAACTCATCAAATCCTTAAATTCATCGTTAATATTTGTGTGAGCTATTTTACCGGTTAAAATTCATTAGACGAATCAAAATTTAAATTCAAACTCATATTTAATGATCATATATTGTATTGTTGTTAGTGTTAGATTGTGTTTGAATTTAAATTTGACCCCTCAATCATACTCCCCCAAAATTCGTAATTACAATCTTCAATCTCCAATTAGTCTTAATTAAATTCTTAGTTAATTTGAGTTTTTTCGTCAATCACACCTGTTCAAATTTCAATCCAAAGGTTCTATTTGACCACGAATGGACGATTTAACGACTCGAGTTGCTTAATTAACATTGTATTTTATATTTTAAGATCAAAATAGATGAAAAAATGGGCATGAGTTGAAACTTGCAAAAATGGGCGACATAGATTTAAATTATAGGCGACAGCAGACGACCCCCACGTAGTACTTCCAACGTAATAACTCCATTGCAGTTGCACTGAAAAAAAAAATGAAGAAGAAGAAGAAGAGAGAGAGAAAAGAAAAAGCTTAATTGCTGCGTGTCCATATCATCCACGCATTTCCACCCTATTTTTGGGATGAAAACTAGTGGATGAAGTAAACTACGGCGATTGTCTCGTAAACGATATTACAATACTTCTAGAATCGGAACGGATTGAAGTACAAAGGAAAAAGAAGAGTAGAACTGTAGAATATAAATTATTTTTTTTTGGAGAGAAGTAGAATATAAATAAATTGGAAATGAAAGATGATTAAATAGTGCAGAACAAAACTTGGCAGATTCTGGACTGAATCTCGAACTGAACAACCGAGTCGAGGAGACCTCTCTCCGCAAAACAACTACACCTCAGTTAGTGCTCGTGGTTTGGCGTTCTATCTATCAAAGATGAAAATGCTTCGTCCTTCCGGCTGTCGCACCAATATTCCGGCAACACTCTAAGGACTAGATATTGCGAAGACCGGGAGCAGACTAGACTATGTAGATGATGTATGATTATTTCGAATTTGTGTCACTAGCATGCTCTGGAATATCCTATTTAGAGGCACCTTCCACCTCAGATAGGGATCAGCAAATTAGGATTTGAGAGCATTAAAACTTGTTGTGTAACCTCCATGAGTTACTAAAAGCTCCGACGAATTAGATATTACGAGGACTAGGAGCAAACTAGACTATGCAAATGTTATACAATGATTTCAAATTGTGTCTCTAGCATACTCTAAAATGTTCTATTTATAGACACCTTCCACCTCAGGTAGGGATCAACAAATTAGAGTTTGAGGGCATTCAAACCTGCTGAGTAATCTCCAGGATTTACTAAGGATCATTAAACCTACTGAGTAACCTCCAAGAGTTACTAAAGGCTCCCATGAACAATTCAAATTAGGTTTTGAGGGCATTCAAACTTACTGAGTAACCTCCAGGAGTTACTAAGGATTATTAAACCTACTGAGTGAGTAACCTCCAGGAGTTACTAAAGGCTTCGACGAAAAAGATATTGCGAGGACTGAGAGCAGACTAGACTATGCAGATGTTGTATGATAATTTCGAATTGTGTCTCTAGCATATGCTCTAGACTGTCTTATTTATAGGCACCTTCCACCTTAGGTAGGGATCGACAAATTAGGATTTGAAGGCATTCAAACATGTTAAGTAATCTCTGGGAATCAACATACAAGAAACCAGTTCAAAGAAAATTTCGTGATGAGTCCTCTAGCAAGGATACAAAAGAGTTGATTGAAAAATACCATGGAGAAGAAGAAAATGATGAAGAGAAAGAAGAACCAGAAGCAAGATCTTCTGCAAAGTAAACAAAAACTCAGAATCTTTCTCTTCATGATTTATTGAAGCAGTTGGAAAGCTCTTACAATGTGAGTAAGAAGACTGAAGCAAAGAAGGCAAGAATGAAGAGTTCATCAGTCAAAAAACCAAAGAAGACTGATGCTCCTACAGTGAAGAAGATCATCACAGCACCCGCTGCTCAAGCCTTTCAGAAAGAGAAAGGTCTTGTTGCTAATGAGACAGTTGTGCCTGAAGATGTACCTGTACACGAGGATGTACATGTTGCCAAATAGTCTGCTGTAGAGAAGTCTACAATAGAGAATCGTATCACTGAAAAGCCACCAACAGAGAAACCAACAATTGAAGAGGGTGGAGATGTTTCATAGGAAGACGATATTCCTCTAAGCATAAGAATGAAAGTTCTAGCAGCTGTAAAAGGGGAGAAGAAGGTCATCAAAAGACCTTTAGTTGCTGATCTATAAGAGGAAGTAGAAGAACAAAGCTCTTCCTCAGAGTCTGCTGGAAAGACTCATGTTTCATCTCAAGAAAAATTGATGGAGAGTGCTCAATATGAAGTTGATCTATTTTCTACTGGATCGTATGTCAAGAAGAAGACTCCGCGAAAGAAGTTTTCTACAGAAGTTGTCAAGATCAAGCCCAAAATTCCTATCACAAGAAGCGGAGCATTTTCTACTCTAACATCCACAGCTCCAACACAAAAAAAGAAAAAAAACAATCACCAGTGCTGGCCATCATAGAAGGCCAAGAAGACTGTTCATCCAAAGCATGTACCTGAAGATGTTCACTCAGAGTCCAGTGAACATGAAGCTGATCATCACAAATAGATCATTCATCGGCCAGATATCTCTAAACATGCTCTCTTTCATTCAACGAAGCATGCTGAATCATGGGACAAGGTGAAGAATAGGTCTTTGATTTCTGAAAAGAAGGTAGATAAGGATACATTACTTGTTGCTAGGATTTATTTGTTGTTGGAGAATGATGGACTATTAAGAACTATGCAAAGGGTGCACGAGTTTGTTCGATTTATTGTATCTGAATTTTATTGCAACCTGACCAAGTAGATAGATGATCCTAACTTAAAAGACTTTCACAAAGTCTTTGTTAGAGGAAAAATGTTGGATTTCTCACCAGAACTTATCAATGAGTTTCTGGATTGCTCGATAGAGAGAGAGTTGGTAGAGATGAACGACTGGAGAATGGTTGCTGAAGAACTAACCCAGGGGTGTCTATACTAAATGGTCCCTTAATCCTCAGATAATTCATATTTCAAAGTTGTCTTAACATATAGTGCTCTATTTGCCAACTAAACACATGGTTGTTGCTACTCAAGCTCAAGAAAGGATCCTATATCATATAGGAATTGGGAAGAAGTTCAACTATGGAGAGTTTATGTTTGGGAAGCTGGTCAGTAGTGCAGAGTCTGCTGTGGTCAAGGGACCCTTGTGCTATCCGTCTCTCATCTATGGCATCATCAAGCAACAAAAAAAGAATGTCTCCACCAAGAATGATAGAGTTATGCCTCCAAGAAAGCCTCTGATTATCAAAGTTGCTTCTGATACTGATGATCATCATCTGCAATTATAGTTCAAGAAGTTATATCAAAGAAGGGTGTTGCTGAAGCTTCTATATAATCCTCTCACAACCAGCTCATTCTCAAATTCTTAGAGAACAATCTGGAGTTTCATGCTCGAATGATGTCTGAGCATTCTTCTGAGAAGATGAAAATTCAGGCTCTAATTGCTGAATTATCATCTGGAGATGATTTTTCCTCCCCAGCAGCTGATGTTCCTGATCATGTTCACAACTTGCACAAGCTTGCAAGTATTGCTGCTACTCAGGAAGAGGCTCCACAAAATGCTCTAAAAGGAGACAACGATTATGAGACTACTGCAAACACACAGGATGATGATGAAGAGGAAGCTACAGAGGAGGAAGAAGAAGAAGAAGAAGAAGAAGAAGAAGAAGAAGAAGAAGAAGAAGAAGAAGAAGAAAAGAACAAGAAGAAGAAGAGCAAGCATCTGACAAATCCGAGTAGTTCTCTATTACTTATTTGCCTTTATCGGTGGCAAATAGGGAGAGTAATGTTTCTGAAAAATTTTATCTCTTTTAAATTTTATATCTTGCAACATGTGTTTACAAGATCTTTTGCTTATGCTCTGTAATATCAATGCTTTGATATTATATCTTCTGAACAAATGTTTTTCTCTGTAATTTTTTATGATCCTTATGTTTGCTAATAAATTAAACTACTGATAAAAAGAATGTGATAAAAAATGAAATACAGCAGAGTAGAAAACATGCTGATAGAAAGTGAAAAACAACAGGATCATATAATGTTCACAGGAACATTCAAGAATGTTTTAAGGTACATGATGCTTCAGCTAAAGATTGTGTTCTTTAAAAACATGGAGCTGATTTGCCAACAGATAAAGACAAAGTGGGAGATTGTTAGTGACATCGCTTAGAACTAAGTGTTTTGTAGATTGTCATGATCTTTATGGCAATTCAAAGAACACTAAGGTTTTGGTTTTTCAAATTTTGAAGATCATGTTCTGGACATTATGATATGAACATTTCGTTACCAATCTGATTGAAGATCGAAGAATGTAAATGAGCATGTTTGTGAACATGATCATGTACATAGTTGTCCAGAAAGTTTTCAAAAGACGTGTCAAGCTGATTTCAAGGAGTTGAAGTTTCTTTTTGAAGATAGACGTTTCAGAATAGAAGATGTCTTGTTCAAGATGAAGATCAAGATGGATGAAGACGAGTTCTATTTAAGGAATAACTCTAGCAAGAGATATATGAATCAAACTAGGAAAGTTTCCTTATTAGAGTTTGATTCAAATTAGGACATATCTGACTATCTTGTTTAGGTTATAACTTGTTCTTATAAATAGCCTAGGAATCAGACTAGTTTTGTGTCAAGATTTTACGTATACACAAGAGTTAGAGAGTTTAAAAAGACTTCAAATTTGAATTATATAGTATACGAATAGACTAAGTTTGATCCTTGAGATCATTATGTGAAGTCTGTATTTGAAGTTCCTTCATACACATTTAGAGGAGTCTCGAGAGAAATTTCCTGTGGGAACTAGAGAGGGTCTAGGTTGTGAGGGAATCTCACAATTTAGTCCATCGAAAGAGGTTGTAGAGTGTAGGAAATGGATCGAGTGACGGGAGGTCATAGTGTAATAGCCTTTGTATCATTGCAACGGAGTAATGGATTGTTTCTCACGAATTTGTGAAGTCCATATTGTGTGTTTGCAGTCGAAATTGGAGGAAAATGGTATTTTGCAAGAAGGGAAAGAGATTGTGGGTGAGATGTTGGTGGCGAACATATGAATTGATGAAGTTACCGACGATGGAGAGGCAAAGGAGATGATCTAGAGTTCAAGATGATATTTTTAGGGTTTAATTCAAGAAAATAGGGAATTTTGGGAATTTCATCTGTAGCTGTCCATTTTCCAAACTGGATGTGCGTTTCGAATTTAGTAAAACTTATGACTTAATTTTAGTTGCTTTATTAATTATGTAACTAGGCTCATGTCTCGGCCCTTATTTTGCTATCTTCTTTTATTTCTAGGCCCAGTATTTCAGCCCATTTGAGTTGTATTAAAAGAACTCTAGTACTATTAATGAAGATAGAAAAGTTAAGCCTCAATTTCCTCCATTTTCTTCTGTTTTCCTCCTCCTTTCTCTCGTTACTCAAATATAAGCCAAGATCACATTTTTATATTGCAATTCCACTGAAAACATAGCTAGAAAAAAGAAAAAACACAACAGTTGGTATTCAGAGCCAACATTCCTTGGACATGGCTGATGGAACTCGATTCAAGGAGATATTTGAAGCTCAACACCGTTTTGATAATATATTACAGATGAAAACTAAAAAAAGAGAAGTTACAGAAATGAAGATCCAGGAGCAGATGTCTGATCTGAGCTCTAATATGCAAGAGAAACTTGATCACATAGTCAAATCTCTAGCAGATATGCAACTTAAGTTGCTTAATGTGGTGAAGGGCAAAGCATCAGTTGAACCTACTTCAATACTTGGAGAAGTACCCTCTGCTTTCACACAAGAATCTGGAAAATCTGTGGAGAGTTCTGGGAATTAGAGTAGAGCTATGGTGGATGAAAGTGCCCAGGTATTTACTCCCCTACCCAAAGTGGATTTCTCTAGATTTGATGGATCATTACCTCGAGCTTGGATCATTAAGTGTAATAGCTACTTCAGTATGGTTCTCAAAATTCCTGATAGACAAAAAGTAGCTCTTACAACTATGCAATTTGAAGGAAAGGCGGCTCAATGGTATCAGAATTTTGGTACCCAAGAGATAGATCTCAATTGGCCACAGTTCTTAGAAATAGTCTCCGCTAGGTTTGATGACCTAAAAGAGACTAAGATTATTGGGGATTTCAACAAATTGAAGCATACTTATTCTTATGAAGACCATGTAGAACGTTTTGAGGAGTTGAAAGCCTACATAGACCTTCTTCACCCAGGGGAGTTCTCAGAAAGGTATTATATACCAAGCTTCCTGAGTGGATTGGGAGAGGAATTGAAGTTAGCAATACTCATGTTTAAACCCACCAGTTTGCAACAAATCATTGAACTAGGGCAGAGTCAACTACACACCATTGATGCCATTGCTTAGAAACTTAAGGAGGCTAACAGGTTTTACTTCCAACTTAGCCCCAACTACAACAAACAACCAATCCCAGATTATTCTAGAACTAAATCTATGACATCAGTTGCAGAGATACCAAAACCCCAAAGAAAGCTGCTTACAGCAGCACAGATGACTGAAATGAAGGAACTAGGATTATGTTACAACTGTGATGAAAAATTCTCTCCAGGGCACAGATGTAAACATAGGATCAACTATTTGATCATGACTGAGGATGAAGAACTGGCACATTTAGAGGGCATGTTGACTCCTAATGATATTGTTGACAACCTTGGAAAACATATGGAGGAGACTCAGATATTATTGAATCCTATAACTGGAAATGATAGCATTACAACTATGAGATTCAAGAGTGAATATGGAAACCAGAAACTACTCATATTTGTTAACACAGGGAGTACTCTTAGTTTTCTTAAGGAGTCCATTGCTGCTAGACTAGGGATACTGGCACACCGTCGTTTTAGTGTGCAAAATACACTTGCGGGCAAATAGTCCACAAATGCTTAATCTACCCTCAACGGCTAGTATAGCTGGTGAAGACGGATGTCGATCCCACGAGGAGTGTTCATAACCTTCTGTCTTTTCTTAGTTTTGGTTTGGGTCTTCAGTATCACTCTAAAAACCTTGCTAATAAACTTAAACTAACTAAATGCTGAAAAGGAAATCACAAGAGAAAATATCAGTAATAAAAGTGTTCAAGTCAAAGCATCAAGTCATTCGGTAGGTATGCGCAATCCCGGGTAAAACACATGTAATTACCACTACTACCCGTTGTGCCCACACTAGCAGAAAGGTCAAAAACCGAATCCCTATGGCCAAATATGGGTAATTGTCACTTTGAGGATTAACCGGTTATAGGAAATGGATACGATCGGCCACTCCCCAATCACTTCTTACATTATATCATCTAGATGATACGATCGGCACCTAAAGACCTAACTATACAGGAACCTAAGGAGAGAATCACACAAAGGTTTTGCAAGTATAGCAGCTTTGAGGGCAAAAGCGACCCGATTCTAGTAGGTTTGACACGGTCTTGTGCCTGCATATACTATTCAATCTTAACTACCAAGGCTGTCACCCCCGGACTTGTTACTATGCGGGTATCGAGGCATGGGTCACCTATACACTCCCACGTAACTAACACTAGTACCAGTTAATTAGAAATGCGCGCTTTCATCTCCAATCACCCCTTACCTATGTCTAAGTGAAAAACAAGTTAAGATTGTGAACCCTTAAGGCGTTAAAGTCCGATTACCTCATGCACATATTCTACCCTTAGACCATTACTTTGACTCAAACAGTGGATACTTAGCCACTAAACATAGAAACGAAAGTAAAAGAAATGATAAAAGACATCTTACTTGGAAAGGAAATAACTCGATTAACTTCTGGGCCCAACCCCAGTTTTGCCAACAAAACAACTGAACTACCTCTCTGCAGGCAAACCGCCAGCTCCAGGCAGACAGAATATCCAGAAAATAAACTAAGTATGAAAACAGTAAATTGTATCTTCAAGGTGCAGAATGAGTGTGTCATATGAAAAACAGGTAAAAGTATTTATAGCAACTGAATTAAGGCTTCAAACAGCCCAGATTTCACCCACGCAGGGGTTCTTGCACTCCTCCACTTCCTCACGTTCATGCTCCATGTTCTTCCTTGATTTTAGGAGTGATGGCAACAAACTCTAGCGCCTCCAGTAGTTTTCTGATGTCCCCACTTCCTTCCCAACGTGTTTGGACCTCCCCAAGACTCGGAACTGACCGCCACATCACCTCCACGTGCATATAGGAGCTGCCCCGCGATTCTGTTGCGTAATTCTCGCAACAACTTTGACTGGGTCCTCGGCAGGCAAATTAGTCCTTTGTGCCCTCAGTATAAATAGCACATGTCTGTGCCTGTTGTGGTGGTTTTGTGCCCTCATCCTCCTGCAATCAGCTTTACCCCCAAAACTAGACTAGACTCTATACTAAACACTTACAAAGGGTGTAAAAAGATAAAGGAAAAATCACGAATATGAGTCTTCATCACACCCACACACTTGGACTATACTTGTCCTCAAGTATGAATGCAACTTTACTCGAAATAACAACAAACAGAAGACTCAAATGACTCAAAACAAGACAATACAACATATGAATCATAAGTTGATAAAGGGCATAACAGTTGAACATAATGATGCAGGCAAATCGAATCAATCAAACTCAGGCTACTATTGTAGTGTACACTCAGCTCGCCTTTTTCTCGAGTGTTTAGGTTAAGTGTTTACTCTCAACAATTCCACCAAATTATCATCAACAATCTTGCAAACACCCTGTATAAACAATTTATATTATTCACATGCATGCATATCAAAAGGTCTTGTGAGGGTTGTAATGGGGTATGCAGATCAAGGTTGGAAATATTTAGGAACTGGCTACCTTCAATAGTATTCGGGCAAAATCAGCACTGGCAGCTTTGTGCCCACATAACAACCTGGGAAAAATAAAAATTCAAACACTTTTTATTTTTTTTCTATTTTCCCTTTTTTTTCTTTCTTTGTGCCCATTTCTGGCACCCTGTCACTATTTGGCTTAAACATACTACCAATACGAGCATAAAAGGTTTCATTCCCAGTCATAAGATACTCCTTAAAGAGAAATTTTCAGAACGCAGGTCATGAACAAATAAGCAGGCTCAAATAATGGCAGCAATGGGAAGCATTTATCAGTGAATAATATGGCCAAATAACGACGAACGAAAATGCCTTAATCATCTAAGCATGCATGAAATCAAGTTTGACAGGGCACAAGCAAGTAAGCATCAAATAAGGTGGTGGAATTTAAACACACAGAAAGAAGTCGCAAATGTTAATTTGGGCTCAAAGCTCACTGGGTAGTTTTATATTGCTTTCACATACGATTGATTAATTCTATCTGCCTAACAATAAATTTATGTTCATATATGCCCAATGTCAATCTATGACTCATATGCTGTAGACTCAACATGCACACACAAAATAAAAACATACAAACACAACGACCTAGGCATATCCCTCCCACACACTTGTTGTGCAAAGTACCCTTGCGGGCACAAGCAGTAATATGGGTTAGATATGCCCAAAACAGACTATATAAATACAGACGCAAATATAAAAAAACAAAAATAGACACTAAACACACAAACAAAAATAAAAACAAAATCCTAAACTACTGGGGATAAAACATGATTTAAGGAGAGGAGGGGTAGTCTAACCCGAGATGAATACAAATGTTCTGAAGGGCTTTCTCAACTCTTTCGAGCTTCTTTAAATCTGCACTGCTCTGTGCCCTGCTCGGTCCTTCTTGTGCCCTGGGTTATCCTTCTTGTGCCTTGGGGGCCTTTCTCTTGTCAAAGTATGTTGGTTTGTCAAAAGGAAGGAAGTATGGGGTGTTCTCTTCAGTGAACCCGACTAGCTGCATCCGCTCCAGCCTCTGGGCATCGAGATACTCTGTCGCTTCGTTAAGCTCTGGGTACCCCTCAAAGATCTCGTCGAGGTCGTCACCTTTCAAACCTTCAAACACTCTAGCCACGAACATGCCCAAAGCTACAACAGTTGCTCTGGTGTTGCTGGTCTGAGCCTGCAATTGGACTGCCAGAATGTAGCCGAGGTTGACCTTCCGCTTGTGCACCATGTTCCAAAATAGAAATACCTCCTGCTGTGTCACTTGGCCTGTGCCATCCTTGCGCCCATAAAGGTTGAATGTCATCCATCTATGGCAAATCTGGAGGGCGTGGTCAGAGAGGTGCTTGTCCTTGCTTGAGCCCGAAAGATAAAAGCCTTTGCCTCCAATTTTCTCCCACCGTTGCAGAATGTTTGGATTCCAATCGTCGCCGACGCTGGTTGCTGCTTCCTTGTACCACTTCGCATGCACATCTTTTGGTTGGATGAAATCCAAC
Source organism: Perilla frutescens (assembly GCA_026008535.1). Lineage (NCBI taxonomy): Eukaryota > Viridiplantae > Streptophyta > Magnoliopsida > Lamiales > Lamiaceae > Perilla > Perilla frutescens. The sequence continues at coordinate 23,825,604 of BRKX01000015.1, forward strand.
AACAGATTCAATCCTGAGATGGACATGCTATAGCTTTCTCCAGCTATATAGAAGTTCACAACTCCGGGTGTCTCCAGACCAAATCCCTGCACTGGTTTAAACTCATACGAGGAAAGGAATTCAATGGTTAAAGAAGGACGTACCGTGTTCCTTCAGCCGAGTACTTGCTCCCAACCGATGTTGGCAAAGTATTCATACACTTGGTCCATGACTCCAAGTGTATTTAGCGTGCTGTCATGAAGAACGTACACGGGCAGATGCTTCTTCTTGTTCAATCTCTCGACAATTCCTTATCTTGAGCTGCTTGGATCCTCCTTCTCCTCCTTCGCCAAACGACGGGGGAGGGTTCTGAGTGGCACCCTGCTTTTTGTGCCCTTTTTCACCTTTGCGGGCACATAGGATTGAACAAGAGCTGGGATGATTTGGACTTCCGGTTCCACTTCCTCACTGTGCACCGACTTCTCTTCCTCTTCATTGTTGGACTGCTCCACATCTAGCCTTCTCTTGGTGGGTAGCTTCTCTTGTTTCTTCGACTCCTTGCTGACTGGCTTCCTTGACTCTTTGCTGGTTGACTTGGTTCTCTTTGACTTGCTTTTAGACTTTTCGGGCACATCGGGACCCTTGCTTTGACTTGGTTTCCTCTGTGCCTCCTTCGAGACCTCCTGTGGTTTTACCTTCTTCGACTTTTTCTTCTCTGCGGGTGGATCAAGTTGTGCCTATTTCGGTTGCTCAGACTGGCTGTGGGCATTCTCAAAGGTAGATCCCTCTGAGGTCACTTTGTCGTCCTCCAACGATTCCTCTTTCTCTTTTTCCAGTTCTGGTTCTTTCTTCTTCTCCTCTTGATGATCTTGCTCTAGTTTCTCCTCCTCTTTGTCATCTTCTTCCATACTCTCACCTTCAGATTCATCATCGCCTTCTTCTTCATCGCCGCCTTCTTCTTCATCGCCGCTGTCATTTTGTTTTTCTTCCTCCGCCTCATCTTCTTTCTCTGGTCCACCATCGTCCTCCCCGTCCTTTTCTGGTTCCTTTTCAGGCTCAGAATCATTTGATTCTTCGCTGGGTTGGGGTGTCGGCGGTTTCTCAGGAGTTGGTGGCTTCTCAGGTGCGGGCGTTGGGTCAGGGTTTTGCCCAGCTTGTGGCGGGCTCTGAGGTTTGCCCTTATCAGCCTCAATTTTCTTCTTCTTCGACACACCGCCCTTAGTCTTCGGCGGTGCTCGTTTCTTTTTCTCTGTTTGCGGCGGTGGGAGCGGTGGGTGTTGTGGCAGAATGGTCTGGATCGGTGAGGGGTTTAGAACGGGTTCGGTATTTTGTGTCAACTGCTCTATCTGGGTCGACTGGGTGGTTTGAGCTGTTTTTTGTGATGATTCGCCGGCGTTGCGGGCACTGCGACGTGTTCCTCGCTTAGTAGTGTCTCTGGTTTTCTTCGTCTTCACCATTTTTTCTTTGACAGGGGGTTGGGAAAATTTGAGAGGTAGGGTTTGCTTTGCTCGATTTGTAAGAAATCGAGAGTGGGGGGTATTTGAATGCTTCTGGGGACGTGGGGTGTTGTGAGGGCGGTGGGTTTGTGCAGAGAGATCATGGCCGAGAATTTAGGGAACGGTTGTGCCTAATTTTGAGAGATTTGGGGGATTTTGAATTGGGGAGGGAAATATGTTTAATTTAAAATAATTATATGGATATATCATCTCTCCCTCACTCCCCTTTTTTTCGGCCTCAATTTTCAACCATTATCAACACTGCATGGGGAAAACCAACCGTCTCTGCAGCTGCTGTTCATGTCCAATCAGTCAAATCTGCTACAGTGCCCACCCACACACTTAAACCTTGCTGTGCCCTGCACATTACTTTGCCCACAGTGATGCTTTTCCAGTCTTTGCCTTCCTGCAGCGTTAATTCACAAACAAAATACAAATAACAAACATAATTGAAATTAAAGCAAGTAAACAAACCGGGTTGCCTCCCGTCCAGCGCCTTTGTTTAAGGTCTTTGGCTCGACCGTGTTGTGCTTTCAGTAGTACTCAGGACTGCTCAAAACTTGGGTTTCTGCCCAAGTTTCCTTCTCTTGCTCGAAATATGGTTTCACCCTCTAGCCATTGACTCGAAATTCGCACCCATCTTTTGGGTTCACCAGATCGATTGCTCCACTTAGGTGTTGATGTTGCACCAGATAGGGGCCCATCCATTTTGACTTCAATTTGCCCGCATGTAATTTGAGCTTTGAGTTAAACACGAGTACCTTTTGCCCACAGAGCAACTGTTTGCCCCTTGCGAGTGCATCGTGGTATCTCTTGGTCCTTTCCTTATACATCACAGCATTATCGTAGGCCTCAGACCTCAACTCTTCCAATTCTTGGATCTGCAGCTTCCTCTCAATTCCAGCGCATTCATTATTGAAATTCAACTTCTTGATTGCCCAAAATGCTTTATGCTCCATTCCCACGGGCAAATTGCAATACTTTCCAAAAACCAGCCTATAAGGAGACATCCCAATAGGTGTCTTGTAGGCTGTGCGATATGCCCACAGAGCATCTTCCAAGTGATTGCTCCAGTCTTTGCGCCTTGGTCCAACAGCTTTCTCCAGAATATTTTTTATCTCCCTTTTTGAGACTTTTGCTTGTCCATTTGCCTGGGGGTGATATGCAGTAGTAACCTTGTGTGTGACCCCATACTTTACCATTATCTTCTTTATGACTGAGTTGCAGAAATGAGTCCCTTGATCGCTGATCAGGACTTTGGGCATTCCAAAGCGACAGAACACATTTTCCCTCAGGAACTTCACCACTGTATTTGAATCGTTCGTTGGAGTGGCTTTTGCCTCCACCCACTTGGACACATAATTTACAGCCAGGATAATGTAGAGATTATTATCTGACTTGGGAAATGGTCCTATGAAATCTATGTCCCATATGTCGAAGACTTCCACGGGCATGATAGGTGTTTGTGGCATGGCCTCCCGAATAGAAATATTCCCAGTCATCTGACAATTCTTGCACTTCTTCACAAATATATAAGCATCCCTAAATAATGTAGGCCAGTAAAATCCTCCATCTAATACCTTCCTTGCTGTTCTACGTGGGCCAAAATGACCTCCACATGCATTGTTATGGCAGAACTTCAAGATGTTTAAGACCTCATCATCACTGACGCACCTTCTTATGACTTGATCAGTTCCAATTTTCCAAAGAGTTGGTGCTTCCCAGAGATAGAACTTGCACTCACGCTTCATCTTATTCTTTTGATAGTCACTCAAACCAACTGGAAACTGCCTTGCGACCAGGTAGTTCACTATGTCGGCAAACCATGGCTCCTTTACTGTTTTGCCCGCAACCTCATACAAGTGCTCATCTGGAAAATTCTCAGTGATTTCCTCTTTGCTCTCAACCATCAGACGGCTGAGATGGTCTGCAACCAGGTTTTCTGCCCTAGTCTTGTCTTTGATCTGTACATCGAACTCTTGTAAGAGCAATATCCACCTTATGAGTCTCGGCTTTGACTCCTTCTTAGACAGTAGGTACTTCAGAGCTGCGTGATCCGTGTAAACAATCACTTGTGCCCCCAACAGATAGGAACGGAACTTCTCGAAAGCAAACACTACTGCTAACAGCTCCTTCTCCGTGGTGGTACAGTTGCGTTGCGCGGCATTTAATGTCTTGGAGGCATAATAGATAACATAGCTCTCTTTGCCTCTTTTCTGGCCCAAAACTACTCCCACGGAAAATCCACTGGCATCACACATCACCTCAAATGGCATTCCCCAATCCGGAGGTTGGATAATGGGGGAAGACACTAACATATTCTGCAATGCATGAAAATCTTTCTTGCAGTTATCATCAAAGTCAAATTTTACCTCCAATTATAGCAGGTTTGTGAGTGGTTGAGCAATCTTTGCGAAATCCTTAATGAATCGACGATAGAAACCCACATGGCCTAGAAATGCCCGAATTTGCTTAACATTGATGGGATAGGGCAATTTGGCAATGACCTCCACTTTTGCCCTGTCCACCTCAATTCCTCGCTCGGATACTACATGTCCCAGCACGATTCCTTCTCTCACCATAAAGTGACACTTCTCATAATTCAACACCAAGTCTTTTTCCACACAGCGACTAAGTACCTTGCTCAAATGATCAAGGCATTGATCAAAGCTATCTCCATAAATCGTGAAGTCGTCCATAAAGATCTCAATACAAGTCTCAAGCATATCAGAAAATATACTCATCATGCACCCTTGGAATGTGCTTAGAGCGTTGCAAAGGCCAAAAGGCATCCTTCTGTAGGCAAATGTGCCAAAGGGGCAAGTGAATGTCGTTTTGCCTTGATCGTCTTGGGACACCACGATCTGCATATAACCAGAATACCCATCCAGAAAACAGAAGTACGATTTTCCCGCAAGCCTCTCCAACATTTGATCGATGAAAGGTAAAGGAAAATGATCCTTCTTTGTGACTGCATTCAACTTGCGGTAGTCAATGCAAACTCTCCATCCGGTCTGCAGTCTCATCTGAATAAGTTCCTTGTTTTCATTCTCCACAACCTAGATTCCAGACTTTTTGGGCACAACGTGAGTAGGACTCACCCACTCACTGTCGGGCACAGGGAAGATAATGCCCATATCGAGCAGCTTTAGAATCTCCTTTAACACAGCTTCTTTCATCAAGGGATTCAGCTTCCTTTCGGGATCTTACACTGGTTTTGCCCCTTCTTCCAACTGGATCCGATGCATGCAAATGGTGGAACTTATGCCCTTGATGTCGGCCAAGGTCCATCCAATTGCTTCCTTGTGCATCTTCAATAGTGCTATCAACTTGAATTCCTGCTTCATGGTCAACAATGAACTGATTATAACTGGTAAATTCTCTCCTTCACCCAAATAGGCATATTTGAGGTGATCGGGCAACTCCTTCAACTCCAGCTTGGGTGGCTTAATGATAGACCGCACCAGTTTATCACCCTGCCTTGTTGTGGGCAAAATCAGACGTGTATCTCTTGGAAAATCGGCTTCGATGCGATACAATTGCAGAATTGCCTCTTTGATTTGCTTATCTCGTTCCTCTTCAGTGTCCCAATCGGTATTACTGTTCTGAAGTACCCAATCAAGTGGATCCTTTGCCAGCAGCCTTGGCATTTCTTCTTGGATCATAGGCTCAAAAATGTCGATCATATGTACACCCTCAGTGTCATTGGGGTATTTCATTGCCTCCATGATGTTGAAGGTAACTCTGTCTCCATCGAACTCGCACGTCAATGTGCCCTTATCGACATCAATCTTCGTATGTGCCGTCTTCATAAATGGTCTGCCCAAAAGTATACAGGCAGCCTTTGGATTGGTTTTGCCCATATCCAGCACATAGAAGTCTGCTGGGAAAATCAGACTCTCCACTTTGATTAGGACATCTTCAAGCACTCCCTCGGGGTAGACACTGGAACGGTCAGCCAATTGAATAATTGTCCTTGTATCCTTGAGCAGTCCTAAGGTCAGCTCTTCAAAAATGCTTAAGGGCATAACATTGATTGATGCACCTAAGTCCAGCATAGCTCTCTCAACTCGAAGTCCTCTAATTTCACAGGGAATAAAGAACATCCCCGGGTCTCCACACTTTTCAGGCAGCTTCTTCTGCAATAATGCTGACACATTTTCATTCACAACCATTTGTGCCTCCTCTGTGAATCTCACTTTCTTTGTACATAAGTCCTTCAGGAAACGGGCATATCGGGGCACCTGCCTGATTGCGTCCAGTAGGGGAACATTGATTTCCACTTTCTTGAAGATGTGCATTAGATCCCTATCCTCTGCTTCTTTTTTGTTTCACTCCATCCTTCCTGGAAATGGTAAAGGTACCTCGATCTCTTTTGGAATATTACTCTTCAGGATGGGTTTGGGCACAACTGCTTCTGGTTTGTCATTTGCCCGCAACTCTGTTTCCTCCTTTGTGGGCTCATCATCACTGTGGGCATCATCCTCTGCAGTCTCTGGATATGGTGCAGGCAGTTGCCTTCCACTCTTCAGTGTTATTACATTTACCCCAGCCTTTTTTGGTGGTTCTGTCTGTGAGGGCAGAATTCCTTTAGCTTTCTCCATCCTTGCGATTGCATCACTAATTTAGGATATTTGTCCTCCCAAATAGCTCAGTCCATTCCTTGTCTCCTGCTCGAAGGCTTCTGATTTCTTTTGTACCTCCACCGTTTCATTCACAATCTTGTGAACCATGTCTGATAAAGACGGTCCTGCTGCGGGCGCAGGATAGTATGGTGCTGTCTGCCTCTGACTGTAGTTGGGGGCAAAGTGATTATGCCTCCTCCTTTACCCTCCATCAATAGCGTTGACCGTTTCTTCCTTCTCCTTCACTTGTGGACACTGGTCAGAATGGTGCCCCATCAATTCACATACCCCACAAATTCGCAAGGTATTAGCGGAAAACATGGTGATCATCTTCTCTATCTTGTTGCAGAGTTGTTCGATTCGGTCATCAGTTTCAGGCACAGAGATAGTTTTGCCCGCAGCGGCAACACTTGTTCTTTCATATGAATCGTCTCTGTTCTCCTCGGCCATTTCTCCAATAAGTATTAGAGCTTCAGCTGCCCTCTTGTTCAGGATAGATCCTCCGCATGCTACATTCAGTAGGGCTCGGTCCTCGCTTCTCAATCCCGAGACAAAATAGTTCACCAGGTCATAATTTGGAATCTGGTGATGTGGGCATTTCGAGAGCAATTGCTTGAAACGCTCCCAGTAGTCGTAAAAGCTCTCGTGGGGACCAGCCTTTGCGGTTGAGATCTTCTTTCTCATGTTCTGCACTCTTGATGTGGGGAAGTACTTCTCCAGAAACTTTTGCTGGAGTTGACTCCAGTTGGTTACACTCCTGGCAGGAATAGTGTATAATCATTCTCGAGCTCCGTCCTGCAAGGTGAAAGGAAAAGAAACCAGGTGAATGTATTCGTCTGTCCCATTAGCTCGTGTGCGTTGCGTCTCACATGCCATCTCAAAATCTTGTAGATGTCGTTGTGGATCCTCCCCTTGATGGTCATGGAATTTGGGTAAAATCGAGATGAAGTTTGTCCTCAGCTCCCAGTTACCAGTAATTGTGGGCAAAACGATGCCCGTGGGACGCATGTTCATGGTTTGAGGGAAACTCAGCTGCCTCAAAGTAAGGGTGTGCGGTGGTGGTCTTTGTTGTTCTTCTTCCTCGTGGTTTGATATCTGATCGTCCTCCATCTCTTCTTCGGAATAGAGTAGATTGACGTTGCTTGTCTCAGCTTGTTCGTTGCTTGCCTGAATTTCTCCACCTGAGGTCAAATCGTCACTGGATCCTTCAGTTTGATTATCCTCCTGCAGTCTTTTCAAAAATGCCCTAGCTTGTGCCCTTCTTGCCCTCGCTGACCTCTCTATCTCCGGATCGTAGAGTAAATCTCCTGCGTGGTTAGAACGACGCATATACTAAGGTAAAACAGTAAATAGACAGAAAAGTGTGCTTACACTCCCCGGAAATGGCGCCAATTTTGGCACACCGTCGTTTTAGTGTGCAAAATACACTTGCGGGCAAATAGTCCACAAATGCTTAATCTACCCTCAACGGCTAGTATAGCTGGTGAAGACGGATGTCGATCCCACGAGGAGTGTTCATAACCTTCTGTCTTTTCTTAGTTTTGGTTTGGGTCTTCAGTGTCACTCTAAAAACCTTGCTAATAAACTTAAACTAACTGAATCCTGAAAAGGAAATCACAAGAGAAAATATCAGTAATAAAAGTGTTCAAGTCAAAGCATCAAGTCATTCGGTAGGTATGCGCAATCCCGGGTAAAACACATGTAATTACCACTACTACCCATTGTGCCCACACTAGCAGAAAGGTCAAAAACCGAATCCCTATGGCTAAATATGGATAATTGTCACTTTGAGGATTAACCGGTTATAGGAAATGGATACAATCGGTCACTCCCCAATCACTTCTTACATTATATCGTCTAGATTATACGATCGGCACCTAGGGACCTAACTATACAGGAACCTAAGGAGAGAATCACACAAAGGTTTTGCAAGTATAGCAGCTTTGAGGGTAAAAGCGACCCGATTCTAGTAGGTTTGACACGGTCTTGTGCTTGCATATACTACTCAATCTTAACTACCAAAGCTGTCACCCCCGGACTTGTTACTATGCGGGTATCGAGGCATGGGTCACCTATACACTCCCACGTAACTAACACTAGTACCAGTTAATTAGAAATGTGCGCTTTCATCTCCAATCACCCCTTACCTATGTCTAAGTGAAAAACAAGTTAAGATTGTGAACCCTTAAGGCGTTAAAGTCCGATTACCTCATGCACATATTCTACCCTTAGACCATTACTTTGACTCAAACAGTGAATACTTAGCCACTAAACATAGAAACGAAAGTAAAAGAAATGATAAAAGACATCTTACTTGGAAATGAAATAACTCGATTAACTTCTGGGCCCAACCCCAGTTTTGCCAACAAAACAACTGAACTACCTCTCTGCGGGCAAACCGCCAACTCCAGGCAGACAGAATATCCAGAAAATAAACTAAGTATGAAAACAGTAAATTGTATCTTCGAGGTGCAGAATGAGTGTATCATATGAAAAACAAGTAAAAGTATTTATAGCAACTGAATTAAGGCTTCAAACAGCCCAGATTTCACCCACGCAGGGGTTCTTGCACTCCTCCACTTCCTCACGTTCATGCTCCATGTTCTTCCTTGATTTTAGGAGTGATGGCAACAAACCCTAGCGCCTCCAGTAGTTTTCTGATGTCTCCACTTCCTTCCCAACGTGTTTGGACCTCCCCAAGACTCGGAACTGACCGCCACATCACCTCCACGTGCATATAGGAGCTGCCCCGCGATTCTGTTGCGTAATTCTCGCAACAACTTTGACTGGGTCCTCAGCAGGCAAATTAGTCCTTTGTGCCCTCAGCATAAATAGCACCTGTCTGTGCCTGTTGTGGTGGTTTTGTGCCCTCATCCTCCTGCAATCAGCTTTACCCCCAAAACTAGACTAGAATTTATACTAAACACTTACAAAGGGTGTAAAAAGATAAAGAAAAAAGCACGAATATGAGTCTTCATCAGATACCCTCAAAAAGTGTTTCACCATTGCTAATCAAGGTGGCTACTGGACGAATGCTGGTCAGTGCTTAAGTTCAGATGAATTCTCTTAGAAGATGCAGGGTCAGATCTTTAAGCACTCATTTAGGCTCTTGCAAAATGAGGGCTATGACCTCATTTTAGGTGGGGATTGGCTCCAGGCATGTATACCCATAGAACTAGATTATGAAAGAATGACGGTTACTGTTAGGTGGGAAGGAAGAAAAGTGAAACTATTGGCACAAAAATCTACTACGAAATATCAATTCCTATCTGGGCATGCACTATATAACTTGCTATACACTAAGCAGGTTAAGGAGGTGAGTGAGATATATGCAATAACTATTAACCCCTCTGGTTACACAACTACAGAAGTTCTGGAATCCTTGCTAGCAGAATTTGGATATGTGTTCAGTGAACCCCAAGGCCTATCCCCAATCAGAGGGGTAGAACATCAAATTATTTTTAAGCCAGGAAGCATTCCTAAGCGGCAGTATCCCTACAGAACTACGCATGACCATAAGGATGAGATCAAAAGGATAATCAAGGAGCTCTTGGCATCTGGTATTATTCAAGACAGTAAGAGCCCATTTGTTTCCCCTATGTTGTTAGTTAGGAAGAAATACTCTACTTAGAGAATGTGTGTAGATTATAGATACTTGAATAGTCTTACTGTGAAGCATGATTATCCCATACCCATTATTGATAAACTCCTAGATGAACTACATGGGGCTAAGATCTTCTCTAAAATAGACTTGAGGTCTGGTTACTTTCAGATATTAATGAAACCTGGACACCAATACCTAACAGCTTTCAGAACTCATAATGGGCACTATGAGTTTCTGGTTATGCCATTTGGGCTCTGTAATGTCCCAACAACATTCCAAAGCCTTATGAACAAGGTATTCAAGGACTGCTTATAGAAACATGTCCTAGTGTTCTTTGATGATATACTAGTATATAATACGGACATGAAGGAACACCAACAGCACCTCAGAGAGGTTTTGCAGTTACTCAGGGAACATATATTATATGCCAAAAGGTCTAAGTGCTACTTTGGACAAGATAGCATTGAGTACCTCGGGCATATCATCACAGGAGATGGAGTATCCGCAGACCCTCAAAAAATTAAGAGTATGAAAAAGTGGCCTACACCTAAGATAGTAAAGCAATTAAGGGGGTTCTTAGGCCTTACATGCTATTATAGAAGATTCATCAAAGATTATGGGGTGATTAGTAAACCCCTCACTACCCTACTGAAAAAGAACATGTTTAAATGGAGTGATGAAGCTAAGAAGATATTCACAACTCTCAAAGTGGCATGTGCTCTGCACCCGTGCTCGCTTTACCAGATTTTTTAAAACCCTTTATATTGGAAACTGATGCCAGTGGGTTTGGAGTTGGTGTTGTACTAATGCAAGGGGTTGACCCATAGCTTTTATGAGCAAAACATTGTGCCCAAAAAATCAGGCTCTGTCTATTTATGAGAGAGAATTTCTAGCTGTGTTAATGGCTATTAACAGGTAGAGGCATTATCTATCTGGATGCAAATTTATCATAATGACAGACCAACAGGCCCTTAAATATTTGCTGGACCAGAAGGCTATGTCACCTCTCCAACAGAAGTGGATCACAAAGCTTCTGGGGTTAGACTATAAGATTTGCTACAAAAAAGGTAAGAAGAATAGGGCTGCTGATGCACTTTCAAGGGTGCAAGAGATAGGCCTAGAGTGTAAGGCTATCACCACAGTGGTTCCTTCTTGGTTACAAGAAGTGTTGGATAGCTATTTACATGACCCCTACTGCCTCAAGATTATTTCTGACAAGAACATGGATCAGACACTCTTTCCAAGGTTCACACTCACAGAAGGATTGCTCAGATACAAGGGGAGAGTTATGTTAGGAAACAATCAGGGGCTGAAGGATAGGGTGCTGCATACTATGCATGGGTCACCCTATGGGGGTCACTCATGAGTCCAAGGCACTTATATCAGATTAAAAAGGGCCTTTTACTGGCCTAAGATGAAGTTAGAGGTAGAGGAGTTGGTAAGAAATTGTGACGTGTGTAGGCTCAACAAACCTGAGCCTAGTCCTACACCGGGATTGCTACAACCCTTGTCTATACCTACCCAGGCTTGAACGCACATCCAGTTTGGAAAATGGACAGCTATAGATGAAATTCCCAAAATTCCCTCTTTTCTTGAATTAACGAAGAACCCTAAAAATACCATCTTGAACTCTAGATCATCTCCTCCGCCTCCCCATCGCCGGTAACTTCATCAATTCATCTGTTCGCCACCGATATCTCAACCACAATCTCTTTCCCTTCCTGCAAAATATAATTTCCCTCCAATTTCGACTGCAAACACACATCATTATGTGTGTTCATCCTGTATTTCACGTTTCTCTTCTTAAGAAGAAAATAAGTAGCGGTGCCTTACCTATCAGTGATCTTCCTCAAGCCTCAGAAGACGGCTTTATCAGCCCATTTCCTACTACCGTTCTTGATCGCTGAGTTGAAACTAGAAATGGCATAAATGTGGTTCATCTCTTGGTTTAGTAGGGAGATAAGTCCAACAATCTCACCAGTTGAGAAGATGAGAAGTATCTGAATCAAAAGTTTCCTACTTTTGATTCTCGGGGTTGAAAATCAGACAAAAGGGGTGTAATGTTGTGTGTTTGCAGTCGAAATTGGAGGGAAATGGTATTTTGCAGGAAGGGAAAGAGATTGTGGCTGAGATGTTGGTGGCGAGCAAACGAATTGATGAAGTTACCGGCGATGGGGAGGCGGAGGAGATGATCTAGAGTTCAAGATGATATTTTTAGGGTTCTTCATTAATTCAAGAAAAGAGGAAATTTTGGGAATTTCATTTGTAGTTGTCCATTTTCCAAACTGGATGTGCGTTTCGGATTTAGTCAAACTTATGACTTAATTTTTGTTGATTTATTAATTATGTAACTGGGCTCATGTCGCAGCCCTTATTTTGCTATCTTCTTTTATTTCCGGGCCCAGTATTTCAGCCCATGTGAGTTGTATTAAAAGAACCCTAGTACTATCAATGAAGATAGAAAAGTTAAGCCTCAATTTCCTCCTCTTTCTTCTGTTTTCCTCCCCCTTTCTCTCGTTACTCAAATATAAGCCAAGATCACATTTTTATATTGCAATTCCACTGAAAACATAGCTAGAAAAAAGAAAAACACAACAGTCCCCCTGATGTGGATTAGTTGATCGAATAGGGTTACCAACCTCGTGCCAATTACTTGCTCTATATTTAGCATTCTGGCCTTACATGTTCTTAATAATGTATTGGTAAATATTTGTGAATATGATTCTATCTGCACGGTTTATGTAACTTCAATATAATATCCATTATTTTTATTTACGAGTGCACAGTAATGGAACAAAAAAATGTTTACAGTGGTCAACTAATAATAATTTTAAAAAGTAATATGTAAAATTTGAAAAAAAAATTTGGAAATTAATGGTGTTTTTAATACAGTAATAAAATTGTATAGGTCCATTAGCCGATGAAAATGAAACTTCCTGAACGTGGGATATTTTAACCGATTTATTTACCTTGAGATAAAATGAAGCGTAATTAAAAACAATGAACAATGGTCAATTATGCAAGAGCAATAAATATTTTACAAATACACACACATTTTTCGTAATAAAAAATTATGCATAATAAAATTTGTTCCACAATACATCTTAATATTTACATTCCAAAGAAGTAGAAGCTCTTTAATAATTTAATACAACCACTAATAAATTAAAGCATGTACATCACAAATAATAGTATTTTTGAAACTCTGAGCTAACAATGAATAAAAACTAGAATTATTAATCAAATTATTAGCAACATTATTCTAATAGCAACTAAGAAAAAAAATACAAAAAGTTGATAATAGCCGCAAAAATTAAAACAATTCGACATTGAAAAAAATAAAGTAAATTACAAGTGTCAAACCTAAGAAAATTCAAATCTTGATTTTTTTGTAAACAAAAAACAAAACAAAAGTAGCGATACAAATTTTAATTTGAGAATTTGTTTTATAGAATTATGATAAATAAAAGAAAATTTGTTTTTCATTTTCTATAATTAAGTGAAATTGCCAAAATGCCCTTTTCCCCTAAAACTCCGCGGGGGGTACAGCAAAGAATCCAAATGTATTGATGGATTGAATTCGACGAGGACTTGGCGCGACCTTTCCGTTATAAAATCCATCATTCCACCAATAAAATCGCTCGTAACATATGTACAATATATGTCACCTCTCATAACTCACTTGAATTAAAACCATGTACAAAATAAATTAGCCACACTGATGAATTTATGGCAAGAATACGACGGTGAGGAAATGGTATTCATTTGTCCACGTATGCATGCAAGTTTCACCAATCATATCGAGGTTTGCATTTTCCAACACAATTGTCATGTTATTTACGCCATCAACGGAATGGACAGCGACTGAAGATTAAATTTCTTTAATTTTCAATTTGGGTCATCATTTTATTATTTGTGAGGAGAAAAGAAGTGAGACATTTTATACAACTGCAATAATCGGTTACATTATGCATGCATATTCATATTCATATATTATAAGAGATGAATCAAGCAAGAACTGCTGCTTGTATCTGGTCATCTACTCTATTGGTCAATACCTCTCTGGCCCGAGAACTTCTGTGCTGCAGCCGTTGGTGTAGTTTCTCCGATATCTGGGCGAAGAATGCTGCATCCCAGCGGCTTATTAACGAAGGATCTTCTGCATAACAGATATATATGGATGTAACGGCACTTTCCACCACTACCATCGCCACTCCAACCTGCACAACATAAACAAACCAGTAAGCATGATGCTTATGCTTTTATCGTCCTATCATATGTACTACACGTCTCGGCCTGCTTACCAAGATCATTCCCATCAACATGGCAGTCGACCCCACCATCACTACTCTCTCAGGATGCTTGATCCTAGCCCAGACTGCTGCACATGTTCCGGATATCAGCCCGCCCAAGACCGTGCCCATAAACAAAACAGCACCTGAACAATCGTATGCTATGAGTGATTCAACACCTGTTGACTGGAACAACTCCCAGGCATCTTTTGCTGAGTGATTAAAGCTTTTTCCATAAACTGCAATCTGGATGAAATGGCAAATCCATGTTTATGTGCACTTTCCAATCATCATCAACTGTAGGTTAATACCCATTCAAAATAAGAAGTCAATAGCACCAACCATTGATGCATTTACTAAGAAATGTATTAAATTTTTGCAACAAACAAATTTAGGGACAAAAGGCTCCATTCCAGCATATATATTACCCTCCCGAATTCTACTGCACACCCTCCAGGTAAGAAAAGGAGAAAGAGAAAATACTGTGTTTAGAAGACTTCTAGAGATAATCAACACATACTCTTTTAAAGATTTAATGTCTTCTGTAAGCGGTTGTTAATTGAAGATGTTCTTGTTTTGAGTTAGTTTCTAAAAGGATGAAGGTTCTTCATGACACATGGTAGTTTATTCCGTTTCAACCCAAAGAGGCATGACTGCACCGCAGAAGTGAGTAAGTCCATGCATTCATATGTGCATCATGACGAAATGACAGTAAATCTCAGTGGAAATTGCTACCATATGGTAGAACTAGTACCTGGACATACGCATACTTGTTGAACCAACGAACCAAAAACTCTACTAGGTGGAACAGAAAATCAACACAGCAGAGCAGACACTCATTGCTGCCAATCTTTGACCTCAATCCCCTAATCTGTAAAGTCCATCAGACAAATAGTTACTGGTAAGAGGCACTCAAAGTGACATTGGAGAATGCACAATACAACTATTACTGTTTGAAACAATAATCTTGGATGCTCACCTCCCACCGCAGGGTTCGTATAGCAGCAGTAAAAAGTGATCCATAGCATATGCTTCCAAAAGAAGTAGTGACCGCATATTGCAAAGAACTCATCACTGGTTTGGGAGGCATCGATATAGCTTCTTGACCGCCATGGATAAGAACAAGAAAAACCATCCCCGAAACTACAACGTGGACAACATTACAGAGAACCGCACCAGTCCAAAACAAACTCACAGACAGCACCTGTAAGTGCAAATGGTAGCACTAAAGTTGTGTTCTGAGGTGAAAAATGAGATGATAACTAGGTCTCAACCCAAGAAAAGCTGATATATATATAGAGCAAAAACTTGCCAGCTCACCACAAGAAGCCACCAGAGACCACCATCACCGATGCCCAGAGCAACAACCCCAGCTGCACCAAAAGACCACAGAGCTAGCCACAAAAGCATTACTAGCATGAAAAGGCTTGCTACTCTTGTGACCTCAGGAATGTTCCAAACCATCTTTACTGCTCTTTGTAGTACCAGCATGGTAAATGGAAGCCTATAGACAAGAGATAAACCGGGCATAAAAAATATGTTTCCTCACTGTAGCAATAATTTCACCACATAAGATCTCTTGTTTAATAAAGTATCTAATTAAATTGATTCATGGAGTAACATGTATTCATTATGAATATACTGTCTCAAAGAGGACAAGCTTAATTTTTGAATTGGAAACTCGTATTTAAAGAAAAGAAGGATTTTGATTATTTCTAGAACTGCAACAGAAGATAAGTATATTGAGCACTTATGTTACCCATTAAACTCGATTAAAAGTAACGCCGAGCCATTAACCACAAGTTCACAATGTTTACCTGTCAATAACTGAGATAATATACAGGAATTGCAATGCAGCACCAATAGCAAACGCAACACCCCAAAAGAACTGCTTTATCCAGAAGCACAGCACACTGATGACAGCAAGATATGTGGTCAAAATGTGTACTGAGAACTTCATCATTTGAGTTGCACTTGAACCGAGCAACAACAACCAAGTCCACCCCAAAACTGCCCCAACTCCACCAGCGACAGCGTACAACGGCCAGTAGTCTTCAGTTAAACCATCCTTATTCTCAAGAAACCCCATTGTATATTTATCAATGTTTAGCCTATCCAGTTGTTTAAACCTATTAAGCCCAAAAACCCCAAGAGCAAAACCTACCACGACCAAATGCGCTATAAATATTACCAACCAGAACACATCACGCCAGCAGCGAGACACCATTTGGGAGATGCCTTGAGAAGATGAATGACTCCCCATCACATTCTGCAATCCAGTTCACAATGTTAATTCACATAAACAGGGGAAAATAGACAGAGACAGTAGAGCTAGATCCTGCATTTTATCATATTTTTGCAAGCAAGTGTTGATCACTCACATAGAAATTCAAAATATCAAAGATGTACTCCATATCTTTACCGAATTTCAAAAAAGATGCTAATAAATTTTGACATCCCCTCTAGTTTGATACAATCAACTTAGACCCCCTGAAGTTTGGACTTATCTTGCCTAAAGCTAAAAAGTGGTAACTCAGACCGTAAGTGTCGCAAATATTTCTCCATACTAATCCACCACTATTCTTGTTGCAAGTAGCAATATAGTCTTGAGAGTAACTAGGTGGGGTTAATTTTATGAGCAAATCTATTCAAAACTATGATGATTCAGGGTAATGAACAAGGTAACAGCGAACTTTTCATGTAGTCGTTTGAACTTTAGTTACTTCATCCACAGTTCATAAGAGACGGAAGATCAAAGTGAAGGTATTTTAGAAGAAAAAAGAGAAGTAATACGGGAAAAAATATCATAGTCGTGCACAAATTAAAAAAAAAAAAAAAAAAAAAAAAAACAATTATCAGTAAATAAAAAGATTTACACTACGCTGCGGTTTTTCCTAAACAAATAGCATTAGAGCCTCTAGCAGCGTCGTCCGGGAATGCAGGAAAATTTTAATTTAGTGAATTCTAAAAATTAACTCACAGATTCCCAAAATCAAGCCTAACTTCTTTTAAGCAGCAGTTAAACCGCGAAATTAAAGAAAAACTGCTTAAGTTTTTATGAGAACTCTGCCGCTGGCACATCTCAATATCAAACACAGAAAAATCTACAAAGCAAAAACTGGCGAAGTCTCCAGAAATACACATACTCACAAGAAGATGATCAAATTCAACAAAAGAACACCTACATAAGTCGCCGAATCAAGCAAAATCAAACCATCGGCAAAAAATCGCTAAAAAGAAAACAGAAGCAAAACAAATACTCTCCCCGGCATAACACGCAATCTAGCATTTCCGTACCGCTTGCGGTGGTCCGACGGCGGAGTCATAGGAGGAGGAAGACGACGACGACGAAGACTGAAAGTCGTTCATTAGGCTACCGCTACAAGAAACTTGGAAAAATTAACGTATATACTGGATCAGAATTTTGTTTGGTAGTGAACATGAGTTGTTTTGCTAGGGTTTTGGAAAATTTTGACAGCAAATACTAGTTTCAAAGGGTGACGGAGTTTGCAAATGCGAAAAAGGATAAATAAAAATAAAATTTGGAAGTAAACTGAGGAAAAAAGAAACGGCTATCATTTCGATTTAAAGTGAGAGAGAGAGAGAGAAGAGATATTAGAAAAAATAGAAAACCGAAAGAGAGAGAGAGAGTTGCCAGGTAGTTGCCACCCTTTTGTTGTGTGAGATTTAATTATGATCGTCGTTGGAGTAACCCCACGCGCTCTTCCCCTAGGGCTTAGGCCTTAACGATGTTACTGTGAGTCTGTCAGTCTGTGGCAGCATTTTCATTTAAATTTTAGTGTAGTGTAGGTGGCTTCAACCGATCAAATTAGTAAAAAAATTTTAACCCATTTGTATAATTTTTTTTTTATTTAAATTTTTCCTCAATTTCTCACGTATCCTTATTAAATGTGGGCCCAATCAACATATTTTTTTACTCCTTTATTTTAAATTTGACATGAAAAAACCTAAAGACAACAAAATTGTCGTCCATTTTGCTATTTTTTTTTTTCACGAACTCACAGCAAACTCATGGTTCTTTGAAAATTCTCACGGTTGTTTGAAGCAGCTTTCTCATGAAAGCATTCAACTATTTTCTCCAAAAATTTTCTCACAAATTGAAGAAAGTCACGAAGTCTCCCTCACATTTTTTTTCTCACGAAAATCTTCCCAAAATCCATTAACACAGTGACGAAAGATCTCAATTTCCTCGTGAAAAATTCGCAGACCCATGGATAACCTCAATGTATCAGTTGCTGATTATGAACGGGTTAGAATCTGAAATTTGAATTTGTGTTGTTTTGATTATATTGGCATGATTCATCTCTATATCGATTAATGGTATTTGTGTTGTGTAATTTTGTTGATTAACGCTGGGAATATGTTTTATTGTTGGAAATCTATTGTCATGATTGTGAATTTGTCATCTAGAATTGATTTACTGAGTATATCGTGAGGATTTATAGGGATATCGTGATCATATTATCACGAGGGAAAGGATTTTGTGAGTATATATACTCACGAGAACTGGTTTCGTGATAATATTTTATCACGAGAAGCACTTTCGTGAGTACATTTACTCATGAAAATTGTGCTCCCAAAAATAATTTTTTGATAATTTATCATGCTTACTTAATATCACAAGAATAGATATCCAAAAATAAATCTCGTGACAAAATTTTATCACGAGAAGCCACTTTCTTGAGTATATTTTACTCACGAAAATAATATTTTGATAATTTGTCGTGCTTGCGTTTTTTTATGTGATAATTAATTTTTTTCCCTCAATCTTTGAGGAATTTCCAGCATGTACGTATCTATAGCATGACTAATTAGTTTTAATTTAATTATTATATTTTTTCATTATTTATTGATAAAATTTTTGTTTATTGTTTTAAAAATAGCGTTCTTGGGTGTGGAGAAGAGAGGTTTTACAAAACATCACTTGCGGGATCAATTTATATTGGAAGGACAACATGAGTGTAATTAAAGAAGTATTACACGTGATCAATAGTTGCGCGAATTAATAGAACATTTTAGGAGAGATTGGTGTTTTGGTCATTTGATGGATTTTGTGGGTGGAAACAGTTGTGACAATGCTTTACACGCACTGTTGAGTGAGGAGGTGATCATTGATGGTTCACGGGAGCACGATATTTGGTTTAAGATTGGAGAAATCAACATTAGATTTTCCCCTAGTGAGTTTGCATTAGTGACTGGACTGTAGTTTGGAGATTTGATTTTGATCCGTCTTCATCATATGAGTTTCCTAAGACCTCATTTTATTATCTTGTATTGTTGAAGACATCTCTGAGAATGAAGGACTTACTTGAGAGGTTTAAGACGTATTCCTTAGGAGATGATGTTATGGATTATGTAATAGCCGCCAATGTGTTGTTCCTACACAACATGATATTTGGATATGATCAAACACACATGATATTGTGAGATTCCTAGCTCGCAATGTTGTGAGATTCCTAGCTCGAGTACTAGTAAGGATCATCAATGTTGTGAGATTCCTAGCTCGCAATGCAACACCGTACTCAACCTCAATACCATATTCCCTAAATAGCTCGGCGATCATTGCTCTCGGCTTCAGGATAGAACCCTCATCTAGGATTCTCTTCTTAAAGAAATCAGCAATAACCTTGGAGGATAACTTCCGTGGCGCATTACGTGTCAGGTCCAACCAACATGTATGATTATCCTTTAATTTTGTCACCATCCACAAGCCACCCTTAGCAGCAGCTGTCACTAATTTAAAAGGGCAGGTCCCATTCTGTTTGCAAATAATTGTTAGTCGACTTTTGCTGAAATGTGACATCGAATATTCCACTTGACACTGCATATGCCACTTTCCCATAGCAATTATCAAATATTTCTTCTCCAAGAAAGTCTTTCCCACTGCTAGTGCATCAATATCTGTCAGAAATGGGTCATCTTATACCACTGCTGGTGCATCGTCAACATGGGGCCACAAGAATCAACCAATGTCCCATGGGAGGAAACTCTACATTCAGAGCAATATCCTCGGATGAGAAGTTATGAGGCACACCATGCTGAAGAATATTCACAAACTCATCGAGACGTCCTGGCTCGCGAAACCATTCACAAAACTCAGCAATTTGCTTATGCCGAACTTCACTCTCATAGTTCTCATCGTCGTCATCATCATCATCATTATCATCATAAGACAGATCATCAAGACTATCATATCCAATTGAGTCGTCATTATTATTATTTAACAGAATTACTATCGGAGTTTACTTAATTGAGACGTATACAACAGACTTATCTTGCTCCTGAACTAAACGAGCTAAATCAACATTCGTTTTTAGGAATTCTTTCAGTGTCCTCTCTGTCAATGACCTCGTCAAATAACTCAGTGTATATTTTACATTTGTTGGAGATGTTTCCATAAAATCGTGAATCTCGTCTATCAATATATCAAGAGATAACATATCAAATAGAAGGTGCACGAGCTGATCTACACCATCCACATACTCAAATATCTCCCATCTACCATTATGTCGGACAACAATGCATTGCCAAGCCATCTGCAAATCAACAATAAAGAGTAATTAAAGTAATTTAAAAAATAAATAATATCGTGAGAATATTGTCACGGAAGCACAAAATTTGTGACAATATTGTTACAGTTCAAGAGATTTAATTCGTGACAATACTATCACGAAATCTAATCTTTTCGTGAAAATATTTGAGATTTTTTTTAATATTGTCACGAAAAGCAAATAATTTGTGACAATATATTGTCACGAACGAATTTAATTCGTGACAATATTTTTGAGACAATATTATTGTCACGGCACAATAAATTCGTGATAATATTGTCACGAATTCGTGTGATTCCGTGATAATATTGTCACGAAATCACCAGAACTGTGACAATAGTATCACGAAAGTGCTGAATATCCAAAAAATTATACGACGATGCTAATCTTCATAAAACATCCAAATCTATAAATTCACGTTAACCTATCACAAAAAATCCAAATCTACAACAATCTATGCATATACGATCTTTAAAAATTACAAAAATAAAGATCTTATAACTTCAATAACTATTAAACACAAATATTATGAAATTAACATAAATTACGGATAAATTACTTAAAATTTTAAAATGACCTTAAACCCGACTAATTCGAATAGCTTGATGGTTAGAAAAAAAAAACTCACCTTAAATTTCTTGGGTATGTGTTGTTGTTTCTCTAATAAAATTGTGTAAGTTTTCGTCCACCTTCAAAAATGGCGTGACTTTTTTTTTTAATATGGGTTGTAGATTTTAATGCATGCAACTACAACCCACTACCCAAATTTAATCTC
The DNA here is from genome assembly GCA_026008535.1 of Perilla frutescens. Taxonomy (NCBI): domain Eukaryota; kingdom Viridiplantae; phylum Streptophyta; class Magnoliopsida; order Lamiales; family Lamiaceae; genus Perilla; species Perilla frutescens. Next base: position 23,846,947 of record BRKX01000015.1, read on the forward strand.
CCAAATTTTCTTTTTAAAAAAAACTGCCACATATGCACGTGTGGTAATAAATGAGAAAAAAAATGGAGATTACCTTTCAAATGAGACAAAAAATGGCATATAAGACTTTTACATCACTTTTTGAATAAAAAAGAATGAGTTATAAACCTTGGTTAGAAAAGAATTTGTTATCCTAACTTTGACTACTTTAAAATTTCTCCCTAAATTTCACACCATAATTTTCCTTTTGTTTTTCTGAATAAAAAATATATTTTATGCTCTCCATAAAATAAAAAACTAATTAATTATATTTTTATGGATAATTGTGAAGAGTTCGTTAAAAGAACAATTCGTATGCACCTGAATGAACTCCCAAATGCGATGAGAACATCATTTGACTTTGGACAAAAACTTGTATGAGACCGTCTAACAGGTCACTTACGTTAGACGGATCTCCCCTGACCGACCCGATTCTGACCCGACCCACTATATATATATTAAAAAAACAATTCAGATTTGAATGTTCAGCTCACCCTCTCTCGCTCCCCACTCTCCCGCGATTCTCTCCAGCCCTAACCGCCGGCAACTCTCCATTCTAACCAATGATTCTCACAACCGCACTCATTCTTCATATTAGTCACAGCCGCACCATTCACAACCGTCACCATCCTCGCTCTTCTGCACCATTTGAGGCAATTGTTGGCAAAATTTTTGCGAATCAGCACCATCGTCAACAACTTTCCAACCACCGGTGTTCCATTCACAACCTCAATAGGTTCTGCGAGGTGAACATCTCCGGTGCCGACTCGAAGTTGATAGTATAAGTTTATTTACGGCTTTTTCTAATTTAAGGCCTTTTGTAATTTAGGGCTTTTGATTTTAGGGCATTTTAGTTTAGAATAACATGCAATCCTTGCTTGTTTTGATAGTGATATTAGGGATTTCAGTTCCATTAGTGTAGTAGTTTGGAAATGTTCTGTTCCATTAGTCGTTTTAGGGATTTCAGTTTCATTTTTGCTGTTTTGTTTGAAACATTATTAGTAATTGGTTTTGTTTGGATCATAGTGATGATATTTTCTTGGTTTTTGTTCGTTTTCTGGCTAGAGTAGTGATTTCTTTCTTTAGTCCACAAATAAATGTTTGTTTTACCTGCATTGTAGTCTGTATAGATGGATTATTGTTGGAATATGATGAGATGCAGTGCATTATTCTATGCTAGTGTTTGATTTTAGTTGCTGACAGTGATGCTTTTATTTTATGCTTTGCAGTTGGAATTTTTAACAAATATTTTACTGATGGAAAGAATTAAAAAGAGGTTGTTCTGACCTAGTAAGTCAGTATCTGAGGAGAAGAAAGATGATGCTACCAGGTATGAATTTTGGCGTTTTGTGTTACAAATTATTTATGTTAGTAGTGTTAATTTTTCTAAATCATGTCATTTTTTATTGCAGTGAGCATACAGAAACAGATATTGACGTTGTACGAACATATAAGAGGCGTAAACCATCTGTTAAGGAACAGAAGGATAAAGATGTTGTAGTCAGGTAGTATATATATGCAGATACTGTATTTTTTAAATAATGATACTTGACAGGTTTTTAATGATACTTTTATGTTAGTTAGTGATACTTACATCAGTTTCTTATACTTATTTTTACCTAGTGATACTTTATGTTTATTTAGTGATACTTTTACATTCTTCAGGTTTATCTTTACTTATGACTTAGTGATTCCTGACTTTTATAAGTAGGGATGCTTATTTTTTAAATAGTAATACTTTTATGTTAATTAGTAATAATTTTCTGTTACTTAGTGATACTATTTTACTTATTGGTACTTTTTTTTACATTCATTGAATAGTAATATTTATTTTTACTTAGTGATACTTTTTCATTTACTTGGTCATCTTTTAATTTTGACTTAGTGATTCTTGAGTTTAATAAGTAGTGATACTTTATTTTTTAAATAGTGATACTGTTTTGTTTACTTAGTGATGCTTAAATGTATAATTCAGTGAGTTTTTTTTTAATTATGTTATGCTTTATCTTTTCTTAGTGGTTGTTTTACTTAGTGATCATTTGTTCGTGATTAGTGATACCTACTGGATAGATAATGATGCTCACATAGATTATTAGTAATACTTCAATGTTTTAATTTACTTTTGATATTGTAGTGAACATGATGATGAGGAATCTGATGATAGCGATGATAAGAATGCGGAAGATTCTTGCTCTGAACATGAAGTCAAACATGAAGCTAAGAGAGCAAAGAGGAAAGATAATACAAAGAAGGGGAAATCTGGTGAAGTGAAAAAAAAAGAAAATAGTCATTACTATTCAGAAGAAACGAACGAGAAGGACTCGTGATGAAAATGAAGAGTCTGATGACAGGTAATTCATTTTCATTAGTATTGATACGCTATAGTCACAAAATTTATAATTACTAATGTCTTATTTTTTTTCATTGCAATGATAAGAGTTTTGTCACCAAGTGTAGGCCTGTTGGGCTATGTTCACTTGCTGCGAAACTGAATAATTATCAAAGAAAGGCTGTGGAGGAGATTGGATTTTCTGGTATGCTAGAATTAAGAGGTTTTGGGAGGATGTCTTGGCAAAAGATATTGTGGTTTGTGGAGAACTTCAGTGGAGCAAGTCGTGTTCTGTCATTTGAAGGTAATGAAAATTTAGTTATTACCTCAGATGACATTCATGATTTGTTTATGTTGCCTAGGAATTAGGGGGTTCCTGTATTAAGGAATGACGATGGCACTAAGGATTTTGTTACCGATTTTAAGAATAGAAATAAAATTGGGAATAACTTCCATGTGTCTTCTGTGCAAAGGATGTTACTTGGGATAGAACATGGGGGGATGATTTTAAGAGATTGTTTGTTTTGTACTCTTTGTCAACTTTTCTTACTCCTAATGCTAATTAGTTAGTTGACTTGAATGTGATGAGATCCCTGATGTTTGTTGAGAGGATCTCTTCCTTTGACTGGTGTGGATATGTGCTGGAAAGATTGTGCCATGTGATTAGTTCTTTCTAGAAATCTAGGACTCTTAGGCACTTGAATTATTGTCTTCTTGTGCTGCCATTGTTTTACTTTCATAGGTTTAAATGGCAAGGTCGTGTGTCACCTATGACACTCCCTCTGATCCAGCATTGGGATAAAGATTCCATTAGAGTTAGATTGCGTGCTGAGTTGAATGCAGGGGGTTTTGGTCATGGTGAATGGGTAGAAGGTGTCTACCCTATTACCAGGGGTACTTATGTTCCAAGGTTGGAGGGTGCTGTAGGTGGGGTAGATAATAGGTTAGATGAAGAAGGTGATATGTCTGCTCAAGGTCCAAGGGTAAAGCCAAGAGCTGGACCAAGAGGAGAGGTGCCCGCTTCATATGTTGTAGATGGGAGATCTATAACATTTCAACTCCCAGCTACTGAGCAAGACAATGAGGAGATTTCTAGGATTGCTAAAGATCTAAGTGCATGATTTATATTTAATTTTATTTAGTGATGTGTTACCGTTTATTAGTGATACTTGACTTATATTTTTTGTTTTTTTCTCAGCCTTTAAAGGAGGCTTTGTTGTTGATGAAGAGGGATTTGAACATGGTTACTCATGTTCATCTGGAGAGGCTAGCATAGATTAAAGGATTTGATTCAAGTGAACAAGGGGACAGAAGAATCGCCTTCGTTATCTCCCGATTCGATGTTTTTCTCAAGCTCGAAGCTGCATGAATACATCGATGAAGTTGTGGAAAACTTTTGAAAGATGAAGGTTGAGAAGGGAGAGAAAGTTTCAGAAGATGTCCAGGTGGAGTTGAAGCCAGAGCGTGCACAGAAGGAGGCTGAAGAAGAAGAAGAGCTTGAATGCCCAAAGTTTGATTTGCTAACACCTACACCGCCCGATGATCCAAATAAGATTATCGACGATGTAGTGTCTGGTATTATTTTCTGTTTTTTGTACTAAATATGATTTTATATATGTTATAATTTTTATGCATGTTTGAAGTTTATACTTTTATTTTATTCATGCAGATCTGCAGAATTTGGGTGGGGAAGATGATCAAGGCATTGAGATCATTCGAACTCCTCCTTCAAGACGTCTGTGCACAGAAAATCTGCAGCAGAATTTTGATGAGCAAGCTGGAGGAAAGGGTACTTCAGAGAGGAGGGAATCGTGGCCTGTTCTTGATGGCTTCCAGTTCAGATGCCGATTTCTATTGAGCTATGCTAAGCTACTGTCTAGCATGATGAGGGAGAAGAAGGATATTGTGGACCACTACCTTATTTATTCGATTGGTCATTGGTAAGTGATATTTTAATTTTTTGTTAATATTATGTTAGTGATGCTTCAGCTTATTGTAAATGATACATTTTTGGATGTGTACAGTCAAAGTGGACAGGTTTTTTAGTATCGTGGAGAAGTTTTTATAAATTTGGATGCCATCAGAACGATGAATGATATAAAGATGATAAATATTACTATTGTTGATGCGTGGGCTTTGTTGATGAATAAGTCAGAAATAGTTTTTAAGATGAATAAAAGCTTCTGTTTCAGTGCCCAATATTCTGTAAGGATTTATAACTTTTTTTTGTAGATGCATAAGTGTTCAGTTATTCCTTATAGTCACATATGCAGATTATTGATGTTTTTATTTTTGTAGATATACATTGCAGGTGTTCTTGTAGGAAAGAAGTATGAAGAGAATATTTGAGAAGTTTGGGATTTCTGGTTGTTAAGAACACAATTTCAGTTAGAAGATTTGTTCACTGTGGATAGGGTAATATATTTACATTTAAAAAAAAAATAGTGTTATTTTGGAATTCTAAGTTCTTGTGTTTTATAATTGCAGATTTTTATTCCAATCTGTCATTCTTATCATTTTGTTGTTGTGGTTATCAACTTTGCTAAAAAGAAACTGCAATATCTGGATAATCAAATTACCCAGATCAATAGAGATGATGAGATGTTCAAGCTAGCTGAGATAGCTGTAAGTATCAATTCTTTAGTAATATATTTTTTTTCATATAGTGATACTTGTCGGTTTTCTAGTAATACTTTTCTCTTACTTAGTGATACTTAATTTAGTTCGTGATACTATACCTTTACTTTTTGACTTGGTGATTGTTGGCTTTTTTATAAGTAGTGAAACTTTATTGTTTAAATAGTGATACTTGTATGTTACTTAGTGATACTTACATTAGTTTGTGATACTTCTTTTACTTAGTAATATTTTATGTTTATTTAGTGATACTTTAACATTCACTATGTTTTATCTTTATTTATGACTTAGTGATTCTTGGCTTTTATAAGTAGTGATACTTTGTTTTTTAAATAGTGATACTCTACTGTTTACTTAGTGATACCTAACTGTATAATTTAGTGAGTTTTTTCTTAGTGGTTCTTTACTTAGTTATTCCTTGTTTTTGAGATAGTGATACTTTGGTTTTAGTTAATGGTACCCTATGTTCTGCTTAGTGATACTTAATTGTATAAATTGCTGAACTATTTATCTTGTGCAGTGTGAACAGATGGCTATTTTTCTGAATCAGATCAATCATCCAAAATGTGCAGAATTCATGTCATATGAGGTTGAATTCTCAGCTTTTAATTGGAACAGAACTGGGCGAAACATTGACTGTGCAATTTTTATCATGCATCAAATGGAAAACTTTGTTGGTGCTCCTTATGAGAGTTTGGATTTGTCTAAGGTATGGAATGTTTTTAATTTTAATGGACTTCTAATAATTTTTGTTGTAATCTAACACGTTATTTTCTATTCCAGCTTGATGGAAGAAGAAGATTGAGAGCCCAATATTGTGCATGGATTTTGCTTTCACCACTAAATGGTTTGAGAGCAAAGATTCAGCATGATGCTCTTGAATTCATCAAAAATACCAAGAAATAAAAACAATTAGCAGCTGCTGGTGGTGTTGGCGTACAAATGTAGCTGATTGCAGTATGTGAGGAATTTGTTATTGCTGGAGATAGGATATGGAAATAGTCTAACATGCTAGGTTAAAGGTTAATCTTTTGGATGATTGCTTAGTTTTTGCAATGAATATCTGTTGGTATTTGGATGTGAAATATTGAAATGTTAGGGGGGGATTTAACATGGGTTTGGAACATCTAGTATGAACAATTTAGTGTTTGGTTAGTTTTTAATATTTACCCTTGAAAGTGGCTGGATGATTGGTGTCTCCCTTTGCATGACTAATTATTACCGGTTGTAGGCATTTTTCACACTCTCGGCATGAAATTTAATCCCTGCTCTTTTTATTCCTCTTGAATTCATTCAATCACACCATTTGCTTCAAACTCTTCAGAAACAGGCTGAAGAAAACAAGCAGTTTGATCCTTTTCGCGGTTTTTAAGATCCCGAAAAAAGGATAAGGTGAAGTTGAGGTATTTCAATCCCATGACGTTTTGGAATTTAAATTAGTAGTGCTATACATTTGTTAGGCTGCCGCTTCCATATAAGTAAAAAATAATTATAGCACAATGTAATTATCTTCGATTTTTGGGGATGGTCTTGGATTTATAACTGAATATTGAAATAAAAAGGAGAAAAAACGTGAAAAAAATTGAATAGGACATGAACACTAAACTTTTTATTCCTCTTTTTTGTATACTAGTATCTTACCCGTGCGTTGCACGGTGGAAGTGAACCGGTATTTGAACCGTGCGTTGCACGATGGCAGTGAAAAGTTATCTCACCGGTGCGTTACACGAAAAAAAATAGTTAAATTTAATATTATATTATATTTTTATGTTATTTTAGTAATATTAGTATTTAAATTGTTATAAAATTTATAAAATATTAGCATAATTATTAATTATATCCACATAATTATTAACACAATTTTTATATGACATATATATATATATATGATAAGTACTTATTTAGTTGTTAATATTTTATACTGATATTAATTCATCATTAATTATAAGTCCACGTTAGTGAGCTGAAATAATATGTGCTGATTAACAAAAAATAAATAATCGCATAACAAAATAATTAATTTGAGTGAGCTTTCCTCAAAAACACAAACTGAGGGGGGCAATAATGCATATACAAACTTTAATTTAGTCAAGAGAGAAGATGATAAAAGAGCCTAAAAAAATAGCATTATAATTATTTAATTCCGGTGTTGACTGTTTGTCCATAGCTTCTTCAGACTCATCTCTTTCGAGGTGCAAAGTGAGAAAATCTAGGCCTAACTCCATCTCCAGTAATCAGGTTTTCGATTTTTACTTCATTAATTGATTAATTTTTCATTCAAATTTTTGCAATTTTCTGTTACTTTATCAAGCACTGCAGATTTCTTAAGCTGATATCAAACACTCATCTTATGTGGATATTTACTACTACAATTCAAAAGAATGGCATCTAGTATCTGCATCATGTATGTATACATAAATAAGAGAATATTTCAATAGCTGAAACAAAATCATAATCGGAATCAGTATAAGCGGATAACTACAGCTCCATCGAACAATCTGATTGCTTCCTTCGCTTCCTCAACACTGCCTAGAGTAATAAATGAAAACCCTCGGCTCCTATCTGTAACTCTATCATACACAATCTATAAAACCACCAAAAAAAAAAGAAAAAAAAAAGGCGTTGCATTACTACATAATAACAATAACCAAAACCAACAATGTTGCAACAATATCACATTCCTAATTAATTTGATAAATGAAAAAACTCTCCAAAAGCCACTGCTTTATCAGGCAAAACTTAATAACGCACATTTACATCCAGTTTTCTCACTCTGCAATCTGCAATAAATTTCTCTTTCCACACAAAACTTTTACCAATGAAAACAATAGGGTTCTTCAAGATTCAATCCTAGAAAATAAGAGCAATCGATAAAGCAGCACCAAATCAGCAAAACTGTGCAATTCCAATTCAGAAATAAATAAATTAAAAAAGAGAGGCTAAAAACAGAAAAATATACCTCGGCAGAAAAAACACGGCCAGCTTCAGCAAAGATTTCAGACAACTAAGCAGATGTCATCGAAAAGGGCAAATTCCCGACATAAAGCCTCCCAGTATCAGCAAATGAAGATGGTTCATCCGCTTCGGATATTGATCCTTGAGCGCCGTTAGATAACTCATTCTCCTCCTCTTCTTCATCATCTTCTTCTTCCACCACTGATTCTTCTTGATTTAAATCAACTCCGTTGAATGCAGTCGAAGTGCAGTGTATGGAAGAGCGAGAAAATTAAGATGATGAATAGGAAAGAGAAAAGTTGAGCGCGGCCTTGAGTTTTGAGGATTTTTTGTGGGGTTTGGCTTACAGAGGAAGAAATTAAGAGCAAAATGATCAGTGGGAATGGAAGAGAGAGAATGGGAAGAAGTGGGAAGGGCAGCAGCTGCCACCGAAAGAGAAGACACCGCCATTTTCGTTTCTCTAAAGCTCTAATCAGAAAGTGGTGGATAATCGTAGATAAGGTTGTTTCTTCAACCAAAATCCGCGCTGAATCGGAGAAACAATTTTACATTAAGTTTAGAAAGTCCAATTTTGATGCCCAATGGAAAATGAATATACAATACAGAGAATACTATATGTTTTAAAACTTCATAGTAGGGAAATTGCTCTAGAAGCTTACCGACAGATAGCAGGCTACTATCCAAATACTGAAATCATGTTAGCATGAAATAACAGGAAAGGCAAGAAGCATAAGAGCTAAAATTACTTATAGAAAAGAGTACTAACATTACTCCATCTGGCTTCAACCAGTGATCTCGAGTGCAGATTACTGAATCAAACATTGATTCACGTATAAGAAAATATCCACATCAACTGCACAGATAATAAAAGCAGAAAATTATGCAAAAGTTACCATTGTGAAATCAAAGGAAAACAATGAATAAAAATCAAGATGATGGCATTATGAATAGACACAAAACCTTTTTCGGGTAGCACAACATCCTCCATCGATCCCTCGATCACTTCAATCACATGTTGGAGCTTGTTTGCTGCGATAAGTTGGCGCGCGTGTTCTGACATCTTGGTGGCTTCTACTGCATAAACTTTCCTTGCACCTGCCTGTGCAGACCATATAGCCAGAATTTCGCTCCCCATTCTCACCTCTAGGACAACCTAGTCCACGCAAAAGCCAACTCAGTCCATAACCTCCAAATTTCCCATCAGAATAATCAAGAAACAGAAAATTTCAAATAATAATCTTCCCAGTATATGTAGTCTCTTGTGCATTCTCATTCACGAGCATACAAGAACTTATTTTTTCCACAATATCTTTCCAGACATTAATTTTTCTCCATAATAGATAACAATGTCAATTAATTATAAACAAATCGACAAATATTATACCTCTCTGCATAAATTTAGGCAAGTCCAAAGCATCAACACGAATCACTACCAGTTTCTAGTACTATAAACTCACGGTACACAGCTCATATATTACAACATCTATTTTTTCACTTAAAAAATATTAATATGAGTTCTTGAATTGAAATATTAATCTTGGTTAGTTCAAAGAGAATATCATTAGAACTAAAACATAATTCTTTAATGGATTGTCACCAATAAACTTTAATCATCAGTTTACTTGGCATCAATCTAGATGAATGCAATAATCTAAATAAAAAATTTAGCTATACATGATGCGTGCTATGTTATCAAGTCCATTGACTAATGATAATTAATAGCATAACAGAAAAAATAAACAACTACTAAAGATCTAATTTCCAACTAAAAAAATGTCAATTCAGAAATCCCCTTGAATTTTATTTGAGAGAAGGCTAAAATGTTAGGTACAAAATGTTTTATCATTAACATTTCACCCTTTCATCGTTCTTCTTGAAATATGTCACTGAGTGTAGGAAGTCAAAGAAATAATGGGGGGCAAGGAACATCAACCTAAACCACGACCAATGCCCGAGACACCCAAAACAATGCATTAATCAATTCTAGAAAACTTACTCATTGATTCCAGCTTCTGAATCTGGTCTTTCAGTGTGTCTGGGTCGTTTTTCAATATTCCAACTTCCCTCACTTTTTTCCTTTCCTTCTTGTTCTGCACAATAACATCAACACAAACTCAAAATGAAAAAATATGCTTCATATTACTTACCATTTGGCACTTATCAAGACCCAAACAATCTTGCATCACAGGTTTTCCAGGCCCAAAATTATGACTCCCAATATAACCATTAAGAATTCAGACTTAACAAACATACACGAACTACGCGAAATATAATATAATCAAAATTACCCGCTTCAATTCCTTTTTGTGCAGCTCTTTGCGGTAGGCATCTGTAGGGTTCATGGTTTTGCCTCCCTTCGTCATCTTCACCATTTTGACGGCTTCTCGGCAGAAAAAATAAACATAAATCCCTTTATTTTTAATCAAAATATAATATAATATAATCAAAATTACCCGCTTCTCTTGTTGCTCTTCGTCTCTTCAATAAGGGTTTCGCGACAAAATTGGGGTTCCATTTGGGAGAAGAAAAGGAGAACAATTTTTGGTTCAAATTCAACTTCGAACCATAATCTCTGTTGTTCGATACTTGCTGCTCGATCTGCAAATTCTCTCACCTTTAAAACCTCCACCGCTTTCTTTCTCCTCGAATCGGCCGCTCCTCTTCACCTGAAGTTCGATACTTGCTGCTCGATCTGCAAATTCTCTCACCTTTAAAACCTCCACCATTTTCTTTCTCCTCGAATCGGCTGCTCCTCTTCACCCGAACTTCATGTTCTTTTAACTGCTCTCTCAATCTCTCTCCTATAATTTTCTTAGGAAAGAGAAAAGTTGAGCGCGGCCTTGAGTTTTGAGGATGTTTTTGTAGGGTTTGGCTTACAGAGGAAGAAATTAAGAGCAAAATGATGAGTGGGAATGAAACGTGGCTTTGGAAGTTTTTTGTGGTTTACAGATAGATAACTGTTGATAGTTAGTACACGTTCGGATACAATTTTTAAAAATTTGAATAAAAATTAAATGCAAAAATAAAAAACAAAAATTTATTAACCTCAGTTGACAAATATTATTACAAAATTGCCATCAATTTTGGAGGGAAAATCAGATTTTTTCTGTTTTTATATATAGTATAGATTTGATAACAATAATACTGCAACAAGTATCAATACTGATGAGGAAAGTATCATTGTGCATGCTGTAGAGTAACACTATTTACTCCATGAATAATTTATGTACATAAATTATATATACAGTATTATTAGTGATGAAGAAAGTATCACTATGCATACCATTAAGTAACCCTATTTTCAGGAGATGATTACAAGTTATGTGATGAAGAAAATCGCAATATCAATATTGATGAATAAAGTATCACTGTGGATGCTTTGGAGTAACACTATTTACTGCATGAATAATTTAATGCAAAGCATTTTGTTAAAATAATTTATCAAGAAATAATATAACATGTTTTATGATTTAACAATAATATAATAAGAAAATCACAAGTTATATGATGAAGAAAATCACAGTATCAATACTGATGAATAAAGTATCACTAAGCATCTGTGAAGTAACATTTCTCAAAACAATCTGAATGCGTTCTCAAAACAATATGGGATTAGGGGTTTTGGACCCAAACTCCTTTGAAATTGAAGTGCCACATGTATTCTTCTTCTTGTTTTTTTGAAGGTGCCCTTTGATTCTTTTTCCCCTACCCTTTGTCGTTGAACGTGCAGGATCCAATATTAGAATAGAAGAGCTTGAAACATCCGTATCCGCCATGGAAGGCACTGTACTCAGCAGCTCTTCAACATATGCTACAACATTGTTATGCTCTTCTTCAAGTATCTTTCTTCCCTCTTCATTATCTTTGACTTTCATAACAGTAGCATAGTACTTTCTCATCATATGATTTCTCCAAGAAATAGAATCTGTATTCTGGTCAGGTTGCTCACTTCCACTTCTAAATTTATCCCACAAATGAGCTTTCACAATTTTTGTCTATCTTTTATTAATATAAAACTCAAGTATCTCAACTATTAAATGCATATGAAGTATTCTGAGGATATGACAACATAACAACCCACAAGCTTCAAATCTTTAACATGAGCAGACTATGAATTTATCAACTTCACTAAAACTCACATTATGAACTGTAATGCCCCTGTCATCCTTGACATTATAGAATCGCAGTCTTTCATCAGAGTGAATGAGTTCACAATTCAAGGATATGCACTTCAAAAATTCAGATTCAAAATCAGTAAAGAGAGTCAATGTATATACCTCTTAAGCATGTTTGAGAAGTCCAGTCAACCGCATAAACGATGTAGGTTGTGCTCTTGAGCATTGGAATTCGTCAGATGCTTCATTTCTCCTCCAAGATTGGACTGTTCTTTTGAAAATATCATAAAATTCTGTCAAGCTTGTTGACTTCCTTGCATTGAATCCAATGGCACTATTTGTGCTTTCATTTCTTTGGGATGATAAAATTCTAGCAGAGAAAAAGTCCTTGTTCAAGTCAGTACACCACTTCTCCTTGAGCAAATAGAGTCTTGAAAACCACGAGTTGTCCTCCAAATGATATGTTGATATCATAGAGCTCCAGAAATGTTCAAATTCATCTCTATTTGTGCATCCGGACAAGCATTTTTTAAATTCATTAATAAAGGACTTGTTCGCTTTCAAATTCCCAAACCGGCTTATTGTATTTTGGTACAAATGCCACAAGCATAATCGGGGAAAAATCTGCATCGAATAAAAAAAATTAACTGAAAAATGTATATACAGTAAAGGATCACTAGATGTGGTGCAAGTACTATTAACTATTGTCGAAGTATCATTAACACATAAACCTGTACCAGCAGATGACATCTCAAATAAAAGATTCATTTAAGTGAATTATGATAAAATAGAGAAATATAGCTGTTCTATTACAGTACCAATAGCTAGGTCTTGATCGGTAAATATTGATATAGGACATTTCCCCTCCATTGATTTCTTAAAAACTTCAAAGAGCCATAGAAATGATTTAATCCTCTCATCCGATATGAATGCACATCCAAACATCACATTTTTCCAATGATTATTGATCCCTACAAATGGTGCACAAATGAGGTTATACTTATTTGTACGGTATGTTGTGTCAAATACAACAACATCACCGTATATCATATAATCCTCTTTCATCATGGCATCCCTCCAAAAAACATTTGACAATCTCCCTTCATCATCTAACTTGACTCTAAAGAAAAAAATCTTTATTTTCAACACCCTGTGCATGCATTTCATCAATGAGTGTTTGTGCATCTCCTCCTTCAATAATACTCATCTTCAACCGGTTGACATAGTTTAAATGATTCTTTAATGTGTGACCAACACAATCCTCCCCTCCCGCATCATGCGCCATGTATCGAAAAGAATCTGTAGCTCTTATCCCTTATGTGAGCATGCCCTCAATCACAACACCCTTCTCACAGTTTATTGATTTGTACGAACGGTGCATATGACTCCATTCTCTTCTTGTAAGTGTGTGATTGTGCATTAGATTATGCTCAATAACTTCATATAAACCATCATTATTGATCTTTGCTCTTAAATATGTCTTACAACCTGTGCCTGTGATATACACCTTTCTTGAGTTAGAAGTGTTTGGTTTTTTGGCTCTCTCACAAGAACACAAAAAGTATTTTTCAACTACACTTCCATTTTCACTTCTTGTTGTGGATTTCCTAACACTAAACTTATTTTCAAGAGCATGACTACAATATAAGTCATATATATCATCAATGTTCTTCTTTTTCAAACCAAGAAGGCAACCTCTTACATCAAAAGAATCATCTACAAAAAAAAATTTGTATCAATAATCACATTTTATTGATTTATTGCATCAGAAGAAAAAGTGATTCATAATTGGTAATAATTCAAATAATGTGCAAGATATCTCTAAGAAATAAAATAATTTCAATAAGTACTGGTGGGTATCAAAAAAATATTGTTGATGTATCATTACTATCGAGTGAATCATAATTATTTTTTAAGTGAAACAGTTGAAAAATATCAATAATACCTAGCGAAGGATTACTATCATGAAACAAGTATCACTAAATACCATAGGAGTATCACTACTGTATATAATTATTTTTTAAGTGAAACAGTTGCAAAATATCAATAATACCTAGCGAAGAATTATCATGAGAGCAAGTATCACTAAATACCATAGAGTATCACTACTGTATATAATTATTTTTTAAGTGAAACAGTTGCAAAATATCAATAATACCTAGCGAAGGATTACTATCATGAGAGCAAGTATCATTAAATACCATAGAAGTATCACTAGTGTTCAAAAGTCAATATATGCGTGTGATACACATTTTTCTTGATTTAGTCAGGCAAAAATAACTACTGTTCAATTATCATTAGTATGTAGAAAATTTTAATTACGTTTTAAGCGAATGATTATTATCACGAGATAAAGTATCAATAAAAATCGTAGAAGTATCACTAATTTATAAAATACATTTTGCAGTTGATGGGTTACAAAATCAAATAATATAAGTAAAGTAGTGATTACTCTCAATTTGCAACATAACAGATTTGTCCTCGTTGATAGATTTTTTTCTACATCTTCAACATTGTCTTCATTATCAAGTATAACAATATCTGAAATTTAAAAAATTTAAATCACTTTTATAATTACTATAACACTAATAGATTACTAAATCAAAAGTTTAATGAATCAGTTCATAGTAGCATTTTATCGAACAGTTTGAATGTAAAATTTGATATATCTAATAATTGGTTAAAAATTGGTATAAAATTTCAAATCTTCTAAAATAAGAACACACACCGGCCGTTTCTTCGCCGGAATTAACCGGAATTCCACCGGGAGGAAGATTACATACTTTTTTCAAATTATCCATTGAATCGTTCATGATTCACCAGAGGAGGAAACTCTACGCGCCGCCGCGAGCTCGACGGAAAAACCTAGGCGGCGCCGCGAGCTGGATGGGAAAAACGTGGTCGCGGCAGCGAGCTGAACGGGAAAAACCTAGCAGCACGACGAGCTGAGGGAGAAAACCTACGGAGCTGGGAGGGAGAGTTGAGGGAGAAAAAATCCATTTTTTTAATATATATATATATATCAGGTCGGGTCAAGGGAGATCCGTCTAACGTAAGCGACCCGTTAGACGGTCTCACACAAGTCTGCCCCTTGACTTTGAGGTCCTAAATTTGATATGTGCTAGAGTTTATTTTTATCATAACATTGTTTGGACTCCCAGCCTGTATATGCTTGTTTAATTGATGTATGTTGATTGTTGAGTAATCTATTGATTATTATTGAGTTTTAGAATCGTAGTTTATTTATTTTTTAGGCATCCAAAATTTTAGTATAGGTTGTAGAATGAGGTGGGGAATATATCACGTCTCATATGCGAATTAGCTTGGTTTTTTTGAATTTTTTTTATGTTGAGGATAACTCGAAACTATCACTAAGGTGCGAATTGGATAAATATCATTTATGTGTAATAGCCTGCAAATTATACAAAGGGTAAATCACACTTTGAATAAATCAGGTGTGACAACTCACATCTGGTGATTTTGATGATGACATTCAAACTTAAAATATTTGACCTTAACATTAAAATCAGATTTTTCAATATTTCTTGGAATAGGTGCAGAGAGCGAGCAATTCTTTGCTAGGATAGAGTATCTCCTAGAGATGCTCTAAACTCTATATTTAGAGCAAAATGTCCAAAAATCATGCTCCAAGAGATGTTGTATAAAAGCACTATAGCTGCTCTATTTACTATTCACGTGTAATTTTTTTTTTAATCTTATACTTTAAGTAGATTAATTTTTGTTTACGATTTATTATGTTTTTTATATGTTGCAATATTAATCGGTAATTTTTATTCGTTGCAATATTATTATGAAATGTTTTCATATTATAATATTATTTAGTTTCAGAAATTTTAATAGTTATTTTTGTTGAAAAAATCTTGATTAAAATAAATGCCTAAAAAAGAATATTATGGAATATTTCCTTTTAGAGTAAAATTTAAAGTAAACTCTGTTAGAGATGAAGTGAAGATTTTACTGTATAATAGAGATAGAAGTATTGTAAAATGAAGTAAACTGTTAGAGATAGCCTTAGTGGGAAAATGGGAGCGATCGATCAATCGTCACAATTTTGTCTAAAATTTACTTCTTCTTTTTTGTGATAGGAAATCACAGTTGTTCAATTTTATTTCTTTGTAATCGTCCAAAACTTATACTATAAAATTTTCATTTGACTTTGATGACCATAAAATTCGAACTCGATTTTTTGCTATAAACTCATCCACTAGATCCCCAAATTGATAAACGCGCGATGGAATATCTTTGTTAATAAGTTTATAAACTTATATACACGCATGCAAATATTTGTAATAATGTAAATGAATTGGTGGATTCAAATTCATGGATGACTTAATTTTCTTGGCAAATAATTTCCAAATCCGAACTCTTTTTGAAAGTCTCAAATTTGATAAATCGTATAGACCCCATTTGGTTGGCACGGAATCTGACTTGAGAAAGTAATCTGATTTCCTATTCGAGTTTTTCATTTGTTATTATTTATTTATTTTATAAATTATTATTATGTTTTGGATTCATATTTTTTAACTAAAAAATAAAAAAGGATTTGTTTAAAATTGAAAAAAATAAGATTTATTATTATCTTTTTTTATTATTAATACTAAGTTTGGATTAAAAAAATTCAATAAAAAATGAGTAAAATAAATAAAATAAAAAAATTAGAAAATTTTATAAATAAAAAAAGAAATTCAAAAATATGATATTTTTTTTTATTGAATAAATTACGACCAAAATTCAACTATTTTATCAATATTTTTTTGGCATTTCTATCAAAATTCCAATAATATCATTTTTGAGACAACATTGCAAACTAAAGGACTACCATATCATTGTCAATATAGATAATATTAACTTCCAATTCAATAAAAAATATTTATATAGATAATTTTGATTTCCAATTCAATAAAAAATATTTGGACATCAATACAATATTTACCTTAATTGATTATTTTTTAGTCATATCATTTTATTTAAATTGAAATAATATATGTTGACTTCAATATCTATAGTACTAATGCAAATTGAAGAATTACACATTGTATGGTTCGTAATTTAAAATTATAAATATTGATAGTATGAAATAAGATACAGTATATATTTTAGATATTTAATTATCTACTCTTGTTTAAATTTAATCCAATAATAAAAGGAGAATCATTACAATTTTCTTGTTGTGTTCCAAACACAGAATAAAGATTCTGTAAGTGATCATTTTCCTCATAATCATATTCCCAAAAAACTTTACTTTCCTACCAACCAAACGAGCTCATAATGATTCGTGCATAGTGTAGAAAATTATCATGGGAATATGGTTGCTCTTTATTTTTCAAAATAAAATAGTTTTAGAAATCATAGCTAAAATTAAACGCAGACAAAAAAAAAAAAAGTCAAAAATTTAAGTAGAACACTATTTTCTAGTACGATGTGTATCAGTGTATATCACTATAGTCTATATTATTGCCCCAAATGAATATACTGTATATTTCTCTTTTAACTAAAGGATGCTGTGGAAAATAATATACGTTATAGTTTCTTCGGAATAATGTATTAATAAATGTTACAGGAATAATGAAAAAAAAAATGTTACAGGAATAATGAAAAAAAAAAGTAATCAGTATAAAATTGGATCAAGCGCCAAGTTAAATTATATGGGAAATTCTATGCCGCAACACATGGCACACTACATGTGCTGCGATATATCTATTGGGACGCTTTCATGTGTCACAATAGATCTATTATGACACATGGAAGTGTCACAATAGATCTATCGCAGCACATGGCACACTACGACTGGTCGCGGCATAGAATTTCCCAAATTATATATGCATGTGCAGCTAGCTAGGAATGATATGTTATTAATTATTAAGTTTCTGATTGATTGTGATTGAGTGGTATGTTTTGTCAATGTTATTTTTTGCACTAAGCTTATTTATCAAATGATGTAGTTTGCACTTGCATGCTGTAGTGATTGATTGTCATTAATCTTTATGGCATAGAATCATCAATAAGTATTTGGTTTTTTCCAAGTACGCATGTTGTTCTGGATAACATTCCCAAGATGTATAATAACGTGATCTGAACTTCATAGAAGACAGGTCAAGCATGAATATAGGATTGAGCTGAAGATCAAGACTGTTGTGTATTGAGACACAACTGAGATTGTTCAACATAATGAGTACTGCCAGCTAGCTTGAATGATAGCCAGAAGTCAGTTTGTGAACATACAAGACATTCCGCTGTGCTACCTGATTCATGTTCAAGATCAACAATGTTCATAGCAAAGTTTGTGAACGTTTGCATGAACATCCTTTGTCCGGATTATTCTTCCAAGATCATTGAAGTTGTTCGAAGTTTGCCAACCAAGAAGAGATTCAAGGCCATTCTAGAAGACACCTTAATCAGCTTGAAGAGCACGTGATTGAAGATAAGAAAAACGTTTAAAAATGGAAGAGTTCTAACAAGCTGGTTGTTCGCGGATCAAGGGTTTATCTATTTAAGGAAATTTACTTATTAAATATCTGAAGGATTAGGACTTCTGATTACCATGTTAAGGCTATATCTTTGTCTTATAAATAGCCTGGGATCAGAACCTATTAGATACACCGAAACAGACCTAAAGATATGAGTTAGAGAAATTTTGCAAGAACTCTATTTTGTTTAAAGAACCACATTAGTTTCAGTCGTCAGTTTTTTGTTAAGGTTTAGTGTTCTAGTCATCGTGTATTGAAACACTTTTCACACACTATCAAAAGGAATCTCGGAAGAGATTTCATGTGGGAACTAGATAAAGAGAGTCTAGGTTATAAGGGAATCTCATGATTCAATTCATTGAAAGAGGGTGTATGGGTAGTACGGGTTTCGAGTGACGGGAGGTCAACTGCGTGTAACATCCCAAGTAAATGTTGTATCGGAGTAGTGAATTATTTTCCACGAATTTGACAAGTCTCTTTGATGTAGATCAATTGATCGAAAAGAGTTACCAACTCTTTGTATGTTTTATTTGCTGCAGTTTATATTAAGTTCATAATAGTGTTCTTGTACATTATTGTGAACTTTATCCTACAACGTTCAAACACTTTTCTGTGAATGTTTGCAGAACATATACTTCACACAACGTGTGTAATTTCATGTTCGTTAAGCCATGTGGTATAATATTATTTCAAACTTCGTTATATTGTAATATATAATTATATATAGCAATGATATTATAATTGATAAAGCTTGATTTTATCAAGTTTTGATTCAACAATTCCATTCTTAATTAGCATTTGATTAAGATCTAAGATAATGACTTTATCTTAGTAGTAAGAGATGGTCACTGTATTTTGTTTATGATGATTAAAAATGTATAACTTAAATGTAATGTAATGTAATGTATATATCCAAATATATTAATATTTTTTAATCACAAACACTTCCATGCACTAGTTGTAAATAGCGCTTATTATAGACTAACGGGTCAAATTCGCGGGTCAACCCGTAAAAAAGAAATCCGACAAAATCAGTATCAATTGTAACACTAAAAAGTATTATTTAAAATTCGAAAAGTACACTTGTATCCATAAAAAGTAAGGGATCTGTTAATTATCTTATACTAATTTATTTAGTTCAAATTGTGATTTTTTCCATTCCAATTAACGTTTAGAGTTTAGGAGTTTAGGGGATTTTTTTTTCTAGGGGTTTATTTTGTTTTTTTAGGATATTTTTTTTTTGTGTTTTTTAGAGGTTTTAGGGGTTTATTTTGTGTTTTTTTTTTAAATTTTCTTAGAGGTGTATTTTGTGTTTTTTTAGGATTTATTAATTTTTTTAGGATATATATTATTGAAATAAAGAAGCCTACAAGGAGAAGCCCGTGCACACTATAGATGTAGCCACAATTACGCAAAATACTAGTACTTTGAATGACATGATCTTGTAGCATTTCATTATTAATTTGTTACAAATATGACTTTTAACTACTAAAGAAAAATGGATTATTCAGTTCTCTGTGTGGATTAACTTAATTATTGGCTAATTAACTTGATTGACCGAATCGGGTTTGATTTGAAATAATTAGATCATATGATTGAAGCCAAAAACCGAAATTTTTATTTATTTTTTTTATTTGGAAAAACCCACCCATATAGATATCGAATAATTATGGAGAATATGACATATAACAACAATTTCATTATAAACATCTAGGGACTTTATTTTTCACAGTTCAAGTTTAATCAACGCTACCCCCAGCCCCTTAGCAATTCCTCTTACGTATTAAATTCTGGACACGTATGTCTATGCACATAGAAGGTCATATTTTGAAATATTATAGATTCTAATCTCCTTTTTTTAATAAACAATTTAGAGCACATTATGATAGAGCATAGAGGTAATAAAAACTCTATATTGTAATTAGGGTTATGCATCCAGTCAGTTCCTACTGAACTAGAAGTCTAGAACCAGTTGGTCTTCTTACATTGAACACCAAACCAACTGCGGTAATCAACGAATTGAACCGGCCAAAATTCCTCAGTTTGATGGGTTATTTCGTTGGCTATTCATATTTTCTATTTAGTAATATAATTATAATATCAGATTCGTGAAATAGTAATTATATAGAGTAACCGTCAATAATGTGGAATCATAAAGTCAGGTTTAAGCGAAATTAATTAGCTATTTATTTATTACAACTATGAGCTATTGGCTAGGCATGTTGTCGAGTAGCGCGTGACATCCAAATGCTTGTGGCATGTTGTGGGGGTCGATATCTATAATCTACTTCTACACTTCTACTGCCCAATTAATTAATTTTTTCTCTGCTTCTAACTTATCCATATAAGCCAATAGGCTACGTTTGGTTTGACCAACAGAGATACTGAGATACATTTGGGAAATTCTACCTTACATTAATATGTTTTAATAATTTTTTATTATCTTTTTAATATCATTTTATTATCTTTTTAATATCATTTTATTATTTTTTAAATAACATATCAGTGATTAGGTAGTACCCCAATTAGTGAGGTATAATTTCTCAATACATGATGGAGGAAATTCTAACCTGCCAGTTAGGGTTAATATATTTTAATATTTTTTATTATCTATCAAATATACTTTTATTAATTTTTAAATAGTGTACGTGTTTGTGGTTAGAGTATTACCCCCAATCAGTAAGGTAGACTTTTTAATTTTATTAATTTTTTAAATAATGTGTTAGTGGTTAAGGGTATAATTTGCCCAAATAATAGATAATATTGATTGGGGTATTAGGATTGGGACTCTTCGTGAATTAATAAATTTACATTTGTATTATCTGATTGCAAATTTAAGTAATATATAATAATTTATTAATATTTTGTTTAGATCAAAAGTTTGTAATTAAAATGTATATAGAATACTTAAAGGGTGCTTCTAAATATACCACTAATTTTAGATTATACACCACTATTAAAATTAATTTAAAAATAATTAACTATTAAAAATACTTAAATACCATTTAAAAATGAAAAAAAAAAGTTCTCCAACACACGTACGCACAAACTGCTACACACTCCATCAGTCCTTTTATGAGTTTATCTCTATCATGGCGGATGACGACGACAGCAATTGCACTTGGTGCTGCTGCAACTTCGTACTCACCTTCATGGACTGTTGTGGCCGGTGAAATTTGCGATGGTGTCAAACGTGATGTCGAGTGTCGAATTTTTTAATCAAAGATGTCATAATCTGACTGCTCAGGTTGATTCGAAAAAAAAAATCTTTTACCATGAGAAATTAGTTCGGAAAATTAATTTTGAAGTTGTAAAATATGTTCGAATAATTCAATTTACACACTAATTCCAGAACCATAAATCAACGACAAACACCCATAAGTTTAGTTCAACTCTAGAAAGGGATGGAAAGAGTTCAAAGAGAGAATGGGCAGAATTTCGACAGTAAACATCGACCTCTTTCTAACATATTTTTTTAATTTCTTTTAGTTTGGGTCTAATTACTTTTTACGAAGAAAGATAAGAGGGATGGGGGAGTTTGGGTTGAGAGAGAGAGTGTGTGTTACATCTTTCACCTAGATAATATTTTAGTTAATAAGTTAATACCATTTCTTTTATTTATGTCAGATAATTATTATTGCGAATCTAAAAGGATTTAAGTTGACAATATAATCGATAAAAATAATTACTTGAATACACACGCATACATATGTATATACATACATATTGTATTATAATATAATATATTTCAAATTACAAAAAATATTTATATATGCATATATGTAATATATTTTAAATAATTGCATAAATAATTAGTAAACTATTACAATCAAAATATTATATTATAAATTGTGTATGACTTGTTTGTATATAACGTTTGTAGTATCATTTTTTGAATTTATAAATATCAATTTATGTTTGATTTAGTTGTACATTTAATTAGAATATTAAATTATTAATTTTTCAACTCTTATTATAATTAAAAAATATTATAAATGTTATATTTGCATATAAATTATACAGAGCAATAACATGCTACCGATTATGATATTTTACCAAATAATTTACTTGATTAATTTATTTAATTATATAATATATGTTGGTAATTATTTCACATAATAAAATCTACCAAATATTATCCATTACTTCTTAATAGACGAAAACTCACATATTTATTCATTCACATAAATAAATTTGAATGGCATGTACATAATAAAATATGCTATTGAATATAACGTAAATGAATTCTATAATAAAAAAAAATGTGATGTGTGTGGTGTGTGTGTGTTTGAGAGAGAGAGAGAGAGAGAGAGAGATATGAAGAGACAATAAAAAATGAAAAAAATATTTATAATAATTATTGATGATGTGATGTTTATAAGAGGAAAAATATCTTGGAAGGACTCAATTTTATTAGGTGTGTCAATGTATGATATATTTTACTTTTTCCGTCATACCTTATATATTACTTTAGTTTATGATATGACAAAAATTATATCATTGTCGTACTTACCTTCCGGTATCCCTTAGTTCGGTATGACACATAAATATGTAATGCATACATTTACCATACCTTCTTACAACATATCTTACCGTACTGACGTTTTACGATATACCGAAATTTTTCGATATACTACAAATTTATTTAGTAAAAAAACTCATGCATAAATAATAATAGTAGTAACGACATCAAATATCCCTAATAAAAATCAAATACTAATACAACAATGAAACTCAAATGCAATAAAAATTGAAAAAAAAAACAATGCAGTTATGTTAAAATCCTGACAAATATTAAATACACGTTTATTAGAAGCACAATTTCAAGTTCCAACAAATATTAAAAACATAAACATATGATTCTAACATTTTAAAATCCAATATACAATTCTTGAAACTCCAAGTCTCCAACATCTCAACAAACGTTTATGATGAATATACTACATATCATAATATTGTCTAAAATATAATATTTTCCTAACTATTTATGATGAATATATATACTATTAGGGCTCGTTCGCTAGACAGTATGATATAAAGTTGAATATGTTTGACATGAGATGTGTTATACTGTATAAAATATCAATATCATGTTTATTTTGGTGTATTAAAATATATGTATTAAGAATATATAGTTTGGTTAGATGTATTAGATTCTATATAAAATTTCAATTGCTAAAATATCCTTTAATTAGTTACCATATATTGTGTAAATATTCTATAATAATATTTTTAATTAATATCTACGAGGTTATTTTAGTCTGCAATTTTTAATAATTATGTATGGTATTATATATCCCGCCTGCAAGGTGTGATATGTTAAACCATATAAATGGTTAACACATGCCGGACCTTTGCATAATCATGAGCTTTATTATTGCTAGCAAACATGATATTAGAGTGTTATAGGTATCTAATGCAACATTATATTACCTAGCAAACAAACCCTTATAGTATTGTATAACATATCTCATTTTATTGTAATTTTCTTGATACTTCATCATAACTTTTAGTGTAGAGATTAAAGAAGAATATTAGATTATTATTTATTATATTTGATTTCAAATTGTTCAATTTTTAGTTATGATTTTGTATTAAATTATATGAAATATAATATTTTCTCAAACTGTTATGATGAACATACTAAGTATTATAGTATTGAATATGATCTCATTTTAATTATTATAATTTCCCTTACCATTCATCATAATTTTTAGTTTAAAGAATAAAAAAGAATATAATATTATTAATAAAATTGATTATAAATTGATCAATTTGTAGTTATAATTTAAGTATTAAATTATTATATGAAATTTAATAATTTTCAAGACCTTTATGATAAAACATACTAAGGTCTAAACATTGTATTTTTATATAGTATATCTCATTAGTTTTTTAATTTTATAGATCATTCATCATAATTTTTAATTTAAAGATTGAAGAAAAATATAATTAATATTTATTACATTTGATACACATTTTTTTATTTTTAGTTATAATTTAATTATTATATTATATAAAATATTATATTTTTCTGAACTTTTACAATAAACAAATTAAGTATTAATTATTATTGTATAATATATCTAAGTTTCTTTTAATATTTTATATTATTCTTCTTAACTTTTAGTTTTAAAAATTGAAGAAAAATAGAACACTATTATGTATTATATAATTTAATCTATCTTTTATTGTATTGAAATAATTTAATATATTATAATTTACGTATATATAATTTTATTTTTTTTAATGATTATTCATTTTAACTTTTAATTTTATTGATTAAAGAAAAATAGAATATTATCATTTATTACATTTAATTTCGAATTGTTCATTTTTAGTTATAATTTAGGCATTAAATGAAATATCAAATTATTGCTAAAGTTTTAGGAATGTGCAAAAAAAAAATTAATATAAGAAATATATTAAAATTCGGTATTTATTGAAGTACGGTATGTACCAGTATGACGATATATACCTTTACTTCGGCCCATATTGTGGGATGGTATTTACCGATATGTTACGGTATACTGAATTTTCAGTATACGCCAGTATACCTTAATTTTTAAAAATTCATACCGCTACCTCACCGTAAAATTATAATACGATATCATACCTTACCGAAAAATCAATATATCCATAAATTTCAGTATCTTCAATATTTTTTTTATACAGTACGCACGGTATAATAATATTTTTCACCAGAGCTCTGTTTTATTATATTAGATAGATTTGAGTGTGCATAAGTTGTGTGTAGATCCTTTTGGGCATTTTGGTGTGGGACAAGTAGATGTAGGATCCTCCGCCACCAACCAATGCCATTATGCCAGCTAAGCCTAATAATTGCTATACTTCGTGGCTCACGACCATCGAAGCATTACTCGCTCTTTTCTATATTTTTCTACTTAATATATGTATAAATGGGGATTTTGTGTATTTTTCAGATATTTAAATTTGCATATACTCGTAAATAGACATGTTCGTTTGAACATTTTGTCCTACTTTTTTTAAGAGTAATTCTATATTGATTTTGATGAGGTTCCGGTCTCCAAAATTATCATGTTATAATTTTTGAGATTTTTAAGTATTGGTTTCGTTTTCTTTTCATTTTATATATATTTCAATTGAGAGTTGCTAAATTTTTTCAGGGGAATAAAAGTTCTAAAATAGATGATGGCAGTATAATCTCCAAAATTTAGGTGAATTGTCTATTCAGGACATGAAGATAATTGTCTATTTAGGTGAATTGTCTATTCGATGAAAATTCATTTACTAATGATCTATTAAATCTAATACAGAAGTTGTTAAAATTAATTAAAAAATAAAAAGAAATTAGAATTCATGATTTTTGAGATTCTAAATTGAGAATTTTCATCTTCAGGTTCTAGATTTAGAGTTTTCATCTTTCAGATCATGAATCGATAGATTACGCATCTTTCAGGTCCTGAATTGATAATTCTCCAATAGTTTATATTTAATGTTTTCCGGTTTTTTCTCAAGAAAATGAAAGTTGTGGTGGCGCCTATTAGTGGGGCGGGTGGAAATAATAATTTTGGATTTTTTTTTTACTCACGCACACGACCTGTGGTATTGAGGAGATTCGAACTCGTGACCTTTGATCTTCGAGCAATCTCACTCCACCACTAGGCCATCCCCACCGGGACAAAATTATAAAAACAAAATAGGATTTTATCAATATATTCGAGTTTATTGCACGGGTTTTATATAGTGCATTTTTGTTTTATCATGCCGGGTTAGTGAATTATTAACCCAAGCTAATGTTTACATAGAACTCAGTCATGAATAGTGGCTATAAATTTATACTCGTCACATTAAAGAAATAGGGGTCAATTATTTCTATTATCGATATTTACACCTTTTTTATTTTAGGTACGATTTGTCAATTTCGATAGTTACAACATAATTAAAGTGGCGTTTTTTTCCAATTAAAGCATACGAGTAAAATTCAATGTAATTAAATCATATGTGGTGGTAGTTTTTTAAACTGTTGGACATGATCAATATTATGTGGGTAGTGAAATTAAAAGCATATTGGACTCTGAATTTAATTACACCGGATTTTTTTCGTAGGCTGATAAATATTTTAACATGTTAAATTTAAGCCTAGAATTTATGTCTCTAATTGCTAATTTGTTTAAAACTCAACTCATGATTGACTAGCAGTAAAATTTGAAATATTCTTAGAGTTGAGCTAATTAACTGCTACAACCATTAATCGTTTTGTGCCTGATCGAAAGTGTATAATATGAGACACATGCATATAGTCAACAACTAATACAAAGAACGATGCAATAATTAATCGCTACAATTCAAACATGAAGCACGATCATTGACGTATTATTTGAAAAATAAAATGCTTCAGAAGTTTCTAATAAATATATTATTCTCCTACGGCCCTACCTGGAATTGGATTCGGGAAAATACGAAAAATATACTCCCTCACAAAATATACACGCGCGAAAGTGCGTATATTATACATTTTTTTGTTGCATTTTCTATTGTATACAGAATTTTTTTAGTTTTTATTTCATTTATTTTTCGATTTTAATTTTTTGTGTTTTAGTTTAATTTTACATTTGTTATTTAAGATTCATCCTACCCAATTAAGGTGTATTGTATTTTTTTAATATTTAATTTCAATATTCATTTAATAATAAAATAATCATATTTCATAATTCACACTTATTAATAAATAATCAAATTACATAATTGCACCATTATTTAATTTTCTCTCTCTCAATTATTAATGAAACATGGGGATGTCTGAATACATATGAAAGAAAGAAAAAAAAAAAACTGACTTTTACACCTTCAATATGTAGAACTATATTCTTTTTGAAGAAAAAAATGATGAGTGGCATTTTAGCACAATATTTTGAGGTTTAAATGAAGTGAATTGAAGAGTTTTGCATGTGTTTTAACCCAAATTGCGCTCTTAACCTTCCTACTTGAGAGTTTTATTTCTTGTTTGAGTTTTGCAGAAAATTGTGGATGAATAAATGAATTTTTGAGTGATTCAATGTCATGGGAAGATAGAGGATCGAATTGGAAGCACGGTGCAAGTTGAATCACCTCAATCGGACAAGAAACAAGAGAGAACGAAGCAAAACCGTGAAAGGTATCGGAGCAGGGCTGTAGGCGCGACCCGAGCCAGCCCAGCACCGCGACCGCCGCTCCGTGTCTGCGGCTGATTTTCCACCACCTGCAACGCGACCCGAGCCAGCATCCTCTGCCCGGATCGCGCCTCCCAGCCCCGACACGAAGCCGCAGGGCGCGACCGGCTCCGTGTCGCGCCCCTGTGTCACGTTTTCGGATTTTTCATCTTTTTTCCCCCATTTTTGATTTTCTTTTAATTCTTTTATTCCTCCACTATATAAACTCACCCCAATACAAAATTAGGTCATTCCATTCCACCCTTAGCCACTTTTAGAGAGAAAAATACTTGGAGAAGAAGAGAGAAGAAAGGGAATTGAAGATTGGGCAAGAAGAACAAAGTTGAAGCAAGATTTGAAGGCCAAAACATCCATCCGGGTTCTTTTGTTCTTTAATTTTGTTAAAATCATGTTCCTTCTTGTAGAGATTTTGGTTACCCATATAATTATGAGAAGTTAAATCTTTGATACTCTTGGGTGTTGGTTTTATTTGGATTATAAATATAAATGATATTTATTTTGGATGTTTAATGGTTCTTGATTATGCTTTGAATTCTTGTTATGTATTGGTGTTTTGTATTGTTGATTGGTGAAAACTAATTGATAATTAATTAGCATGATTATGTATGTTGATTCAAAATTCGAGAGATGAGCTTCAACATAGGATCCTAGAATTCAAAGAGCAATCATCAATAAAATTGAGGGGTTTGAGATAGTTGTTGAGACATAGATCCTTGGTGCTCTTGGTAAGCACACTTAGGTATTAGTTGGAGACAATAATCCTATGCATGTGCCCCATATTCTATATGCTTCGAGAGGAGATATAGAATAAATTTGTGATCGCCTTGGTAATCTTGAATTGGAAATTAAGCATCCATTATAATTAGATTTTGTGTTAATTAATCCAATAGAACCAACCCCGAGAGTGTTCATTTCCTTAATTGCCCAATTTATTTATTAATTGTAATTATTTACTTTGCTTTATTATTTAGTTAGTTTTAAATCAAACAATTATCCATTTCGTCGTCTAGATAATAAATAGGAGCCGATGTCATAGTACGTACTTATTTAAACTTTCTTTTTCCCTGTGGATTCGACCTCGTTTCACCCTGTACTACATTTACTTGTTCACTTGCAAGTTGATTCGAGTTTTAAAACTAAAATTTCACACATCAGTACCAAAATGACACTTAACATGACATATTATGAAAGGTGTGGATGATTACATTCCACACAATTTTCTAATGCAGTAAAGGACTAAAAAATGAAGATATACAATCAACATTGCAAATCCAGAGGTGCAATTTCTCTCTCTCGCGCTCTCTATATAATACTAATCAATCTCCCCAATATGTGGATTTTCATCAATATTTTTTAAGTTAAATATGTTGTACAATATTTGTTGGGAGAAATTTTTATCTAGACAATTTAATTTTAAAATTTGTATAGTTGGACAACTGGACAAGTTTTAAGGGTGTAGGAGTTATATGGACAATATGTACTATATCATGTACCTTTATTAATAGTGGGTCCCAGAAAATTAATTTAAAAATAAAAATTCTGAAAATCTTCTGAAAAGGCGTACTTTCAACCTAAAATCATTAAAGAATAAGAATATGAATATTTTGGAATTTGGAAAAAACTGACTACTTTTGTTCTTATCTAGTATTAACTTTACAACCACAACAATAGAAAAAAAAAAAAAAAAAAACTTCCGCCATAGCCGACCTTCACGCCATAGTCATTCCCTCAACACAGTTTTATCTTCACGCCATAGTTGACCTTCAAACATGAAGTGGAAGAGAACGCGTTAATGTTCGTCTCTTGTCTCTCACCTCTCGCCTCTCGACTATCGTTACGAATCACATTACCATTTTTAACTGTAGAATCATCATTTCATCGATGGAGGAGGACGCACATACGAATCCATCTAGATCGGGAGAGGTTAGCACTCTTTCGTTATGCTCAACGATTATAAATTTTTTGTGAAATTATCTGTATTTTATTCAAGATCTGTAATAACGATATGCCTGTTTATAACATTCGTTATGACTTTTGTTAATAATCGTTATGCATAATTATGATGCTTTGTTATGCTTTTTGGATCAATCATTATGCAATAATTATGATGTTTGGTTATGCGTTTTGGATCAATTGTTATGCCTGTTTTATTAATCGTTATGGGTGTTCTAATTTATTAATTAATGGTATGATTTTGCAAAATTATTAAGAATCGTTATGCCTTATATGATCCATCGTTATGCCTCTTTTGATGAATCATTTTGCATCTTTTTGATGTTTCATTATGCTTTTTTTATTAATCGTTATCGTTATTATAATTTATTAATTAATGGTATAGCGATTACAGTTTAATTACAGTTAATTGTAATTTAAGGCCTAACGATTCCTCAATCGTTATTCCCAATAATAACATTATGGTTATATTTAGGGCTTAATGATGCCCCGAATCGTTATAATAATAATAATAATAACAACTAAAAAAATCGTTGGCCTCGTTATTTTAAAATCGTTATTATTAATTTCGTTATGGCCTATTCAAAAAATAATAATAATTGTTACTATTATTTTTAATGATAATAACGATAATTAACTTTCGTTATTAATACCAAACTTTCGTTATTATTAATTAGCAAAGATAATAACGAAAATAGCAAACTTTCGTTATTAGTAAAATTTCATTAAACTTTGGCAAATTTTCGTTATTATTAAAAATTCATTTTTAGCAAACTTTCGTTATTATTAAACTTTCGTTAAACTTTGCCAAAATTTCATTAAACTTTTGGCAAACTTTCGTTATTATTAAACTTTCGTTAAACTTTAGCAAAATTTCATTTTTAGCGAAATTTAGTTTTTAGAAAAATTTCGTTATGGATTCTACCCATAAAGAATGTAATAATTATGTTAAATTTTTTTCGTTACGGCTAAACTTTTTTTCGTTACGGCTAACTTTTTTCGTTACAACTATCGTTATTAATTTTCAGTTCCAGGTGAAATTTGGTAGGGATCGATATGTTAGGTGTCGGTGCATTTAATGTTTACTTATTAAAAAATTGTAAAAGGTACACTTACCCAATGATTGGGGTGTGGGGACAAGTGTGTCATAAGGGTATTCAAGACATTTTAACTCCAAATTGCCCATGAAACTACTATAGCCTTATATGTTGCTTTTTTCCCCCTTTTTACTTTTCTTTTGTCTATATTTATAGATTTACACATATTTATATGTCTAACTAGTGTGGCTTGCCCCTTATTCTATATGATTTGTGGACTATAAAGGGTTTATGGATTATAAAAGGTCTATTTACTTCAAGGATATACAATTAAATGGATAGATAATTTAGTGGATACAATAATGGATAAATCATATTTCATTCTTTAGGTGTGATACATATCCCATAAATAAGTACTCAAAGTTAAATTATCACGGGTCTTAAGTACTTATCTACCATTTTAATATGATGAAAAATAAATATAGAATATATTTGAATAACTTATTAATCCACCTTTATCCATCAAAATAAACAAAACTTAGTGTTCGAATTTGACAATATTGCAACGTTAATAGTTGTTGCATGTTTCTAGTGCAGTGGTCCAAAAAATGAAAAATGAAAAAGGTCTTAATCAGCAAAGTTTATATATATGGTCTCACATGCATTCTCACCTTTTTTTTTTTTTTTTGATGTTGAGGGTAACCCGCAGCCGCTACCGTGGAGCATTCTTACCTATTTTGTGTGTCTATATGATTGTCAAAAGGTTAATAGGATGATAGGCCAAAATAAGATAGAAAAATTGAAATATTGTGGTATTACCAAACTTGCAACTGCTAGGATGGACATAAAATTACAATGCTCGATATTTTATTATTTGAGAGTTATTGTCTCTCTTGAATATTATGGCCCATTTATATAGGCTCAGATATTTAACTAAGGGCCATAAGCTGGTCGGCCCAATCACTGGTAAGCTTGAGGCTTGTGCCTCCGTGAGTTCCTTTGTGAAAAGTTGCACTTCCATTGAGGAGATCTGAAATTAGGCTTATATTTTGGCTGTGTAATCTTCTTGTAAACTTGTAATAGTGGTTCGCTGTTGATGCCCAATCTCTAATCATTCTTGCTTTACATATACACTTTTTTTAAAAGGATAAATAAAATATGATATTCATGCACCTCATTCAGAATAATTAGAACGCCCAAAAAAATTGCCATAATTATTTTTTCTTGGTGAAAATTTTTTAGCCCCAACTTTAAAATAATAATAATGATGATGATGATGATGTTAAAAAATGATCACAAGATAAAGTAGGCCCACATAAGGACTGGGCTAAGGCCCAATAAGAGGATTAAACTGGTCCGGTTGGGTTTAATCTACTTTTGTTGAGCTGAATTCGAATTAGGTTCTTGAATTTTATCTTGGGCAATAAACCCTCATTTTCCTATTCATATCCCCTAAAATTAATTAATACACAAATATATAATTTTTAGACCATTATGCCCTCAAATTAATCTCAAACAATATAGCCCCACACTCTTTCTTTGCCTTACCTGATGCGTTCCTATTTCTGCATATTTCTCTGTAAGCTCATGAGTTGGTTTGAACATCGATTTCAATCATTCTCTAGAATGTCCGATTCTATGAAAATAAGAAAGTATTAAACTTTGAACTTACCATTCTTCAATAAAAAAAAGGTTGTTTAGAAGATGAAGAATTCCATCCAAGTATCCAACATCCAACAACTTGATTAGTTGATTTCACACAATTGACAATTCTATATGATTTAAGTACATAAAAATTATCAATAAATGCGAGTCTATATATCAAAAAAACTAGCCCGACTATTGCAGCCTTCTCACCGTGTATGCATAATTTCAAGTTTGGAGGAAAAACAAGCATAAAATCCTTAGACTTGGCAAGAGAAGTTTAAGGAAACCATCCATGATTCAGAAATTTTGTTTTCTTCATGTGACCCACTTTTGATGATCATATCATAGGTTATAAATCAAAATTTATGTTTGCAGAAAACCAATTGTTGTCTACCATTTGTTTTCTAAGATTTCTGGGAAGACATAAACTTTGTCGTTTCGATGTTTCCACAAAAAATAAATAACTTCATATTTCTACAAAGAAGTAAATAAATATTTGAGGGGACTGGCCGGTGGGGCTATATTTTTATAGGGCTTTTTAAAGGAGGGTTGAGGGAAAACTTGTCTCAAAATATATATATTTAATATTTTAATTAATATCAGACACTATGAAGAGAAAAAAAGTGGGTTGTGTATACAATTACCCTTTTATGTTTCAACATTTTATTTTAATCTAGTTGGGTAAATTTCATATTACTATCCTGTATTTTGTCCGAAAATAAAAAAATTCTCTATGTTTAATAAATATAGTCTAAACCCCCCCCCCCCCCCATGTATAATCCATAAAAAAAATCTTTTGGATAAAGTAAATTACATTTTCTAAAAAAAGATATAGTAGGATTTTTTTTTACAATTTTTGTTATATATAAATATATTTTTTATCATTTGAAAATTATAGTATTTGGTTATGCTACTACTTTTTAGCAATATAATTTCCTAAATTTTGTATTTCTTTTTACATATAAATATATTTTGTATTATTTAAAAATTATAGTATTTGATCAAACTACTATTTTAAAAAATTGATTATATTTAAAAAATAATACAAAAATTGTAAAAATAATAATCATACACTCTTGTTTAACAAGTGTAATTCACTCTCATCAAAAAGGATTTTTTTGATGAATTATACATAACAGAGAGGGGTTTTGGACTATTGATGTAACACAAGGGTATTTTTTTTTTAATTTTCCAGAAAAACCCCTTGGGAGTAATATGAAATTTGTTAATCTAGTCTGATTGATTCATACAATCCTGAACGTTTTAGTTTTTTTTATATTCGTAACACTATCAAGTGTAGTTAAATAGATTACGCTTTTCTAAGGGAAAAACTGAAATTCTTACTCCAATGAATTTCATACATCCTACAATTCCAAAATCGATCAATTCGTTTAACCTACTAAATTCTTGGGATAATATTAATGTAGTTAGCACAACAGCAGAAGCTATAACTAATAATTAAATAAAAACATTTTTTTTATAAGTTATTAATTATTATAGTTCAGTCGTCGTACCCTCTATAGAATATAATATTCAGACAAGTAAGACATTCAACTTTACAATCGCAGATTCGCTGGTCATCAACTTTGGACGAAACCAAATATTTTTCTAAATAAGATCTAATTTATGTGAATGATAATATATCTTACATACTATTGTAGTTGACTCAGTGAAAACTGACTTAGATATTTATTACCATTGCTTTCACGAAGGAGTGACGAAGGCAAATTTTATCAGTTTGTTAATATATTGAAGATTTTGGCATTAAGACTTAATTAATTAGAATTGTTGCTCTGTGATTTGTCCTCATCCAACGTTTCTTGTATTGTATTGTATGTGTTTGTGATGTGCTACTAATTGTTATTTGTTTGACTTTGTTTAATGATGCATTATTACATTTCTTTCTTTTCTTTTTAATAATTTAATTAGTTATACATTCATGTTTAATGAAAGCATAACTCTACCACTATCAAAAAATACCAATAAAATATGTTAAACATATATCATAAGCATTAGCAAGGGCGGTCCTCACGAGGCCGTCTATTAGCTGCGCCGCACAAGGCCGTCGAATTATAAGGACACCAATTTTTTTATATTTATGTAATATTAATAATTAGTTTCAATTTTTCATATATAAAAGGTAGTCGACTAGTAATTAAATGAAGACTTTTTTTTTTTACTCACACATCCGACCTATGGTATTGAGGAGGTTCAAACCAGTGATCTTTGACCTCCGAGCAACCTTACTCCACTACTAGGCCATCTCCACCGGGACTTAAATGAAGACTTTAATGATTGGATACATTTTAATATGAAAATGACAACAATTTGAGCTATCCTGCAAATGATTTAGCGAACTTTGTTGTTGAAAATTTTGAGTTTTTAGTCGCTATGATAATATGATATAAGATATTTTGGTTGTAAATTTAGTTAGTAAAAATTAACTTGCAACCTTATGATATTTTTATTGATATTGCTATTAACGAATAAGTGAAATTATTAATTGCATTTTTTGAAAATTATACGGTGGGTTCTGTGATGCAATAAATATTGCTAAATAAGTTGTCAATGAAATGAAAATTGATCATGTATTTGAAGAAAAAACTTGTGATTCACAACATGAAAGATTTTGATGAAAATGAAATAATGGAAGATGGACAAAAAATTCTTTCAATTTTCCCTCAAAAGAAAAAAAAAATCAAATTCAATTATTTCATCTTTATAATATTTCAAGCCATTGGATCACTGGTGAACTAACGAGTAGCGTGATTTTGAAGCCTTAAAAAATGTAATTTATTTTTGTGTGTTGTTTCAAACATACTGAACAAAATTTATAATTTTGTAATTTATAATTTTGAAGAATAAAGATTTTTTAGACACGTTTTATATGCACTTTTAAATTTTAATTTGGGCAAATTGCGCTTATAAAAAATAACATAAATGAAAATTATTAACAAAATAGTACCCATTTTTTAAAAGTTTTTACAGATATAACCCCCGATCAAGTTTTTAATCCAAAATCTATATAATATATATTAACAAGACAGTGGCCGCAAATATAAACTTTGCATTTTCCCACTCAAATGACATTTCTAAATTTGAAAATATAATTAATATAATCCAATTAATTAATTAATTAATTAACTATAAATTTGTTTACTTCGATTGAATCAATAAAATCTGGAAATTCTGCCATGCTTATAAGTTTCTAAAATTATAGCTTTAATTACACTTAAATTCTTCATCTTTTACTTATATCATCGTAGGAGGTGAAAAAATAAATATTATATATAATATTTTTATTGATTTTTATATATTTATTTAGTTTTGGAATCTTATGAAATCCAAAATTAGATAAAATATTTAAATAATAAAGATATTATTATATGATAAACATCAAAAGTCTTTGGCATCAAGTAAATATCTTTCAAAAGATATGTATCAATTTCCAACAGCTAATGAGATAGTTCCACATCAGCTCTAAATCTCTCTCCCTACAACTATAAATAGGGGCCTCCATATCAGTTGAAAAACACACCAGAAGTCATTTGAAGAGTTCAAGAATTTGAAAAGAAATTCCATAAGTGAAATTCTCTCAAATACACACCAGAAGTCATTTGAAGAGTTCAAGAATTTGAGAAGAAATTCCATAAGTGAAATTCTCTCAAATATTCAAGGTGTTCTTCATCAAATTTATCCCGAAAATGGCGTTTGATCCATAAGCAAGGCAGTCAAAGGCGTTCTTCATCAAATTTAACCCAAAGTTGGTGTTAGATCCGGAAACAAGGAGTTGGCCCTCCGAATTGACGTTGTCAAGTCCAAATATCAAGTCAAAGAAGACCGAGGACACAAATCGTCCCCGAAAACTTCGAAGACCAAGTTCAAACAACAAGTCCGAGAAAATCAAAGAGATAAATTTACTCTGAAGATTTCAAAGACCGTTTAAAGATCACGTTTTGAAGAGAAGAATAAAAGGAAAAATAGATTTTAGATCCGTATAGATATATTTTGATCCGAAAATCATCTGATTTGTACACATTTTGTGTTTTACCAAATTAAATAAAAAAATTCGTGTTACAAATTTTGGCACGTCCAGTGTGATCATCTCTACCTCTCATCTCTTCTCTTCATCAATTTTCTCAAGCATCAAGATGTCTACAATTCTGGAAGAGCAAATTGCAAATTTGACGAAGCATGCCGAAGGACTTGCCAAACGAATACA
Source organism: Perilla frutescens (assembly GCA_026008535.1). Classification (NCBI taxonomy): domain Eukaryota; kingdom Viridiplantae; phylum Streptophyta; class Magnoliopsida; order Lamiales; family Lamiaceae; genus Perilla; species Perilla frutescens. Next base: position 23,883,542 of record BRKX01000015.1, read on the forward strand.
AGAATGAAATGCTCAAATCTTGAAGCTGAACAAAGAAATGATTGTTGATTTTGGTGGCGAGCAAGCAAATGAAGATACTGAAGCTGAGATATCTACAAAGCTACATGCCAACAAAAGTGAAAAATCTACAGCCAAAGAAATTAAAATATCATCTGATGACTCAATACAAGTTGATCAACTCAAAGATTTAATACTGAAAACAATCAAAGACAAATCTGGAGAGAGCCTTAAATCACTCTAGACTTACAACAAGCCATATACTCCAAGAATTGACAACTTAAAGATGCCAGATGACTACCAGCCGCCAAAGTTTCAGCAATTTGATGGCAAAGAAAATCCAAGACAACACATGGCTCACTTTGTAGAGACCTGTAATGGTGCTGGGACATACGAAGATCACTTGGTGAAGCAATTCGTTCGTTCTTTAAAAGACAATGCATTTGATTGGTATACCGATTTGGAGCCAAATTCAATTGATAGTTAGGGACAATTGGAGAAATAATTTCTTAACCGCTTATATAGTGCTCAAATGACGGTTAGCTTGGTTGAACTCACAAATACAAACCAACAAAAAGAAGAGTCCGTCATCGACTATATCAACCGTTGGAGAAACTTGAGCCTGAATTGCAAAGATCAATTATCAGAAACTTCAGCAATTGAAATGTGCATCCAAGACATGTGTTGGGGTCTTCGATATATTTTGAAAGGGATTCAACCAAAGACCTTCGAGGAATTGGCCACTAGAGCTTACGACATGGAATTAAGCATGGCCGCAAATGAAATTCAAGAACTGTCAATGCAAAAGTATCACAACTTTGAAGAAGTGCCAGAAATAAATGATGGGGGCAAGCCTTTTAAGGAATCTCTAAGTGAAGAAGAAGAAGAAGAAGAAGAAGAAGAAGAAGAGGAAGAAGAAATAGTTATAAATCTCGCCACGTGCTTATTCAAGTCTTTCAATACATGTCACAATCTATGAAAAGAAAAAAAAATCAATGCTCCTTGATAAGAGCCTAAACTATCTTTCAAAGCTCCTTGATAAGAGCTAAAACTATCTAAAGTCTTCAAAATGGCAACGCTCCTTGATAAGAGCCTAAACTATCTTTCAAAACTCCTTGATAAGAGTCAAAACTATCTAAAGTCTTTAAAATGCAAAAGCTCCTTGATAAGAGCCTAAATTATCTTCCAAAACTCCTAGATAAGAGTCAAAACTATCTAAACTCTTTAAGAAATACCAAGACTCCTTGACACGAGTATAAAATGTCTACAAAGTTGTTAGAAAAACTATCAAGGGTTTTTCTGACAAGGAGTTTTGATGAGATGTCAAAATATGCTAAGAGCCTTGAAAAACTGAAAGAAAATCAAGCAGAAAACTAAGGATGGTCATATAAAAAATCGAGCTATCAAAGCCAAAAGAAATGATCAATCCAAGTGAAAAAAAGAAAAGAAGAAGAGAGAAAGAAAAGGAGAAAAGAAAAAAATCAACCAAAAGCTGAGAAAAGAAAAGAGAGAGAAAAACAGAGAGAAAAAGAAAAATCTAGCCACAAAGGGTTATAAAAAAGAAACTGTAGCTTGCTAGATCAGTTAGCAAGGTAAAACTGAAAGTTGCAGGTACCATCAAGAGGAGTACCAAATGCCATCAGTCTACAGTTATAAACTGAAGAAAAATACTAGTTCAAGGCACCAGTTCAGAAGTGCCCAACACCAGCTGAAGAAAAGATCAAGTCAGAACTGAAGAGACATGTCAGTTCAAGACTATTCCCGGCTGAAGAAACACCAGTTGAAGAACACATCAGTTTGAACTGATGAACATGTCAGTTCAAGATAATACCAACTGAAGAAGACTACCAGCCGAAGAGAGGACGATTCCAGCTGAAGGAGAATACCAGCTGAAGACCACATCAGTCTGAACTGATGAAAATACCAGCTCAAGAGATTCCAGCTGAAGGAGAATACTAGCTGAAGAAGTGTACCAGTCCAAGGTTCGAGTTGAAGAAGACACCAGCTGAAAGAGAATACCAACTGAAGAAGTGTACCAGTCCAAGGTCCGAGCTGAAGAAAATACCAGCTCAGGAAGTACCAGCTGAAGGAGTATGCCAGCTGAAGAGAAGACCAAGGTATAAGCTGAAGGAAATACCAGCTCAAGAAGTCCCAGCTGAAGATTGAAGTTCCAGCTGAAGAAGTACCAGTTCGAAGGATACTAGCTGAAGACGCATCAGTTTTGAAGTTCAACTGATGAAGCGCCAACAACCGAACTGAAGACCAGTCCAAGGAAGTTATAGCTGAAGGGACACAAGTCTAGAATGCCAGCTGAAGAACACTGGTTCAAACTGCTAGCTGAAGCAAATCAAACTGGAGCTCAGAAAGCATCAAGCCCGAGTCCAGAACTGCTAGCTGAAGATGATCTTAACAGGAGCTTTCCAAACTGCCAAGAGATACGCAGAACTGACAGATAATGAACTGAAGATTCCAACTGCCAGACAAAGCTCAGAACTAAAGATCAAGATAGAAACCATAACTGAAATTCAAATTTCAGATAAGCCAAAGAAGATCTTGAAGTTAATGCAACCGAGATCTTGGAACAAAAGCTCGTCAGAAGAGCAAAGACTACTCAACAGCTCTCTTTAAATGAAAGCCCCTCAACGGCTTTATCATTTATGATCACACGGTGATCATCAACAGTCACCAGTCACTCATCTATAAAAGGTGAGCAACCCAGAAGGTGATCTGAGACTTTTGACTTTAGACTTTCAAAAGAGAACTTTAGCTAAGACTTTCAGCGAAGACGTTTGCCAAAGCACTAAAGCCTCACGCTCAAAATTCAGAAGAAGCAAAAGTCCAACTGAAGAGAAGGAGCCAGATCGCTCACCAAGCTAGCTGTTGAAGATTTCTAGCCAAAGCAACTCTCTCAGTTCAAGCTCTATAACGATCAACTACCCAGCTCAAGTCGCAGACGCGCAAAGGAGCACATTAGTTGATACCAATTTCAAGACTGTCTTCTTAAGATCGAAAGAGATCTAAAACCTTGTAAAGACAGTCAATAACACCTAAAGTCTCAGTGAGCAGTTGAGATCGGTAAGTGTGAGCTGTCAACTTAGAAACCGGCTGAGAAGGCTACTTGCATTGGTTCGTCGCTTCCGGGACAACAATAGTTGGAAAGGAATCCGTGACTCGTAAAGTCACTAATAGCCAGGTCCAACACCTGTCTTCACTGTGTAACTGTAATAAAGGAACTTTACACTTGCATAGTGAATTGCCCTTCTGCGGAAGGAAGAAAGGACGTAGAAATTGAGCTTCGAACCTCTATAAACTGCTTGTGTGCTCTGCTTTACTTTTCAGTTTCAGTTGCATGTTTTAAACTACACACCTCAAGCACACACAACACTCCGAGCTAGCAAATCATCTAAACTGATCTCCTAAGAGCACGGATAACTCAGCGAGTCAAACGGGCCTTGAATATTCCGCATCTATTGTTAAGTTTTTGGATCAGTTTATTCACCTCCTCTAAACTGATTCTGACTCACCCCGGGACCAACAAAAGTCAAATTTAAATCCAAGACTCATTGACATGAGTATAAAAGGTCTACAAATTCAAATTCAAGACTCCTTGACATGAGTGTAAAATGTCTACAAATTCAAATCTAAGACTCTTTGACACGAGTATAAAATGTTTGCAAATCCAAATTCAAATCCAAGTACTCACGGACACGAGTATAAAAGGTTTACAAAGTCCAAATTCAAGTTAAAGGCTCCCAAATATGAGCATAAACTATCCAAGTTCAAGATAGCTCCTTGATACGAGCATAAACTATCTAAATTCAAATCCAAATTGAAGGCTCCTTGATACGAGTATAAACTATCTAATAAATTCAAATTGAAGAACTTTTGAATATGAGTATAAACTATTCATAAGTTGAAATTAAAGAACTCCTTGATACGAGTATAAACTATCTAATAAATTCAAGTTCAAGACTCCTTGATACGAGTTTAACTCTAATAAGTTTTTGACACTCATTCATTTCAAACGACAAGTCGTCTATGAACAAGTCTCGAGGGGGCATTTATAAGAGGTGAAAAATTAAATATTATATACAATATTTTTATTGATTTTTATATGTTTATTTAGTTTTGGAATCTTATGAAATCCAAAATCAGATAAAATATTTAAATAATAAAGATATTATTATATGATAAACATCAAAAGTCTTTGGCACCAAGTAAATATCTTTCAAAAGATATGTATCAATTTCCAACAGCTAAGAGATAGTAACACATCAGCTCTAGATCCCTCTCCCTACAACTATAAATAGGGGCCTCCATATCAGTTGAAAAACACACCAGAAGTCATTTGAAGAGTTCAAGAATTTGAGAAGAAATTCCATAAGTGAAATTCTCTCAAATACACACCAGAAGTCATTTGAAGAGTTCAAGAAATTTTATAAGTGAAATTCTCTCAAATATTCAAGGTGTTCTTCATCAAATTCATCCCGAAAAACGGCATTTGATCCATAAGCAAGACAGTCAAAGACGTTCTTCATCAAATTTAACCCAAAGTTGGTGTTTGATCTAGAAACAAGGCGTCGGCCCTCTGAATTGATGTTGTCAAGTCCAAATACCAAGTCAAAGAAGATCGATGACACAAATCGTCCCCGAAAATTTCGAAGACCAAGTTCAAACAAGAAGTCCGAGAAAATAAAAAAGACAAATTTACTCTGAAGATTTCAAAGACCTTTTGAAGATCAAGTTTTGAAAAGAATAATCAGAGGAAAAATAGAGATTGGATCCATATAAATATATTTTGATCTGAAAATCATCTGAATTGTACACGTTTTGTGTTTTACCAAATTAAATAAAAAAATTCATGTTATAATCATATAGATAGTAATGCATATTAATGTAGCCTTACTACGTTAAATATTCGTGTATTACTAATTAATATATAGGCTATTGAACTCTATCAGAGTATCCATTAGTCTATTTATTGTTTCCCATCTTTGTAAAGTAGAGAGAAAATATGTTTTGAGATGGCAAAAATGATTCACTGAGTGGAAAAGATTGGAACAAAAATATATATCAACATCGTCATTTTTCGAAGTTGAGAAATAAGAAAACAAATGGAAAAGATGAGAATTTCAAAGAGGTAAACATTACATAATTTTCCTATATAAATATTTAATCTTCAATTCTTGTGCGAATTTACAATTTTAATAGTGAAGATGAATTTCAACTACAATTATTTGGACTGGGTTCAAATTTGGGATTTAGGAAACTGTTAAAATAATTGAAATTCAAAGTTTTCAAATAGGTAGAATGAATTTTGAAACAATTTTTATTTATATTTTTTAATTTTTATTTTGTAGGGATATTGTTAGTGTCATGCTGTGCACTAAGTATTTTTATCAAGATGTACATGAACGTGCTATTGATCTCGATGAAGACAGCTCAAGCGGGAAGATTGAATTGAGCTGAAGATGAAGACTGTTGTGCATCGAGACACAACTGAGATTGTTCAACATACTGAGTACTGTCAGTTAGCTTAAGTGATAGCCAGAAGTCAGTTTGTAAACATACAAGATATTCCGTTGTGTTACCTGATGTGAAGGTTCAGAGATCAACAATATTCATTGCAACGTTCGTGAACATGTGCGTGAACATCCTTTGTCCAGATTGTTCTTCCAAGATCTTTAAAGATGTTCAAAGTTGCTAACCGAGAAGAGATTTAAGATCATTCTAGAAGATACCTTATTCAGCTTGGAGAGCACGTGATTGAAGTCAAGGCAGAGTTCTAAAGAAGGAAGAATTCTAACATGGCTAGTCATAGGTTTTAGTTTCAATAAGGAAAGTTTCCTTATCAGATTCAGATTATGATTAGGACTTCTGTTTCCTTGTTAAGGCTATATTATAATCTATAAATAGCCTAGGATATAGGCCTGTTAGAAGGGACAGAGACACCGAAACAGACCAAAAGAACTGAAGAGATACATTCTATAAGAGGTCTACATTCTTAAAGAGCCACATAGGTTTTGATTGTCATTGTTAGGGTAGAGATTAGTGTTCTAGTCAGAGTGTAGTGAAATACTTTTCATACACTGTCAAAAGGAGTCTGAGGAGAGATTTCATGTGGGTACTAGATAGGTAGAAATCTAGACTGTGAAGGGATCTCATAGTTCAATCCATTGAAAGTGGTAGGGTGTTCAAGTAGAACGGGTATTGAGTGATGGGAGGTCAGCTGCATGTAAGATCCCTAGTAAATGATACATCGGAGTAGTGGATTGTTTCTCATGGACCTAACAAGTCCCCCTGATGTAGACCGGTTGATCGAACATGGTTACCAAACTCTTTGTGTGCTTTATGCATGCCTTTCTCAGATCCATCAATGATTAATCATAGAAGAGCGTTACAGAAAGATGGACACATCCTACCGCTGCTAAGGATGATAAGTATACTCCCGTTCCAGAGAAGGAATGGATTGAACCGCAAAAGAGGTGGTTTAATGCAAACTCCAAAGCTCTCAACGCCATATTTTTCGCTGTGAATATTTTACATTTTTTAACACTTTTTCTCTCAATTTTATTTATATAAAATCTCATCCATAAATATGTTGAGGAAATTAAGGATGGATATAAAGACATACATATTACAATAAAAGAGAAATTAAGATATATTAGGAAAATATAATTTTACAGGGAGAGATAGTATATTTGTCACATTTTTTAATTTTTAATTTGTTGTAAAACTTAAAACATCAATCTTTGTGAAACTGAGTACATGATATCATTTCACCCTTTTGAACATCACAAAAACTTGTGTGAGACGGCCGTAAGGGTCAAAATCCGAATCTAAACTTATATCCAATGACATATTTTGTATTCTTATTAGTGTTTGATCCTATTTGAATTCAGATCTCTTACATATTTTATCCCTTACGATGATCCTAATTAAAACTTTCCTTTAAATATTTGTCCTATTTTTTTTTCAATATCCATTTCTTTTGTGCCAATCGACTATGTATCTTATAAGTAAAAAAAAAAAAATACATTCTCTTGATTAATGATTTTTCCACATAAAAAGTTTGGAAAGTATTAGGTCCCTAGTAATTTAATACTGTAATATAAAAATGAAATAAAATTATATTTATAACATAATTTATTACGCATTCTTATCACAAATAAATATCAAACATACGTATGACGGTATGAGATAAATACATAGTAAGTTAAATAAGATTATTGTATCTCACAAATAATAATTTGGACTCTTATCATCATTCATTCAACATAATTTAAACTTTTCTGATAATTTGTAATTGAAAAATTTAGAGAGAATGAAGAAAAATTCGCAACCAGAATTAAGTAAAGAAAAATCAATAGGTGAAGACAAAAAATTGAGATAATATATGATTTGTCTTTGCACATTCGCACCCAATAGCAAACTTGGACTTCGTTTTCCTCACAGAGTCCTTCATCCATATCAAAGTCGTTGTCATATAAAAAAATGAAGAAAGAGTTTCATTAATATCATGTCTTGAAAAGTTTTTGTCAAATATGATGATGGAAATTTCTAATACCGGTTCAATAACATTTTGATTCTCTAATTGTGACTTTTTTAATTTTTTAAAATTTCAATTATAAAAAATAAATATTAATTATGATTAATTATATTATAATAATTTTTATTTTTTGAATAAAAATAGGTAAAGGGACCGTCATATATACAGTGCCCATAAGGGTGTGTAGGCTACACACCTTAGTCTATACACCTTTTTAGCACTGTCTATATGGAAGCCATGTCATTAATTTTTATTATTTTAGTTTTACTTATATAATTTTTAATTAGGATTCATTACATCCAATGAATTTATAATTATTTTTTAGAATTTAATTTTTATAGTTAAAAATTAATTTTTAGGTTAATTATTTCATAAATACGTTGAAACAGAATATTCCATATCCACTGGAAGACAAAATATTTTGCTGATGCTTTGCAAAAAGGAAAAAAAAAGACTGTCAATATAGTTGACTTTAAAAAATACTCCAATCCAACATTTACATAGGCTTATTATTGTGAGAAAAGTAATTATTTGGATAAACCCTGCATTTGCAGTGAATTGCATTTTAGCCCTCTATAAATCTAATAACATCTTCAGCAGCAAAAAGTGTCCTCGATTTGTCCGAAAATCTAGGCTCCGCTCCTTCAATCCGGTTTTCTCAGCAAGATATGGGTCTCTCTGTTCTTCAAGTAACGCGCTGAGCTCTCTATTTCGTTTAATATTTCTGTTTTTCATGCTTTTTTAAAGGGTTATTTGTTTGTTTTGTGAATCTGTTAGGGATTTACCAAGTCGCTGGCGATGACGGTGCTGTCGGAGATCGGAGACAAGACATTTTTCGCAGCTGCTGTAAGATTGATTTATGTTTCTCGGACAATTGTATTGCAGTACTAGTTGTATATAATCTTTGTGTTCTTGATTGCTGTTATTTGTTGTATTGTTTGTTTTAAATCTTTTGAGGTTGAGTTTGTTGGGGGGTTGCTCTGAGTTTAGCATACTACACCCCGACCAAAAAGAAACATTAAAAAAAATGAAAAGAAAAGAGAAAAGGGAATAAAGGTAAAATTATTTAAAATAAGAATATTGATTGATAATTGCTGTGGTTATTATATCTAATTTCAGACGATTTTGGTGTTGGTTTAGTACTTGCATGTTATCTGTGCATTGGGAACTTGGACTGATGCTGTTCAAAAATGGTTTCAATCGTAAAATCCTTGTTTCTTGAAGGCCGAAGTGGTACTTGCATACATAGCAGCTTCTTTGTGTTTTTGTATTTTTTATGGTAGATATGGATCCGGCGAGATTGATATTTACTTTCTAGTGCGTTTGTCATGTGGCAGTTGATTTATAAGTTATTACGTTCCTGCCTGTTACCTCTGTGTGTGTGTGCGCGCGCATTATTTGTGCACATCTCTCTCTCGTCATTCAGTTAGGAAACAGCTACTGCATTGCCTTTCATTTTTTTTTGTACTTTAGGTGGCCTAAGAGTGTTTCTCGGAATTTGCAAGTGGCGGACACTGGTAAACCATTGCAGAGTGGGAGAAAATGTGCATTTTTTGCAGCACTATTGTTCCGCTAGAGTTTATTTACTGTGCATGATGCGTGTTATCAATAAACATTCCCTGCTCTTGCTTCTGTTTTTATTTTTCTTAAAAAGATAGCAATAAGAGCCACGTTCTTCATTTCTGCTGAGTACCATGAAATGAAAAAACTATTTGTTGTTTAAACTGAGTTGGAAATGGGAGAAATAGTTGCTATAACCAGGAAGGCTGAACTTAAGGCAAAAATGTTTAATAGGTTATCGATATTGACCTCTTTCTTTTGCTTAACTGACTGATCTCCTTGGCTGGTCTGGAGTGTGGTTTTCAATATTGAGTAGCATTTGCATTCATTTTCAACGTATAATATTTATATTTGTTGGATCTTCATAGATGATATTATTGATTGATTCATTATTGAAGGATTGAGATGAAATATTTCATATCTCCTTAAATCACCTTATTCTTCTAACCAAGGACAATTAGAATCAGTTATACTACATCATTCACTGAAGAAATTGTGACCCAGCATTTAAGTTAAGATAGCCCTGGCTTTTTGCTTTTGGGAATAACGGACTCTAATGGTAGCCTTCCTTCAGATCTTGGCAATGCGTCACCCCAGAAGACTTGTGTTGTCAGGCTGCCTTGGAGCTCTGATCGTAAGATGCTTTTCTCTCTGACTTAATCCTCTTTTAGTTTTGTTTATAAATCACGGCTTTCAAATAAATCTTTGTTAATATATAGGTTATGACTATCTTATCAGCTGTTGTTGGCTGGGCTGCTCCAAATTTGGTAAGTGGTTTCAAGTTTCAACTAGGGATGTGCTTCTATCGGACATACAATCATTTTTTTTTATATTAGACTTTCAATGACTGACAGTGTTGCTTGTCCAGTTTAGACTATGTTAAGAAATATGAAAAAAATAATAAGCAGAAAATTAGCTCATGTGATTCACTTAGCTCAAGTTTGCACTAAGTATATTAATTGATTTTCCTGTCATCAAATCCATTATTCCAACTTTCTCCTTATTTTATGAAAGGATAGCATTTTTGCCCTGTAGTTTATTTTGACTTAATATGTAATCTGAAAGTTGCTTAAAGTTTGCACTCTGTAGTTTGTTTGCTTTTTTATATACTTTTTTTGTTATCATAAATACCAATCATGCCACCTAGCTATAATGGCTGCTGTACTACCAAGAGAGATATGTTTCCTTTGTATTTTATGCCAATGATAAGCATTTTCTAGAACATAATATGACTTGTTGCTATGTCATATACTTTGCAGATCCCACGTAAGTGGACTCATCACATCACAACAGCATTGTTTTTGGGGTTTGGCCTATGGTCTCTGTGGGATGCATTTCATGAAGGGTATTGAACTATTATCCTTCTATTCTTGCTCTGTTCCCTGTCCGTTGGTAGAAATATCATTCTGTCATTTCCTGATTAATTAAGATTTGCAATTTCTTCACTTCTTCGTACAGGGAAGCTGAAGAATTGGCTGAAGTTGAAAAAGAACTGGTTGGTTTTTTATATTTTACAACTTGACTTGAAATGACTCCGAAGTTCACTTATTTCACTTTTATGATGACTAGAATGGTGATACAAAAAGTAATGGTGGAGAAACCAGAGAGAATAATAAGGTGAGGCTTTTATCTGCTTACTTCCGACCATATCCTTGTTTTATGTTCAATTTTACAATACGTTTGCTTTTAGCTGAAGAAAAACATCACCACAGTTGTATTTGGTTGTGGTTGTAGTATAATAGAAGTATTCTAAGCATCAAAACTGTTGAAGTACATTTTCTATTCTGTTGTTTGTTATAGCATTGCAGTTTGGACTCATTTGCATCATGCTAGGACGTTAGTAATGCCAGGTCACTGGGAACCTTCTTTAAAATTGATCATTTTGTTTGGAATTTCAAATCTCAACAGAAACCAATTCGAGAAAATAAATTTTATTATTTTGTGGTTCACTTACTCTGCATGGTTGTATATCATTACTATTTATTGAAATTGATCATTGCTGTAATAATAGTTTTAATATGATTGTTGCTTGGAACCTGTTATTTCACAATTGACTATAACTTGAATGATTTTTTTTTTTTTTAATTTCACAAATGGTGTTTTAGGATGCAGATGATCTGAAAAAGCAATATCGGCCCTTTCTTACTCAATTCTTTTCACCCATCTTGCTGAAGGTTCTAAGCAACTCTCTTAATCTATACTTCAGGAAATTCTACTCATTATTTCTGAAAAGCTCATCTTTCCCTTTTTCTCCAGGCTTTCTCGATTACTTTCTTTGGAGAATGGGGTGACAAGAGTCAGGTAACTCTATTGGGAAAGTTGAATACCTGATTACTATGCCAAAGTTAAGTTTCTTTCATTCTCCTTAAACAACAACCTCAATCTTTTTCCAGATCGCCACAATAGGTTTGGCTGCAGATGAGAACCCTTTTGGTGTTGTTCTTGGTGGAATCCTGTAAGCTCATGGCCAAATATGATATCTCATATCTGAATTCCTCAGCCACTTGTTTCTAGCATCTTTGGTGTGCTTAAAATTGTGTTCGACTTGGTTTGCCTTGTATCAGCGGACAAGCTTTATGTACTACAGCTGCAGTCCTGGGAGGAAAAAGTCTGGCGAGTCAAATATCTGAAAAAATCGTAAGTTTCTGTATCTATATTTCCTCTCCCAGTGAAACAGCTAACCCATGGTTTCATACAGGTTGCACTCTCTGGGGGAGTTCTTTTTATTGTTTTCGGAATTCAATCATTTCTTTCAACGGTTGAGTCGTGATGACTTCGAAGTCGGAATTACTCAAGGTCAGTCTGTCTACACTGATTTTATTTTCCTAAACCATTAGTTATGCTAAAACTTTATTGCTTGATGAAGGTTTAGCTCATTCTGGCTGAAGACAAGACATTTTAGAATTATAGGAGGTGTTATCGGTTGACAGCTTAGGAGATGAAATATAGTATTTATAGCTGTGATGCCAATTTATTTGAGATCAAACTGATCAGAAAAAGGAAAATATGGATATATTATTGCATTTTTCTAGATTATCTTTACGATTCTGTGGGTTCGATCTAGAAAATTGGAACCTTCATGATTTTCTGTGTAATTTTGTGGTTAGGATCCGTGATTCAGGGATCAAAATACTATATTTCATATTGAAGGTTCAAGATCTAACTCTAGAAATCAAAATTTCGATTAGTTTGGGAGGGTCTTGTATGAGACTTGTCGTATCTGTTAAAATTTAAAATTCGTAAGACTGAATTATGATCCGGATTTAATCAACAATAAGTTATAAATGTATTTACTGAATATGAGTTTGGATTTAGATCTTGATTCGTTATATGGATTTTCACACTGGCAAAAAGTCTTCCCCTCAAGTTTTTGTGTAGGGTTTATTGTCATAATCATGCAATATTTGATATACGATTAGTGATTTAAACAAAAGAGAGCATCAAATTGATCATTTTCTTTTTGATGGACCACAACTCACTTTAACTTTCTCAAAGTGGATGTAACAGTGCAATTTTCTAATTTATAGATAAAATTGTGTGATTAGGTGAAGTCCTTTTCAATAGAATTTTGTGGTGGAGGGTCAATTTAAAGAGAAATTCGTAACTATTTAGTAATTGTTTTCTTTTAAAGTAGTGAGTTTTGTATTCGAACACTTCTTTGTTTCTCAAGATAAGTTTTTTATTTTAGTTTTTGAGGAAAAAAAAGAGAGAAGAAGTTAAGATTCTGTAAATTACACTTTAAAAAGAACAACAACAATAATAAAAAACTATAAGTCCTTTTAAGATTCTAACAGTCTCTTTTAGTTTGGATTTTGCTGATTATAAGTTATAACATCATCACTGTTGATATATTAAAGTTTAACAAATTTATTTTGTGTAAGCTTTAACTTATGGTGAAATAAGATACACTTAAAAATAAATATAAATTTTTGAGGTGCTAATTAGATTAAATAAATCATTATAAAGCTTTTAAGATGTTGGCAAAAGTTAGAAGAGTTCGTTAAAATTAATATCACATTCTCAAAATGAGCAGGCCTTTACTCCCTCCTTTTATTTTTATTTAAAAAGACAACCTATATGAACAAATGAGATCTCTTAGAACTATGTCCCAATTACGTAGTTTTAATAATATTTATAATAAAAATAAAATTTATTATATTATAACAAATCCTAGTAATATTTATTGCAATTAATTGAATTTTTTAAAAATTGTACACTCCAACTTTGGAATAATTAACCCTAGTAATCAATTATATTAATTAAAATTAAAAATTAAATACTAAAAATAATTATAAACCCTAATTGGATGGAATAAATCCTAATTAATAATGTAAAATTAAGCTAGACCAAAATAAGTTAAAATTAAGAAAAAAATGAAAGAAAAACTAATAATTTTAATATTGGGACATGATTAAGACACATATTGGACTAGAGGATTTGATGTGATAAAAACATAAAACCTAATTGCAGCCCTCTGTCTTTCTTGGAAAAAGCTTTTGTAATATCTACGTCATCAAACATACAACATGTAGTAGTATTTTGATTTTTTAAACGGAAATTAAAAATATAAAATGAATCTCATAACGCAGAAATGAGCATCCATTGATCCTCCGAGTGCCATGTTTGGGTGATAGTGTGATACAAGAAACTAATTTGTTTGTTTTTGGGGTAAGAAATTGATGTGAAATGTAAGGTCGATGTATTGAATTCTGTATGCTAAAGAAGACGAAATAAAGATGAAGTTAGGTTTAGAAAATGACCATTTACCAAATAACAAAATGTTAAAGGTTTGAATTCTTACAACAAACTCCACTTACAAAGAAGAAGTGATCGATGAGATGAGCATGCATGCCCATTGCCCGGGTTAATGGATTGTAGATGTGTTATGCTAGCTAGTGACTGTCATTCAATCAAATAGAGTAGTAGTTGAATTGGATGACGATTGCATTCGATCATCCCTCGCAAAATCGTCTTTTGTTTTTTGTTCAAAGTTATAATAAAGTACGTATGAGATAAAATATAAGTTACAACAACAAAATATGTAGAAATATATATATATATTTCAAGGATAAAGCTAGGACTTAATTGCTCGTAATGGCTCCATCTTTGTCGTACATAATAAGTGACATTAATTTTTATGAGTAAAATTCATAAGATGATGAATCAACAATAATATTTCGCAGACCGCCGATGGTTGACGCCACCATGATGAACATCCCAAACATTATACACGCCTGAAATTCACCAAGATTAATCAGTTTTAATTATTAGTAATTAATCTTCAACAAAAGATAAAAATAGAAAGATATATCTACCCAATTTATAATCCATGAGCGGCTGAATCTTTGTGGTTTCATAATTTTCAGCCATATCACGCTAGGTAGCTGCAACACAAACGTAACGGCATTAATCATCAATGTATATATATGCATGACGTTTACTAATGAAATAAAAAAAGGTGAGGGGTGGTAGTGTTGAAAAGAACTGACGAAGTAAGAAGTTGGAGCAAAGCCAAATCCACCAAAGAAACCAAGCAGATCACCGAAGAAAGGGAAGGTGACACCAATAAATAGAGTAAAAGCTGCAAATTAATAGTATATATCAATCTGATTAATTATAACATGTATTTGGAGGTGCAAATTAAATTAAATTAAATTAAATTAAGACTCTCGATCATTTCTGACCAACATAAGCAGAGCGAACAATAAGCCTGAGCAGGACTCCACGCGAGACACTCAATCTCTTCATCACACTTGTCTCAATCAAGTCAAAAACTGGCATTGCATAAACCTACAAATTAAAAACGCAGAAACCTTAAAATCGCGTGTGTGTATTTAATTTAGAAGCTTATATATATTGCAAACTAGGTAGGTAGGTAGGTACCTGATAGCTCCCGATAACATGAATGACGACCATCAAGTTAGCCGCGGCAATGAGCCATGCCGGTTTTTGAAGGGCAACGAGAACATTGTCCGCAACATCTTGTCCGAAGGCCCAGTAGCCGATGAGAGCGACTGGGAAATAGCATACAGCATTGATGAAATAGGCCAAGACGGCGCCTTTCCACATAGGCACCCTGGACGGCTTCTCGGGTGTGGAGGGGATGGTGGCTTGGATTTCGAGAGCCACAGCATGCCCAGCATAAGCAAAGGTGATCTGCCCCAGAGCATTGAAAACTCGAAACATACTATCCATCCCACTCGTCTTCTTGTACCCGTAGCTCACGTTCGCTGCCCGCCCCTTGCTCAGGCTCCCCACCCACGCTATGGTCGAGTAGCTGCATGCAAATATGCAATGCCATGCTAATTAATTACCCTTTTTTTTAGCAATTAATTGAGTAATTAATAATTACCAGAGTGACATGATTGCAGCTGCTAATGAAACACCAGATACAGAGTTGAAGTCTGGCAGCTGAGATAGGAAGAAATGGAGGCCTCCAAAGATGCAAATCCAGTAAGATTGCCTGATTGGAGTGCAGCTGGTGCAGGCTATTTCCATGAACTTTTTCAGGCATTTTCCTCCTGTCACCATGTACACTATGTCACACCCAACTTGGACAATGAGCTGCTGAGGGAGAACTATCCAGGGCCCCACCCTCGGCCCGAACGCGTGGCGCCCTAGGTCGTAGTATCGGTCAAACCGGACCCCGGGAACGCACTCGTGGAGCTGTGTCATCTGCCACATGGTGTGCAGGGTCACGCACCATGATAGTGCCATCACAAATGTCCCAGCTCCCCTATATATATGATTATATAGTACGTGTTAATTAATTCATTAATTAAGTTGCTCCAATATTATATTAAATTGAGTTAAGAGAGTGTACCATCCTAAGTAGGCCATGGCATAAGGCAAGCTGAGAACGCCAGCGCCGACCATGGCCGTGACCGTGTGAAAAGTCGAGTACCACCATTTTGCTTTACGGCGGCGCCCTCCGTCTTCTGCCCATTTATCATCTGATGGAATTTCCTGTACCAACATGTACAGTAGAATTAGATTAATTCAATTCTTCAATATTCATACATACATACATACATACATGCATATATAATTAAATTTTAGTTAAATAGCTATAGCACACACACACACAAACCTATTGGAGAAAGATCATAAAAAAGAAAAGAAAA
This sequence comes from Perilla frutescens, assembly GCA_026008535.1. Classification (NCBI taxonomy): domain Eukaryota; kingdom Viridiplantae; phylum Streptophyta; class Magnoliopsida; order Lamiales; family Lamiaceae; genus Perilla; species Perilla frutescens. Next base: position 23,899,772 of record BRKX01000015.1, read on the forward strand.
GAAAACTTACTTTGGGTTGTTGGGGAGAATTAGATGAAACCATTTTTTCAAACGAAAGCAATCAACACAACAAGAATGCAGGAATTGAGTGCCTATCATCGTGTATTTGTAGTGGCTCACACTTATATTTTTATGGACAAAAGTTGGAGAGATGACCCCTTACTGGTCTACTTTATTCTTATTTATTTATTTGGTAATAATTTGAGCTGCATGTATCAACTAAAAGGTGAAGTTTTTTCTTTGTTGATTTAATAATAAAAAAGACACAAAAAGGTGGTAGATACAACGCATTGCATTTTGGTTAATTAGTACTTTAGCCACTTACCAAGAGTAAAGGCATTTTCAGTCTTTATTTGGCCTAAAAACTGTATAATATACATCAACTAGCTAGATTGCCACCATTATATGGGAACTTTAAGATATGAGATTACTTGATTATGCTAATCAAAATCAAATGTAATCATTAGTTTGGCACCAAGAGTGACTCAAAATTGTCTAAAGCTAGCTACATGAAACCTTTAATTTAATTCCACTACAAGAAAAAATGTGATTTAACTACAGATTATATTCCGTCGTTAAAATACTGACAAATTAACAATGTATTAAGATTGAAACGTTTAACAAATCTTAACTAAGAATTTGCATTGTGTCTAACTCGAAATTACAATAGTGTGCTTGATGACTTGAAAAAAAGGATTTAAGGTCATCTTTTGTCTAGCCTACTGATAAGTCCATTTATTTCGTATTTTATGGGCATTTTGTTAGTTATAAATGTCCCTTTTAGTCTGTTTTGAGTCGAAAAGAACTAGGTTGCGGTCAAAGGGCATTTCAGAAGGCGAGTCTGGCGAAAGGGGCATTTTATACCCAATTATTCATGATTATCTCATCGCCATAAACCACATTTAGAGGCACAGGGAACTTCGTCAGCATCCATCCTACATTCGGGAGGCAGAATGGGCATATCAGAAATGGATGGAGCTGACTAGATGATGTCGTGCCCACATTGTTTGTACAGACTCGACAATAGGTCAGAATGGGCATTCTCAGGAAATTTGGGATTCTGTTGGAAGCTAGAGGTGTAAAGAATGGCTGCATATCTGAATAAGAGTTGGTGATAAGATGAACTCCTAAGAGGCGTGGAAACTAAGAGATAGATGAGATAAGGACTGCTGGAGGCTTGGAGATGAAGTGATAAAGCCAATCCCTAAAAAATAGGGATTTGGTCAACAAACTGGATAAGGCTTATCCAGACAGATCAGGATGGGGCACGCCGGATCCGGAAGCCAGTGAAGACCCCAGTTTGTTAGGGAAACTCAAACTCGAAAATGTAACTATTTAAGCTAGTTTTATTTTCTGGAAATAGAGCTTTGGAAGTCAGAAACATTGCTACAATTTTACCTTTCTGCATTTCATTTTCGTACGCTGCTTAGGCAGCTACAAACAATCCAATAGGCCTTAAGCCATTGGAACTTAGGATTATGTTTATGTTTCTCATCGTTGGAGTTGAGATTTTTGCATAATAAATTCGTAAGTTTTCTTTATAATTATGTCTTTAGTTTCTGCTATTTTAATTATGTCTAGCCTGCTTGGCTAGATCTTTATTTCTGGTGTTTGAACAATGAAAATGGTTTAAGTACAAATCTGGACTCGTGAGGCCGAAATGGGCATAGTAATGCATGATAGGTTTCTGTCGATTCTTGAACCTGTTCCACGTGAGTGTGTGTCTGAAATGCCCAATGTGGCTGATCACTCGTTAGACATAGAGGGCACACCACTATTAATTGAATTGGCGAATCGTGACTGTGTGTTGATTCATATAGTAATAAGGGAATCGATGGGTTGTTGTGGGCACACGAGGAATCGGTAAACACAACAGATCTGGATTCATCTAGAGGCACACTGCTATCTATTCATTTACATCTCTTAGGGGAACCGGGGGGTGGATGATAGGTTAGGGGTTTACTTGACGAGGAATCGCTTTTAAGCCTAAAATGAAAGGATGAATGATGGGATGCAGAGAGGAATCCGGTCCCTATAACTGGGTGACTTAACATGTATGAAAATCGGTGTGCCCATGATCAATTTGTTTTATACTTAAACCAAATTCTAGTTCAAATGCCAGAACTTTTATTATTTGATATTTTCTTTTAGTGTTATTTTACAGATTTACTTTTAGTTTAGTGACAACACAAAACCCCCCTTTTTGATTGGTGACTCGAAGGTGGAATCACATCAGCTCTCTGTGAGATCGACCCGTACTCACAAGCTAGCTACGCTCGTTGTGGGTACATGAGCATTACAAATTTATTTTGAGCGCGAAACGACCGCGCGTCGCCTACTCTATCCAAATTTTACCATTTCACACTATAAATTCCTTGTTAGCCCTTTTGAGCCTTAAGACCATATTTATTTATTTTTACTTTGGGTTGGGAATGAATAGTGATGATGAATTAATGCTTATGATAAATTTGGAGTGCTTGAAATGAAAAATACATGTATGAGTATTTTGAGTCGAAAATGCCAAATAACCCCTCTTAGCTCTCACAATGAAAGATTGAAAAAAAAAGAAATAAAATGAACACCATGAAAAAAAAATGTGTTCACATTAGATCATTGAACTCAGAGAATCAATATATGTGTGCCACCGATTGCTAACTGAATCGGCCTTCTTATAGCTTCACTTCCTTGGTTGACTTGATCTTCAATGATCTTCATTAACACGGTAAGTGATTTAGGATTTGTGATTCCTCCCATATGGGTGTAGATGCATTCCATGATGTTAAGGGTCTAAATCAACACGTCATCTACTTCACAAGGCAGTCAAATGATCAGATTTTGGCTTCCCAAACTCGTCCGCACAAGATCAACTTAACATGGAAACTGCCATAAATATCACTGTTCGGAAATGTGTCTGGAACATGAGAGGGAACAGTTTACCAACTGTTCGTTAATTTGCACAGCGAAATCACCACATTACTTCAAGCACATCTCCTCGAACATGATGAGTGGTGTTTTGGCACATCATTTTGAGGTTTAAATGAAGTTAATTGAATAGTTTTACATGTGTTTTAATCCAAATTGCGCTTTTAACCTCCCGACTTGGAAGTTTTGTTTCTTGTTTGAGTTTTATAGAAAATGGAGGATAAATAAAAGAACTTTTTAGGGATTCAAGACCATGGGAAGATAGAGGATCAAATTGGGAGCACAATGCAAGTTGAATCACCTCAATCGGACAAGAAACGAGAGAGAACGAAGCAAAACCGTGAGAGGTGTCGGAGCAGGGACGGAGGCGCGACCCACGAGTGCGACCTGCTCACTCGCACCGGTGGCGCGACCCGACCGAATCAAAGTGTGGCGCGACCCATGCCAGAAGAAGGAGGCACGACCTCCGTGGTCGCGCCCCGTGCACTAAATTCCCGATTTTTTCATCTTTTTTCCCCATTTTGATTTTCTTTTAATTCTTTTATTCATCCACTATATAAACCAACCTCAATTCGAAATTAGGGCATTCCATTCCACCTTTAGCCACTTTTAGAGAGAGAAATACTTGGAGAAGAATAGAGAAGAAGGGGAATTGAAGATTGGGCAAGAAGAACAAAGTTGAAGCAAGATTTGAAGGCCAAAACATCCATCCGGGTTCTTTTGTTCTTTAATTTTGTTAAAATCATGTTCCTTCTTGTAGAGATTTTGGTTACCCATGTAATTATGAGAAGCTAAATCTTTGATACTCTTTGGGTGTTGGTTTTATTTGGATTATGAGATATAAATTATGTTTATTTTGGATGTTTAATGGTTCTTGATTATGCTTTGGATTCTTGTTATGTATGGGAGTTATGTATTGTTGATTGGTGAGAACTAATTGATAATTAATTAGTATGATTATGTATGTTGATTCAAAATTCGAGAGATGAGCTTCAACATAGGATCCTAGAATTCAAAGAACAATTATCAACAAAATCAAGAGGTTTGAGATAGTTGTTGAGACATAGATCATTGGTACTCTTGGTAAGCACACTTAGGTATTAATTTGAGACAATAATCCTATGCATGTGCCCCATATTCTATATGCTTCGAGAGGAGATACAGAATAAATTTGAGATCGCCTTGGTAATTTTGAATTGGAAATTAAGCATCCATTATAATTAGATTTTATGTTAATTAATCCAATAAAACCAATCCCGAGAGTGTTCCTTTCCTTAATTGCCCAATTTATTTGTTAATTGCAATTATTTACTTTGCTTTATTGTTTAGTTAGTTTTAAATCAAGCAATTATCCTTTCCGTCGTCTAGATAACAAATAGGAGCCGATGTCATAGTACGTGCTTATTTCATTTCCTTTTTCCCTGTGGATTCGACCTTGTTTCACCCTGTGCTACATTTGCTTGTTCACTTGCAAGTTGATTCGAGTTTTAAAACTAAAATTTCACACATCAGAACACTTCATCGAACATAAATCACCAAAATAAACTTAGTGCAACAAAATGACACTAACAATATTCATTTTATAATATTGGATTGATTTCAAATAAAAAAAACTTTCGTTATCTATTTAAATTTTATGCCCTTTATATAGAAATATGATACCTCTTCCGCTTGACATTTATTTTTTCATATTGTAATCTTACTTTTTTTTTATTTAGATGGATGCTTAGTCTTAAATGTGTATTTAAAAAAAAATATTATGTATGGTTGGTCAACCAGTTGATAACCTAGTTTCAATTAATAGATTTATGCGTTTATTTTATTATTTTCTCATTATATTCCTTAAAAAATATTATTTTTTTGTTATAAACCATAATTGGATGAAATAAACTCTAATAATCAATTAAGAACTAAAAAATAAAATTAAAATAAAAAAAGTAATTATTAATCATAATTAGATGAAATGAACCGTAATTGAGATGAAATAAACTATAATAAATATGTACTACGCTAGCATTATAATAATTCTTCGTGAGCACATTGAATACATTATGTTAGCATATGACAAATGCTTCCTTAGCATACGTTAACATATGTTATTACAATGATGACGAACATTGTTATAAGTTAATGAAAGCATTTACAATCTGAGTATGCGTATAAATTTATCTTTTGTATTTTTCGTGCATTTTTCTTTGTTCTCATTTTTTTCGAAAAAAAATATTATTTTTTTGTTATAAACCATAATTGGATGAAATAAACTCTAATAATCAATTAAGAACTAAAAAAGAAAATTAAATTAAAAAAAGTAATTATTAATCATAATTAGATGAAATGAACCGTAATTGAGATGAAATAAACTATAATAAATATGTACTACGCTAGCATTATAATAATTCTTCGTGAGCACATTGAATACATTATGTTAGCATATGACAAATGCTTCCTTAGCATACGTTAACATATGTTATTACAATGATGACGAACATTGTTATAAGTTAATGAAAGCATTTACAATCTGAGTATGCGTATAAATTTATCTTTTGTATTTTTCGTGCATTTGATATTTTTTGCCTACATTAGATTAAAAACGAGTGATTATGGTCTCTTAAAGTTTTTTATTTTTTTTAAATTGCTGACATCATCAATTTTAAGTGTTTGAACAAAAATATCCCGCATTCCTTTATTTTTTTTAGGGTTAATTGCCTTAACAATCATGAACTTTGAGCTTACTTGCAAATTTAACATGAACTTTAAATGTATGCAATTAAAACATCAATTTTGAATTTGTGTGCTATTCAACATCCCCACACTTTTATAAAATAAATTGACCTTTAATCCAACATAAAATTGGGGTCACTTTGACGTCATGTTCAAAAATTAATGGTCGAGTCGTGATAGGTTCGAAGAGACGAACAAATTGCATATTGGATTCACTACTAGAAAAATGCTAATAGACAACGCGTTAAAGACAACGGTTTTGTCTCTGCCCGTTGTCTTTATAGAGATAGACAACGGGTAAAGTCAAAACTGTTGTCTATCGCCGCATTTTTTATTTTTTTTAATTTATTTTCGCACAACGGTTGAAAAACCCGTTGTGTATATGTTAATAGACAACGGGCGATCAATAGCCGTTGTCTATATCAGCGTTTTCACATAGATAACGTTATATAAACAACGGGGTGACTAACCGTTGTGGAAGGACAACAGTTATTACTAAACCGTTGTCTGTGTGATTGGTAAAATGACGTCATTTTTTTCAGAAACTAAAATAAATTGGATATCCCCAAATTCATTTAGGTCGCGCGAAACAAAATACTTTTGCCCCCAAATTAAATTAAATGGTGATTTGAAGAGCAAGTCGCGCCGCCTCCGCCGTGAGACGTCCACCATCGCCGTCGCCACCGTGAGACGTCTCACCATTGTCACCGACCCGCCGGAGTTGAATTAAGGTTCGTTGAAGGTGTGGTTTCGAGATTAAAGCAACAGCAAAATCGGAGTTAGATTGAGCTTTCTTTTTTGTTGCTCTGTGTACATTGATGAATTATGATCGAAAAAAAATTCACGAAATATCTGAAAGTTGCGTTAGATTGAGCCTTCTTTTACACTTATAAGTTATAACCCCCACCGATTTTCAATTTATTGATCTCATATATTTTCTTTATCACCATAAAGCTCTAACAGCTTATTTCAATCTTTCTAAAGACATGAGAAGAAATGTGCAAGACACTCAATTAATGGAGATGGGCAAAAAGATATCTGAGATGGATGCAAAGATCCTTGAGCTCTAATCATACATCGGGTCTCATATGAAGAAAAATATTGATGAGAAGGGTAGCTGCTCCGTGAAGAATCAAGATGTTGAATGCATTAATGATATGGAAGAAGGTGATCACGACAATAATGGAAGGAATGTTAAGGTATGTACAATAATTTGTTATCTATTCATTTTATATATATATATATATATATTCATTTTTCCATAAAATTTTGATTAAATGATCTTTAGGCAAAAACACGAGAGCTTCCAATTCCCAAATTAACAGCATTAGATGTGCCTAAAACATTGAAGCTGTTGCATGCCTATAGTCGGCACGCCCTAAAAAATGGATCAAGTATTTCCATACACTTAGATGATAAAGTACTTGGTGAGGAGGTCTTTATTCATCTCTTCCTTGAAGATATGCACAATATGTGTTTATTGGAGCCTATTTCAGGTGGTTGCATATGTGCTTACATTTGGTAAGTATTTAAATTAATTAGATTATTTTCTTTTATAGTTGATATTAATTTTTGTTTGATATGAAAATTGATAGGCGCTTATATAAAGAATGTGAGAGTGCAAACCTTCTTGGTAGATTTCGATTTGTTAATCCATATGAAGTGTCATACAATTCAAAGATTAAGCTAGCAAAGAAAGCGAAAATTTTAGCAATCAGATTAACTGATTCATTAATTGATCAATTTGTGTTAGTTCCATGCAACGTAGGGTAAGTGAAAAACTTGAGGTTAAAAACTTTGTTGACAATTGTTCATCATATTTAACTTATGTCTATCTTATCTATGTAGTTTTCATTGGGTCCTTACGGTGATTGATCCACACAATGAAACTGTGTACTTTTTGGATCCATTGAGTAATGAAATTCATCGTGAGCAGTGGAAGGATGTCGTGGACATGTAAGTTCTATTAGTTTGTATTTTAAGGTTATCTAACATATATAATAATGTACATTTTCTATTTTAATTTGTCTAGGGCTATAAAATTGTTCAATGTGAGTTTAGGGAAACGAGGAAGGAAAAATCCTATTTGGGAGCTGATAAAGGTATGAAAATTTTCCCCAAAAACTTATTTAATATACACAATTCAATTTATTTATGTTACAGTTAAAATATTCTTTTTACACAGTGTCCACAACAACCCGATTCCAAGCAATGTGGGTTCTATGTAATGCGCTACATGAAAAAAATAATTGAAAATTGTGGATCTTCGGACTCTATTGCACTGTCTTCATTGGTAATTATCCTAAAATGTTATATATTTCTATTATTAACAATTATCTTTTAAATAATTGTTTAATATGTGTTATTTTCTTAGTTTTCCGAAGGATGTTACACTCGACGAGAAATTGATGAAGTTCGTATCGAATGGGCTGAGTGTGTCCAAGATTATACAGATTGACATTGTAAGTTTGAATCATTAATCTTAACTTTGCTTCTTTTAAATTAATATGACATGCATTAATGGAATTGATACTTAATTAGACAATTGTTTTTTTAGTTGATCGAGTTGATGATGAAGTGACCATTCTTATAAGTGAGGCAAGTGAAGGAGCACAAGGCTAGAAAAGTCGAACTTTTTTTTACTACTTGAGCTTATGAACTTATAACAATGTTGAATGCAAAATATTTAATATTAGTTTATCTAGGATTTAATCATGTTATTTTGGGGAACTTACATATTGTATTATTGATTTTGTATACATTATGGTTATTATGTAATGAATTATTGTTCGGTTTAATTGTTTATTATTATGGGAAATTTTGTAAATAAACATGGCTATATGTATTTAAAAATAGCAGAAAGAAATTAAAAAAAAAAAGACAACGGTCATAGAAAGCCGTTGTATGATGGAAAAAAATTTACAACGATCAGATATCAACCCGTTGTCCATTTGAATACAGACAACGGTTTTTCATAAAAACCGTTGTCTACATTTAAACACACAACGCTTGTCCTAAAAAACCGTTGTCTATGAAATAATAGACAACCGTTTTTTAGGACAACCATTGTCTTTTTTTTTTAAATGTGTTTTCTGAATTTAACAACGGTCAAAATAACCGTTGTCTATTATTATAAAGACAACGGGTATTGGCCGTTGTCTATCAGCGTGCGCTAATAGACAACACCTTTATAGACAACGGGCGATTTCTCTATAGACAATGGGGAATACCCGTTGTCTATTAGCATTTTTCTAGTAGTGATTGGAGGTCAAATTGTTTTATAAAAATTTGAAAATGTTGAATAACACACAAATTCAAAGTTCGTGTTTTAATTGCATACTTTTAAAGTTCATGTTAAATTTGCAACTAAGCTCAAAATTCATGATTTTTAAGGCAATTAATCCTTTTTTTTACCTTATTAATTACGAAATTGCCACCATCTTTTCCATTAAACCTCAACTATTAAATCATTAAATTGAATGATGTAGATATGGTCCTAATTCTCACACTAAGAAAAATGTCTTATTTAATCTCTTTCCTACACACACGCATTTCTGAGTTAGAACTTAGAAGACAGTCAATTAAATTTACCTCAACGTTAGTATTTTATTATGCTCCCCTTCCGTTTTGAATTTTCTTAGAATCTTAAAATAATAATCAAATTAAATCCCCTTTATTTTTTTTTTCAGAAATACAATAAAACTCAAATTACAAAATTTTTCTTTTTTCATGTGTGCGTGTGCGTGAGAGAGAGAGAGAGCATTTTTTTTGACTAATTTTATGGCGACAGCTTTTCACCCAACTAACAAACTTAATTTGTTTATGAGCAAAATTTTCCTCTTAAAAATAACCTCTAGTTTAAAATGGTCGAATTTTCAAGTTTCACACTTGGTTTAGAAGTGGAACTAAAGGTCTGGTAATCCCACTAAATCTTGAAAAGCGCGGTATGATAAAGATTGGATTATATTACATTAGTTAATCGCGCTTTATTCCTCACTTTGTCAATAACTAATTACTTGAATTAATCAGCATATCTAAAGAAGAAAAAAGAAAGAAATGTTTAGTCATTGCCCGGGGTTGTTTGCGAATAAATTAATAACATTAATCACAAATCATTAATGCTTTGATTGTTTTATTGGCTACTTAATCAGATCGAGAAAAATAATATAAGAAATTTCTGAAAATTAAACATTTATTAAACACGTTAAACTCTAAATATGTAGAATCATCCGCATGTTAATTCTTTGAAATATATTGATGTAAATTATTACTAAATTACGTGTACACCTACATATTTCAAGTTCCATTCTTTGGGTAGGGAGATTAATTCCCTGAAAAGTATGAAACTTGAAATATGTTACTGTAGACGCCATTTAGAAATAATTTAATAATAATTAAATCAGTGGTGTGAATATTAACTTGTGCCCATAAAGGTAGGTGAGCGGAACTGAATCACAAGTATTCACGTGGTATTGCCACATTAACAGTGTGCATGTTAACTCGTACCCCACGATTGATAGTATGTACGTAATTTTGTAGCTTTTCAATAGTATAGTTCTTCATACTTATAAAGTTAAATTTTAACTTAATTTTTGACAAAATTATAAAGACAAATTTTTACCGTGGAAGCGTTTGGAATCCCTCTATTTGAAGCAGTATAATTGGAAACCAAGAGATTTTTTTATATTCTTATGATCAATTATTCCCGGCCCACCATGTGACGGGCTTTTCTGAACCGGGTCTGCTCCGCCTTGCCCGACCCGTCAGCCCGTATTGAACAGAAACAGCGATCGATAATCATTCAAACTGCTGGGCTGCCTTTATTCAAATTTCATTTCCACACATTACCTAATTAGTTCGAACTACAAGTGATCTAACAGTTGAAATTTAAATGAATTGCAGCTAATTAGCACAGCATTAATTTATGAGTAGAACTTATAAGTTGAAGAGTCGACGACGACGTTTCGCACTCCGCTGATGGTTGATGCGAACATGATGAAGACTCCGACCAAAATGCATCCCTGGGAGTTCCCACAAAATAAAAAATATGTGTGCGTCAAGTTATATGAATCATGCGCAATCACTCTTTTTTCCCTTTCTTAAAGATAATTAAATTTTTTCACAACAATTTCTATTATTTTATTAGTACAACAGTGAAAATATAGTTTTTGAGAAAATATTAAGTTAAAACAAGCACCAATATGATGCAAATAAACAGTAGAACAAATTCTTCTGAATTAAACTTAATTTTTAAATAAATATAAAGTGCATATAAAATTGCCTAGTGACAATTTAGGTGTCATTACAATTGTTACTATAATTTCTAATGGTATCTTACATCTTGCATCTCTTAAAAATAATTATCTTTATTTTCATTCAAAACTCTAAGGTAGTTAATTATTCTTCTTTTGGTTTTTGTAGTATATCAATCTTTTTTCATCGTGTGTGTGTACTTACATCAACCTTTTAAATTAATTAATTATTTAGATTCAGAAATATATATTTAAGGAATTAATAAAAAGTACAGAGGAGATTGGGATATTACTTTTTGAAAAAAAATAATAATTTCATCATAATAGAATAATAGAACTACTTAAATTTCTTAAAATAAGATGATCATATTTGCATCTGCAGTAATTCTTCTGTACGATTATAATATCAATTCAATCACACACACACACAGGAAAAGCTTTAAATTAGACTGCAATAATACTTTATTTGCTAGCTCTTTATTTATTTAATTTTCTTTGTAATTATAACCGAGTCGTGTCAGTTATTTACCAGGCATATATAAAACTATTAATTAAGCATGTATTCGATAAAAATATCAATTAAAATTATCTTTAATGATTGTTTTATATATCACATAAATAGAACACATCAGGGTAAATTTCATTTTTTGTCCCATTAGAATAGAATCAAAATACTAGTTCCAAAAGTTACTTTTTTGGTCCAAAATGATATTTTTTCAATAATTTTGGTCCCATAAAATATTTTTTTCAGACAATTTTAGTCCTATTAGATATTTTTCCAACAAGTTTAATCTCAAACTATCAGAGAAAAATATTAACGGTTGTTAATTGTCTCTGTTAGTTTGAGATTAAAATTGGCAGAAAAATATCTTATGAGACTAAAATTGTTGGGAAAAAATATCCTATAATACCAAAATTGTTGAAAAAATATTTTATGAGACCAAAATTGTCAAAAAAATATCATTTCAGATCAAAAAAAAAAACTTTTGAGACTAAAAATGTTTTGACAAAATTCTAATGGGACCAAAAGTGAAATTTACTCGAACACATCATTAGAAAACTTTTGAAATTAATTTCATTGAGAAATCACAAAGTCATTTGTGTTATAACTAGTAAATTATACAAACTAGCTGGATATATACATCAAATTACTTAATTCTCCTTACGTTTAACCATGCTAAGAGGTTATTTTTGTCTATACATAGAATCTTAAGAAACATTCAATACTTAAATGATATACCAAAATTGATATCGAAATAAGTATTAGCATGTTCACGTGAGTATGCTAGTGAAATGAAATATGAGATTGAGATCACGTAAATGTAAATATGTGAAACGAAGACGGTAAAAGAAGTATGTGAATTTACCCAATTGAATGTCCACGACAGGCTGAATCTGTGTGGTTTTTTAAGTTTCAGCCAAATTACGCAAGGCAACTGCAGGAACCCAGAAACATTGCATTTTTCTAATTATTATTTCTAATTTTTTTTTTATCTAATTAAGTGAGAAAAATCACAAAAAAATCAACAAATAGACACAATTAAGTTCACTCACTATGTAAGAAGTTGAAGCAAAGCCAAATCCACCGAACAAACCGAGAAGGTCGCCAAAAAATGGGAAAGTCACAGCAATGAACAGGGTGAAAGCTGCACACATTAAAAAGAGTTATAATTTATCAATGATTCGATTCGATCGATTTAATAAAAAAAAAAAAGATTTGATTTTGTATGTTGGTAATATATGTGTACGTACCAACATAAGCAGAACGTGCAATGAGCCTAAGGCCTAGTCCAGGTGGTACGTTGAATCTTGTGGTCGCTGTCCTTTCCAAAACATCGAACACCGGCATCGCATAAACCTATTAAGTCGATCACTCAAACATATAATCAATCATAATTCAGAATGGAGGAAAGTTGTATTTTGAAATTTCTCAGTATCACCAATGTTTAATTACCTGATAGCTTCCTATAACATGGACAAAGACCATCAAATTAGCGGCGGCAATGAGCCATGCGGGCTTTTCAAGGGCAACGAGAACATTGTCCGCAACATCTTGTCCGAACGCCCAATACCCGATGAGGGCGACCGGGAAATAACATATTGCATTGACGAAATAGGCCCACACGGCGCCTCGCCACATCGGGATACTCGATGGTTTCTCCGGCATTGACGGAATCGTGGCTTGAATCTCTAAAATTACGGCGTGGCCGGCATAGGCCGACGTGATTTGCCCCAACGCGTTGAACACACGGAACATGTAGTCCACGTCGCTTGTTTTCTTGTACTCGTAACTCACATTTGGGACCCGCCCGCGGCTCAGGCTGCCCAGCCATGCTATGCTTGAGTAGCTGCACCCCGGTCATTTTTGCACTATCTAGATTATTAATCATATATATTGCAATCTAACAAAATTGATGTAAACCACTAAATTATTATACCACAGGTCGGGTGTGTGAGTAAAAAAAAAACCACCCAATTATTATTAAAAGGAATAAATATAATTAATATCTATGCAAGTAAAATTTTGAAAAATCAATTTTTTTAAAGGAGAAAAAATACCCAATGAATTTAAAATAAATCCAAAAGGATTGAAAAATAAATTACAAATAGATTTAAAAAAAAAAGAATGTAAAAAGAGATAAAATTGTCTAATGAAGAAAGTTAATTAATTAATAATTGATTTTGTTTCCTTAATTAGAAGGAAGGTGCAATATAGTAGTTGGCAACTTGGCACATATTTAATCAATTTTGCTAAACTGTAATATGACAAACTAAAATACTAAATATAGCATAGAAAATATTATTGGGCATTTAAGACGTACCTTAGTGACATGAGTGCTGCAGCCAATGAAACACCAGAGATAGAATTGATGTCTGGAAGCTGAGAGAGAAAGAAATGGAGGCTTCCAAAGATAGCAATCCAATATGATTGTCTGAATGGAGCACAATTTTTGCAGGCAATTTCCATGAATTTCTTGAGGCATTTCCCTCCAGTTACCATGTACACGACATCACACCCTATTTGGACTATGAACTGTTGTGGTAGCACGATCCACGTGCCCAGTTTGTGTCCGAACGCATGTCGCCCGAGGTCGTAGTATCGGTCGAACCGGACGCCCGGGACACACTCGTGCAGTTGAATCATCTGCCTCATTGTGTTCAGTGTGGCGCACCAAGAAAATACCATCACTAGTGTCCCCGGACCCCTGCACCCGACCCACCCAATATATACTATTACGTGTATAATGATGATGTCATATATATAATTAACACGAGGTAGTTAGCACCATATTTATATACTATATAGTAAATTATACCAGCCCAAGTAAGCCATGGCATAGGGCAGGCTGAGAACTCCTGCTCCAATCATGGCTGTCACAGTGTGAAAAGTTGAGTACCACCATTTTGCTTCACGAACTCGTTGATTTTCTAAACCTTTTTCATGAAATGGAGCTTCCTGTAACAAAATAAATTTCTGCAAATTAGTACAAAACTTGATATTGATCATGTAATGATTTACGGAAAAAATAAAAAAAATTCCATATATAATTAATGGTAGCTATCACCTTGGGCTGAGGAGGAGAAGCAGAAACCATTTCTGCAAACAATTAAAATGAGTCTACTTAGAGAATATAGAAAGAGAATGAGCACAATATATAGTGGCTGTTTTTTTTTTCTGATATTTTTGGTGGAATAAAGGTAACGGTGAACCCTTTTCATTTTATTCGTCACCTTTGATTATTTTATGTATAAAATTTAGATTACATAATCTAAAAAGGGGTAAATAGCACTTATTGTCTTGACCTTTGAAGGTTTTTTTTTAACTATCTCGACTTTCAATTATTTAATTACAAAGTGCATGACCTATTATATTATTCTAACAAAAATGTCCCGAAATCAATTTTTGAGCTCATAAATCTGATAGTAAAACATGATGCTGACATGAAATACAACTTTAAATTAAATATATACAAATAATGATATGGAAAAAACTTTAAGCCATCTAATAGATTAATATTCAGTTTTTTAGTAAAAATACGTACGGTAAAATAAGAAAACATCATTAAACGATATATTTCTATTGACAATTACCAATTAGTACTAGGTCATTTATTATTATTGTTATTATTATTGTTGCTGCTGTTGTTGTTATTATTATTTTCAATTAACTTCTAAATACAAAATAATATTGACGTGGGGAATTGAATTTAGGACATATACATTAGAATCTTGAAAGTTCAAGTATTAACTTATACATAGTTGAAGGTCAAGATATATATTTTTACAGCAACCTCCAAAGTTCAGGACAATAAATACTCTCTCCGTCCCAATAAACTATGTTTGTTTGCCTTTTTGAATGTCCCAATATATACACAAGTTTCTATATATATTTAGCTAATTTACTACTAATATATACCCTATTTAATATGTTTACATTAAGAATTAATTCATTGTTAAAGAAATAATAGGGACATATTATTAAGTTTTTTTATTTTGAGAAAATATAACTTTCATTACTCAATTAACTCCCTCAACCAGTGAGGATAGTCTTTGTTCCAAGTGCACATCTCGACACACAAAGCCCCAAAGCGAGCAATGGTGTGAGTAACATGATTAGTTTCTCTAGGCATATGTCTAAAATCTCATAGCAAACCAGTCTTGACAACTTCAGAAAGCAACATATTATTAAGTTTTTTAATTAATTTTACTTTCTAATTTTTTGTTATATAATCTTTGTGAAAATATCAACCGGTTTGTCTTATTGAAATGGAGGAAGTAATATTTGCGCTCTAAAAAGCTAATAAATAATTTGTTAATGAGTATTGTGGTTAGGAAGGGTAATGGAAACTAGACCTAATGCACTAGCTGAATGCTTGACTTGACTAAGCAGATTCTTGTCTATATTAATTAATATATATAGATAGGTCGAGAAGAGAATTTAGCCACCAACAACTATAAAAGTTTGCAAAGACTTTTTCAGGCTTCATTTGGCCTGAAATCCAATACATGTTCATCATCGATAGGACTGAAAATCAACCCAAATAGCTCGATACTCGACTCGTGTTCGTTAGTTAAAAATTCGTTCAAGCTCGGTTTGATAAGCATATCAAATAAGTTTGAACATAATTTTATGTTTGATAAAATTTAAAGCTCAGCTCGAACTTGAGCTCGATAAGTAAAAAATGAGCAAAAACATGTGTAAAAATATCAAACTACTCAAGCTCGACTTGTGTTCGGCTCGATTAAAGCTCGTTTGAGCTCGACTCGATAGGTAATTAAACAAGCTTAAACATAAAATTTAAAACTCGATATATATCATTTCAAACAAGCTTGAGCATATATGTGTTCGGACTCGACTCGACTCATTTACACCCCTAATCATCGACCTCTTACCTTAAATCTTTCCCTAGGTTACATATATATACGAGACTCTTTATTGTTTCCATCATTTTATTTAATTTTTTGATGCACTTAAATAAATGTTTAATAAATTTGCTGACAAAACGAAATAAGTAGGAATTGAATTGACAGTTCATAATATGTCACCAACCAATAAGAAATATGTCATTATTGATTACGCACAGTTAGTGGCTTAAAATTAACCAGTTGTAGAAAAGTTTTGTGCCCCTTTAATTTGCTCAAGTTGCATCGTGGTTTCATTATTAAATTAAATTAATTCTGATATTCTAAACTATTTACTGCATAGCCTTGACTCCTCACAATCTTGATCATTACACATACATACCAAATTAAATTGAAAATTGTTGATTATGTTATGTGCAACACATGTAGACGAACTTTTTATATGTGTGTATATATATGATTGAGGGGAGAATCGAATTCGATTGTAGAAGTTTAAACTAATTAACAGCGACGAGTATCAACTAACACAGCTTCTTCAGCAATATTTGTGACAATTAATTGTTTCTTTTTCTAGTATAATCACTTTAATTAACTTGAATGTTAAGAGAATTATTCTTAGCTATAAATTTGAGGGGATGAGATCCTTTATTGCATTTCTTCCGTTGCATTTTAATTTCTAGTGCATAATTGATTTTTTTTTTATTTCAATTTTGTGTACTTTAGTTTAATTTTACACTTGTAATTTAATATTCATATTACCCAATTAATATGCATTATAATTTTTATTACATAATTTTTTTAGTTTTTAGTTATTAATTGAATATTATAAACTCTACTTAGGTAGGATAACCCCTGAAAAATAATGTAAAATTAAACTAAAGTACATAGAAGAAATTGAAATCAAAAGAATAAAAATGAAAAAACTAAAAAAATGAAGTGTGCGACATTTTCGCTTGAAATTTGAGGGATTAGGTTTGGAAATAACCTAAATTAGGGGACCCCTAAATTGAGGGCGTTTAGAAGTAAAAATAAAAATATTGCGAAACTATTAACCTATAAAGTCATGAAATAAACTAGAAACTAATAAAATGTTTATGGAAATACTAGAAAATTAAAAACAATTTAAATTTTCGTCGTAATACATTTCTGAATTAAAAATCTTAAAAAATGCAAAAACTTTTAATTTTTTGAAGTATCAATAAAGATCAAGAAAATTTTAAATAGTATTTATATTTTGATTAAATATGGAACTACAGGGGAAAAAGGAATATGAATATAATTTTCCAATAAATAGACATGCGAAATACTATTAAAAAAAACTAGATGAATTGTTATCCTGACACTCCAAGAAAGCCAATCTGAGAAACATCGTCACCGCCAAAAAAGTTAGATGGATTTGTGTATATATTTATATTATATTTCATAATATATATATATGGTAGGATTCACATGAGAACCATTCCCCATGTGGGAATTAGGAACTAATCTCAACCACACAATGCTTTAATTTTAATGGTCTAGATTTAAATAAAAAGATGGTGGCATAATGGTAAATATAAGGAAGTCAAACTTACTCCTGGTCAAAGCTGACATCAACATCCTTACACAAAATTTATTTAAACTTTAAACATTCATAACTTGCTCATTTTTCATTAGATTAACGCAAATTATATATCAAATTAAAGCTCTTTTTGTGCTCTTTCATTTAAGATCCATTGTTCATATGTTTATTCGAAAATATATTTTTTCGTCTATAATAGCGTGATGTTAAACTCAGAATAGCATGACAAAATATTCACGATAACATGAAAGTATACACATAATAGCATGAAAAAAATATTTATAACAGCATGAAAAAATATTCATAAAACACATAAATTTTACTCATAATAGCAATAGTAGTATTCGTTAATAGTAGGACATTAATTGTTCATACTAGCATGTATATATATTCATATTAGCATGTATATATGTTCATAATAGCATGATAGTACTCTCATTTTAGCATAGAGAAATTTATAAGAATAGACAACGGTTTTAAAGTGTTGTCTATATGATTTTCGAAAATTATGCCAGATATTACAAGTTTACCACCCCGCCTTTGACCAAAAATTGACCGAATCTTAGCCATCTAAATTAAAGCAATGGATGGATAAGATGAGTTCCTAATTCTCACATGAGGGCTGGGTTCTCATTTGATCTGTTCCCTATATATATATATATATATATATATATATATATATTATGTTGTCACCTCCACCACAAGTGCAATTGTCAAGTGGTTCGTAGTTGGAGTTGGTAACTAAGTTCATATAATTAAGGACTAATTATGATTTATGACCTTCAAAAGAGGAAGTTATATCACATGTTAATATCAACAAATAGCAATTTCACTTTGTACAAGCCAATCATCATAAAATTTGAACTTAATTATTATCTTCTCCTTTCTTCATCATCATTTTTATTTTGTAAATTTCCATCTAGAAAGTTGAACCTAAACTATGTAACAGTAAGTCAGTAACTAATAACACGATGTAATTTTCTTAAACTAACCTTCACTACCCTATCACACTCTTGTTTGGTGGTCCTTGAGATGTAACTGATCCTTGTATGTAACACCTTGAATATATACATACTTGCACTCACCATATGTTGCTGCTGCATAACTCATAAGTGGTGACTGAGGCTGAAGCTGATCGACGTACGGGTTGCTGCTGCTGATTTGGTATTTGTGGCTTGAACACAACCATATATATATATATATATATATATATATCCTAGAAAGAAAGGATTGAATGATTGGAAGTAGTCAAATGCAGGCATATATAGTTATGATGACTAAGAAAGAGTACTGTGAAAGAATATACAATTTTCAATAAGATGAATAATGTATGAGCAAGAGCTTCTGGATTTATTATTATCCAACATGAATACATGAACTAGATCTCAACCCAGGGAAAAAAGCATTCCAATCAAATCTTGTGGTTTATTTGTCGATACTGAGAGAAACTGCGCACTACAGGATTATACACAGATCACTACCATAGAGGTTGAAAAACATTTCTGTTTACCAATTCCATCATTCTCAGCACTTCTGATGAATATTCAAAGGGAATTGGTGATACTTACAAGCTTCTTTTCTTGCAATTGTCCAAGAAACCTGTTCGGATCCAGCATATTGCCTAGCATGATACACACAGTATTCAAACCCTTTAGCACAATTTTTGCTTGACATATAATATATATATAGTAAATAACAGAATATTTTTAGTTGCTATACTTGAAAGCCATCACCTCCCCAAACAATATAGTCCTTGGGAATAATGCTATGCTTTTAGCATAACTTCAATTATTTTACTAGCAACTGCAGACTCTTAGACATTATCAAATTGCAGAAGCCCATGCAGAACAGCTATAATACAGAAAAAAAAAGCATAAATAGAACAGTAAAGCTTTGTATCCAAAATTTGGATGTCCAAAACATGGTTTTTTTGTAATTATGTAAAAGTAAGTTTTAGTAAATGTCCATAAGTCCCCCACTCTAAAAATTTGGAATTCTAGTTTGGTTTCAAATTTGAATTCAAAATTTAAATTTGTTTATCTCTCTTCCTTTAATTTTTTATGATACCCAGATAGTGGACTATTATTTAATCATTTTTATCTTTAAGGAAATTGTGCACCACAACCCATATATTTAAGATGAATGGAAATAGATGACTTGAAACAATTGATCAATATCTTAATTATTTTATTTTAAATATTGCTTAAGGTCAGTTAAATTTATAATTGAGATTATCAATTTGTTTAATTTATAATTATTGTTATTGTGATTATAATTAAAATAGATGCATGGAAATAGATGAATTGATAGAATCACGAGTTTTTTAGAGAGAAAAAGAAACATGTATTACTTGTTGACACACCGTTGTTTAGCGTGCAAAATTACACCTATGGGCAAAACCCGACAGATGCTTGATTGTGCCTTCAATGACTAGTATAGTGCCTGAAGGCGGAATCGTCCCATGAGGAGTGATAACTCTTCTATCCTAATGCGTATCATTTTGGAACTTGAGAGAATTACTGTCACTAATTCGTTCCTGCAAACTTAATGTAAACAAAACTAGAACGTAAATTGAATCAAATAATAATTAAGACATGTTCAAGTTTGAAAAACTACAATCCGTGCTAAGTGTATTTTAATGATACTGCATGCAAGTGTTCTTTGATATGTTGGAAACAGACGCAAGAACAATAAATAAAAAGCAGTAAAAGAACGCACGAAATTGGTAACCCAGTTCGGTTAATCAACCTACTCTGGGGGGACTTCGCCCAAACTTGAAGGTTCGTTCACTACTCCTTCATGAAGTATATTGAGGAACTTACACATACAAGACTCCCTCCTTATATCGCCTTTTCTTCTTCACGAACTCTTTCACCGAACGAAAGCTGTGAGATCCCCTCACAACCGTGACACTAGACTCCTTCTAGCTACTAACAACTTCAACTTACAATCTCTCCCGAGCGTACAAAACGGATTAACAAAACCCCTCACGAGTTTCACTCAAAACACTCAAATACTAGACTATCACGTTGAACAGTTTCGGGAACAACTTCTAGCTATTACAAGAAATCACAAATCAACGATTCTCAAACACTCAATATAGAGAATCAAATATGTTGGGGCGAACCTAATTAAGTTGACACCGATTGCTGCAATGAATCGGTCTTCTTATAGCTTTACTCCTTAGATTGACGTCAATCTCCAGTCGCCGGCAATATGGTAAGTGAATAATGGTTTGTGATCTTCCCAAATGTGTGTAGATGTTTTCCTTGAGTAAGAGAGTTATTTTAAGTACGTCATCTACTCCACAAGGCAGTCAAATGAACGTATCTTGACCTCCCAAATCGGATCGGCGCAAGATCTTCATAATATGGAAACTGCCATAATTAAACTATTCCTGGGTATGTCGGGAACATCAGAGGGAACAATTCGCCAACTGTTCTTCATTACTTGCACAGCGAAATCAGCACTTTAACTTCAAGAACATACCCACGAACACATTGTCGAACATATCTCACCAAAACAAACTTAGTGCATAATGATGGCACTAACAAATTTAAACGTGAATTCGGACTAGGCAAATATATGCAATCTCGGGCACAAATATATAGATATCTCGATAAAATCATTTGGTTATAAGGAGCAGGTACGGTCACCTTACACCCCCCCAATTCCTTCTTACCGTGTAAGCTAAGAGCGATACGGTTGGCGACTCTTAGTCCCTAACTATCCAGGACCCAAAGAAGAGAGTTATGTAGAGGGTTTGCAAGGATAGCAACATTCAAACAGAGGAATCCAACGCTGGCATATAGGACCCCTTTGTCAGTGTGCCTATATCCACCTATACTTCAATCTCCAGGCTTCGTCGCCCGCTTTGTCACTTAGTGATTCATCAGGGTTCGGTCGCCTTTACTTCCACCCTAACTTACATAAACAATGGTTTGATTATGAGTGGCCAACCACATAATCTCTCCATTGCCATGTCATCATTCGGCCCAAATTGAAGTTGGGAATCACTCGAAGTAAATTAAGCTTGATTAGCCTCATGCATACGCATTGCCCTTTATCTTTATCACATTCAACTTGAACACTAACTACTTAGCCAGAAAACATAATAATAAACAAAGCAAGAATAAATAAATAGCTCATAGTGAAAGGAAGAGAAACTAAATTAAATCTAGATCTCCCTCCAGTACTGGGCAAAAAAAGCACGAGCATTAACTGAGGGCAAATCGCCAACAGCTATGCTGAGTATCCAGAGCTAAAATACTGAATTCAAAGTATGAAAATATCTGAAATGAAACTGTATGTGTGTGTTCTGAAATTAGACATCTAGCAAGTATTTATAGTTAAGTTTAAACTGCCACAAATGGCCCAGCTCAGCCCACGCAGGGGCACGATCTTGTTGACTCGTTCCACTCCTCCACCATGGCATGCTTGCGGATTCTTCGACCTCCCTCTCTCTCCTTATCTTCTTCTCTCTTTTCTCATTCTTCCCTCTTTTTCCATGACCGATGACTTCCTCTTGTTTCAGAACAACTACTGACGTGGATCCAGGTTGTTGAAATTCTCTTCTTTTTGTACTCTGTTGTTGTTACCATCCTATAGTGAGCTAGAGATGGCTTATGCATCTCTTGTTTCACTTGAGCTTACCATAAATCAAATCCTGAATCAAGACCGATAATCTATTTCTCCTCAGCTAATATACCTTCATAAGAACCAGAATCAAGACCGATACTTCACTTCTCCCCAGTTAATAGAAGATGGAATCTAAGATATCATTCTTTTACATTTGCAAGTCAAATTTCTCTTGCTTATAAAAACAACAAATCACAGAATTTAGAATGATCTGAAAACAATGCAAAAAAGAAAGCTAAACTGCAATTCTACAAATTTAGAATGCTTCTATTCAACAAATTTAGAATTGTAGTTGGTGCTATATGACATATATTTGGGTGCGGAATTAGGTTGAACAATTGACGCGCATACACTTAAACAAAAAAATTTTGGTCGATACTTTTAAATTTCATCTTCTCTTTTTTATTCTTCCAACTGAGAAGGAGCATCAACTTTAAAATATTTCAATAATAATAATTTTCATCTTCTCTTTTTTTATTCTTCCAAGTGAGAAGTAGAATCAATAATAATTAAAATATTTCACTCAGTAAAGGCATCAAGAAGACTCTACTCGAAAAAAAAATGGAATGCTTCTATTCTACTCGAGACACCTATAATATCACTATACTAAGCATAACACATTCAACTAAAAAAAAGCACAACACGTACTGTTAAAAAATGAAACTCTTAAACACTGCAAAAAGAAAGGAAGGTTTGAAAACAGCACATTATCATACTAGCAAGGTAATACCATTAATATTGAACAGGATGAAAATTAAAAGTCGACATACAAAATAGCAACAAAAAAGTCAACTAGAACGATACAAAACAACAACAAAAAAAGTTGATCGACTTGTACAACAGAAAATGAGAAAATAACAGAACAAAGTCGACTATAAAGAACACAATCTAGCAAAAAAAGTCAACTATAACAAACTAGAAATGGCCAACCATTGACCAAATTAACCGCCAACTACTAAACCCGACTAGCGATGGAATCAGAAATGAACACTAGAAAAATCTCCACATCCTTTACGACTTCAAGAAAGAAGTCGTAAACCTTCACCAACGGTTCATCTGCGAGTATCACATTATTCACTATATTAGAACTGACCTCATTCACCAATCGTCGCATGAGCTCTTTTACTTCATCCCTCAACTCTTCATGCTATTTTTGAACGTTGCGATACAAAACATCGAGAGCGTTAGAAGTCGGGCTCTCATAAGAATTTGTTCCCTTGTTTGGTGTGTGTGTCGTTATTTTGAAAGAGACTGAATTGGTTGCCTTAGTTGGTGTGTGCGCCATTCGAAATACCCAGTATGAGAAGGATGATAGACGTTGAAAGAAACTATTAGAGATAAGTTTGATCGTAGGCTTTACGTTGAGATTTTTTATATGACAAATAGACTCTTGCACTCCTAATTATCACCGCCCAAACCAGCCAATGAGAATATTAAAGAAAAGTATGATTTAGGGTTATGTTTATCAGATATAAGAGACTTTTCGATCCTATCCTTAATGCCACTTCTCACAGCACAAATCTGTCATTTACAAGGATTGAAACAATTTAATTATCTTTATCTTTAGGGAAAAGTGCACTCCAATCCATATATTTAAGGTAAATTGAATTGATTGATCCATATCTGATTATCAATTTGTTTAAATATTGAGATTAATGATTTGTTCAATTTACAATTAATAATTATTATGCTTAGAATTATACTAGATGCATTGAAATAGATAAAGTGATTGTCGATCAGTTTAAATAATGAGATTGGCGATTTGTTCAATTTACAATTAATAATTATTATGTTTAGAATTAAAACAAATGCATTAAAACATATGTATTTTTTGGCCAAAAAAATTCATTTTTAAGAATTTATTTTTTCAATGACTATATTTTTAAAATGAAAGAAATTATACTTAAGAATATATTTTTACAATGACTATAGGTTGTGTATAAGTTGTGTCAGGAATTCAATAGCGATAATCAATTTGATGTTATGTTATAATTTATAGGTTGTGTCGAGAATTCAATTGCGAGTGTTAGTGCCATCTGCACTTAAGTGTTCAAGATTGTCATAATCTGTATGGCAATATGGCAATATCAAAAGAACACAAAAGGTTTTGGTTATTCATGTTCGAATAACATGTTCTGGACATTACTATGAACATTCCACTGCCAATCTAATTGAAGATCAAAGAATATACTTGATCATGTTCATGAACATGATTATGTACATGGTTGTCCAGAGAGTTTACAAGAGACGTGCCATGCTAGAATCAAAGTATTGGAGCTGCAGATTCAAGATGGACATTTCAGAATAGAAGCTGCCTTGCTTGTGATGAAGATCCAAGAATGAAAGGTGGAGTTCTATTCAAGGAAGATATTTAAACTAGGAAAGTCCGATTTAATTAAGGAAAAGTTTCCTTGTTGAATTCTAGTCAAAATAGGACTTCTGATTACCTTGTTAAGGCTATATCTGTTGTTTATAAATAGCCTGAGATTCAGACTAGTTTAGGTGACACGAGTTTTACGAATACACAAAAAGGCTGAGAGTAAAAAGACTTCATATTTGAAGCGTATAGTATTTGGGTAGACTAGGTTTGATCTGCATGATCATTGTGTTTCTAGTCTGTATTTGAAACTCACTTTCATACACACTTAGTGAAAGAGGTTGAATCGGGTAGGAAAGGGGTCGAGTGACGGAAGTCTTCATGTAATAGCCTTTATAACCATTCAACAGAGTAGTAAACTGTTTCTCATGTACTTGTGAAGTCCCCCTGATGTAGATCAGTTGATCGAACAGGGTTACCAACCTCGTGCTCTTTACTTGCTTTCTGTTTCTATATTCTGACCTTGAATATTCATCACAATGTACACGTACATGATTATGAACATGAGCACACAGTTTATGTAACTTCAGCAAGAATCAATTATTATATTATAGTGTATAAGTTGTGTCGGGAATTCAATAGTGATAATCAATTATTATACTATAGTGTATAAGTTGTGTAAGAAAATTCAATAGTGATAATCAATTTGATGTTATGTTATAATATTGTATAAGTTGTGTTGGGAATTCAATAGTGAGAATCAATTATTATACTATAGAGTATAAGTTGTGTAGGAAAATTCAATAGCGAGAATCAATTGGATGTTACGTTATAATATAGTATAAGTTGTGTCGGGAATTCAATAGCAAGAATCAATTTTTATACTATAGTGTATAGGTTGTGTAGAGAATTCAATTGTGAGAGTCAATTACATTATACTATAGAGTATAAGTTGTGTCGAGAATTCAATAGCGAGAATCAATTATTATACTATAGTGTATAAGTTGAGTAGGGAAATTCAATAGCAAGAATCAATTATTATACTATAGTATATAAGTTGTGTAGGAAAATTCAATAGTGATAATTAATTTGATGTTTTGTTATAATATTGTATAAGTTGTGTCAGGAATTCGATTGCGAGAATCAATTATTATACTATAGTGTATAAGTTGTGTTAGGAATTCAACAGCGAGAATTGAATTGTGAGAATCAATTTGATGACCACTATAGTGTATAGGTTGTGTTGGAAATTGAATTGTGATAATCAATTTGATTGTACTATATAGTGTATAGCTAGCTTGTGTAAGGAATTTCAATAACGAGAATCAATTATTATACTATAGTGTATAAGTTGTGTAGGGAAATTCAATAGCGATAATCAATTTGATGTTATGTTATAATATTTTATAAGTTGTGTAGGGAAATTCAATAGTGAGAATCAATTATTATACTATAGTGTATAAGTTGTGTAGGGAAATTTAATTGCGACAATCATTCCAGTCCAGAAGGTATGGTTCAAATATAAGTTGTGTATAAGATGTATAGATTTATAGCGATAATCAATTATTAGACTATAGTGTATAAGTTGTGTCGAGAATTCAATTGCGAGAGTCAATTAGATTATACTATCATGTATAAGTTGTGTCGGGAATTCAATAGCGAGAATCAATTATTATACTATAGTGTATAAGTTGTGTAGGGAAATTCAATAATGAGAATCAATTTGATGTTATGTTATAATATTGTATAATTGTGTCTTCAATAGCGAGAATCAATTATTAGACTATAGTGTATAAGTTGTGTCGAGAATTCAATTGCTTGAGTTAATTAGATTATACTATCATGTATAAGTTGTGTCAGGAATTCAATAGCGAGAATCAATTATTATACTATAGTGTATAAGTTGTGTAGGGAAATTCAATAGCGAGAATCAATTTGATATTATGTTATAATATTGTATAAGTTGTGTCAGGAATTCGATTGCGAGAATCAATTATTATACTATAGTGTATACGTTGTGTTGGGAATTTAATAGCGAGAATTGAATTGCGAGAATCAATTTGATGGCCACTATAGTGTATAGGTTGTGTCGAAAATTTAATTGTGATAATCAATTTGATTGTACTATATAATGTATAGCTAGTTTGTGTAAGGAAGTTAATTGAGAGAATCAATTTGATATTATGTTTTAATTTCAATCTTATGTTATAATTTGATGCTTATGTTATAATTTCATCATTATAAAGTATTATTAATTGAATAAAATAATAATATTAATTTTTACTAATTAATAATTACTTATATTAATAATAATAATAACAACATTATGTATGTCTAATTTGTTGTAATTATACAAAAAAGATATCATTCAATGGAGAGAACAAAAGATATTTTTATTATCTATAAATCTGGAAAATCAACTAATACAATGAAGAAGTCTGCTTATTTATATGAGTAGCAAGTGTGCCGACTAAGCTACGTCTATCGACGGCTAACAAAGTGAAAATAGATCCTACGATCACTATTCTCTTAACTAAGTGGTCCAAGCTCCCTTATCATCACATGTTTCCACGTGGATATGGCATATGAGAAGCTTGATCTGCAGCATTCTTCCCGCTAGCACTAAGCACTCTATCTTCTTCTGCATGAGAGCATTTAATGCTATTCATATTAATAATGAACGTAGAAAGTAGCAAGTGAAGCATGCATGCATGAACTCATGCATGAAAGATGGATTGATGGCAATCTCTACACCCCCTCCCCCCCCCCCCCCCCCGCAAACTCAAGCCTGGTGAATATCACCAATAGAGAGTTTGGATAACAGTAACTGAAACTGGGGTCGAGCTAAAGATTTTGTGAAGAGAGTTGCTAGATGTAGACTGGAAGAAACATAGACTCGTTTTATGAAACCCTCCCTATACTGAAGCCTTGCGAAATGGCAATGCAGATCAAGATGCTTGGTCCTCTCATGAAAGACCTGGTTCTTTGTGATCTGGATTGCCGCACTGTTATCACACAAAATCTGAAGAGGTAGAGACACTGTAATGTGAAAATCATGCAGAATATAAGAAAGCTAAAGCAATTCTCTGACTGTGAAGCTTAAGCTTCTGTATTCGGCCTCTGCTATTGACAAAGATACAATAGACTGCTTCTTACACTTCTAAGACACAAGACAATTTCCAACTGAGATGCAATATCCCGAGAGTGATTTGCGGGTGTCTGCACAAGTGCCCCAATTGGCATCACAGTAAGAGATGGTCTCAAAACTAGAAGCGGGAATGTAATATAATCCCAACGAATGACAACCTTTGAGATATTTAAGAACATGCATAACTGCCTCCCAATGTTGTTTCTGAGGCTGATTTATAAACTGGCTTAATTGTTGTATGGCAAATGACAGGTCAGGTCTAGTGAGGTTAAGATATAACAATTTACCAATCAATTGTCTATATGACTCAAGAGTAGGAAGAGGACCCCCCCCCCATGCTGGGAGAGGGATAAGCCAAGAGGAAGAGGTATGTGAACTGGCTTACATCCCAACATACCAGTATGAGAAAAAAGATCTAGAATATACTTGTGTTGACACAGATAATAACTAGTGGAAGACTTGGCAACTTCCATGCCAAGGAAATATTTGGCTTCACCTAAATCTTTGATGGTGAAAGCATCATGAAGGGCAGTTTTGAGATGAGTAATAGTAACCAGAGAAGGGCTCAAGATTAGGATGTCATCTACATAAACTAATAATGCAATGAAGGAGCTATAAGTACCTCTTGTAAACAAGCAGTGATCATTTTCAGATTGGTGAAAGCTTGAATCAAGAAGCAACTTGCAAAACTCATTATTCCATTCTTTTGATGCCTATTTTAAACCATATAAACTCTTCTTGAGTTTGCAGACAAGCCCAACAGTAGCGCCTGACAACCCCTGAGGTATTTGTATATAAAGTTCATCAGTGAGAATGCCATGTCGAAAGGCATTATTGACATCAACCTGAAGAAGATGCTAGGAATATTGAGAAGCAAAAGCAAAGAAGAGTCTCACAGTAAACAATTTTGCAACTGGAGAAAAAACCTATGTGTAATCTATCCCAAACTCTTGATTGTAGCCCTTGGCTACTAATCTAGCTTTGAAACGTTCAACCTGTCCATCAGATTTAAGCTTGACTTTGTATACCCATTTGCAACCTATGGCATGTTTTCCAGGGGGGAGATGAACCAGGTCCCATGTGTGATTCTCTTGGAGAGCAAGTGATACGAGCACGATAAACATCAACAAATCAAATCCAAGAATGCCATTGAAAGGTTCAAGGATTCCCGTATTGTTCAAGATTAAAGATTGGAGATCAAGATTTGAAGAACAATACATGATGAAAAGTTGAAGATGAAAGTTCAAAGAGCCAGCAATATGGGCATACCGACTGCGTGTCGGATTATTTTAATTAGAAGTTGATTTTATTAGACTATAGTATTATTTTAGACTATAATATTTATTTATTTAGATCAGTTTTTAATTATTTTTATTGAGGTAATTTTCGTTCTTATTTAATTATGTGTGACTAGAATTTTATTTAAGGTAATTTCCTACCTTGTATAGAATTCTAGTTTAGGCAGTTCTTCTAGTCCAATTTGGACAAGCTTTTTTATTATTTTTAGGTAGAAATTTCGTGCCCCCTTATAGTATCAATAAGGGATCGGTTGTAACATTATATTTTAGACATTGCATGAAATAAAGAGTTATTTTCTCAATTGTCTCACGATCCTTAGGTTGATCAAACAAACACTTTTGTTGTTTTAGTTCAAAAACATCATTCTTAAAGCTAGCAACTTTAGATCTTATATCAAGGGAGCTTCTTAATCCACATCGAGGGATTATTGGAAACTCACAAATTTATGATGCGACCCAGACAATTAATCTAGATCGATGATTATGCTGCGGAAGACTTCTAGGATTCGAAACACGTCAACTAAAGAAGGGCTTCAATCCGACTCACAATTAACACCAAACTATCGAACTAATTGAGACAACTAAGATACCTATATTATGACACAAACTATGGAACACAATACCAAATACCAAGGATGATGGGATGAAGGTATGAGGTTGGTGATAATGGTGTAGGACGTGTATGGCGTGGTGAAGAACGGCTTGGAGTAGGTAGGATATTTTAAAGATAGATTGAACTTACGTGTGGATTGGACTTGTGTAGAAATCGAAGTCGATCTTGAAGGTGGCGGACATTGGTGTTCTTGATGGTAGACGTCGAGTATGTTGATGGAGGATGATCTCGTCGATGTGAGTCACAACCCGATAGCTACCTTGAATCTCGAACATATCCAAGGTTGAAATCTCTAAGTTGTGCTTCGATAGCGAATACCGGTTAATCCCTCGAGTGGATTAAGCAATACCCTTGTGTAATATCCCAAACTTTTTAGTATTAAAATAATAGCCTAGGATTACCTTAAGGGTAAGTTAGGGAAGAAAATAGATCCTTAGAAATTTTATTTTTAGGTAAAATGTGTCATTAGATGGGTTAGCGATATTCGGGATATTTTCATATCTTTATTTGGAACCTTAGATATAGACTCAGTTATACATAGTAGTAGAATTTAATTTATTAAATACACATAGAATTATATATATATATATATATATGTCTCGTACTACTATTACCTCTTATTATATACAATTTAGATTATGGCTATACATAGATATATGAATAAAATATTAATAATTAATTGATGAGTCATCAATTAAAACCTTATATACGTGTCCTAAAGAGGTAGAAGATTAGTGGAATGCTATGTGTCAAATTGTGGATTTGATGCCTTTTATTATTAAAATTAAAATACTTATTATAAAAGAAACAATATCTTTGTCATAACAAATTTATTTCTCTACAATTACATCCCATCAGATAAAATATGATCAAATATTATCACTAAGGTAAATTCTTCTTGAAAGGTATTTCAATTGAAAATTCATGTGTAAATTAATTATAGTTTAAGTTTGTTATTTAGGTATTGAGTTTTAATAGAGGCCTTATAGCAAAACTAATTAGCTAAGACTGGTTATTGTAGGCTCAGAGGAGATAGCAGAATCCAAGCAGAACCAACCCAGAGTTTAAAAGCCTTCCTGTGAGATAAATCATTTATCCAGGTGGGTTTTTATGATATAAAAATATATTTCGGGTTATTAAGCCCTGATATTTATAAAATGTATGTGATTGAATATCCAACTCATGACTGTATTTGATGTGCTCTCCCGACTCATGTAAGTCTTACTACTGTTTTTGATGACGAAACTACAATGGTTCACGATATCAAGCCCCAAACAAACAGGGCAGTGTCCAACTTTAAGCAGCCGGGTTGTGTACACGAACTGACTCACCACAAGCGTTCTAGGGGAGAGTGGTGCGCAATGATGGAACTAAAATGATTTAGTATACATGGAATTCACAAATTTTCTGTTTTAAAAACTTTCCATGATATGCTTAAAATATGATTGGATATTCTGTTTTATAAAATGATTGTGAAGGTTTTTCTCAAAAATACCCACTGAGTGCATTAGTACTCACGCCCAAAATCTTTTCAAATATTTTCAGGATGAGCTACGGGATGGTGGACGGCTGTGCTAAGGATAAAGGGCTATCTTTCGATGTATATGTTTCTTTTATTTATAGAGTCTAACTGAGAACATGCTTTCTTTTGAGTTTGAATAAATGCACTACGTTCTTTTCCGCCTACTCTGATTATTGTTACGGAATGTTCGATTTTTTCGAATCCTGCTTACTTTCTGCTCCTGACAGGCGAAAGCCTGACATTTATTTACTTTCTTATTCAGACAGGCACAAGCCTACCTTTACATTGTTTTCCATATCAAGGCAAAAGCCTGGCTTTATATTGCTTTCATAACAGGCGAGAGCCTGGCATCTCTTTACTTCATGTATTTGGACAGACATCAGCCTGACCTTTCTCATATCTAATCTATTAACAGTTAACCTTTGAACTGTTATTATATATTTACATTGAAGTTTGCCTTGATTATTCTTTCAAGGGTTCATCCTAAGAGTCATGGTATCTGGTTTGAGTCATTTTAGATGCTTTAAAAGCGTGGATTGATTCAGTTATAGAGGTTATGCTACCCAAATTTTTGGGGCACTAACCCTAGTTCTTTGATTGCTTCTGTTCAACAACCCATTCCCCCTTCCCCCAAGTAACGCACCGGTCCCTTGCCCTTCTTCCGGGATCGGGGCGTTACACCTTGAATAAGACTTAGATGTGCTAATTCTAAGAATGACAATTTTCTTAATGGAAAACAATCAAAAGAATATAAAAGATTGAGACATTGATGTGATTCCGTCATGCTCGAAAACATGAAAGAATATCAGAAGACGCAGACTCAAGAATGAAACACACGACGACTATGTAAGGGTTCAAAATAATCCCGGGAATCGAAAATATGACTCGAATTACAGCGGAAGACTTACGAAATTATGATTTGGATGAATAATGATTGTTGGTGAAATGAACGACGATGAATCTTGGATATTTGGTGATGGCGACTTGGCGTAGATGTTGTAGTAAAATGAATTGCAACCCAATTAATCCTCGGTGTATCTTGTACGATGAAAATGAATCTTCAAGTTGTTCTTCGGATAGCAAGTTTCCAATAATCCCTCGATGTGGATTAAGAAGTTCCCTTGATATAAGACCTAAAGTTGCTAGCTTTAAGAATGATGTTTTTAAACTAAAACAACAAAAATGTTTGTTTGATCAACATAAGGATCGTGAGACAATTGAGAAAATAACTCTTTATTTCATGCAACATCTAAAATATAATGTTACAACTGATCCCTTATTTATACTATAAGGGGGCACGAAATGTCTACCTAAAAATAATAAAAAAAGCTTGTCCAAATTGGACTAGAAGAACTGCCTAAACTAGAATTCTATACAAGGTAGGAAATTACCTTAAATAAAATTCTAGTCACACCTAATTAAATAAGAACGAAAATTACCTCAATAAAATAATTAAAAACTGATCTAAATAAATAAATACTGTAGTCTAATAAAATCAACTCCTAATTAAAATAATCCGACACGCAGTCGGTATGCCCATACTGCTGTCTCTTTGAACTTCCATCTTCAACTTTTCATCATATATTGTTCTTCAAATCTTGATCTCAAATCTTTAATCTTGAACAACACGAGAATCCTCGAACCTTTCAATGGCATTTTTGGATTTAATTTGTTGATGCTTATCGTGCTCGTATCAGCAAGTAATTCTTTGTTCATGGTATCCACCCATTTCTCATATTTACAAGCTTCCTGATATGATTGAGGCTCCTTGAGAGAGGTAACATATGTCAAGAAATCAGTATAATCAGCTGTAAGAAATGTGTGTATGAAAAGGAAAATTAAGAGGAGTAAAACCACTCTTATGAGTAGAAGAACACATATAGTCTTGCAAGTAAGCAGGTGGTTTGCAAGGCCTGGTGCTCCTTCGAAGAGATTGAGAAGATGGAACAACAGGATCAACAGAAAGGGAAGAACTCTCTAGTGTATCAATTGTTTCTGAGTCTGTTCTTTTAGTAACATCTAATGTGGAACACAAGAAATGGAGAAAGAGTACCCTGAGAAGAAAGAATAAAAGGTTCAGGTATATAAGTAGTTTCAGTTGATAAAGAAGGTAAATGATGAAATGATTGAAAGGGTAGAGCTGGAATAGTGTCAATCTTCAAAGAAAAATGGGAAGAAAAAACATTGACATCTCTGCCAACTGAAATCTTTTGAGACTGAAGATCATAAAGGAGAATGCCTTTATTTTGTGAACTGAATCCCAGAAATACACATTCTGAGCTTCGTTTATCAAACTTAGACTACATAGGAAGTATGTTAGCCTTGTAAACAAGACACCCAAAAGGATAGACATTTGTTAAATCAGGGAAACAACCAAATAACACCTGATATGGTGATTCCCAGTGAAAGATAGCTGTAGGCAATCGATTTATCAACCAGGTGGCATGTAGGACTGAATAACTCTAGAACTTAGAAGGTAATTGGCTTTGAAACATCAATGTCCTGGCCACTTGAAGCAAATGTTTATGCTTCCTTTCCACTACACCATTCTGTTGAGGTGTATGTGGACAAGATTTTTGATGGTGTATCCCATGTGTTGTAAACAGGTCTGCCATCTGTTTGTTAACAAATTCTCCACCATTATCAGTTCTCACACATTGTATAACTGATTTGAATCTAGTTTTCACCATAAGTATGAAACTTTGAACAATATGCCACACCTGTGATTTGGATTTAAACAAAAAAGTCCATTTTGCTCTGTAATGATCTTCCACAACAGTAAGGAAATATGGAGTATTAGAGACATTAGAATCTTGACATGAACCCCAGACATCCATGTGCATGAGAGCAAAAAGGCTAGTGCTACGTCTATTCAAGACAGGAAATGGTTCTCTTTGCTGTTTAGCTTCAAAGCAAATTTTGCATGCCTGTAATTCTTCAAAGTCTGTACTTCTAAATCGCTTGTTAGATAGATGAAGATGCTTCATTGCTGTGATGGAGGAATGACCAAGTCTGCAGTGCAGATCCAACAAACTTGATGAATGATGCACATTGCTGACAAAATTAACTTTGTGATCTTCTGGTGGGAAAACATATAAGGAGCCTCTCAGACTACATATACCAAGTGTATGATCAGATTGTTTCCCTTGGATAAGACAGTGAGAAGCTAAACACTCCACCTTGACATCTAGATCTTTGGTTAGCTGTCCAACTGATAACAAATTGTGTGTAAAAGCATGAGCAAATCTGACATTTTATAAGGTGATTTCCTGGTTCAGTCTAGCAGTACCAGTGAGAAAGACCCACACAATGCTACCACCTGGCAAAAATATCTGGATAGGATCCTTTAATCTCTTCAAATCAGCTAGAAGACCAATGTGGCAGCACATATGACTGCTGGCCCCTAAATCAACAATCTATTCATTCCCTTTAATTCTTGTGTTCACACCAAAGGCATAGTGGCCTGTGTAAGTCACAAAATCATCTCCTCTATCCATCTCAGCCAAATGAACTGAAGCCATAGTAGGATATGTTTTAATGTTTTGCTTAAAATAATCAACAATGTGTTTTGCAACTTCAGATTCCACAAATTTACTCATGTCTGTAACATTGTCAACCTCAATATCTTGTTTCTGCTCTTTTCTGGGAGAATCTTGTTCCAATCTCCCTTCTGAACCTTGATCAAAAGCATAATGTGCTCTGTCTTGAGCCTTTTCTACCTTAAATTTTCTGTACCAATCTGGTAACCCTATCAACTCAAAACAATCCATCTTAACATGTCTAATTCCCCCAAAATGTTCACATTTAAGCTTAGCCTTTTCTTCTTTAGATAATCTCTTCTTATAGTAATCCCCTTTCTAACCTGGTTTATGTCTTGAATACATGGCATTATGATCTATGGGATCAGCAAAATGAGTAGATACACTCATTTGTTCTTCAACTTGTAAGACCATGGCATAAGCCTGGCTTACAGTTGGCAAGGGATTCAGGATAAGAATCTGTTGGTGAATAGCCTCAAAACAATCATTTAATCCCATTAAAAATTCCATCATATGTTCCTCTTCAAGATCCCTATGACTATCTTCCATGGCTTCACAAGTACATGGCCTAGAGGTTTTGAGTAATGATAATTCATCCCACAGACTACTGAAGTTGGTAAAATACATCATTACTGTTTGGTTATTCTGTGAATATGTGGCAATGTCTCTGCGCAGTTTGTATACTCTAGGGCCATTCTTCTTGCCGAATCTGCGATGTAATTCCTCCCAAAGATCCTTAGATGTCTTTAAATTCTGGAAGCCTCTAGATATATCTTTAATCATAGAATTACTTATCCAGTTATATACGAGATAATCTACTCGCAACCACTGCATGTAATCTACGGATCCCATAAGAGGTTTTCGTAAAGTTTCATCAACCAAACCCAAATTATTTTGAGAAATTAAACCCCTTTTAACTGATCTTTGCCAATTATGGAAATTAGAACCATCAAAAACATCAGTTGTAAGTGTCATTCCCGGATGTTCACTCGGATTGATATAGAGTTCATCATTAGCTAGAGCGCGGTTGTTACTCACCTCAGTGTGTGAATATCCGAGCTGCATAACAGCTTGACTCCCAGCATGCATCCTTGCGCTTTGCTGCGGTGAATTATTTGCATCAGTATGGGAAGATTCACGGTGGTCTTCTTTAGTACCGCTATATCCCACATTCGCCTGAGAATTGCCATGATTATGGAACCCTAGCTCTTCATCGTGTACATTTCTCCAGGAAAACGTTTGGTTTTTCTTCGTCATATCTGCAAACAATTTTGATCAATAATCTCAGAAATTGGAGTTGAGAAATCGTGTAGATTGATCAAAACCTATCGGCTCTGGATACCATGTTGTAATTATACAAAAAAGATATCATTCACTGGATAGAATAAAAGATATTTTTATTATCTGTAAATCTGGAAAATCAACTAATACAATGAAGAAGTCTACTTATTTATATGAGTAGCAAGCGTGCTGACTAAGCTACGTTTATCGATGGCTAACAAAGAAAAAATAGATCCTACGATCACTATTCTCTTAGCTAAGTGGTCCAAGCTCCCTTATCATCACATGTTGCCACGTGGATATGGCATATGAGAAGCTTGATCTGCAGCATTCTTCCCACTAGCACTGAGCACTCCATCTTCTTCTGCATGGGAGCATTTAATGTTATTCATATTAATAATGAACGTAGAAAGCAGCAAGTGAAGCATGTATGCATGAACTCATGCATGAAAGATGGATTGATGGCAATCTCTACATAATTAATAATAAAATATCACGTCCAAGAGTAATATATACCTATTTCTTATCAATAATGACTAATTATCTTTCTTATACTTAATTATAAAAAAATAAATATTTTTAATGAATTATTCGATTAATTCAAAAAAGTGATCATTATTGCCGCCCATTATCTACCACTCTGGTTGCTTAGTTAGGGTTTTGATAATCATAATTACTATTGAAATTCAACTTTTCTTATTTCACTCCTATCTAGGCGAATTAATTTGAAGCAGACACGTAACCTTTTCATCTAGCCATATTTTGCTCGAACTATGCATCTAGCCAACCTTTCATCTATAAATCTATACATCTACCAGATCTTCTTCTTCAAAATATGGAACGAAGATACACTAGATCTGCAGCTAGAAAGAGACGTTTCACAATGGGAAATATGTATGAGGAATGAAAAAGACACATCCCTACTTAGAGAGCATTCAAGACTCTTTGCAACTCGAGTTTCAAATTCGATTGGTAAGATATCTATATCATTAATGTTTTTTCAAAAAAAAATTGTCGGGAATTCAATATAGAGACTTATATTATGAAATATTAATTTGTCTAATTTTTTCGAAGAATCTGCCGTTGGTTGCTTTTGACATTGAAAACAAGTGGATCGCTATTGAAGTTGGATACTCCGGTATTGTGTTTGAATGTGTATACTAGTATCGAGAGATTTCATCAAAGAAAAATCTGATTTGCAGGTCTTAAGAATTTATTTATGAATATATTTTTTATTAAAGTTATATTTATGAATTTATTTATAATCAAGAATCTGGTTTGCAGGTTGGTTCAAGGTTGGAATAGAGTGGTGAATTTTATGAGCATCCACCAGGGTGATACTCTCTATCATGAAGGGGAAGTGACAGATCCAAATCGATTTCATATATCTCTTGACAAGCATGATTCAGCAATCAATATTGAACCTGGTATTTGGATTTGAACTGTAGTATGTTTTTTGTATTAGAGGATGCTCTAATGTTGATTTTTTTTGTATTAGATGTTGCTCTAAGATTGAACCTGGTATTTGGATTCAAACCGTCGTATGTTTTTTTTTATTAGATGCTGGTTCTTTTTTTGTTGGGAAACTTAAATGCTCTAATGTTGATTCAAACCTGGTATTTTGTATTAGATGCTTTAATGTTCATGTTTTCAAAATTGCTTTCAAAATTTCCCAAAGAAATATATTTGGGTGCTGAAATAGGTCGAACAGTTAGCATGCATAGTGCATAATTTTGAAAGAGAGACCAGCTTGAAGATCAAGTGTTTGCAAATTTGTCTCTGCTCCTAGTTAGATATACAACTCAGAAAAATAAATTTGGAATAACACTACAAAAGAATGATATAAAAATAAGACATCACAGAATTTAGAATGGTTTGTAATTTTGAAAGAGAGACTAGCTTGAAGATCAAGTGTTCGCCAATTTGTCTCCGCTCCTAGTTATACACACAACTCAGAAAAATAAATTTGGAATAACACTACAAAAGAATGATATAAAAACAACACATCACATAATTTAGAATGGTTTGATAACACTACAAAAAGAAAGCAAAATTGCAGTTCTACAAATATTTGGGTGCGGAATTAGTTCGAGCAGTTGGTAAACAACAAAATTTTGGTCAATACTTATAAATTCCATCTTTTCTTTTTTATCCTTTCCACTGAGAAGGAAAATCAACTTGATAAAATTATACATTTACTAAATTTAAAAAAAAATTGTGGTAAAAGTATATTGATAATTTTGAAAGAATTGGAATATTTTTTTCCCAACTATTTAATTTGTTGATGTAACTATTTATATTGCAATAATATAACCAACTAATTAGTTGCTAGTTGTTTTGATCAAATTATAACCAACTAAACCATTTTAAAGTGACATGAGAAAACTATATAATGAAATAATAACAGATGGGAGTGGGAGGCAAGTTTGACAAGAAGTAGCCTATTATATTAATTTGATCTTTATTTATCACGTATGGTGGGAAAGATGCATCAACGCTCATCATTTCATGCAGCAGCAATCATTCATAGAATTATCAATACTGTTCCAGAAAAACTTAAACTATATACATCAAAATGACTACAATTCATCATACATTTCCCAAAAGCAAATAGATTGATCACCAGTTCATCATATATTTCCCAAAACTCTTGGAGTAATTAAAGCCAAACATAAGAAGATGGCTACAAAACACTACAAAAAGAAAAGTTTTAAACATCACAGAAGCAGCACATCAGAAAAGACATCAACAGAACTGTAATATTCACATATACATCTGCTCTTGGTTATACACACAATTGTAATATTCACACATCACATAACAACAGAACTGCTCCTGGTTGTTTCATTTTGTCTCTGCTCCTGGTAATACACCTCCAATTATACTCAAGTCACCAAGAAAGGTCAAAAAACATATTCAACTAAATAAAAAAAAAGCAGAACACATTACTGTTAAAAAATGAAACTCTAAAACACTGATTTATGAAAAGTTTGAAAACAACACATCATATAAACAATACATCACAGAAGCAATAACACAAAAAAGACATCAAGAACTTCATTATCTTCCACGGTTTACTAGAATAATACAAAATAACAACAAAAAAGTCGATCACCTTAAACAACAGAATTGAAAACATGATGCAAAAAAAGACTTTAGAATTGAAAAAATGATGCCAAAAAAGACTTCAGAATTGAAAACTCCCACTATGACCATTAGAGTTATATATTTGCGATGAGGTTGCCCTTCCACTCCCAATACGACCACCTCTTTCCCTAACTGTTGTAGTGCGACCTCTACCTCTACGACCACCTCTTTCCAATGCTTCCTTGATACGTTTCTCGGGAGGCCTTCCTTTCATCTTCATAACTTGTGGATTCAAAATCCTTATCCCTCCATTATCTGTCGAAGTTGGCACTCAACTATTATTGACCATTGAAGGGTTCTAATTTTTAAGCTCCTTTTTCATCTTCATACATCTAGATTTAATAAAATTCATCTTCTCTATGCTCCCAAATGCCAAATCAGTGCTCTCTTTGAAATATTTCAACCTCTTAAAATTTCTTGTACTCAGTGGTCATGTGCGGATAACCTCCTGTGAAAAATATTTTGGAACATGATCTATGCACGTCTTTTCTCCACCTCCGTAATATATACTTATCATTAATGTTCTCCACATTAAGTGTACGCAATACTTCAAAAATATGACAACATAATATTCCCTTGAATTCAAAACTCTGACAATTGCAATTAAATATATGTCCAATACTTCGATAACTCACAGTATATGTGTAGT
This sequence comes from Perilla frutescens, assembly GCA_026008535.1. Taxonomy (NCBI): domain Eukaryota; kingdom Viridiplantae; phylum Streptophyta; class Magnoliopsida; order Lamiales; family Lamiaceae; genus Perilla; species Perilla frutescens. The sequence continues at coordinate 23,939,744 of BRKX01000015.1, forward strand.
CCTTTCAGAAATAATCATTGAGAATGCGCCTTTCTATCACTTTAAATATTTGGATGCCAATCTCATTAGATTCTTCATCATCTAGGATGACAAGGAAATATTTCATGCGTTCAATTGTCGTTTGAACATGCTGAAACATTGAATTAGTGTATACCCTTTGAAATTGTGCCTCTAAAGGATATTGTGTCGTACACACATAAATCTTGTTCTTTGAATCAAAGTCAGCCATAAACTCCTTCCGAACCTTACTCCCCATGGCCATCTCATATTGCTCCATAAATTGTACTAGCGAACACCTTGAGTGAATGAACTCATCAAAATAAGCATGCATTCCTTCACTTCGTTGTGTAGAAATCATTCCAGCCCAGAAGGTATGGTTCAAGTAAACCGGAACCCAATTTTCCCTTTCACTATACAAGTCTTGAATCCATTTTTTACTTTCAAGATGATTTCTTACAACGAACTCGATCCACTTCATCTCAAAGGTCTGAATATTAAGACAGTCGTACAAAATCCATTTCCATTCATTAACGACTTTGTTATAATCAGGCAAAAATCTAAACTTTACTTGTAACTTTGCCATAATATGCCAAATGCAATATCGATGAATAGTGTTCAGCATAATATCCTACAAGGCTAACTTGATACTTTCACACTGATCAGTTATGATGCCTATAAGATGAATCCCACCCATTGCCTGAAGCCAATTCGAAAAAACCTATTTCAACGATGCTGCATTTTCGTGTGTGACTAAAACACAACCTAACAAAATAGAATGCCCATGATAATTTACGCCTACAAATGCTGCAAAAGGCATTTGGTGCCTATTCACGAGGTAGGTTGTGTCAAAGCTCACCACATCATTAAAGTCTTGGTAAGCAGCTCGACTTCTAGAATGAATCCACAACACATTACGTAGTATATCCTCATCATCAATATCGATCAAATGATAAAAATTTCCATCTGTTTTGGTAAGTCTTATGAAAAGACTTCTGACAGCTTCTGCATTGCCCTCTCCTAGTCTCATTCTTCTTCACTCATCAATGAAATTCCTACAGTCTTTTGGGAGACACCCTAAATTTTTAGGATCGCCACTCTGAACCTCTAATAATCGTATATTCTTACTAATCATGATATCTGCTATATCATTCGCTTCTAATTGTCTCTTCAAATGGACAGACAATATCCTATGTGTTGGCATTAAAATTGAAAAATGTGGGTCAAGATCATGATTGTGGTCTGATACCATTTTTGAAACAATCCAAGAACCATCCGTTGTCTTTTCGCATTAAGTCTAGCTTTACAATCTACTCTTTTGAAAGAGGTGTGTGATGTTGGTTTTCCAGACTTACAACATACAAAAAGAGCATATTTGTATTCATCTTCACCCAATTTGTGACTCGTTCTTTTCACAACACTAAAACCCACAAGTCTAGCATGTTCTTGATATGCATCAAATAGGTTATCCAAAGTGGCATATTGCATACCAGTTCGAGGTCTCGTTTTTCAACATTGTTGCTTCCGTCATTTGTATCGTCTAGCTGCGTATTGAAATCTTCATTCAATGTTTCTTTATTTGCGCAATCATCAGGCTCTGTATTGAGATCGAACTCATTGATGGTAGTTCCTCCTTGGGTGTGATTGGTTTCAACATTTTCTCTCTGGGTATGATTAGTTTCAACATTTGCTCCTTCAAATTCATTCTCATGATCTTCTCTAAATAAAGAATACATTAATCCATATTTGGTTAGCTTATTTTCCATCACTTCCTTTTTTTTGGTTCTGGTGTGTAGAAATTTAGATGAGTATTTTTTGTAATGTGTGCAGTAGTTGGTGAGCTTTTTTCGGGTGTGCAAAAATAATTTTTGTTTCAATCGATATGAACTGAAATGCAGTGGGAGTTGGGTGAGAATTGGCGCTTTTGACTCTAATTTGTCTCCAAAACTAAGTAAGGGCAGCATAGTAATTATCTATTATTAATTTTCTTTAAACTTTAATTATATTAATTCTGGATATCCAGAATTTGGACACCAAGCACTACCCTAAATAGAAATAATTCTTACGTCTCAGAGGTCAAGGCATTCCTGAATCCCTGCAAAACCTTGAAAACAATTGAACAAAAAAAGAGAGGTTAAAATTACAAAAATTATGCAAAATATGCTAATTATCAGAGGAAAGCTTACATAGCATGCCATGTGGCATCACATCATCATTATGAAGAGTTACAAGCTTATATCAAAATTCATGTTAACTGAATTATATAAAATAGTAGCACATGATTTCCTGATTGAGCTCCTTTTTTGTGCAGGTAAAGAATACCTCTAGTCTGGTGATGGAAACAGACTGGCCCTTTCTTTGTCCAGATCATAAGAATAAAAAGGCTACTAATAATCAAAATAAAATTTATAGTTACCCAGATGTCTGCAACATGATACACTAATGATTGTTTCAAAATTTTATTGTTTTTATTCAATTTTTATTTCAAAAGATTTTGGACCAAACAACACAGATTTGGAAATCTGAATAATTTAATAGAAGCTTTCATTAGTAGATTGTCTCTTTTTCAATAATCCAAGAATCATTCTGGGTACTTTTATGTATTGACCAATATCTAGATGTTCAGTTATGGAGGATATATGTTTAGAATTACATAATATAGAAACCTAAATGGCTATGGTGAACCCCAATGCACCTACTCTCAGTTGTCACCAATAGCAAGAGTCCACTACTTAGTATTGAACTAAAAAATAAGAAAATTATTCAATCAAATAACTCAAAGATACAATGAAAATTCGAACTCAACCAAGTGACCAAGTCAACTAGTTTTTCTTTACTACTACCTAGTACAGGGGACTATTAACCCATTTCCTTTTACTTGATTAAGAAAGAGCAGTTAACTCCCAAGCATTTGAAAGAAATTAAAGAATGGTTTCAACTAGCTAGTCAACAGAACCAAACAACATCAATAGGTATATATTTTACTAAATTTCACCACATAAAAGTCAAATAATTGCCAACATAGGAGATTGTGAAAAGCATCTCTGAAATAGTCCAAGCATTTTACTAAATAAACATATTATTAAGGATATTTACCTCCCAAACTTTAACATATCTCAATTGTATAGACTGACTGACATAGGGCTGCACAGGTCAGAGTGAATCAAATCTAATAGCCCTTCGGATCTATTTCCTTTTGACTGGAGAGGACGCTTGGTCATTTTACCTTCCAAACAGGATTCACACAAAGAAAACGATTCCAGTACCAAAGAAGACAATGGTCCATCATTTACAAGCCTTTGTATCCTCTTAAGGTTAATATGACCTAGCCTTAGATGCCAAAGATAGGTTTGATTCAGGTCTGAAGGTTTTTTTCTCTTGTTAGGGTTTATGATCGATGTATTCAACAGTTGTCTTTGCATAGTATTTTCAATTGGTTTAAGAAAGTATAAGTGTCCATCCAATGTGTCAGAACAGATAAAATGTTTACCACTAAAGATAACTACTTTGTTATCAAAAGAAACAGAATATCCATCCATAATCAATTTAGAAACTGAAATCAAGTTTCGCCTAAAACCAGGCACATAAAGACAATCTTTCAAAACCAAAGTTCTATCACTACTGAAAGGTAAAATACCGTCTCCCACTGCAATAGCCGCCACTCTCGTAGCATTGCTCATGTAGACGGTGATCTCATTCTCACTCAGCTGCCTTTTTACCAGGAACCCCTGTAAAGACATGCAAACATGATAAGTAGCTCCAATATGTACTACTCATGACTGGATAGAACAAGTTGCTAAACATGTTTCTATAACCAGAGTATGAGATGTACCTGGTTGGCCGCACTTGAAGCACTTAGTCTTTGACTTGAACTCCTCAGGAGGAATCTTTGCCTTTGGCTTCTTCACCTTAGGCGCCTCATCTGCAACCTTTTTAGGTGCGTATCTCTTCTTCCTTTTTCCACCAGAAGAAGACGCTCCTTTTTCAGCTATGTGGGCCTCAGGATTGCTCTTTTAGAGAAATTCAGCCGCCTAAAGGTCTATGAGCAGTTCAGTCAGGCTGACGTCCCTCTTAATCATGTTAAAGTTCAGCCTGAACTGCTCAAACTTCGAGGACAAGCTATGAAGAACAATGTCGATTTGAGAATCGGTGTCCAGCTCTCCACCCAAGGTCTCGATCTCAGACAGATACCCCATCATCGTGAGAACGTGATCCCTGACAGGTGTGGAGTCAGCCATTCTCGCATCTATTAGTTTCTTCATTGCCAAATGGCATGCCAAGCGGTTCTGATGACCGAATAGCTGCCTAAGGTTGTACATGATATCATAAGCGGTTTTCATAAGCTCATGATGATGTTGCAACACATTTGACATAGATGCCAGAATGTAACAGCGCGCTATCTCATTAGACCTAATCCACTTATTATATGCAATCTTTTGGGCTTCGTCAGAACCCTCATCTGGCTTTGGAGGACAAACCTCTTCAAGCACAAACTTGTGCCCCTCAGCAACAAGAACGAGGTTAAGGTTACGAATCCAGTCATTGTAGTTTTCACCGAGAGTTTGTTTTCTTTGAGGATTGAGGACAGATTGGAGAGTGCCATTGATGATATGAAATAACTGAAATTAAAACATGCAGTACAATTACAAATTTTAGGATAAACAGAATATAATCAAAAGCCTCATAAAAATTATATACTTTTCCACCGATACTTTAAAAACGTCTTCTATAAGCCATGATAGTGTGGACGTTTATAAAATCCATTTTTAAATAGGTTAAACCTTTAATTTGCTTCCAGTTGAGTTCTCTTACAACAAGCAAATTAATAGTCGGATAAAGAACACGGTCATGTAATCGTCTAACTGATAAGCCACGATCGTGTGGACGTTTATCAATAAATTATATCTAAGTGCTCCAGATCACTATTATCTTCGCACCAAGATCACTATTCGAGTTTAACTGCTCCAGATGGAGGAATCGGTTAGTTCTAATAATGTTCTACAGCTATCCATTTAGGAGATTTAATTTTTAGAGAAATCTGTGATATGACACATCCGATATGGAGGAAGACCGATCTCAACGCACATGCCCATCACTTCTCAATTAAATCAGATTTAATAGAAAATCTATGAGATTTCTACATACTTTGGTATAAATCTCTCCCACTTAGTTATTTATGCTTGAGGTTTTCATTTTATCCCATTATCGAACATGCAAAAACATCACATAAAATAATAAACATCCATTGCATGCTTTAACATAATAAGCAATAGTAATATTCCAACTATCATAACTTATATCTCATGTTGATCGATGAGATAAAACAGGAAAGTCAGCCCCGGAACAGGGCTTGGCCGCCACTCCTTTCACCGCGCCTCGCCGAAAACCCTAGCTCCATTTAGGGTTTCGGGATGTGAACCGGTGAATCTTCCTTCTTGGTGCTGAACTACTTTCCTTCTTTGAGTTGATCTTTGATCTTTATTCAATACAGACTATCTATTCCAAAAGGAAAAATCTAATAATGCTAGAATAAAAAATACAACTCAAAAATTCGGTCTAACAGCTTTATAACTATTACATTAAAACAACGTAAAATAAAATCTAGACCTAATCCATGGATTTTCTCATGGATTAAAATCACGTAGCCAAACCGATATACGGCCAACATTCATTCAACATAAACATACATGACATAAAATAAAGGAGCCATGATAGTTGGTAAACCTGCAAACAAACACAGTCTACAAATCCAACAATCATATTATATGATCCACATAAAATAACATATGATATCTATGCATGAATATTAAATATCAAATTTCACAATTAATTAAATTAATTAATTCAATATTATCCACAAGATAAAAATTGAAAATTAAAATAATTATCCACCAATTTTAAACTTATAAGTTTTCAAAAATATCTCTTAAAATAAATATGAAAATTAATTAAAATTATCCACCAAATTTATTTAATATTTTCAAACCACCCTAATTAAATAATATTTGGATATCTTGAAATAAATCAAAAATCCAATCCAAATATTATCCATAAGAATCTAAATCTTCAAGGATAAAGTTTGGAGATTTGATCCATTTCAAAATCTTCCAAAACCTATCCAAATTTAAATTCTTATCACAATTGGATTTTGATAATTATTTATATATATCCAAAATTACCTTATCCAATTTTAATACATAGATTTTCAAAAATATCAAATAATAAATCTGAAAATTTGATCCACTTCAAATTCTTCCAAATTTAAATTCTATTTTCAAATCTATCTATATTAAAATTAGGTAAATTAAGATATACATCAAATAATATCAAATCTTAATCCAATACTCCAAATTTTCGATCCACATTAATAAACAAATCTGAAAATTTGATTTTTATCAAAATCTTCTCCAAATTAATTTATTAAAATCGAAAATTAACATAAAATAACATATTTGGAAATTTTGACATTAATCAAAAAACTATTCCAAATAATAAACAAAGGTTTCAAAAATTACAAAAATTAAAAATCTAGAAATTTTGATCCACTTCAAAAATTACCAAATTTATAATTCTAATTTCAAACCTATCTAGATTAGAATTAGGTAACTTATGATATACATCAAAAATTACCTATTCTTATTCTAATCTACCAAATTTTCGATCCACACTATAATTAAATCTGAAAATTTTGATGTTGATAAAAAATCCATCCAAATTTAATACCATAATGCCGAAAATTCATAAAATAAAATTAGGGAATTTTAATACATCAAAATTCGAAAATTTTGATCCTAAATTTTCGAATACCATCCAAATTGAATATGGAAATTTGATAGTCATCAAATATCAATCCAAATAACAATTTAATGTTGGCCGAAAATTTACATACCTCAAAACTAGAATTTTCGAATGTCATCAAAAATTCATCCAAGTTTTGAACACCATAAAAATAGAAATACATAGCCAATTAAATCTGAAAATTTAAACACCATAAATTTATCATCAAATTTAATATGTAATTCGAATCTCATGCTTGGATTAATCTTAGAACAGTGCCAAAACCCGCTCTTATACCAATTGTTGGGTTTTTTTTAATTAAACCACCGCATGATCTATTTGGTTGTTCATTAATCCATGTTCATGCAAATCATATTTTTATGTCACATGCATGTTTATCACAGTCTAACAGAATTAACATGCAAAGCAGATTCGAATCTAATAAAGCGGAACACATAGAAACGAATCTACTTAAAAATCGATAGACGGTCTGTGGACAAGATTAAAGATCTAATCTTGTTGTTGAATGATGCAAAAACAGGCGCTCATTTTTCTACAAAAAATCGGCCACACAGTATTCTACTCCAAGATCTTCTGTTGTATTCCCGGACTGTATCTAGATTCAGAGTGGGCTGAAATCTACTAGATAGGTTTGTGAAATTTGTGGATATCTTGAGAGACAAAAGAGGGGTTGATATGTTGTTCTGAAATTTTAGAACCCCCTCCCTATATTTATATAGGGAGTGACCGAAAATTCAACTCCCAACCCTACTGGGTTTGTACCTCTATCTCAAGTTCAATATCCAGTCCACTATCAGTCAATTGGGCTACAACAGGGATCTAGAAGAATATTAAATTGGTCCACTAATTTATTTAATATCGAATATCCAATAAACTTAGGATATAATTAAATAAATTAAGTTTTACTTTTATTTCACTAAAGAAGTAAAACTGACCTACCAATTTAATACATATTTACGAATATGCTTTCTCCTTTAGTCCAGTCATTCCCCGTGTTTAAGATATAATGTTCATTAATTAATTATGTCAGTCTCTGACAGCTATAATTAATTAACATCTAAAACCTTGAGTAGTACCACACAAGCTTTACCATGTAAGGAATAAATTCCATCTGCAGGGTTTCAACATGAACTTGCGTTTCCTCAAGAGAACATCATCAACCTGGCGTATCAGGACACGGTGCTCATGCATACTGCTCGAGACATTACGCATACACTGTTATTACCCAAGATATCGAGTTTATTGATCTACGAAAAGATCTCACTCATTGATAAATCAAAGTAACAAACAATGCACACATATGTTCGCTAATATCACATGAGTTCAGAACCCGAACTCTGTGGATCTTTATTCTCTCACTAACTGGGTCAGAGACAGAGAATAGTATCCTATCGTGATCCTCCTCAATACACTAACAAGTGTACTAGAATAATCAGTTAGTCAAGATAAACTAACTTATCAGATTATTCTACGGTGTACCGATGGTGTGTTCAGGACATCTAAGCCGTGAGCTCTTTAATATAATACAAGGTTCTAATTATATGATCTTACCATGTAACTCCGCACACCATATCATCTACAATGTAAGTATATGGAACATTGTATAGAACAATTATATAACATAATCTAAATGCAAACAGTGACTGCAATAACTTTCATTTCATATCATCACATCATTAGAAAAGTATACAAAGACAAGTCTTCTAGTATACAAAACTAACAAAATCAACTTAAACACAAAAAAGATCTTTGACACTACAAGAACTTATAAGCCACATGCGAACTGAAGAGGCAAATCGCCTATAAGATAAGTCTTCTAATTTTCTTACATATAATTCTAATCTTGTTGAAGATGGTGGTTCAACAGGTAAAGGAGAAGATCATTTTCATTCAAACAAAGGAAAATCGAATACCAAGGAGATAAAAAGATTATGAAGAAATCATCAAAAGTGAGATGTCATGTTTGTGGTGCTCCCAGACACAAAACATATCAATGTTGCAAATGTCAATGTCAATAACAAAGTTTAAATACATAAGTATGGAGAATCTTATGCATTAACCAGATTATATTAAAACATTATTGCTTTGTAAAATCATAGCCCTCATTTGGGTGGTCCTTTGCAATGGACTTGATGATTTATGTTTTGTGAGTTTTTTTTCTTTGGTCCTATTGAGACGGATTTATTTATGATTTGTGAGCTTGTAACGCTTTTAGTCCTATTGAGAGTTTGAGGCAGACTTGTTGATAAATGAGCTTAAAGCTTTTGTTGAACCTATTATGCCATATTTGATGATTTGCATGATACGGGTGAGCTAGAAGCTCTTGATGATTATATGTATGTGTTGGTGTAAAAACAAATGAATGAGTGTAGAGAAGTGGGCATCTCCTATGAAAAACATAAGATAGTTTTTTTCTAAAGCGCTCTTGAGTACCAAGGAATATTGTGGACCAATTTTTTTAGGAGAAATATTTTAAATTTTTGGAATTGATATGTGATGTGGGGGTGTTGATATAAACTCAATTTTGCATATTTTTACTTTATCTTTTTACGTGTTTTTAGTACTTTTAGTAGTGTCTAGAGTCTAGTTTTGAACAAAGTGTAACAGGGGGGGAGAAGGTACATTTGGACTCATTATGGGCATAATCATGATGCTAACTTGATTGAGGGCATAAAGAGAATCAACCGCTGAAGCTTTGACAGTCTATTGAGGATTTAGCACGGAAGTTCAGCAGCGAATCCTTCTCAACTGACGTGGGCCCATGTGCACAGCAGTTCCGAAGCTTGGGGAAGTTCAGCTAGAGGAGAGAGAAGAGATGGAGCAGTTCATCCCTATAATTTAGGGAACATGGTTGAAGTGGATCCTCTCCAACTAAAGCATACCTCTACATGGGTTGGGCTAGGCCGAATTGTGGCTTTTCAAACAGCTATAAATACTAGTTATCTTTCATTTTCGTAGGATAACCAGAAACACACCCTTTAGAACCGCAAAATATTGTTCATTTTCTGCATTTACGTTTCTGGATATTCTGCACAGTCGGGGTGATTTGCCCTCGACTGATGCATGTACCTATTTTTGCCCAAATCTGAAGTTCGTTCCAGATTTTAATCTAGTTTGTTTTCCTTTCATTATGTGTTGTTTATTTATTTTTGCTTTATTTATTAATATGTTTTATGGCTAAGTATCCAGAGTTCAAGTAGATGTGAATAGGTTGAGGTAGAAATTATGCATGAGGCTTAGTGTTCTTAATTTATCTCGAACTGATTCTCAACTTCATTCTAGGAAGAACGATGACATGACAATAGCAAGATTAGGTTGGTCGCTACTCTTAATTGAACTATTTTTTATGTAAGTCAGGGTGGAAGTAAGGGCGACCGGACCCTAATGAGCCACTAAGTGATAAAGCAAGCACCGAAGCTTGGAGATTGAAATATAGGTGGATTTGGACACACCAACGAAGGGGTCCCATATGCCAGCGTTGGGTTCCTCCGTTTCAATGTTGTTATCCTTGCAAACTCTCTGCATGACTCTCTTTGTTGGGTCTTGGATAGTTAGGGACTAAGAGTCACCGACCGTATCACTTTTAGCATACACAGTAAGAAGGAATTGGGGGATGTAAGACGACCGTATCTGCTCCCTATAACCAAATGGTCTTATCAAGGTATTTATGTGTTTGTGCCCGAGATTGCATGAATCTACCACAAACTGAATTCATATTTAACTTGAACATTTATTTTATATTTATTTCCATCTTTATTATTTAATTGTTTATTTAGTTTTGAATATTGCAGGGAAGGATTAGTGACAGTAATCCAAAATTCCCAAAAGTTACCAAAAAGATAGAAAGGTTAATCACTCCCCGTAGGATGATATCTATCTTCGGGAGCTATACTAGCTTCTGAGGACAAATTAAAGCATTTGCATGACTTTGCCCACAGGTGTGATTCTGCACGTAAAACGATGGCGTGTCAGGTGTCCATTTAATTTCAATAAAAGTTCAAGATATATTTCACTTTTATAGACGTATTTGTTGCCTCATTTCACTGTGTTCAAAATCAAAAGATTTTTAACACTAGAGTATCTATTCTATTAATTGCTCATGTTATAACGTCTTTATTTACCATTGCCATTTGTGGGGGATTGTTGGAAAAATGGCATGGGATCATATTTATTTTGCTCAAATGCTATTAATTCTTTGACCATTTCAATGATCTTTTAATGGTTTAATTGGTATTTGAACATGTAATTCTGGTCTTCAATTTGGTTTAAGTTCTATTGTTTCAAAACCTGATTATCCATTAATTCCATTATTTGTGAGCCAAGGTTTATTTTTCTTTATCAACTTTATAAACAACATGATTGCGTGCATCTATGAATGGATTGACATTCATATTTAGTTCTTTGATTTATTTTGATTTTCAATCCTGATCGAATATTGTTTGATATCTCTAATTCGTCTATCACGAGTGCATGTGTTAGTCGAAGTTGTGTTAACCTTGGAAAACGATTGATATTTTTTTGACTTGCAATATGGTTGGTTGATTTAGCTTTTAAGACAGTGGCTTTACCACGGTGCAACAAGTTTCATTTTATTTGTTTGTAATTCAAACTTCATTTCTTACAAATGAAAGTGCCTCAAGAAAAAAAGCGTATCACCACATACGCTTCAACAATTTCTACATCATCGAAACTGCCACCACAAATGGAAAAATACTATGCTACCCCCGAGTAGTGCATAAAGTGGCACAATAGACCTATTGTGACACTGCTATGTGTCACAATAAAGTGGCACAATAGGTCTATTGTGCCACTTTCTGCATTACCCTGGGGTAGCATAGAACTTTCCCCATAAATGGGTATGGCTAAAAGAATAAATTCATGTCCCTATGCCTAGTCATGTCTATCGCTTTTCCACAACTAACAAAATTCTTCTCAAGACGCTGATGTATATAAGAAAATAAACAAAAAGATCAATTTTTTAATTTATTTTTTTCTTCTAAGCTTAGGATGCCGAACAAGATAATAGGTAATAAGAAGAATAGCATTGTAAAAAAAGATAATTAGTTATGGAGATAATGGAGGGAAATTGGATTTTAGTATCAATTATCAACCACTGAACCACAAGAGAACGACTAAAAAAGGAAGAGGGTAAAAGTTAAAACTCAAAGTAATAATTCATAAGAATTCCTCCATGAAGCGAAGCTAAGCTAATATCACATAAACAGTCCATGAAGAATCAATATATCAAATGTGCTCGATTGTTCATACAAAAAATGGGATGTGAGATTACCTTACGATCTTGTCGAGGTAATCTGAGACGATGGTTTGCCAAAAGGGCCCAATAGTTGTCGTGCCTTCGACGGTGACGATCAGTTGTTTCAATTGCCAATAAATTGCGCAGGAGTTGTTCTTGTTTTCTTTTAAGTTTTAACAAACCACTCCACTCAAATACACAAGTTTTAACAAAACCACTTAAAATAGGATTATATTCTAGTTTATTAATAATTTTATTTTCCCGATTTAACGGTCAAAGAGTTGTTTTTCCAAAAAAAAAAAAAAAACATTTTCACCAAATCGAATCATAAAAATAGTCTAACACAAGATTCCTATAGATAAGTAATTAGGAAAAATTGTATTAATTTTCTTGTTTTGAAGATTGTGATTACTTTTCAAAATTCTCAAAAATTGAACCAAACACAAGAATTTAAAAATAAGGAACCGCATTACTTTTCAAGACTAGATTCTTTGCCAACCAAACGGGACTTAAATTCTTTTAGGCACTCAAGATTTTTTTTTTAAAAAAAATTTATCTACTAACTTTTAAAATTATTTATTTTAGTAACTATAGATAAAAAATGTCCTCAATTTTTTTTAAGTAAAATAAAGAAAAAATCAAAAAAAGGAAAAAAAAAACTCATTCCTGCTTTCTCCTCCCCTCTCCCACCTTGAAAAAATATTGGAGCGCGAGCAACGACGAGATTCAGCTCATTTTCTTATCTTCCCTTGTTTTTTTCTGAATTGGAGTGATCTAAAATAATATTTGACCTATTAAATTTCATTTTTTATGTGTTTGTACTTTGTAGATAACTTGAACTTGAAATAGATTGTAATTTTTGTTCTTTAAGATTAAAAATAAAATTTGTATTCAAAACATACTTACCTCGATGCAGCACACGATGGGGCCCTGCCCGTAGAAGTAAGATAATTCACGTGTTTAGTGCAAAATTAAATCCAATTTCTTTATATTTCTTCTTCGAAAACCCAACCTCGTTCTCATATTCTAAGGATGATAGCAATCCAGAACCTAAAAATCTCAACTTCTTCATTGTCACGTCAGCACAAATTAAAATTAACCCACACCAACTTCTAAAATTTAAAAAAAAAAAATAATCCCCAAAAGGCAAAGTTAGAATCTGCATAGATGGCCCGGTAAAGAAAGCCCAATAAAGGGGACGTTAGAATCCGCGGGAGACAATCCGGGTCAACTCAAACCCGAGCGAGTCAACCTATAAAATCCACACTCATTTCTTAGCTCACAAGCAGCTGCAGCGCGTTTAACTCCAAAACGACCCAGAATCCCAAAACAATGAAATACTACGCTATTTTTTATTTATTTTTATTTAAGAAGAAAAAAAAAATGCACGGTATTTTCGGGTATTTCTGTTGTACGCCAGATGTATATTCAAGAAGTTTATTGAAATTCAACTCTTAAAAAAAAAGGAAGTTAATTGAAATTTGCTAAAATACTGATTTTTAATTTTCTAGGTCATTTCCTATCAAACTTCCGCTCTATTTCAGTGTCTCAGCTTCCAATTATTGCTGCAAAATCATTATCGGTGATGATATGTCGTAGTTGTACAGCAAATTACGGCGTCGTATTTGAATCTACGGCTTTTCCCCGCTCTTTTTTGGTCATGAGGTTTCAGTGAAAGGTTGAATATTTATCGTCCGAGGAGTCAGCATTATCTCCGTCTTTGCAGACGAAATTGATTTCTGGGACTTTGTGAATATTCATTTTGTCGGCGAAGATGATGATTAGTTACCCAGGCCTTTGGAAGTTGAAAACCAAGCCGGTATGTTTACTATCTTTGTATCTAACTTCATTTTTCTGTTTCTTTAACTTGTCCTTTCTTTTATATTTTTTGTAGTTCGATTTGTTGTTATGCAGTGATGGAGATGCTTGTGATTTCTTGGATTGATCAACATTTTAATTGCTTATATGTTTATGTGCGTGTGAGTTAATCCACACATAAGCATGATTCTGATATTGGATTAAGAAAATTATTCTCGCATTCCAATATTTTGAGTTTTGTTTTGATGTTGAGGATGATTCTTGTTGTAAATTGTCAAGTTATACTGGGATTTTTGGTACGGTGTGGCCTTATGACTTCGATTTATGAGCTATTGGTATTTTTTTGCCACGGAACTTATTGGTTTCTTTTTCCATATCAAAGCTCTTAGCATGTAATCAAAGGACTAGGAGCCTTTTTTGGTCACATAATTTGCTAATCAGGATGAGATGGACCAGATCATCCCATACAGCATATTGTAGACTCTGGGGGATTCTGTTCTGATCAAACTCGTTTGAAGCAAAGTCTTCGATGAGGGAATAGCTCTGTACATTCATAATTGTACTAATAGGTTGAGTTTGGTGCTTGAACTTTAAAAAAATTGACTAAAATGGAACCAAATGCTATAGACTGCTTTCTTTGGCGCCCAGTCATGAGTGAATGACTGATATCTACCTGTCGTAATTGACTAGGTTGTATATGAACATGTCGTTTTGGCTAGCGATTCAGGCACACTCGAACAACTGAAAGAGTTGAGCTCCAGGCGTAAAGCAATAGAGGACTCTATTAACGAGAGCAGCTTCATTACAGAGGCTATTGCAAGGGAAATGTCTGGAGGTCTGACATCCCGTTGTGAACAGGTAATAAATTGTTAGTATTTTAAAGAATCCTCATCGCCTCTATGCTGCATTGTGGTATCATTTACAAATGGCTTATCGCTTTTCCCGCATAAAATGACTAAATGAGTCCAGTTCCATAATGCCCTAATGCAAGCTTTTGAACAAATTTCATTATTTGTTTATTTGTTGGAAACTCTCCAGGACATTCAGAAGTTGGAAAGCTATTTACCTTTATTGGAGAACTTCATTCATCACATCAATTTGAACGCAAAAAATCGTCAAGTGATGTATTGGGTTACTGAGTTTAAAATGAGATGGAGCAGTGTGCTTTCTCCATCATCTCTTTTTAACCTTCAGGGTCCAAAGTTCTATCAGGTTAATGATATGTATTTTGAGCTTGGGATGTCCCTTTTTCTTTATGGTGCATTACTTCGTGAGCGGGCTTTCCAAGTTCTATCATCAGGTAAGCATATTTCTTTCACACAGTGCTGATTCTACATTTTTAAATGGTGAAGCACTATCAGCGTCTTGTTCGTCACTGTAGATCTGGTTCAATCTGCCACCCTCTTCAGGAAAGCCGCTGGAGTATACAACTACGCAGCTCAGGAAGTTCTTACCAATTTACACTGGACCCAAGAAAGACCGGCGGAAGCTACACTTAGTGTGCCCTCTGTCATGAGTCTCATTTGCTTGGCAGATGCCCAGGTAACGCAAACTATGTATAATATTTTCTGTGATTATCTCCTCTACTGAAGAAGTAAGCTACAACTAATATGAATTTTAGTTTGAGTTATTTTCTCTTCTTTGTTTTATAGTTGAATCGCTTCATTTAAAATTTACAGGCTGTAACTGCAAGGAAAGCTCGAGAGAATGGTAATACTGGGGGCCTATTAGCAAAATTGCACTACGGTGTGAAAGACTTTCTGGTTGAAGCTATTAATATCTTGCAAGATGCAACCAAACAATGCAAGGATACTTCACCTCGCTTTCTGGTGAGTACATGCTTTTAATTGAGATAGATTTAACATTTGGGATAGCATCGAGCAATCTCTTGTCATGTTTAGCTTAAAATTATACCCATTTTGCAATGACAAGTTCAAAACTACTCTATATATAATATGCCTCAGATGATGATGCAGACACTAATTAGTGATATTGTACAGAGATGTAAGAACTTTGGATGATTATTTGCTTCCTCTATGGGCTTGATAATTAACCTACCTTGTCCCATTTTATCGGCATTGTTTGCTTTTTATTGAGGAGTTGGCGTAGTCCTACTGAAAAACTGATACGTAATATCCGTGCTCCTACTAATCTATGCAGGATTTTATGTCATGTTGCAAAACATTGCATGAGTTGATGGGTTACAAATACCATGTAGAAGGTTTAAAAAATGATGGTAAAATTGGCGTAGGAATCGGAATTCTTCGTTGGGCTTTGGGTAATGCAAGGAAAAGCATACCAAAAGAAGAGTCATGGAGGGTAGTGAATCAGCAAGTAATTGATGAGTTGAGTGGGCTGCTCCAGAAATATGAACATGAGAATGAGTTCGTGTGGCATGAAAAAATCCCTTTCGACGATGAGCTGCCTCTGCCTCTGCCTCAAGCTGCAAGAATTGTGAGTCCCATTCCTTATCATCCCCAGAAATGGGAGAGAGAACTTATGTTTAAGTTGTAAGAGCATGCAAAATCTGTGTACAGCAGTCAGTTTCTTGGGAGGAAGCAGCTTTGACGTCAAGCTCGATCTTGAAGCTTTGCCTATAAGATTGGTTCAACAGAAAAAGAAAAAAAAAAGTTTGTGTGGTGTCATAAGAGATGATTGTATAATTTCTTCATGGATTATTGCTTTCTTGTAGAGAGATTTTGATGATAATTTTGAATTCTTGGAACAGGGTGGAAGTTAGTCACACTATAAATGAATTGAATCAGAGGCTCTATTGCTCAACAACGGAACCTTATGTTTGCATTCCGACTACTGTATGTAAAAATATTCAACTACACAAGCCCATTCCAAACTCTTAAAATTTAGCTCATAAATAAGTCTATTGGATTCAACCCCTATATAATTAGCTAACATCTTTGGGTGTGTGTCCCAACATTAAAATTATTAATTTTTTTTTAATTTTCTTTCTTCAATTTTAATTTATCTTGATTTAGTTTAATTTTATATTATTATTTAAGGTTTATTCCACCCGATTAGGGTTTATAATTATTTTTTATTATTTAATTTTTATTTTTGTAGATCCGGAAATTTGCAATTAATTGATTCAGTCCTGAGCAGAACAAAAAATACCGTAAGAGTCAAAGACCATCGGGGGTGACAATCGTTGGGCCTCCGACGCTCAAGTCAGGAAAAGAAGAAGAGTAAAAAGAAATAAAATACGGAATAATTAAATAATTAAAGTGCTTAATGACGATAATCTTTATCAACGTCGTTCGATCCTGGAAGAATGTAGGAAAGAAGGTCGGATGTTGAATCGCCGGAATGGAATTAACTTAGAAAATCGTGAGCTTAGTATTCTTAGGGTGTGATGTGAAGCTTGTGGGTATTTCAGTGTACTCGTCAAATGAGGAGGGAAGTCTCCTTTTATAGAGAGAGGACAGCGTTAGGGTTCGCGTAAATTATGAGAGCGGTTGAGGCATGATCTCATTCGTTTGATCACGTCAACCCTTCCAGGTAAAGCGGACAGCTAATTCAATTTAATTCAAATTACCCAATCTTCATGAGGTTGCTCGATTAAATGACAACGTTTAATCCTCATGGACCAGCATAATGGGCTAACGAAAAATAGCCACTACAATTTTTAGTTAAAATAATTGATTGTTATGGTTGATTATTCCGAAATTAGAGTGTATAATTTTTTAAAATTTTAATTCTTAGCAATAAAAATTCACTATGAATGTTTATAATATGGTAAATTTTATTTTTATTATAAACATTATTAAGACACACAGTTCGGACTAAAGAATATCATCCGAGGAAGCAATGGATCTCGAACTCGAAACATTTCTTTTCTATACATAGATTTTTAAATTTTACTGCTTGGATGTTTCCGATGACTTTAACTAACATTTTTACATGATAGTATCTTTCGATCCATGTAAATGGGCTGAAAGCAACTAGTCACTCAAAATGATGGTTATTTCCATCGGGCCGCTGAAATTGATGAGCCCGGCCCATTTCTTCTGAAATATAAAATATAATTTCAAGAAATAATCCAAGTTTTTTTTTCTCTCGTTTATACCTGTTATGCCACCATTTTTTTTATCTTTTTTCAATAACACCATAATATTTATCAAATTTATAAATTAGACCTCTTAATTAAATTTCAATAACACCTGCATATCCAATTTCATAGTTCGTTGTTATTATTTCATGGTTCATTGTGTTTTTTTTTTCAGTGCTTCAAATTCGTTATTTTATTTTATTTTGCAATTGCTCGTGTTTTTTATTTTAATATTGGTTAGGTAATTTCGTCATAAGTAAAGTATTCTCGTTTTCATTATTTGGAATATGTT
Source organism: Perilla frutescens (assembly GCA_026008535.1). Lineage (NCBI taxonomy): Eukaryota > Viridiplantae > Streptophyta > Magnoliopsida > Lamiales > Lamiaceae > Perilla > Perilla frutescens. The sequence goes on from BRKX01000015.1 coordinate 23,957,966, forward strand.
CTTTATTTTAATGTAGTTGTTATGATTTTTTTAATTTATATGTTAATGTTTAAAATTTAATTTTATGTCAATGATGTGTTCTTTAATTTTTACAACTATAATTTAATTAATCTCTTAATACACATCATATATAGAAAATTAAATACATAAATTTTTTATAAAAATAAAACATATACATAATAAAAATCATTATTAAAATATACTATTATAAATTTATAAATAAACAAAGGATTAAATTACAATTTTAAAAAAATAGTATATGAACATTCACTCATTTTGAGTTTGCAAATGAAGTACGACCGGAGCAAAAATCTGGACACAAATTGAGAATTTGCGTCCGGTTGGAGATGATCTAAGGAGTGTGATTTTACTTTTTTGTATGTTTTACAAGTTATTGCGTATAAATGGAATATAATTAATTTATCTATCTATCTATCTATACATATATTAAAACAAAATCAAAGGGCAAATTTATCAAAAAAAGTCAGCGAAAACTTTATTTAAAAAAATATTACTGGTAAAATGTTTTGAAAATTGGATTTTGGTGGAATGGCTTTATTGTTGTAGATCTTTTATTTTATTTATACTCTTTCCAAAATTTCTCCCTTTTTGGATTTTTTTTATTATTTTTACCCCTTAGTAATTTTTTCTTTTGTTACTTAATATTTTATAGGTACATGATCAAACACACTATTTACTATGATAATTAATATTAATTTTATTTATTTAATATTGTAACTCTTTTATTTATCTCTTTAATCTATTTACGCGTAGGTACAGTCAAGTCCACCATTTATTTTAATTAGCATAAATTCTACTTACTTAATATTGTAATTGGTTGTATTTTTGTATTCATTTTCTAGACTTATTTATATATTTTTTTGATCTATTACTTTCAAATTAAAATATTTAAAAAAATATTCATTCCAACTGATTACATTAGTACTCATGAAAATTATGACCATTCGAATCACAGTTATTTTTGCATTTATAAATAAAGTTTTTCCGAAAACACTTCAAATTATTCCTTATAATATTCTTCAAATTAGTCATTTATCCTAGTTCGAAATTCTCTTTATTGCTTTAAAACTCTCCATCCTGTGTGCATATGTTGAGGAGGTAGAGTGGTAAAGATGAATAGATTGGTGATTCACACCATCCTTAGTAGGGAAGAAGGATGGAGATATTGCATATGGAATAAAGGCGGTCACACTCACACATTTCTTTTCAAAATCTAAGTTTTTTGCTTTATATTAAAATTGTTGAAATTTATTATTTAACATGTAATAGACTTTCTCGCCTGTAATGTATTTTTGGTCAAAGCCCAAAACTTTTTTTTTTTTTTGTAACTACAGTAATTAGGTGAGAAAAATAGTTGCGTGAAGTTAAATATTTTAATACTAATAATTACACAACATGGAACTAAAAATTGTTATGACAAAATTTAAAGAAAATCCCTATAAGAGAGTTTAAAATATGATTATTGCAACAAAAATAATATGGATTTTATATATTGTTTGATAAAAAAATGATTATGATTGTTATGTTAAAAAAATAAAGCCTATAATAATAAAATTATATTGGGCCTAATTATTTTTTACAATTCAAATTGTGTATTTTGTTCAATTAATACCATATTTTTATTTTTGAACTTTTTGAAAAATTAATAAAATAATACCAATATTATGGTTATTAATTTTCTATTTTTTAGTTTAACTGATGTTGTGATATTTAGTAATGTTACATATATATTTATATGCTTTCACATATTAAATGTAATTATCAGGGTATGTGAAGATATGTCTAACCAACCAGAAATATTTTGAGTACATTTGAGATCCATGATATTTTCTCATTCATTTATAACGTGATCACGTTCAAAATTTAAAATATTGATTTATTAATGTTAAATCCGTACAAGTGTATAACGTATTGGAGAAATACTAGTATTTAACTAAGTTGCACTCACAATTAACAATTATTGCAGTTTTCCTTTCATAACAATATATAAAAAAAAAGTAAAAAGTAATTAAGCAATCACGTCGGTGGCCTTAAAAAACCAAGAAAGAAAGAAGTGAGTGTAGCTACAGAATGGTCCATACCTGGCAGAGGAGATATAAATTGATTGATATTTCGAATTATTTAAAGAAACACAATGAATCCTCCGTCTTTAGTAATGTGGAAAAGGCTAAAATAAATATTGGATTTTGCAATATAAGTCCAAAAAGGATATTCAGAGAAATTGCAATATTGAGCATAACTTTTTTCCATCGATCAACATCAGATTTTTCCTCATAATATATACATTTTTTGGATGAAAATCACGAGATTATTCAAATTTCAAAATCAGTATCTTCATTGCTGATATTATAAGGCATCATAATTAAAACACCTCGGTTCAATGTTTTTTTTTAGGTTATTCCCAGGGGGTTTTATTTTCAGAAATTTTACTAATTTCGATTTAATCAACAAAATATTTTGTGGAATTTGTTGCCTACAAACATCACTTTTATTTTGATTTCTCATGTAATGTATAGCGTATAACATAATTAAACCTAACTTGTACGGAGAAAATATAAAGTATACTTAATTAATTGCACTAAAACAACACATGCATTTGAATATATGCTTTTTTTATATACTAAAGACATACATCTATATATATATATATATTATAATTTTTACACACACAAGTATATTATATTTATGTATATATATATATATATATATATATATATATATATATATATAGCGTCTGTAGGAGTTATCAAAAGCCATACTTGGCCAAATGAAGCACATATAACAAGAATGTGTACGGCAGTCCTACTAAAAAGGTCTAATCATGTAATTAGTCATCACTAATAGAAGAAAGTTAACACTAATTAATCACTCCTTAGCTGTCTGTTGATCATGTATTGGAACTATCTAACCATTGCATTAGCTAAGATAAGATCATAAAAGTACTCCATCGACAACGCAAAGATAATAAAGTTAATATAAATATAATCTATAAGCATCAAGTACTTAATATCAACTAACCATAAAGTCAATAATTACTTTTTCAGATGGTGGTGGAGTTAAATGTCTATTTAATTTATACATGCTGAGCGATTGACTTTAAAACGCACCGTGTCAAACTAAATGAATTGGTGCCTTTAAAATATCTATGACAGCTGTCAGATAATCAAATAATAAATATTTCAATGATTCAGTTGCAAGGTCGATCAAAATATATTCATACAGATGTTACATTTAAAAGAAAATAAGATGGTCGTACAACTTAAACACATTATATAAGAATATACCAAGTATATATCTACATATATTAATTAATAGTCATTATTTAATGTTATCATATGATGTTGGAAGTAACGAGATATATTGAATTTGAAAAGAAAGAGAGTAGGGAGTAATAAGAGATATGTACTGCACAAATTAGATGATTTGGAGACGTACAAAAATCTTGACCCCGAGAGATAAGTACCAATGCATGTGAAGTTATAAGTCGTCGAATTAAATTAGTACAAAATAAATTGTCCTAAAATGGCTTTGTATTTTCAGACATGCATTCCGAACTTTGGCGTTTTAATATTGTCCCTTTTGAAATTATATTGTTCTTTAGATGACAGGAAGAGCCATTTGTCCCAACCTGCACTCCAAAGGCCACTTATAACCACCCCCCCCCCCCCCCTCCATTTTCTATCCTTTTTTAACGACTCAAATGATGAAATTTCGAGTGAGTCCCGTAAAAAATGCTCTTCTGGGTTAAAATTCGGATCCAACTACAATCGAGCACTGATAAAATTATAAATGTGGCACTGATTATTGATTTGGATCCGGATCTTGACCAGTCTTACGAGTTTTATTCTGTGGAGCAGTTTCATACAAGTTTTTGTCTTAAATTTCGTAGAAATTTTAAAATGAACGGTCTTTTATTATAATTTATTCATTCGATAAACTCAAATTTTGTATTTATACCTATATATTTGCTATAATTGTCATATATATCGATATTTAATTCAAATTGATCTTATAATTAATCATTTAATATGGTTTCTTAAAACGCGTGTATAGATAGTGCTATATATATACACAATTTTCTCCGTGTCAATAAGCTCATTGCAATTGAGCTGGGAATGGAATGCCAATTGTTTTAGCACTTTTAAAAGTTGAGATTTGGGATATGTTTGAAAATATGCATCCCATTTTGGGAAATGGTCGATTTTATATGATACTTTCTACATTTGGAAGGGTACCAGAAAAAATTGCCCTGCACCTTTTAATTTGCATTAGCCAGAGGAAAATAAACAACAAAAATACTTGGAAAACTTTATATATAATTTCTTTTTTCTTTGTATATATATATATATATATATATATGGTCAGAAATACTATTTTTCTAAGAATATATATATATATATATATATATATATGCATTGTTCTATTAACTCTGGGCAATTTGATCTAATTAGTTCATATGCCTGTAATATTTAAAATTAAATAACATGATATTCGTTTAATAAATGAAACACAATTAAACATCATATGAAATACAGTAGTTATATATATAGTGCTAGCTAGCTAATCCTTAGAAAACATTGATGGAACATTAAGGCGTTGTTTGTTTAAATTTCCAAATGGAAATTTCCCACTTTTTACTATTCAAAATACCGAAAACACGTTTGTTTTACTTATTTTCAATTCCAGATTTCATTTTTTTCAATCCTATATAACCTATTCAATCATATACATATAATTATAGTGGGACCCATTAATTAAATATTCATCAATTCATCATAACCACACAAATACTTATCTTTTCATCTCAACCACACGTTTCAAATTGAAAATATAATTAAACAAACATATTTCCATTTTCCATATCTATAACTCTAAATATTAAATCATTCATCATAACAAAATCATTACATTTTTTCAAAGACCAATACACCTCGTAAATTGAACTGAAAAAACTAAAAATTGGAAATTGATGTTGGAAATAAAAACAAACAAACGTTTCAATTAATTGGCGGAGGTTTTTGAGTTCACATAGATGTACTGTTGGTTTGAATTAAACATTAATTTATTATCAAAGAAAATAAAGTAAATATGTGTATAAGTTTGCTTTTTTTAATTATCTTTACAAATGATTTTCTAAATTCTAGTGAAAAATCAAACCAACTTTTGAAGAATAATTAATTGAATAGACCATAACCACCGTCTATGGATAATTTCACTTTTGGTCCCGTAAAAATAAGTAACAAACACATATATGTAGTTCCAAATTTTATGATTTTGGTTCCAAGTGTGATTTTTTCGATTTTTTTTTGTTGCCAATCAAAACAACATTTTTAGTTCTAGTAACAATTTTGGGATTAAAAATGCCGTTTCTTTTAGAATTGGGACAAAAAAAAAATGAAACAAAAAATGTAAAATTTGGAACTACATTTATTTGAACCATGTTTTGAGGACCAAAAGTGAAAATAATCATCACCATCTGTACAATTACATTACGAAACAGTTATGTAAATATGTATATGTACGTACATACATATATTAAAGTATTAGGTTGAATAATGAATACGCGGTGGTTGACAGCAGCAAAATTAATAATTAAGCTAACTAAGCAGGTAATTAATAAATGGACAAGGAAAGATTCTCAAGGGATCAGAATATCTTTTTTTTTTCTTCCTCTTAGCAACAAGATAATATAAACAATTGCCGAATATACTCGCCCAATCAAATCGTTGCTCACTAATATCACACTAACAACAGTTTAACAAATAATTAATTTTGCCATATTAAAATTAATTAAAGATAATATGCTTCTAATGCAGTGAGAATATTCTTGAACGGGGACCATGATCGATATAAAACAAACTCCGTCTTTTTACGTTTTGTTGGCTTCAAATATTTGTCTGCACGTTACGGTGGCAGCCTTGCCTTTTTTTATAATATAGATTTTCAATAAATTTATTTATTTTTGGCATGTAAAAATCGTCCAGATATTTTCCCACGGTGAATTAGACGTATTTAATTTGGATTATGTTTGTTATATATATATTCGTATAATTATGCAGTCGATCAGAAATAAATTTAATTTAAAAATCTGACCAAGCGAAAATGAAAACCTTGAATACATTAATTTATTCTTTCAGAAAAAAAAAAAAAAAAGACATGAAGCTGGCTCAGCTTAACTAATTAAAAACAAATGGGGTATGTTTAAAAGAATCACATTATATAGTTTCGACTAAAGTTTGCTTAGTTTTTTCATCTGATTAATTATTAATGGGACTAAATTAACTAGAAAAAAAAAAAGAAAATTAAATTAAATACGCTAACACAGTAGCACCGAAAATAGACTTAGAAATAATAATTGATATTTTCGCCTCGACTTAACTAATTAAATAGCTAATGAAATCCATGAATATTGCTAATAAACTACTCCGTCGTTCCACTAAAAAAAAATGACATATTCGATCTTCTTATTTTTAATTTATGTAATGGACAACTAGCTTTGGCATTTCCAAGGTCCTTCTCTTTATCATATATATGGAATTAAATCCCTCAAAATTGTATTCTCAAATAAAAAATAATTCAAGAGAGGGCTGGATTCAAAGTAGTGTATCTGGACATAAAATGCAAAGATGTCCATTGATTTGTTTGTTAATTCAACCACTAAATTTACTCTATCTACACACCCAGAATTATTTGATTAAATCTCTAAAGAAATAGGATTCCATTCCACAAAGTGGGAATAGCACCATCAAATGACCTAACAATTATATAAATAATTAAATAAGGAGAAGGTATTCCATGCAACACCCCCCATTTCCCCCTATTTCAGGCACTATTTCAGACGGCGCGTGGGCCCACGCCGCCCGTCTATCTATTTTTTTTATTTTTTTTTTTTTGGGCAGTTTTTTTGAATTTTTTTTTTCATTTTTTTTATCCGATTTCACCCAAAAAAACTCTAAAAAACACAAAATAAATCCCTAAAAAACCTCCCAAAAAACCCTAAAAAACAAAATAAACCCCTAAAAACACCCCCCAAAAAAACCCTAAAAAACAAAATAAACCCCTAAAAACACCCCCCAAAAATCCTAAAAAACACAAAATAAACCCCTAAAAACACCCCCAAAAAATCCTAAAAAATAAAATAAACCCCTAAAAACACCCCCCTCAAATCCTAAAAAACAAAAAATAAACCCCTAAAAACACTCCCCAAAAATCACAATTTGAACTACATAAACAAGTATAAAATAATTAGCAGACCCCTTACTTTTTAATGATACAGATGATACTTTTTGAATTTTTGGTGATACTTTTTAGTGAGACTGCTGATACTGATTTAACCGTTTTTTTTCTACTTTTTTGCGGGTTGACCCGCGTTGACCGGGTCAAAGTGCGGGTTTGACCCGACCCGTCTGAAATAGTGTTATTTACATCCGTTGCATGGAAGTTTTTGCGTTAAATAAGTATGATTTTTTGTTATTTTTCTGGACCGGTTGTGCTCGATGTCGCATTGTTATTTTTATTTATGCAATGACGTAGAAAATAATGTGAATATTTATTGTGTTTAATTTTTGTTTAAAATTATTATTGAGTTACTAATTTCACATAAATATATTTTTTATTAACTATTTGTATATTAACTTATAAGTGTTTGTCAGCTAGGTAATAAAAGAAGTGATAGATACATATGACACTCTAATATTATGTTTGCTTGTAAAATCACAGCTCATGATTATGTAGGGGCTCACATATGTAAACGATTCATATGAGATTATATATCACACTCTGGAAGTATGATATATAATACAAGAGAATGAATCAAATAAGATCTTTTTCGTAGTGTGAGAACTATGAACGGATCTCCACTATCCAATTTAATGGTCTAATAATTGAGATTTAATAGAACAGATGGTGATGGTGGCAATTTCATAAAATAATAAGACAAAAAATAAAGGAAAGTATCTATTTTCGTCCAAACCTTTAAAATTGATGATGTCACCAATTTAAAAAAATTAAAACTCTAAATGATCATAATTTGTTCATTTTTAAATCCATTGCACGCAAAAAATATATCAAATTAAAGCTCTTTTCGTGCTCTTTCGTTTAAAATATCAGAAAACCATGTTTAGATGAAAAATATGGACGGAAAATATACAAAAGATAAACTTTTCGCATACCCAGATTGTAATGCTTTTGTTAGCTTATAATAATGTTTCGCCAACATTATGAAAATGTATGCTAACAAAACATTTGTCAATATACTAACATAATGTATTCACTGTACTAACGACGAATTATCATCATGCTAGAATAATATAGATTTATTATGGTTTATTTAATCTCAATTATGTTTATTTCATCTCAGTTAGGGTTTATTCCATCTCAATTATGATTTATTCCATCTAATTATGATTAATAATTACTTTTTTTTGAATTTAATTTTCTTTTTTATAGTTCATAATTGATTATTAGGGTCTATTCCATCCAATTGTGGTTTATAATGTATGTTGACATAATATTGTCATATGCTACCATAGTATATTCGCATTGCAGACGAAGCAAAATCATAATGCTAATACAGTACATATATATTATTGTTATGATTTGTTCTGACCCATTTAGAGTTCACCACATTCAATCAAGATTTATTTTATCCAATTAGAATTTCATCCATTCAATTAAGATTTATTAAATCAAATTAGGTTTATAATTATTTTTTAAAATATTTTTTTCGCTAACAATATTAGAAAACTTGAATAGCATCACGATACACTTCGTTAGCATGATAATAATACTTTATTAGCATGACGATCCTGTTATCAAATACTCCGTGATTTTTATAAGAATTATCAAATTACATTAATGCCCCTGGTCGAAAAACTTTTCAAATATTACAGAATTGCCACCGCCCTTTTAATCAAATCAAGGCCTTTGATTTTTTAGGGTTGTGTGGTGTGAGATGTAGTCCTAGTTCCCACACTATGATTGATTTTCACCTAATCCCTCCCATGTAATACAATATATAATTATTAAAAATTTCAAACTAACATAACTTTACAGATAATAATTAAAATCTTATTATTAAATATTCACACAATATATGGTAATTAATTAAAGGGTATTTTAGGAATTGAAAATTTATAGACAATTTTAATATATATATATATATATTTATATGTAACCAAACAATATATTATTAATACATATGTTTTAATACACAAAAAACATAATATTAATATATTATATTTATATGGTAAAAGAAATCTCAATCAAATATATTCAACCTTATGGCATACTAGCTAGCAAATGAGCTCAAGAGATATAATATCACATCATATTATATTAAATATTTATGAATATAATCTTAAATGCTTCTATATATCTTTTGCTTTGGTTTTCTGTGCATCAAATGTACATAGGACTATATCAAACGGGAAAGAAATATCATTATAATATTAAAAAGTATCACATTTATTTTATTGAAAATTAATGTTAAAAATAAAAAGGCATTGGTATTTTTATAATTATTACTACTATATATATATATATTTTTTTATTTTGTTTTAAAGAAATTATAATTTCTAATATTAAAAAAATCTTAAATTTTTGCACAATCGAAACAATTCGATAACGGGTGTACCAAATTGTGTTTTCCCATCTTTTGCCTTTTGCGTCCACTCTTTTCGGATCGTGAGTCGTAAATCTCATTCGTCATGGAGTTAGACTTCCCACACACGACTTAGCACTAACACAAAATTAATCCCTAATAAAAATTCTCAACCACTATTTACAATCCATATTCTAATGTCCAGCACAATGGGAAACTCTATCCATAATTAATCAATTGGACTGTCACTATCAACTGCATGCCTCCACCCTCTTAAGAAATACAATTCAAACAAATATTCATAAATTAAAAACGAGCAAAATATGGACGAAAATGACCCAAAAACGACTTTAATTTCCTCTGTAATTTCATCAAAAATATACGAGTCATCGCAGTAATTTAATATTTCTACAATTTGTTTTTCACGGAGGGAGAGAGAGAGAGAGAGAGAGAGAGAGTTCATGAGTAAGGTGGTGAGGTCGTGGTTGTATGCGTGGAGGAGGAGGTGGCTGGGGAATGTGATCGAACTCCACCTTCACTATCCGACTGCGGTGGCTTATGTTGTCTTTGTTTAGGGGAGGCCGACGCCTCTCGGAATGGAGTCGGCAGTGTCGCGATCGGTGCATAGATTCCGTTGGATGTGGCGACACCCGACGCCTCCCCCGATGTGGAGGTGGTCGCCATTGAAGCATATTCTGGTGGCACCCAAATCCCTCCCACCACCACAAATTGAGGTGCTTGTGTGTTGTTGTTGTTGTTGTTTTGAATAGAAGGGCTAGGTCTCCTCGTGTGCAGACGATATTTCTGCAATAAAAGAACCAAGACTAATTGATCATCAGAATAGTACTAAAAAAAGAAATTAGATTCTTGATCATGTTTATCAATAAATGAGATGAATTGAACAATAATCTTGAAAGCCAAGACCAATTAATCTTGCTAGTGAAGCCTAGCTAGCTAGTTAGTTCTAAAGAAGTGTAATTAAAATCAATTGATTCTTGGATTATTAATCAGATGGAATTAGAATTATTGGAGTGGAGTCTTGATTCCCCACCACGATTTGACAAGCAATTCACATGTTATTCCCATTCCCATAATCAAATGCAGCCATCAACACCTATCTAGCTAGGACCCCCAATGAAGATAGACCAAATCTAAGAGAATCTTAGCCATCCACAATTTGTACAAGCATCCAACGTTCAATTTCTACTTTTCTCTCGCAAACTAGAAAAAAATAAAAATTAATTAAATGAAAACGAACATTAAAAGTAAGAACACAAACCTGTAAGTGGCTCTTAACCTCATCATTAGTCAGCCCATCAACCTTCATTAACTCCCTAATTTGTTTTGGAGTTGCAACTGCACATAATCCAATCCAACATTAAGATATATATCTCAGAATTCAGACACAATGCAGATTAATTAAGGGATAATCTCATGATTATATATACATACGATGTGAGCCACCAAGCTGTTGGAGGGATTGTAAGAATTTTCTATGTAACTCAGTTGACCAACACCTCCTTGCCTTTCTTGAAGACTGCTCCTTGTCCACCTTCTTATTCGAATTCCCACCACCACTACCGCCGCCAGTCTCCGCCGAGGAGCTGGTGGACGCCGGCGGCACGGGCACCGACCTACTAACCGGAGGAGCTGGAGCAACGGAAGTCCCGGCTTGGCTTTTCTCTTTCTTAAATGGATGGAATGCACCGCCGCTACCATTTCTCTTTACCTCCACCACAGCCACTTTTTTCGGTGATTCCTAAACCCCCCACAGCAAAAATAAAGTTGAGATTTTTACCCAAAATTTCTCCAAATTTGCACAGATTGAAATTAATTACCTCATTAGAGATAGGATCTGGTGTTTGATTCCATAGCTGAACAGATCTGAGCCAGTCCGATTTCTTGCAACTCTTGCCATCTTTTTCAATGCTGCTGTTGCTTTCAATCGAGGGTTTCTTAGATTCTTGTTCTTCGCCGTCGTTTTGAGATGAAGCCCTCTTTAGAGGAATGAACTCTTCAAGAACTGGCGCGTCGCTCGACGTCTGCTCCGAACATTCCGATTGCAAGTTTAAATTATACTCACTTGTGGTGCCTGATAACTGCAGCTTGCATGCCTCAATTGCTGCAACCGAAAAATAAAATTAAAAAAAAATAAGCAAAAATGAAACTGAGAGAGAGAGTGAGAAAAAAAGTTTCTTTTTCATATTAAAGATTTGGATATGAAAATAAAAGAAATGAAATATATATACCTTGTGTGACAAGCTCGAGACAGAGAGGGAGTTCACGTTGGAAAACTTGAATCTTGCGACGTTCTTCTTCTAAGGAGTGGATATAATCTTGGCATCGCTGCATTTTGTGGGGGGAATCCGTTTGATTATGATTATGATTATGGGTGTTGATCGTCATGTTTGATTAAATTTGAGGAGGAGGAAAATGGGATTTGATTTGAGTTAAGTAATTAATGGAATGGGCTGGGGACCAGATTATATTGGGGAAGAAAGCTCTTGTTTTGTCTCAACATAGATAGATCCGAATGAAAATACGAGAATAAAGGGATCTAAGTAGAATCACCAAATGGAATAAACTTGGTTCACAAGAGAAAAATATTTTGCTACTGGTCTATGTATATATATAAACCTTATATGTCTATCTATTTGTTTCGTTACGTTTATTTATTTCCATGAGAGAGAAGGATAATTTAATAAATGAATTTCCATTTCTCTCTCTCTCTCTCTCTCTCTCTCTTTTGGTGGGTTTTCAAGTTTAGGAGAAAACGAGGGGTGCGTGAGTTGTCGAGGTCGGGCCGTCGCGTACAAACGAATCTTTGAATGTTAGCAAATTTGAGAGAGGGAGAAAGAGAAGGTTGAATATTCGAAGGGTGATTCTTCTCCGTGGGGACAGTGGGGCTGGCATTGATGTAACGCTTTGTAATTTAGATAAGATCAAGGACCATCCATTTAGGACATATTGTCTTTCAGTCCTTGGATCTTTTTTGTTCATCCAATTCTGCCTATTGTTTTCAATTTATCAAACTTACAAACCGAGTTTATAACTAAAATGGCTTTATCTTACCTATAGAATAATCAAAATTAAGACAATTAGTGTTCCCTCGGGAATGATCTAGTAGTGAAATGGTATATGAGCTTCAAATTCCACCAACGCCGTTAGATACAGTGTTCGTTTGTTAGCACTTGATTATCCACTGCACACATTAGATTAGAACACTTGATAATCCAATGCACACGTTAGATTTAATTTTGAAATTACAAAATGAATCATAGAATTGCTAGTGCGACGTATCTAGCTAAAACTCTCTAATGCCAAAGCCATGTTCAAATTAAAAGATGTTCCGAGACGTAAAATGAATAAATGAGATTCTACTAAGAATAAGGCATTATTTGTAGGTTGAGGTTGATGCACCATAAAATTTAGTAATAAAAGATTAGGTGAGTCATATATGTTGTACTTGTTTGATGAGCACTCAGATGGTTAGATTTGTACAAGGTTAATTGATCTAAACTAATATGTCCTGGTGGGGATGGCCTAATGGCGGAGTGAGATTGCTTGGAGACCAAAGGTCATGGGTTCGAATTTTCTCAATACCACAGGTCGGGTGTGTGAGTAAAAAAAAAAAAAACTAATATTGCCTAATTTTATTTTATTTTTATCCATATAATGGCTCGAAAACTAGATTTGTTATGCATCAAGATTTGAAATGTGTAAATCACCAATTTAGGGTCTAATTGATTAAAGTATTAATACGATACTCTCACAAAAATTATGTATTTTAATTTTGTTTTCATTTTTAAAATAATTTTATATTTTTTTCACTGAAAATTTCATTCGTTAATTATCTATTAAATTTCATAATTTTTTTTATTAAAGCTAATCAAAAAAATTATGAGCGAGTCCTTGAGTAAACATTTTGCTGAATGAATTTAATGTCGAAGGAATTAATGTGGGATCAAAATGAAATTTAAGAAGTTAATGGCCAAAACTACAATTTAACCCACCTGGTTTCCTCTTATCTTAAATTTAAGGAGTAACGATTTTCTCTCTCCTCTCTCTCTCCAAAGAGTGTAAACACTTTTTCTATGAAGCGAATATTCCTGTAGGGGTGGAAGAATCGCGAGGGAGTTGGGGGGAATCTTTACCGAGAGCGTGGGTTCACACGCCGCCCCGTAGAGTTAGCTGTATCATTTAATGCGACCGTTTTCGAAAACTGTCTGCCTTTTCATTCTCTCAAAGGGCCATCAACAATTCCTCACTCTCCTCACTATCGCGTGTGATCCACGCTCCAATCATTAATAGACATGCTAATGCTAATGTTAATGTGGGGAGTAACGTTGAAGACTGGAATATTCCTTTTTGGGGACTGAAGTAGGTTGGATCAGCTGCGGGTGAGCCCACAACTGCCACGTTTTTCATTTCCTTTTTTTTTTCTTCTTCTCTGGCTGTGAAGAATTTTGTTGTTTTGTATCTAACTAAATGACCAGTGCATGAGCATATTTGAAGCATGATTCTACTCCAAAGTGGGAACTTTGACGAACCTGGGGATTTCCATTTATAATTTTTCGGACTATATTTTATTTTTTTAAAAAAATAGTAATTACGTTTATTCCAGATTAAATGGATGTTGTAGTATATATAAATGGGAAATGGACTATTAAGAAATCGAGGTTGAAATCAAATTGGGAGTGGACGAATTGTGGAGTAATATTCTTTTATGAAATAGGTTATGATTGCGTTTTGTAAGCTGATAAATAATCAGATAAAGAAAACCATACGAATTTTTCTTTTTTCGATCAGTCACAGAATCCACGTTTTTGCTTACTGTACGTTCATTAGCACATGTGGAAAAATGGTACAGGGACAAAACTAACAGAAGATAAAAATATTTAGGGTCGAAAGAGAAAAAAAACTAGTAGAAAATAAATAAATAATCAGAGAGCAAAAATGTAAAAAAAGATAATAAGATAAAAGTTTTTGAAAAATAAACGTATATGCGCCAAAATATGCACCTTTCTAAGCGGAACTATAAAGAAAACGAGATTGAAATAAAATTGGAAGTGGAAAAATATATTTATAAAAAATAAATTAATATTGCTTTGCGGGTAAATACATGTTATCTCGCGCGACATGATTTTTGTAAAGTATTGCCGCTAAAACTATATTGTTAAATGTAATCTTCCAGTGCATTATGTCACCGCCTAAATTATTAGATTTAGTAGATAATTAATGAATGAATTTTAATTGAAAATTAATATAAAATTAATTTTAAAAAAGTAATCAAAATTTATTATTTTTGAGCTCCTAGATTGAGAACATCTCTCGGGGGTTGGATTGAGAGTTTTTCATCTTTTAGGTAATAAACTGACAATGCTCCTAACTATAAATAAATGATCAATTAATTTTTTATAATTAATTAAATCTATAAATTTATTTTTTTATTTAACCATCGTTTTCCTTATTCGTCTATAATATTGTATGTTTATTTAACATTTAATTGTCAATATGTGTTCTGACAAGATAATTGAATTGTACAATGTCAAACATGAGACATAGTTTTATACTGTAGAAAGACATATAAGGCTTCTCAGTGATCAGATAATTTAGCTAATTCAAATTGGGCTATGATACCACTATGGACTTTGTGCAGCCCAATCAAGGCAAGTTAACGCAACGAGCCCAAATCAAAAGGTTTCAATCCGGCCCACATAAATATTTTTGCAGACCTAAACATCTGTCGTCCGTTGACACCTTCGTAAATTAACCTACGAAGCATAAGCACATACTGGCAATGGGTAGGGTATGAGTAGAGTACTATGGTACCCGTCTCCATACCCGCGCTTAAAAAAATACCCGTACTTGTTCCCATACCTGCGTGGGTAGCAATTGTTGTGTCCGTCCCCATACCCTCTGGGTACCTAACTGCCCATATCCGTACCTATTACCCACAATTTAACTAACTATAAAAAATTATAAATTTAAAAACATTAAAAAACTAAAATCATAATAACCATTTGATTAATACAATCTTCATAAAAAATTATATTAAATAAATAATTCTACAAACATTACAATACTATGAATAACAAAAAAAAAATGAAAGACATTTATGTGAACCTGTAGCAGAAAATCAACTAATTTTCTTTATTTATTGTATTATGTGTTTCAATTAAAAAAACTAACTTGGAAAAAAAATACGAATTAAATCATCTTCAATTAACTTCTCTAAAATTATAATTACGTAGACTAATGGATACAAAATGTCTACAAATTAGGCGGTGGCCATATATAGGTATAATGTTGCCTTATTTTCAATTATCAATAAATATTTTCAAATTTTATAATATATATATATGTATGTATATATAATTAATTTCCTGTAAAAAGTACAAACTAGTAAACAAACTAAAACATAATATATATGAAATAAAATACAAAATAAAATCAAATTTAAATATTTATTATTTTCTGATTTATAATAGTAATATTAATAATTTCCATAAACACAATTATATATAAAATTATATGTATAAATACACATATGGGTATGGGGCGGGTTGGGTACTAAGGTACCCGTACCCGTAAAAAAATGCGGGTAATTATCTTTCAATCCGGCCCACATGAAAATATGGGTATGGCCCAAGTAATACACTCCTCAAATGTAGCATCCTATTTATCTTATGGTAACTATAACTAATTCCGGTGGCAACTGGTGAAAAGATAACACATGAAATTAGGATTGAGTACTGATAGAATGATGATGTAGAAACATCATCATATTTATTGCTTGAAAAGAAACACTCTTTTTTCCAAGTGGGCCTCTCTTTTGTCTTTTTTCACATGGCATTACATTAATACATCTTCTGATTTTGGAATCAATTCATCGCTACTTGAAAATTTGTAAATCGGATATAATTCGAAAGAATGTGAAAAAAATCAAAAATATCAATTAGCTATAGATAAAACAAGTGTTAGTATGCATTTCTAACCAAGCATCTGAAATATTGTGCAACGGCTGAGATTTTGCCGGAAAATTTAGTAGGTGTGATTTAAAATAAATTATATTATTATACAAGTAACTAAGCTATATATAATTTTTGGACCAATTAGTTTTAAAAACTAATATTTTATGTACTAGGGTCTATGCAATGACTCAATAAGCATCCGAAAATTATACTACGTACGTACGACTAGTAAAATCTTTTATGTTATATATAAATTATAATGGGGGTATCAAAGGTGTTATTTTTATGAAAATTTAACCAAAGCCAATTCTATTACATAGATTATTTAAGACAAGTAGAGGTACATAAATGGAGCGTTATTAAAGATCGACCATATAAATAAATTTCAAGATTAATATTCATACACTACAACGAAGCCTCGGTTCAAACTTCAAACAACAGTACATTAATCTCAACAGCGAGCTAGAAACATCAATTCGTGAAGTTAGAAACCGTGGCGTGAGGCTCTGCAGCCTTAGCAGCCGGCGACGCCTCGACGGAGGGAGTGGGCGGCACCGGCTTGACCACCAGCTCGGCCGGCAAATCCTTGATCCCCTTCAAATAGAAGGTGTAAAAGAGCTTAAATGGGAACACTATTTGCTGCAGCTTGACAGTGCCTTGCACTCCCTGAAAGACGCCGGAGCCGCCCGTGACGGCCAAGAAGGTGTCGGCGTTTGTGAGATAGGCGCCTTGAACGGAAATGTGGCCGTAATCGCCGAAGTAGAAGCTGTAGATGGCCTCATATCTATCAGCCTTGGTATCAGGAAAATGTTGGATTAGGACACACAAACCGGCCGTGATTCCTAATCTCTTTTGCAAGTCGCCGGAGTAGAGCTTGTTCGAGAACGGGACGAGGTCGCCGAGGGAGTTGGCCTCCTTTTGGCTTAGCCGGAGGTACGCCGGGCTGCCGCGGTCGCGCTCGTTCATCTCGTACACGTACAATTCTTGAACCTTAGCTGTGAGTTTAATTAGTCCCACATTAGATTGAACCCAACATTTTACTCTGTTTTATTACTGCGCACCTATGTTTTAAATGACACAGACACACACACACACACACACACACACGTGTTGACATATTTGAATCGTGAGTCATAATTTCAACCAGTTAGTTACCTTACCCCTTTGCTAACTAGCTAGTTTAACTAGCTATTTTTCTTTAATGTTGTACCTCTCTCTCTCTCTCTCCCTCTCTCCCCCCTAATTCAAAGTAATCTTTAATTTCTTTCTTGTGATAAAAATCTTGCCCTATCATTTTGACATAACTAGATTATAGTTAGAAATTGAAGCAATGGCATTCTATGATCAGCAACAGACTCTCCAAGATCCCAAAAAAAGTAAAAAAACAAAATTGCAATCACAATTTCACGCCCCACAGCTAGTCTCTGCTTGCCCTAAATCCTAATATGATCGATTATGTTTCCAACTATTAATCATTTCAACATATATATGATGGATTATTATTGTTATAATCAACAAAATCAATCTGTATGTATGTATATATTTGGTGAGTGATTTACTTACTTGGTGGCGTTGAAGGCTCCGGCTTCGATTTGTTCCAGAAAAAAGCTCGCGGCGTGAGGGTCCTGGAAGATCTTGAGCTGGAAATCACTCTGGGAGTGGAAATGAAGAAATTTTTGGTTGAAAGGGAACGGGAAAAGTGAAGATCGGCAGGTCCTCCATTAATTCCGGTGGCTTTGAAAGTAAGTGGTTTAAGGGAGTTGGCGGAAGCCATTAATGGATGGATGAAGGAATGAAGATGCTTGAGCTTAAGGGAGTTGTACCTTGGAATCCCAGATTCAGTTCAGCTATGTAGTATAAGTTTAGGGTTATAAAATACTATACTATAAAACTAGCTAGAATTGTTTAAATTTGCGAGGAAATTCATGGGGAACACGTGCGCGCCATGTGCCTCCGCGGTTTGTTATGTGTGAAATTAAATTAAATTAATAGTCTTAATTTATATTATATTTTGCATTGCTTTTCATGCTTCTATGTACTCATATTAATATTAAATAATATTAATATCATGTGTTGTAATAATATTACACAATTACGTAGTAGAAAAACTAAAACTAAATTCTGAGTGTAGAGAGAGACATCTAAGGAAAAATGTCAATTTCCAATTTTCCAAACGAGATGAGAGTAGATTAACTATATTTCTCTGTACATTTGGATCTATAGATAAAATAAAATTATAGTGGCATCACCTAGAAAGAAGATTTGAGAAAAATAGCATACATGAGGGTGTACCTATGGATATATACTAATAAAATATACAAATAATGCATTCATCTATATATCCAATGACGGACCGCGAAACTTGAATACAACATTTAAGAATTATGAGCAGACCACAAGAGTATGTTCCAAAGCAATTTTCGAATGCAAATTCAAGATTCAAACACTTTTTTACCATTCCTAAAATTAAAGACTTTTTAGGGATGTACTTTTCTAAAGCTCAAAACGAACTATAGGAGAAGTCAGTTATTCCGAGAGACCATTTGAAAATAACTACTAAACATTCAAAATATATCACTGAACATGCACTTAATTTTCACACAACCTAGTTATATATATAGCTACTACTAGTATGAATTGTATGATGGAGTTCAACTTGGGTAAGACCTCTCCATTTAAAAAAGAAGTGCAGTCAATTTGATCAATCATGTTAGTTGTTACTCAACGAAATATTACGGTTTGAACATGAAATTAAAGAAAAAATAAAATAAAATTATCTTCTTTGTTAGCTTTAATACAACATCTAGCTATGATTTATCGTATCATCGTAAATCGTCATTGTTCCACATGAAAACCAGGAAATGCACCCATTTTCCGTAGATAAATATCTGTATCATCAATCATGGGGTTTTTCCAGACAACATTAATCAAGAACCTTTACTATTTTCATCCTGTTTTCTGTAAGGCAATTGTGTACCGTAGAAGGTTGTCGGAGAAGCTATCTTCTTTCTGCTCAGTGGCAAGAACTTGGTTGCAGCAATCCGAGTCATAGTTTGTCCAAGGCACTTTCTATCACCCTACAAGAAGCAAAATGCCCAAAGTTCAGTACATACATGTTTCCATACTCACGCGCGCACACAAGAATTTACATCACGACCTCTTAGTATTTAGTCAAAATCTCGTAACCAGTTTTTGTGATAAGAATTGTATGCTCAAACTGAGCTGCGGGTTTGCCATCAGCCGTCAGTGTAGTCCAGTTGTCTTCCCACGTTATGCACTCCGTGGTTCCCAATGTAAGAATGGGCTCTGCAAGAATGGTAAACCTCTTCTTAACATGCTTGAAATATACAGTTTTCTCCGAAATGGGTGTTTGGCAAAGCAAGAGTGACAAAAATTCAACATAAACGATTATCACCAAATTCAGCTCTAATCTATTAATAAAAAGTTGCAGGAACAGAACTACCATGCCACAGGAGTTTCACCTATCTTGTTCGAACTGTTAGCTACTATTCTTAGTTGAGTTTGTCTTATAATTACCTCTAAGCCTATTTACTATTTTAACCATGTAGGGTTTATATGGATATTCATATTATTATTATTATACGGGGGGTTACTAAAGAGTACCCAGAAAAAAAAGTGTTTTTACAGCATGATAATGTTTATGAATAAAGTAAATCTGTCCGATATTCAGCATTGTAGAAATTCTTGACATTATGATTTTGAAAATATATCATGAATCAGTGGTATCAGGTATGTTCTTTCACTTTGATATCATTTCAATTTAATGAAATGAAGCAAAGAAAAAACAGATTAGCGTTCAAACTTACCAATGGTAAATGTTTGCCCTTCAACCATGCGCCCACCCTTGTCATTACCTATCGAAGAAGTTGAATTTAAGTCACCAAATATTGCTGACAACTAGAAAAGGTAAATAAGTGAAAGAATAAACAAACTACATACTGGCAGTTCTTGAATGAATCCAATCAGATAAATAGAATGCATAAAACCTAAAGAATCAATTGTTCCAACGGTCTCTAATTTTAAGTTATTTGGCCCCATAAATATGTTGATAGTGTGGAAATAAAGGAAGAGAAGGAGAGGGAGGGGGAACTCACGGTGGTGATATATGAGAGGTTCAGAATGGAAAACAGTCCCAATGCCATGTCCAACAAATCGGTCCACCACACCGAAGCCAAATTTTTCAGCATGTTCACTGAGAATTCAATAAGAGAAGTTCAGATGAACCATAGAAAGTCAAATTTCAATAAGAATATTAGGTTCAGTTTTTTTAGTAAAAACTAAGTTTTTGAAGTTTTATTTTATTTTTAGTCGGGGTCCTCCTACTTTTATTTGCATAAAAATAACCCTCACATTAGATACCAGTCACATAGATCACAAGTATAACCACCCAATTATAATACAACAGAATAAGGACTCAATATTTTACATAAAAATTAAGGGACCTATTTAAAGAAAAACTGAAAGCATAGAGACTAATTTATACGGATGAAAGTGCATGACCCAATTCAAAGAAAAGCTCCAAGTATCCTAAATATTTTTTCTCTCATTTATCAATCTTATGCTGTCATAGTAAAGAAAAAAGACAGAACATTGGCGCATAAAGATTTAGATTACACACTTCAAGGTGATGCTGGATGTAGTGGTAGACTCAAAATCTTGATTATTAAGGTATGTGGTTAAGTACAATTTCTAAAGCAGATGGTTATGTCATCATTTGTCATACTCTGACTGACCCACATTTCAACACAATCTGTCTGGCCTAAATTTTCGAGGTTAAATGCAACTATATCTCCCAGATTGTGCAGTTGAATGACATCTGTACCTGATCTTCTTCCCAATTTTTCTGAACAGAGCACCATCTTGGCAAACATCAATGCCCTTATACATGCATTCTTCTGTTACCTGCCAATGGATGAAAACTGAAAAGTAAATAATGACATTATACTAAAAAACATGACCACTAATAAACAATCACAATAAGCCAACTAGATAGACCGCATAGACTAATTACAGAATCTAAGAGGAAAATGTACCTTTACGAGCCGTTGCATTGCAGGACTTACATTGCCACATAAAAATGTCTTAGATGTATCTCCATGATAACCCTGAAAGAAACAACTGAAGGTAAATGGTATAATAAAACTGTGCAAAATTCAGACAGTATTCCAGTTCTTCTCTTTGTATACATTTGAACTTCAATTAAACTGGCTAACAAGGTAAGTAAAACAGGAAGTAAACTATACAAATGCAAAATGGAACATGAAAAGTAGTAAATAGTAATCACCATCTTACATTTAAGTAGACTGTCACGTCTATGTTTATTATATCACCATCCTGCATAGAAAATGAACAATCTCAATGGCAGGAGATTAATTTAAGCAGGTAGGGGGGCAGCTAATCACACAATGCATGGAACCTGTAACTGGCGTGAATCTGGTATTCCATGGCACATACACTCATTAACTGATGTGCATACACTCTTAGGAAAACCCCCATACCCTAATGGAGAAGGATAAGCACCAGCATCAATGATCATTTGATGTACAGCTTTGTCGATCTCATTTGCTGTTATAGAGGGCTGAAATGATGTAAAACAATGTTTAAATCAAACCATACCAAGCATTGATATTAAAATGTTCATTCAATTTGAAAAATAATTATTGTATAGAAAAAGCATTGTTGTACTTTTGGATGCATTCTATCCATAAGTAGCTGGCAGAAGATAAATTAGGGGAACAAGGGGCCCCGTCCAAAAAGATCAACAGAGAGGTCCAATTGTATAGTACCGCAGAAAGTATAATCATCTAGCAGCACAGAGTTAACTAGGGAAGACTGAATGACTCTTAATTGCTACTAACAAACAGTTCACAGAATTATTAGTAAAGGTGTCACTCCTCAATCATAAAAGCCTTAGACTACATAGGGAAAAAAATACAATGCAACTTAACAGTAAAGAGACAGAACAACAATGGTTGTGCAAACTTGTGCCCAAATGAAGTCCCTAGAAGAAAACAATTCTGACTTATTCACCCTAATCCAATACTGGAAAAGAATTGCATGTATTCACATAAAGGACTTCAGTGAATTTAGCTACTGAGAGTGCTTACATCTAAGTCTAACACCCTATTTAGCATTTATGTTCTTGGGCTTCTAGTTCAAGGGAATGAGTCTGCAGTGATGGTGAACAGCAGCTGTACCCATGACTCAGTCCTACCCTTGGACTATCAAAATTTTGAGCAGGATAGTAGGCAGCATTAGAAAAGGATTTCATGTTTATTTCTATCTAAAACTAGAAAACTCAATGCACAAGATACAGAAACAAGTTGCAAGTCTTAAAAAAGGAGATAGGGTCATGACAAATCAGATATCCTCAGCAAATCTAATTAAAAAGGTATCCACTCAAGTAAAAACATTTATACAACTAAAAAAAGAAACATAGAAAGCATCTCACAAGGCAGCAAAGACATAATATGGTGAAGAAGCTTACCTAAATTGTAATTTTCCTAATAGAAGCAACTCATGCAGTAAATTATAATCTCACAAGGCAGCAAAGACATACTGGTGAAGAAACTTACACAAGTTATAATTTTCCTAATAGAAGCAACTCATGCAGTAAATAATATCCTTTATTGAATTAATAAGCACTAAATTCTCACCCTAATTAGTGTCCCTGCATAGTCTACCACTCGAGCAGCAAGCTCACATGCAGCCCTCATGCGAACAAGTCCTTCAGAATCATGAACTTGATGCTCCTTTGCAATGTCTGGCAACAATTTTGAACCAACATAAGGAGGCCTCAGGATATGATCAGGAACAGGAAGTCCTGGTGAGACCCTCCCACGCCTCAGAAGGGGCCGTCTTTTAGATGTAGGTGAAGTTTGAAGCTCACGCTCCCTGATTCAATAAACAATATGTCAGAGTCTTCTTGATTTGTTGGTAGAAATAAATCAAGAAAGCAACTAGGAAACAAATAATTTCACCCTTTAAAATATAATTTTTGAACTACAACAAAATAGTTACACAAAACAATGAAGCAAAGTAGTTTCGCTCATAGGTTAACAAAATTAGTTGAACTGAAGAAATCTAAGTGAAAAAAAAGAGATGCTATATCAAATTTAGAAACCCAGTATATACTCACAACTAAGATTAAAAGTTGATTGTTGTTATGACAAAGTTCCTAAAGGCGATGATTTCCTCATTTCAGCCTCAGCATTTCAGCTTACACTACAGACATGTGCTCCCAAAGAAACATAAAATTAAAAGGCATAAAAATAACTTTCAAGAACCTCCTGTTCATTTCAAACATATCTCTGTATAAAGCCTGGCCAATGAAATCTCAGTTAGCATCAATCAGGATAAAAATGCTGAAGTTCTAGTCAGAAAGATTTTCTCTTAAAAGCTTTCAACGCTTAAATCAACATTTTGAAACACATCAGTCTCAAAGGAAAAGAATGCAGAAAACGTGGTTTAAGATAAGGATGCAGATTCGCCTGCAGGACCTTGGTACTGCACTGTAGCATTTCCATTATTTAACATGCAATCATAGTAAGTAAACAATGACTTCTAGGAAGAAAGTGTCCCATTTTTTATGGAAAAACATGTTTCAATATAATGCAAACCGGTACATTATGAACCCAGATTGCAAGTCCGGCAGAGTAAACCGGAAAATCATGCATTACCTTCTTATTCTGATGGCCTCCTCCAAGCCTGATATCCTCTTCGAATAAACAGCAAGCCGCCTCATCAAGTTTGGACCTTTATGCCATTTCATGAATGCAAGCAATTAAAATCGAGCCAAAATCACAAAAGTAACTAAATAACACGAACTTAACCCGTCAAAATTTTGAAAAGGGGAAAAATTCAAAAAAAATGAAGACTCGACATAATAAGCAATTTTAGCGGAATTCCCAATTGCCCATGTTGTCATCAAAATATCTACAAGCAGAACGTAAAAAAAAACTAACGATTCCCAACCAGTTTTGCCTACGCCAACATGAAATCACCGAGAAATTAAGCTAAAATGGGAACAGTTAGATATACATTAATTAAATTCATGCAAACTCACAGAGGCAAAAACCCAAACACCTGGTGGACAACAAAGATTAACATACTATGGGGAGGCGAAGCGCTATGGGAAGCGAGTGGCGCCCCCATGAGAAGGGTGGACGATGCTGACAAATTTGCTTGGCCATGGAAGCAGACACGGGAAGATGAGAGAGAAATATCTCCCACGATCATTCTTGCGGAGGGAGAATGCTGAATCTGAGTATTGAATGGCCGTTGAGAATTGTATGAATTCAATAATTCAAAGATTTTATGAGTGAGTTCTAAACTGGTGTTATCCAAATCTAAGATTTTTTACTCAGTAGTCAGTCGCTGAGCACAGATAATTTCCGTTTCTTGCAATATTATTATTATTATTATTATTATTATTATTATTATTATTAGGGCATCATCTATGGTGTATCCAAAATTAGGTACATGACTCCGTCAGGTCATCACCATGTCAAAAGTTATGTACCAACTTTTTTAAATACTTACTCACCCACAATCATTTTGGTACATATATTAATCTTGAGGGTCCCACCATTATATCACTCATTTTTTCTTAATTTATCTTTAATTTTAATACATGTTTTATTATATACTTTCATTTATAAATATTTTTATATAATTAAACCATCCTTAATAAATTTTATGTTTTATTTGTATTTTTAAAATTTATATATATGTATAATTTAATTCGTAAAAATAATCTTTTAATGTTTATTCAAATTTTAAATATTAACTTAATTTATAAACAAATTAATAATCAAGTAATCAAATAAAACAAATATATTTTTATTGGTACGGGAAAGATGAGTTCAACGATGAAAAATAAAATACAGCCGCCATATTTAATTAAATATTGAAATGCAAAACATTTAATAAGTAAATTAATTATTAAAACTATGATTGTCGTATCTGGCCCAAATGTGCTCAATCAAGTCGACCCGAAGCTTGTGATGTTGTTTCTTATCTCGTAGTTCAGTCTCTATATTGACTCGAGCTGCAAAATCGAGTAGGGCTCCTTATGAAGCAGAATTGTTCGCGTTGTTGTTTGAATCATCCGACTCTGACCACTCACATGATGCACTTCCCTCGTCTTCAATTATCATGTTATGAAGAATTATGCATGTATACATGACGTCCTTCAAATTATTTCGGTACCAAAAATGAGTCGGACCTCTAATCATTGCCCACCGAGCTTGAAGTACCTCAAATGCCCATTCGACATCCTTTCTTACAGATTCTTGCATTTGCTTAAATAACATTTTCTTGGGCTCGTAAGTACAATTAAAGCTCTTGACAAAAGCTGCCCATTCTGGATAGATTCCATCTGTAAGATAGTACCCTCTCCTATATTTTCTACCATTCACTGTAAAAGTAATCGTCGGTGCTTTTCCTTGTACCACTTCATTGAATAAAGGTGATTGAGCAAGCACATTGAGATCATTATTTGAACCAGCTACTCCAAAATAAGCATGTCATATCCATAAATCCGCCGATGCCACCACTTCTAGCATAAGTGTTGGGCTTCCATTATCACCCCGTGTAAATTGACTTTTCCATGCAACTGGACAACTTTTCCATTCCCAATGCATACAATCAAGGCTACCTAACATGCCGGGAAAGCCATGCCTCTGCTCATGCATATGGATCAACCGCTGACAATCATCAGTAGTGGGTTTTCTCAAGTATCTTTCATCAAAAACATCAATCAAACATTGTAATGTCCCACATCGGTGGAAGAATGAAAGTTAGATAAGTATATCGATGTGGAATGAAAGTTAGATAAGTATATAAGTGGGCTTAATGGACTCTCTAGCAACTTGGGTTAACCATTTTGGCAAAGCGAGGACGGATGCCAAGTAGTTGCTAGCAGAGCCCGTTATGCCGTCGTTTCATTACTGGGTCCCACCCCTGTGGGCTTGGGACGTTACACACATTGGCAAAAGTTGAGCAAGCACTCGACTGCAGTTGTTTCACCAACTCGAGGATACTCATCATAATGATCGGTAGGACCTCCATATGCTAATTGACGTATAGCAATCGTGCATTTTTGAAGTGGGGACAAGCCCACTCTCCTTGTTGCATCTTCATGTAATTGAAAATATTCATCATGAGCTTTCAAAGCATCGACTATGCGGATGAATAAGTCTCTACCCATCTGAAAACGACGTCGAAATACATCACTTGGCCACTTTGGATTTTCAGAGAAATAATCCTCAAAAAGACGAGCGTCAGTTGCTTCACGATCACGATGTATATATCTTCGACTTCTTCGTGGTGTGGTGGAAGAACTTGCTACACTTTCAAGAAGTCTGTGTTGTAGCTCTAGTATTTGAAGTAACATTTTTTCATCTATGTCATCAGTTAAAATCTTTGACATAATCTCAAGGTTTTTGTTGAGATCTGGCTCAGAAGACATTGTGAATTATGAATTGTGAATTGTGAATTGTGAAAGATGTGAATTTGTTTGAGAGGTGAGACTCAAGGCCAAAAGAATGACAGAAAATATATGTGGAAATTTGTGATGGTGGGGACAATAGGAAATTGATAATATCGTGAATAGTGTAGACAAATGATTTGCGGATAAAAGAATTGTGAATTGTGAGAGATGTATATATAGAGTACTTCTCTTGTAAAAACAATTAACGGCTAGCTAATGGACACTTTTTATAACGGTAACTTTTTCTAACGGTAACTTTAAATTAACTACATAAACTAAATTAAAATCACACAACATAAACTACAGTTCATAAATCAAATTCAAACTAAATTAAAATTCACACTATATAAATAAATTAAAATTACACAACATAAACTAAATTAAAACACACTACAATTGATAAATTAAAATCACACAATATAAATTAAATT
Organism: Perilla frutescens; assembly: GCA_026008535.1. Classification (NCBI taxonomy): domain Eukaryota; kingdom Viridiplantae; phylum Streptophyta; class Magnoliopsida; order Lamiales; family Lamiaceae; genus Perilla; species Perilla frutescens. Next base: position 23,985,506 of record BRKX01000015.1, read on the forward strand.
ATAGAAAGATTACTGGATCCCCCATTTCTTCTTAATTTCCTCCACCATGATCATGTGTGGTTGGAGTGCAGTCGAGTTCATTCCTATAGTATCTCTACTGAGAATTATGTACTCATTCATTTTGTTGAGCTCCTTAATATCATTGGTTCTTTGATCTACAAAGTTTTTATAAACATCCATGTTTGCATCAATGATCTTTTTAACTTCGTCATACATGGATGTTCCGTCAATTTTTACCTTACCTTTCGTCTTCACTGCTTTTTGCCCAATTGGACGAACACGATCTTCAGTATCATCCTCATTATTAGAGGATGATGTGTATGCCCCTGACATGGAGGTTTTTGTCTTTTTCTTACCGCGATGATCTCGATCACACACGTTGGACCACTTTCGGACAATCCTTGAGAACTTGCCACATTCCTAATAGCTTAAAAGATTGGTTGTTGTGCTTATGCTCCCATTTTTTAGTGCCTCCATGAGTATATCGGCGTCGTTGTGACCACTTCCCCAACATTGCTTCACAGCAATGTACTCAGCATTAAATGCAGTCATACTTCTTTGCAACGTATAGAAATGTGTCTTCATTGCTTCCCAATGTCTCTGCAGAGTGTTAACAGGACGATTTTTATTATACTCTTTCTCGATCCTGATCCAAAACTGATCTAACTTTTGATCATTGCCAATAAGCGAATTTTCACTAACACTCACCCAACACCGTGCAAGAACCTCATTTTCTTTGTTGATCCATCTTCGTCTCTTTTGTTGCGTGATACTTTCTTCACTGGCATCTTCAAAGGCTGATTCCAGATTAATGTGCGCGATGCCCGGTGGAGATGAATGTGGTGGGAAAGGGGAATCCTGCCCAGATACTGGAGTGGTTCCTTATCAGTGCTACGTACAAGAAATCAAGTTTTTACCCACACATGTAAATGTGACTGAAAATATACTTATGTGTGAATAAAATATTTTACCCACACATAATATAAATGTCAACATATGTGGTTATATTTCTGCAGGTAAAAGTCTTTAGCCACACATAATTATATGTGTATATAAATCCTTAAGTTTTACCTACACATATATATGTCACTAAAAATGTAAATTATGTGTAGCTAATCATATTCTAGCATTACAATAATGCTAACATGTCATCTAATGTGGAATGCTATATGTAATTAACACGTGGCAAATTTATGTGTGGGTATTCATATTTTGTATAATTTAATAATATTAAATATATTTATTATTTGTAAATGAAAATTATACACTATGTGTGGGTATTAGTATTTTTTATTTTAAAATTACATTAGCTAATAACTACGCATATATGTTGATCATTATATATTTTATCATATTCATTTTGGATCAATATAATGACAAATTAAGAATACCTTGAAGACAATAAATCAAAAATATGATACATATTTTTACTAAATTTGTTCAATAAAGTCAAATTGTATATTATATAAACACGACTACAAATAGAAGTTAATCTACTAACAACATCCAAGTAGAAGAAATAAGACCATGTTCCGTTTGACAGCACGTACTCCCTATTTCCTATTCTTTGTTCAGGATCAAATCGAAGCATGGTCATATCATAAACAGTACCTGTCTCATGACAAACAATAGTATATGAAATTAGTGTTGTGTCATAAGAAAAAAAAAAGATCATAAAATTCCACATTATTTACAGCAATAGAATAAATTTCTTACTCCGGTCTTTCTCTGCAGACTGCAATTGTCAACAATAAACTAATTGTTCAAGTTCAAGCTAAAAGCTCCATCTAATGAGAGGGATAATTATGGATATTCTGATTAGTTTTTCAATCTGCAACTATTATATCCTAAAAGTTCGAACTGCTAACAAACAATGCATAAGCATATATTTTGATCCAAAATTCCTAAAACTGAGAAATCAACATTGCTTATTCTAATAAAACTAAAACAATAGGAAGAGGACTTGGACTTGGCAACAAGCACATGACATGGTGGTAAGTACATGTTTCACAGCTCAAAAGATCATATTTTCCAGAACCTTAGGTAAATCTTCCTTCTGATATAAACAAAATATTAATAAATAGTTACTCCAAAAAGAAATCTGTAAGATCATTATAAAAAAACCACCCCTTTAGTCCTTTACACACTACCATTGAATATCTAAAGCTCTTTTTTCCAAACTAGGTGAATAGACACACTTACAACTAGTTAAGTTGAGATGCACTTTCCGTCATCTAACAACAATATCACATCACTCAAATTCCCATGTTTATATTATAGATACTAGTGATGTTCACTACAAGAAAATCGCTCATACACCCCGGGTAATAACCGTGGTCTATGACCAATCCCAACCGTGGTCTAGGTGGGCGTCGTCTATGCACACGCTCATACACCACGGGTAATCACCGTGGTAATTTTACCAAGATTTTTAAAAAACCGTGGTTACTTTACGACAGTGGCATACACCACGGTTATTCACCGTGGTAATTTTACCACAATTTTCAAAAAACCGTGGTAAATTTATGAAAAACCGTGGTAAATTTACGACGGTTATAAAAAACCGTGTTAATTTTACCATGGTTTAAGTATAACTGTGGTAAGTTTACCACAGATTTATTAAAATCGTGGTAAAATTACCACGGTTTTCTTAAAAAACCGTGGTAAAGTTACCACCGTTCTTACTAAAACCGTGGTAAATTTACCACGGTTTTTTAAAAAACTGTGGTCATTATTTTTTTTTGGCCCTGTTTTTTAAATTATTTTTATCCTGTATTAATCCCAAATTAAAAAATATTATAATTGATAATCGTAAAAAAATATAAAATATCATTCAAAATTCAAATTAAAATATCATTCAAAATACAATACATACATGTCCAAAATATAAAATTCAATCTGTCAAAGCTAGCTCTCGGTTCTTCATTACAAACTACTACAATATCGATCAATCCAAAACTCTATTACAATTTGATGTTACTATGAAAGCCTTGAATCATACTTGTGGATCGAAGTCTTCTTGTCCTGAGATCTAAAAAAAATCAATTGATCATATAATAAGTGATTGAGTAGTCTCTTCGACCTAAAATATAAAAAATGATCTAATGATTATAAAACTGAAAATTACCTTGCACTTGTAATGTGTTCAAAATGTGCGGAATATACATGTATTCCAAACTAAAATCCAACATTCCAGATCAGCAACTAAATAAACCTCACAGCAAATGAAAGCATTTTATATAACATGTTGGAGCATTGTTGCTTATAATTGATATCCTCAAGGTGAATGTAAATATCACATTTTTTACCAAAAACCTAATCATCCAAGAAAATAGATAGTCCAGCTCCATCCTTCAATGTAGCCTCACAGTAACAGTACATTGCTTTTAAATTAGGATGCAAATCTTGATAACCCCTTATGTTCGTTGTCTTAACAACTTTTTCCTTTTCATGGGTGGGCTTCTAATAAATGCAACACAATAAATGTTAGATGTACTCTATATATATATCATATATAAATATACACACTAAAGATTGAATAGAAAAATATATTAATCACTAAAGACACACAACAAGATAATCAATTTAACTAATTAAAAAGAAGATAGCCAAAAAAAAGTTTCTCTAACATACAACATAAGCTAAAGCAACCTACCAAACAAAATAAAACCAAAATCCTCAAATCAAAGTGACTGCAATATTGAACTTAAAGTAATGTCAGCTACACTCAACCTAGCATGTACCCCGCAAAAAATTATAATATAGAAGAGAAATGAAACAATTGTTCCAGAAGTTGAAATAGAGATCAATATATAAATATTGAAGTCTCAGACCAACATGGACCTATGCTCAAAGAGGTGAATTGTTCTAAAGTTTTTATCAATATCCCCGCATCAATATTACATATTAGATAGTACTTGACTATACAATTGAGATTACACCATTTCCATACAGTTAACTTAAAGTTATCTCAAAAAGTTTCTTATATGTCATTATGTTCTCAAGCTTAGCATCATTAAACTCTCAATTTGTCATTTAAATAGAAAAAGAACAATCAACTAACAAGTGGTAGAAATATAAGATAACATGTGTATTTATAAAATAGAGGAAAAACCTCTTCAAGCCCTATAAGTAATTCATTCCTTTTTTTTAGAGCAAAAATATAGATGAGAATAAACACAAAAATCAGAAACTCTTAAACGGAAAAATTCAAAGTTAAGATAACATGCATATTTTAAAAACTAAGGCAAGAGTGAAACTTCAAACAACAATGCTCAAGTTACTTATGCCTTGCACACTTGCGTCAAAGGGCACAGTTCTCAAATTAGCTATTATTCTATCCCAAAAACCTAATGAAGTTTTAATAATTTCCTCACCTTCAAATTTCTTGTGGTCTTGCTGCTCAGTACACCTTCTGAAAGCGCTAGTGTTAAATGATAGTATTACTTTCTATCACAAGCATATCCAACTGAAATTAATCCAAAAAAAGGAAAAAAATCAAAATCAATAAGCTACCTATAAGCAAAAAAAGAATAAAAGGAGCCATTTATTAATGATTAAAATTTTTCTTCAAACATTCATGTGAAGAAAAGGTTATGTGACTTCCAATCAAATCCCAGAAATGAAAAACCAAGAAGTGATGAGCATAACAGTAGAGAGAATTTCGAAGATTACTTGAAACAGAGAGTCACGAATTTATCTATCTTTACAGTTAAATTAAACACGAAGCTAGAAATGTTATGCAACTTTTGTAGAAAAGAAAATGTAAAAAGTTGCTGCAGAAATCAAGAGATAAACACAATTTGTGAACTGTAATGCATATAGATAGAGAAGGATTTTGTGTGTGGATGGGTAGGTGGTGGGGTGGTTTAAAAGTCTGGTAACTGTGCATCTTTGCTTTCTGGAAAATGACATGGATTCATTTATTGTTTCTTTATAGCACTCAATCAGGTGACAACACCCATCTTTAATTGCAAGATTATGTCTTTTTTTTTTGTAAGAACTATAAAATTTACTGTCTCCTTCCAAGTGCCTTCCTTCTTATAGGCCTGAGATAATAGAATGGTTATATGACCAAACAACATCCACTATAAAGGTGGCATCCCAAAAGCGAGGCCAAGTAAATGAACATATAAAGTTTCCCGTGTATCTCTTGAGAAACACATTTTCTAAGTTAACCAAAATCAATGCAAAAAGCATGAATTGAATTACCTTCGAGGACTGTGGCTCCGTGATACCCTACATGGCCCCTACAACATATTCACATGATAAAAAACTGTTAGCACTGCTAATCTAAAAGAGCCTACTGCTCAGAATACTAAATATCAAGAGATACAGACCCTGCGCGGACTAGGCGATGAAGAATAAAAAGATGCCTTCCCACGTCTAGCAGGCGGCCCCCGACCTCTTGAGTTGATGTGTAATATATACCTGAGAGCAGGGGGTGATAGCGGCTAAGACTAAATCTATCGGCGACGTTCTTATAGCAATTAACTGAGGAAGATTTAAGCAATCTCAAATCGAAATTGAAAGGGATTTGGATGGAATTGGTGTGAATTCAAAACCAATGCAATAGTCCATAAGTAAATTACATTTGCACGGAATGAAACGTGGTCATATCCACCACAAAAAAGGGGAATTTTCGATTAACTAGCAATACAACCATAAAAATTTTAGCAACAATAAATTAGATCGGGTGAAACAAGAAATGCACCATTCAATTCTGGCAGCACAACTCCTATGCTCATAAATTTTTCATTTTGATCATAGCAATGTTTCAAGAACTCTTTCGCATCAAACAGAAAAAAGGGCAAATTTTGACAGAATGAAAAAGCCTCAGATACAACAGAGTATAACCATACGAAAATCAAAATTCTTAAAATTCAAGAACAACAAATACGCCTTTGCCCAATTATGCTTACACTAAAACCACTTCCCCCATTAAACTAATTACAAACAGAAGCACGATAATGAAAAGCATTAACTCGACAGCACATAATGTAATACATAGAATTGAAATTAAAGAAAACATGTCTCTCTTCCAACGAAAGTTTCACTGAACCAATATCAAGACCTTTGTACACTTGCCAACACAATTGAAATTGAAATTTCCTCAATAATTCAAATCAATAAATTAACAGTGTTCAAAGAGTGGAAATTAACCTGAATGGAGTCAGCGCTGATTATTTCTCCGTTAACTTATTTGGCGAGCTCCAAGGCGAGCCTTCTTTTACCGGCGTCGGTAGGGCCAGAAATTACTATTACTTTCGGCCGCTTGCTTTTCGTTGAGCAGGAGGTGGTAAAGAGTCGAATGCGGAAGAATGGCGGCGGAGCGGATCCTCCCCTGGGTAAGGCAGGCGGAGGAAACTCATTCACAGGCCGCCTACTCTTAAGCTGCTCATCATTTTGGCAGACAGTGAAGTGGTTGAGATGGAAAGATGTTGACGAGATGAATTTAGGGTGAAGAAGATGGAGATGGCAATGGGGTAAAGAGAATTTTAGGGAGGAATGACGATGGGCGGGATCAATTTTGGGGAAGATGGCGCGCATGAGTGAATTTTAATTTAGGGAATCAGATTTGATTTTACACATTTTTTTTCTTTTATTTTAATTTTAATATTAAAAATTTTATGAAAAAGTGTATTTACTTTACCACGATTTTGATTATAATCCGTTGCAGTACTCATACACCACGGCTTTACATAAAACGTAGTGAATAAAAATACGCACATACACCAATGTTAAGTAATATGGGTCGTGTATTCATGAATACACACCACAGACTCTTTAAAATCGTGGTGCAATTTTAAGGAAAATGCGCTCATACACCACAGTTTTTATAAAAACCGTGGTGATTGGTTAATTTACCACGGTTTAGTAGAAAAACCGTGGTTAATCAACAATGGTCTATGTGCGTTTTTCTTGTAGTGGTTGTGACAACTTTTCCAAGATAATAATTAATACTTCAATGATCGGAAGCATCATCATCCATATTTAGGAATGATCATAAATAATATGTTCTGAATTGATTTGTAAGTTTCTAACAGTATACTGAGAGCATGCACCAATAGTTTGCCATTAACAAAATATCTCATATATTTGGAACAAGTGACCACATAATGAAACATCAGATTAAAAAAAATACTTAATTGATCAAGAACTTCAAAGTGTATCCATCATTTTCAAAAGGACTTCGCCAAGGAGCATTGCAGTTACCTTCTTGTTCTTGTTTGGAATCATGAGTGTGTTTATTGCTTTTCTTCTAGAGCACAATTGAATAGTTGATGTACTAAAACAGCCAATGATCTTTACTCTTCAGAACCAACACAAAATTTGCTTTAATTCGGAGAAAAACCTTTTAAGATGCTTCCATTAGCTATCACCTGCTTTTCCCATACACATTTCTACAACTATCAGCTTTTCATACATGTGCACATTATTCATACAATACCACTCCACATAAATTATAGCACCATCACCATAATTCTAAGAGCAAATCATGCAATCACAAATGTTTTATACAGTTCAAAAAGAATTACTATCTAATATGCCATACTATCTAGTATCTAGAGAGTAGGTAGTCGGTTTTAGACTTTTATTTATTGAGGCCATGAAAATTTAATAGTAACACTCCAAATACAGAGCGAAGGAGAAATCGAATGGGTAAATCATAAACAATAACAGTGTCTCTCATATCCATTATATTATATATATCATTGCAAGGGTAATAGAAAAGTAAAGAATAATCTCCTTTATTGGAATGAATTTCATGTCTCTGTTGTCATATTTCTCACATCACAGGCACAACCAATACTTGTGGTGTCTGCAAGAGGGTATATATAGTTAATCAAGGATAGATAAGTTCAATTCCACATATTATGACACACATGATTTTCATTAATAAAAATAGATGCACACATAAATACACTACTCACTTGTCATTGATATCGATATCAACTGCAATCATGTTGAGCTAAAGTGAAGAACACTAGTTCATGAGTATTTCATCATTTCATCTTTTAAATTATTTTCTAATTTCTTGATTTCTTTTCATTTTCTTACACTCATTAAAACTCTTGACAACACAAAGTCATTATTAGAGTAAGTTAGAGAAGAAAGTATATGCATTTTATTTTTATGTTTTAAAGAAATCAGTACTTAGATTTCTCTAAATCTGAAAATAGAAACATCCATCAAATTACTCCAGATGAATAAATCCCACCAGAAATTATAATATCTAAACGTATAGAAAGGCCCATCACCAAAAAATATATAATATATTTTACTTGAGTAGGGACACTTGATTCGGCTTTCCACTTTCTATCTTTGAGGTTGAGATTTTCACTTGAGGCTTTGGAACTAGATAGGAATGCAAATATTCTAACGTTTAAAAGCATGTACAACATAGTTCACATAGATGAGAAGTGGTTTTACATGAAAAAAGAGACACACAGATTCTACATGACTCCAGAAGAGGCTGGCCCACATAGAACATGCAAGAGCAAGAAGTTCATCTCAAAAATAATGTTCATGTGTGCAGTGAGTAAACCTCTCTTGGCAGCAAATGGTAATGTGCTATTTGATGGTAAGATTGGAGTGTTTCCTTTCACTCACAAAGTCCCAGCAAAAAGGTCAAGGAAAAAAAGAAGTAGAGGCACATTAGAGACTAAAGCAATTGAGTCAATAACACAGGAAGTGATCAGAGACTATCTGATCAATCAGGTAATGAAATAGTGTTTCTGTTTCATCAAATGATCATTGTAATAAATGATCTCTGTTGTAGATTTTGCCAGCTATAAAAGTAAAATGGCCAGCAGAAGCAAGCAAAGTGATTTACATACAACAAGACAATGTCAAACCACACATCAAGGACTCAGATATAAATTTCAGAGAGGCATCAAATTCAGATGGCTTTGTATTCACTTTGATACAACGGCCACCAAACTCACCAGATCTAAATGTAAATAATTTAGGCTGGTTTAGGAGTATGCAGTCCTTGTAGACTGAAATAGAGACAAATACTGTTAATGAGTTAGTGAATGCAGTGGTTACCTCCTTTGAAAATCTATGCCCTACAAAATTAAATAAGATTTTCTTGACTCTGCAGAGCTGTATGATTGAGATTATGAAACTCAAAGGGCACAATGGCTATAAGATCCCACACATGGGGAAAGATGTTCTTAGTAGGCAAGCAATCTTGCCTCTGAACTTGGAAGTCCCACCAGAATTGGTGAGATAGAGTCTAAATCATTTGATAGAAGCTGGAGGGGGGGAATGAGATAGAAGAATTGAAGAATTCTGTTAGGAAAAACTATCAAGGAACCTCTAGATAAGGTTTTGATGAGATGTCAAAACTATTTATGAAAAACTGACTGAAATTCAAGCTGTAGATCTGAGCTGACCAATCTAGAGCATCAAAGAGGAACTCAATTAAAGTTGAAATCAACCAAACTAGAGTATGGTCTACCAGCTGGGAGGATACGCCAACCAGTCAGAACTCAATCCAACTGAGGATTCGAAGAGACGAACCAGTCAAAACAAACTGACATCTAAGTCAGCTGAGCTGAGGGAGAAAAAAATCGATTAGACTGAAGAAACTGATACGAGATCAATTTAAATTGAAAGACTGGAAGTATCCAACTGATGGCCAAACTGAAGAGAACAGACAAACCAACTAAAGGTCAGAACTGAAGTCAGCCAGCTTGTGATCAGTCAAGCTGATAAGAAAGCTTAAGAAAAAGCAGTCAAACTGACAAGCTAGTCAACAGCTTGTGAATAGTCAAGCTGACAAGAGAGCTTAAGAATGATTAGTCAAACTGACAAGCTAGTCAAAAACTTGAGATCAGCCGAACTGGAGGAAGAAGCTCAGAACTGGCCAACTGAAGTAATAGCCAAACTGAGCTGACAAGCTCAAAACTGCCAACTGGAGCAATAGCCAAACTGAGCTGACAAACTCAGAACTGCCAACTGGAGCAATAGCCAAACTGAGCATACAAGCTTAGAACTGCCAGCTGGAGTAATAGCCGAACTGAACAGACAAGTTTAGAACTACCAACTGGAACTCAAAGTTGCTAAAACTGAAGCTCAGAACTGCCAGCCAGAGAACCCTGGAGTTATTGCTCAACCGGCGAATCTTGGAATAAATGCTTCAACGGAGATCCTGGAATTAAATATCCAATGGAGATCGATTGGCAAAGCAACGGCTACTTCAATCAAAAGCTCCAGCGATCAATAAAGACCATCTTCCATTGATGAACCAACAGAGCCACCGATCAATGGAACTCAACGGTCATAAAATCACTCCTCTATAAAAGACGAGTGAATCAAAGTTTTAAACACTCTAGCCTCCAAGACTTTTTGCAATACTTATTCTTGAAGCCTTCATTCAAGCAGAACTTTCTTCTTCCCCCCTCACAAAGCTCAAGTTCAGCATTTGCTAAAAACTGCGAGAGTCTAACTGAGAAGAAGAATTCACAGAGTCAAAACATTCAGCCAGCTGTTGATAATCTAGCCAAGGCAGCTTTCTCAGTTTCTGCAACACAACTATCAACTATCCAGCTCAATTGAAGGAGCACATCAGTTGATACCTCTTGTTCAAGATTAACCTCTTGAAGATCGAAAAAGATCTAAAATCTTATAAAGATGTCAATAGCACCTACCTTCCTAGCGAGCAGTTAGGGACTTCAAGTGGGAGCCGTTGACCCGCTGAGGTAGCGAGCAGTTACCAGGTTCAGCCAACTGTCCTTTATTGTGTAATTTGTAAAGAAACTCAAGTTATATAGTGAAGTTGCCCTTCTGCGGAAGGAAGAGAGGACGTAGGAGTTTGAGACTTCGAACCTCTATAAATCATCTGTGTGCTGTACTGTTTTGATTACTTGCATATCTTTGAACTGTACACAAGCTCACACAATCTGCACTCAAGTTGTCAAAAAGTGCTCAACCAAATTGTGCATAGATAAGTTCATCAGCGAGTCAAGGGCCCTTATTATTCCGCAATTTGAAATAAAAGTTTTTAATCAGTTTATTCACCCCCCCTCTAAACTGATATCGACTCGCCCGGGACCAACAAGTGGTATCAGAGCGGTTGATTCTAAGGATCAGCCGTTTCTACAGATCAACTGAATCAGATTTACTTATCTGTGCTAACATTTCAAGCTATGGGAAACCATAAGCTACCTTTATTTTCAGTTGAGAATTATGATAATTGGAGCAGGAGAATGAAGATACATCTCTGCTCGATCCATGAAAACATATGGGAAGTTATTGAAGATGGTCCAATCATCATCATGATGGACAATGATGCTCACATAGTTGATATCAATCAACCAGCAAGGATCCCAAAGCCAACTAATCTTCTCACCAGTGAAGAGAAGAAGTTAAAGAATCTAGAATTCGTTGCTCAAGCTGCACTATTTCAAACCCTAGATGAGGACAGAATGAAGGACACAAAGAACTGCACAACTGCCAAAGAGATATGGGATTTACTAGCTGATCTATGTCAAGAATCCGAAGCCATCAAAGGAAACAAGCTCCAACTGGCAGTAGACAGATATGAGTCCTTCAAAATACAGCCAGAAGAGTCCATCTCAAGCCTTGAAACCAGATTTCTAGGCATCATCAGTGAGATGACCAACCTCGGGAGAAGTTATCCCAATTCTGAGATGAATTCCAAAGTTTTGGATAATCTCACTGAAGAATGGGACATGAAAGTAATAGCTACAAAAGAATCAAGAAATCTAAATAGCATCACTCCCAGAGAATTGTTTGGCTCTCTCAAAGCTCATGAGTACAGCCTAAATCGGAAAAAGGAAGCATCAACATCGTCAGTTCAAGATGCAGCCTTCTATGGTGAAAAGAATCGGTTTAGAGATACTTGAGGAAGGAACAACTTCCAACCTAGGAGCTCACCAGCCAGAGAAATCAAGACGGATCTTCATCCGAACGAAAAAGAGAAACAACTGAAAAAAAGGAGAACCTGACTGAAGACATCAATGATCAAATTCAGTCAGTTACCAGGTTGTTAGAAAAGCTAAAGAGAGTTCGGGATAAACAATTAGTTCCACCTCAAACTGATGAAATCCCAAAAGATGAGAGAACTCATCAACCAGCTGAATGATCAGCTGAACCGTTTAGAGGTGGCAATCAAAATCTAGGAGAATGTTTTCACTGCCACAAACAAGGACACTACAGATATGAATGTCCAGAACTTCCTAAAGACAAGAAAGACAAAGTAAGGAGGAGCTTCTTTAAAAGGAAAGCAATGGTTGCAAACTACGAGAATGTTGTGCTAGACGATTCAGACTATCCATCTGGAATTGATTCTGATGGCTACAGCTCAGATGATGAAGCACTATTTTGCCTTATGGCTGACAATGATGAAAATGTTAGTATAGCTGATTCTCAAATCTCCTTCTATCATATTAATGAAGCAACTGTCTCTAGTAATGAACTTGATATAAAACTTATGATGCTAGAAGATCAATTAGCCTCAATATCCTGCTTGCATGTTGAATTGAAAGATGAAAATGATGAACTGAGAAATAAAGTTAGAAAACTGAGCATTGATCATGAAAGAATGCATTATCTTGAGTCCCAGTTTGTAGAATTTGAAAAGTTAAAATTCAGAACTGTCGATCTAGATGCTGAGAATCAAAAACTCAAGCAAGAGATCCATGAGAGAGAAAAAGTAACTCTGAAGTTCAAAAAGGGATCTCAAACTCTAGATGAGATACTAAATCATCAGAGAACTGGAACCAGTAGCACAGGGCTAGGATATAGCAAGTTCACTGCCTTAGAGAAAGGAAAGAAAATTGCTCAACCTAGTGATAAATGAATCCTAAAAGGGTTCACCAGGTCACTTCATGATTAGCTAGCTGAGCCAACTAAAGGCAAATGAATATTGAGAAATCCTCAAACTCAGCCTAGACAATTCAGTCATTTCTCCCAACCAAAAACACCAGGTCAACTGAAGCCAAAATTCCAGTCAAGACCAACAGTTCACTCAAACCAATCCATTCATTCAAAGCCTTCAGTTCAACAAAGACCACCAGCTCAACACAGAATGCCCCCCAAGGCAAACTGATAAATCAGTCCACTTTAGAAAGAAAAACCAGTTTAGATCTCAAGCCTATCCTACCAAGAAGTTCAACCAGAACATCTATAAGAGAGATCAAAGAAACTCGTTTGAACCCTACCATCACTATAACGAGTACCTAGATTCCAGAAATGAACCAAAAGGGTTCAATCCAATAAACTGGAAATATACAAGGCACTAGCCTGATCAAAGAGCTCAAAGGTCTCAAGACCAAAGCATTTTAGTTGAATTGTTTTATCCTACTAACTATCAGCGCAAGTACCATTCAATTGATTCAACTCAAAATAGAAGAGTTGAAAGAAAATCTAAACTGGTCAAGCGATCCAAATCAGTTGGATCACTAAATGATAAAAAGCCAAAAGTTTGGCAAGTTTGGATTCCAAAAAGCTTAATGTATCAACAAGGACCCGATATGAAACGGGTCCCTAAATGCTAATCCTTGTTTTTGCAGGATAAGAGCATTTTATCTATGAAGAAAACCAAAGATATCTGGTATCTAGATAGCGGGTGCTCCAAGCACATGACCGGAGATAGAGAAGATCTCGATGGTTATAAAGAAGTCAAAGGTCCACTTGTCACATTTGGAGACAACTCCAAAAGCCGAACCATTGGAGAAGGGTTTGTGGTCAAGGAAAAAGTTGTAGTAAATGGAGTCTCCCATGTGGATGGACTAAAACACAAATTGCTCAGCATCAGCCAACTGTGCGATAATGGCTACTCAGTTGACTTCACCAAAAACTCCTGCAACATAAGAGACAAGTCAACTGGAGTAATTCTTCTCACTAGCATAAGGAGAGGCAATATGTATATTGTTGACTGGTCAACCGGCTACTCAGAAGCTTGCTTTCTTTCAAAGGGATCAACTGAAGCAAGCTGGCCATGGCATCGATGACTGAACCACCTCAACTTCAAAACAATCAACTACTTAGCCAAGAAAGAGCTAGTTGATGGGCTTCCCAAGGAGATATATAAGAAAACAGGTGTGTGTGGACCATGCCAAAAAGGGAAGCAAGTGAAGTCATCCTTCAAGAATAGGAGTCATCCACCAGGAACAACTGATTGCCTCCAACTGCTATATATGGATCTGTTTGGTCCAGTCAGACCACAGACCCCAAAAGGCAAAAGATTCACTCTTGTAGTAGTTGATGATTTCTCAAGATATACGTGGGTGGAATTCTTGAGGAGCAAAGATGAAACTTACGACAAGCTAACGGCGCTGATCAGAAGGCTACAAACTGAAAAAGAGAGATCAGTTCAAAGGATTTGCTCCAACAATGGAACTGAATTTATGAATCAGCAAATGATCAGTTTTCTCAACCAACTTGGAATCACTCATGAACACTCAGCTGCAAGGACTCCACAACAAAATGGAGTAGCTGAACGGTGAAACTGGACACTTAAAGAAGCAGCTCGAGCAATGATAGCTGATGCCAACATAGCTGAAGGTTACTGGGCTGAAGCAGTCAACACAACTTGCCATAATCAAAATCGAAGTGCCATCGTAGCCACACATGATAAAATACCCTATGAGCTGTATAAGGGTCGTAAGCCTTCCATTTCATATTTTAAAGTATTTGGCTGTAAATGTTATATTCACAATAATGGTAAGACTCAACTGAAAGCCTTCAGTGCTAAAGCTGATGAGGGAATATTTCTTAGGTATAATTCACCTCACGCACAAGCTTACAGAGTGTTCAATAAACGAACTCTTGTTGTGGAAATAACATGTCATGTGGTATTTGATGAATTTGCTAATGAGTACAGGAATAAAGATACAGTAGACACATCAGTTCAAGTACTGCCTAGTGAAACTGAGAACTCGCAGGACTATGTGGATCACATTGTTCCAGAGCGGCTTAAAGTTTCACTAGAAGAAGGAAATGAAACTGGTACTAAACCAGTTGAGAGCAATATGGTCAATGAAGACATAAATCGTGCTGAGACCATAAACCCCACAACTGAAACAGGGGGAAGAACTGATGAAGATGCCAAACCAACTGATGAAAGGGTGACTGATGACATCACCATAGTAGAACCAGCTGAAGCTATCTTACCCAAATGGCTCCGAAGCCATCCAACTGACAAGATAGTTGGTGATCCAAGAAGTCGAGTCCAAACCAGAAGTTCAACTGAGCATGCATTATTCACATGCTTCATATCTCAAACGGAACCAGCAAACGTGAAAGAAGCCTTAGAAGATGCAGACTGGATCATGGCCATGCAAGAAGAACTGAATCAGTTCACAAGAAATGACGTATGGTTTCTTGTCGATAGACAAAAACTCAGAAGGTCATTGGTACAAAATGGGTTTTTCGCAACAAGCTTGATGAACAAGGTGTGATCACAAGGAACAAGGCAAGACTGGTAGCTAAAGGATACTTACAAAGTGAAGGGATTGACTTTGATGAGATATTCGCACCAGTTGCAAGATTGGAAGCCATCAGACTGTTCCTAGCCTATGCAGCTCACTTCAACTTCACAGTCTATCAAATGGATGTCAAGAGTGCTTTTCTTCAAGGAATGCTCAAGGAAGACGTATATGTCGAGCAACCGCCAGGATTTGAAATTGGGGATCAAGTCTTCAAGCTGAAGAAAGCCCTCTACGGATTGAAACAAGCTCCTAGAGCATGGTATGAAACTCTCACAACATTCTTGCTGAAAAATAATTTTCAAAAGGGAGTCATTGATCGAACTCTATTCCGAATAGAATGATCAACTGAGATCTTAATGGTTCAAATTTATGTGGATGACATAATTTTTGGATAAAAAGCAAAGATCTATGCACACGATTCGCTCAACTGATGCAAAGCGAATTTGAGATGAGCATGATGGGAGAAATCACATTCTTCCTTGGACTCGAAGTGAAGCAGCTGAAAGATGGGATCTTTATCAGCCAGGCCAAGTACACTAAGGAGCTAGTTAAGAAGTTTGGAGTTAATAAAGGAAAAACTCTCAAGATTCCTATGAATACATCAGTTCAGCTAACTCTTGATGAAGAAAGAGAATCATTTAGCCAACCATATTATAGAGGAATCATTGGGTCGCTACTTTATCTAACAGCTAGCCGACCAGACATCTTCTACTCAGTCAGTCTATGCGCATGGTTTCAAGCCAACCCAAAGAAAAGCCACCTTGAAGCAGCAAAGAGGATTATCAAATATCTCAAAGGAACCATAAATCTTGGACTATGGTATCCCAGAGATGACAATTTGAGTCTAATTGGTTATTCAGATTCAGACTTTGGTGGATGCAAGATCGATAGAAAAAACACCAGTGGAACATGTCAGTTTATTGGAAGCAAACTGATATCCTGGTTTAGCAAGAAGCAGCACTCAGTTGCCACGTCAACAACTGAAGCAGAATATGGAGCTGCGGGAAGCTGCTGTGCTCAGATACTCTGGATGAAGCAACAGTTGAAGGACTACAAAGTCGAAACTGAAGAAGTGTCTATATTCTGTGACAACAATAGTGCAATTGCAATATCTCAGAATCCAGTTCCGCATTCAAGAACTAAGCACATTGACATAAGACATCACTTCATCAGAGATCACATCGAGAAGAAGGACATATGCATCAAATATGTCAACACGGAGAAGCAGATAGCTGACATCTTCACTAAACCATTGCCTGAGGCAAGGTTTATGGAGCTATGCATACAACTAGGGCTACTTGAGCTAGCATCAAAGGATGAAGACGGTCAACCGAAAGAAAAAGGTTAAGAAACCATTCCGGCTGAAGAGAGAAACTGAACCGAAAGGCTTCAACTCATCATGAGAAGTTAATAACTGAAAAATTCGTTAAACTGATCAGTTGGACACATAAGCTATTGATAAGTCCATTTATTTCGTGTTTTTATGGACATTTTATCCTCTATAAATGTCATTTTTAGTGTGTTTTAAGTCGAAAAGAATCAGGTTGCGGTCAGAGGGCATTCCAAGAGTCGAGTCTGGCGGAAGGGGCATTTTATGCCCAATTATTCATGATTATCTCACACATATGTTCCTCAGAGGCACATGGGACTTCTTCAGTATCCATCCCATATTCGGTCAGCGAAGTGGGCATATCAGATATGGATGGAGCTGACAGATGATGCCATGCCCACAGTACTCGCACAGACTCGACCACAGGTCAGAATGGGCATTCCCGTGAAACTCGAAAATCAGTTGGAGGAGAGATGGTGGAAGATAGCTACACTTCCGAAGAAGAGTTGGAACTAAGCTGGACTCCTAGAAGGCGCTGCAACAAAGAGATAAGCTCAACCGAAGAAGATAAGAGTAATCCCTAAAAAATAGAGATTTGATAAAGCTGAAGCTTATCCAACCGATCAGAGAGGGACACGCCGTTCTGGAATTTCAGCAGAAGACCCCCGCTTGTGGGGGAAACTCCACTCAGAAATGTAGTTATTTAAACAAATTTAGTCTCTGGGAAAACAATCTTTAGACACTCTGAAACATTTCTATATTTTATATTTCTGCATTTCATTTTCAGTACGCTGCTTAGGCAGCCAAAAACATTCCGAAAGGTCTTAAACCTTTGGGACTTAGGTTATGTTTATGCTACTCAACGTTGGAGTTGAGTTTTCGCTAAATTAATTCAGTAAGTTTTTTTTTTATTTTATGTCTTTAATTTCTGCAGTTTCAATTATGTCTAGCCTTCTCGGCTAGATCTTTAATTCTGGCATTTGAATGATGGAATTGGTTTGAGTATAAATCTGGACTCGTGAGGCCAAAATGGGCATAACAATGCATGATAAGTTTCCGTTAATTCTTGAGCCTTGTTCCACGTGAGTGTGTGTTTGAAATGCCCAATGTGGCTGATCACTCGTTAGGTAAAAAGGGCACACCACTATTAATTGAATTGGCGAATCGTGACTGTGTGTCGATTCATATAGTAATAAGGGAATTAATGGGGTGTTGTAGGCACAAGAGGAATCAGTTGAACACAACAGATCTGGGTCCGTCTAGGGCACACTGCTGCTTGTTTGCTTACATCTCTTAGAGGAATCGGGAGGTGGGTAACTGGTTAGGGATTTAATCGAAGAGGAATCACTTGTAAACCTAAAATGAAAAGATGGATGAGGAGACGCAGAGAGGAATCTGGTCACCATAACTAGATGACCTATCATGTATGAAAATCGGTGTGCCCATGATTGAGTTGTTTTATGTTTAAAACTAAATTCTAATTCAAATGCCAGAACCTTTTGTTATTTGATATTTTCTTTAGTTTCTTTTGCAGATTTACATTCAGTTTAGTGACAACACCAAAACCCCCTTGTGATTGGTTACTTGAAGATAGAATCACAACAACTCTTTGTGGGATCGACCCGTACTCATTGGCTAGCTACGCTCACTGTGGGCACAGGATTTTACAAAGTTATTTTTGAGCACGAAACGACCGCGCGTCAAAATTGGCGCCGTTGCCGGAGAGCTGGTTTCTAGTGATTTTATCTTCCACAATTGGTGAGCTTGGAAGTTGATGCCCAGGGGCTCTTCAGAGGAGACTCTATTGTACGATCCGGAGATAGAGAAGACTTCGAGAAAAAACAGGGCAGCAGTGAAGAGGGCACGCCAAGCAGCAAATAGACCTCCTGAGCCCACACCACCACCAGAGAATCAAGAAGATCAAGGAGACGAAGGGCACGAGGAGGAAGGACAATTTGAGAACGGCCACAACATCAACATGGCCGCAAATGGAAATTCCGCGAATGGCAATGCGGATGATAACAGGACTTTAAGGTAGTTGGTCTTCCCGACCAACATGAATTTGCGCCCAATGGGCATTACACTCCCAGCTGTGACTTAGAACTAGGATATTCACGCAAACTTTATCCAGATCTTGCCGAAGTTCCACGAAATGCCTGGAGAGGATCCACAAAGGCATTTGCAAGATTTTGAGATGGTTTGCCAAACTCAACCATCCGACCATGGACGAGAAGAGTATGTGCGGTTGGTCTCGTTTCCTTTTACTCTTCAAGATGGGGCATGGGACTGGCTGTACACACTACCCACTGGCGCTGTGACCACATGGAGACAACTTCAACAGAAGTTTTTGGAAAAATATTTCCCAGCATCCAGAGTGCAAGAAATGAGAAGAAGGATAGGGAGCCTGAAGATGGGAACTAACGAAAATTTCTATGACTAATGGGGAAGATTTCAGGCGATGCTGGCGAAATGCCCACAACACCAGATTACTGAACACGATTTGATTCAGTATTTTGTTGGAGAATTGAGACCACATGAGAGGACGATCGTGAATGCCTCATGTGGAGGATCCATTTTGAACAAACAGCTTGTTGAAGCATTCAGAATTCTCACAAAAATGGCTGAAGACAACCGAGACTTTGGTGGATAGAACATTCGGGTTGTAAGTGAATCAGAAAGGGCACCGGACTAGGACAGCAGGATTGATAGATTGTGCGACAAGATCAAAAAAATCTTGTCCGATGCAAGCATGGCGAAGAAGCCCAGACCTTGTGGGGTATGCAAAAGCATATCTCATTTCACTGATGAATGCTCTACTCTACAAGACGAAATGGAAGAAGTGAATGCTAGAGGGGGCCAAAATGGGCATTCCAGAAGATATGATCCTCATTCCCAGACTTATAATCCTGGCTGGAGAGACCATGAAAATTTTAGATGAAAAAGGCCAGAGGATGGACATCCTGCACGCCCATTGCCACCACCAGAGGAAAAAAGGAAGCAAAGGCTAGAGAATCTTGTGTTTGCTATAGCTGAGGAGAATGAGAAGTTTAAGCAAGAGACGCGAGCTGGACTCTCGCATATGAGCAAGCAAATCAATCAGCTGGCTCAAGCTATGCACAAGATAGAGGAGAAAAATGGAAAGTTACCCTCTCAGGTCGAGAATCCAAGAGAACAAGTGAATGCAGTAGCATTAAGGAGTGGAAAGGAGCTTCTGGAGATGGTCAGGCCAAGAGAAGAGAAGGATGATGTGCCCTTGGAGGAAGAAGTGGAAAAAATTCCCACAGAAGACAAGGCACAAGAAGCTGAGCAGACTAATACTGTGCCCATCCCGGAAGAGAATCAGTCTGCCAATGTGCCCATTCCAGAGAGACAGAAACCTCTCTTTCCAGGGAGATTGACACAAAATAGAAAAGAAGAGGAAACTAGGGAGATGCTAAAAGTATTCAGCAAGGTGGAGATCAACATTCCACTGATCGAAGTAATCAAGCAAGTACTGCGGTATGCCCGGTTTCTAAAAGAACTCTGCACCAGAAAGGTGCGCTTTAATGATGATGCGAGGTTCCTAGTTGGGAAAATGTATCGGCTGTAATACAGAGGAAGCTACCCAAGAAGTGTGATGATCCAGGGATGTTCATGATTTTTTGCATTATTGGAGATAGAAAAGTCGAAAAGGCCATGCTGGATTTGGGAGCATCAATCAATGTAATGCCCCTGTCGGTGTTCAAAGAATTGAGGATTGGACCTCTGAAGGAGACCCGTGTGGTCATTCAGTTAGCTGATCGATCTAATGTTTATCCAGAAGGCCTCATTGAAGATGTATTGGTCAAAGTGGATGAGCTTATCTTCGCAGCAGATTTTTATGTGCTTGATATGGGCACAACGACTTCAAAATCTTCAGTTTTGTTGCTGGAAAGACCTTTCACGAAGACAGCTCGAACCAAGATTGATGTAGACAAGGGCACACTGACGTGTGAGTTTGATGGGAAGAAGGTGACGTTCAATATTTTTGAAGCCATGAAGCACCCCCCGGATACAGAAAATTGTAATTTTGTGAACACATTTTATTCCCCGAGCCGTTCTACTTTATCCATGGTAAGCAACAAAGAACCATTGGAGTGGGCATTGTGGGATGGACTGATTGACCAGGATGCCCTATATGAGGATGATGACATAAGGGATGGGACATGGGATTTCTGAGAGGGGCATTGAGGTTGATAAAGCCAAAGTAGATATAATAGAAAAATTGCCATATCCCACTTCTGTGAAGCAAGTGAGAGGATTTCTGGGGCACGCTGGATTTTACAGGAGGTTCATTAAGGACTTTGCGAAAATTGCCCAGCCTATTACTCACTTATTGCAGCAAGATGTTCCATTTGAATTCGATGAAGAATGTAAGAAGACATTCAATTTTCTGAAGAACTAACTGGTCACGGCACCAGTCATTCAACCACCAGATTGGGGAATGCCCTTTGAGATTATGTGTGACGCCAGTGGCTACGCTGTGGGCGCGGTACTGGGTCAAAAGAGAGGAAAAGAAAGCCATGCAATTTACTATGCCTCCAAGACTCTGAATGGGGCATAGTGCAATTACACCACTACTGAAAATGAGCTATTGGTAGTAGTGTTTGCATTTGAGAAGTTTCGATCTTATCTCTTGGGAGTAAAGAGCATTGTCTATACAGATCATGGTGCACTGAGGCACTTGATGACCAAGAAGGAGACGAAACCAAAACTAATTAGGTGGATCCTGCTTTTACAAGAGTTTGATGTCGAAATAAAAGATAAGAGTGGGGCACATAACTTGGTGGCTGACCATCTGAGTCGGGTCCTGAATGAGAAAGGCGATGAAATGCCCATTGCCGATCATTTTCCTGATGAGCATTTATATTCAGCAAGGGGGCACACTAGCACCCTGGTATGTGGATATAGTGAACTATCTCGAGTCTGGAGAAATGCCTATTGGGTACTCAAGGTACCAGAAAAATAAACTGAGGTACGAGAGCAGGTTCTATGCATGGGATTGCCCTATTCTATGGAGAAGATGTGCTGATCAAATCATCAGAAGATGTGTCCCTGATGAGGAGATAGATGAAATTCTAAAGCATTGTCATAGTTATGCTTGCGGAGGGCATTTCGGACCAAACCGAACAACAAGGAGAATTTTGGATTGTGGGTTCTTTTGGCCCACAATATTCAAGGATGCCTACAACATCTGCAGAAGGTGTGATCAGTGCCAGAGGGTAGGGAACATTACAAGAAGAAATGAAATGCCCATGACGCCAATCATGCCAGTGGAGATTTTTGATATATGGGGAATGGATTTTATGGGACCCTTTCCAAATTCAAGGGGAACCAATACATTATCCTGGCAGTTGATTATGTGTCTAAATGGGTAGAAGCAAAGGCTACTCCTACCAATGATGCAAGGGTGGTAGCCGCATTTCTAAAATCCCATATTTTTAGTTGGTTTGGTGTGCCCAGGTCCATCATCAGTGATCAAGGGACCCACTTTTGCAACCAAACGCTGGAAACATTGTTCAAGAAGTATGGGGTTCACCATAGGGTCACCACACCTTACCATCCCCAAGGAAATGGCTAAGCTGAAGTCTCAAATCGAGAAATTAAAGCCATTCTTGGAAAGGTTGTGGCTCCGAACCGAAAGGATTAGAGTGTTCATCTGGAAGATGCCCTGTGGGCATACCGAACTGCATACAAGACTCCAATTGGGATGTCCCCATACAGGATGTTATTTGGAAAGTGTTGCCATCTGCCAGTCGAGTTAGAACACAAAGCACGATGGGCACTTCAGAAGCTGAACATGGATCCTGATGCCGCTGGGCATTTCAGGAAATTTCAAATTCAAGAGCTGGAAGAAATGAGAATAGAGGCCTATGATAATTCGGTGTTGTATAAGGAAAAGATGAAAAGGCTCCACGATCAAGTAATTCGAAGGAAGAGATTCATCCCCGGACAGAAAGGTCTTTTGTACCACTCAAGGTTCAAGCTTATGGGAGGAGGACTGAGGACCAAGTGGATAGGTCCATTTGAAGTATACGCAGAATGCCCAAATGGGGCAATTGAGCTAATAAATCCTGAAACTTGAGAGCATTTCAAAGTGAATAGTCACCGTGTGAAAGCTTACCTTGGGCACTCTGATGAAGATGTCACAGTGATCTGGCTCGCCGAGCCCACTTACGCCTGATCTGAGGTGATGTCGTGCCCAGGACAATAACTGGGACACTACTGGAAGGCAACCTAGGTTTTTTATTTGTCTTAATCCATTTTTATTTATTTTTAATAAGTTTTCCAGTTGATTAACCTAGTTTATGGAGCAATTTTACGCTTGTTTTGGATAAGTATGGTGTTTGCAGGTTTAGATAATGAGAGAGAAAGATGAAGATAGAATAAATCCCTTGGAAATAGGGATTCTGAAGTGGGGCACTCTGAAGAGATAAAGTTTGTTCCGATTTTTAAGGGGATAAGGCTTATCCATTACCATAGGGCATACTGATCCGAGAGACTCCTAAGGAATCTGAAGAGTCTCATGTCAAATCATGAATAGTGATTTCTTTTATATAAAAGCCTTACCCCACAAAATCTCCACTATCACTTTTATTCGCCCCTTGCAAAAATCAGAACACTCTCTCTCTCAATTTTCCTGTAACCCTAATCTTTGAAAACCTTCAAACTCAACAATGGCGAAGACAAGAGAGAAGAAAGTTGCACCAAAAGCTGGACCAAAGGCACGCTTGGATTTTGAGACCTCTACTGTCTCTGAAGAGCCCTCTCCAACCAAGGTCGTGAAAAAATCCTCTGTCAAACCTAAGGGGAAAGCTGCGTCTGAGGCAGCCATGTCGAGCAAATATGCTAAGGAAACTCCGCCGGAAAAGGAATCTGCACCTGAGGTTGAGGCGACGGAGGAAAGCTCCGCA
Organism: Perilla frutescens; assembly: GCA_026008535.1. Taxonomy (NCBI): domain Eukaryota; kingdom Viridiplantae; phylum Streptophyta; class Magnoliopsida; order Lamiales; family Lamiaceae; genus Perilla; species Perilla frutescens. The sequence continues at coordinate 24,009,232 of BRKX01000015.1, forward strand.
ACCCTGACTCAAACGGAGCAGCAAAATGATGAGATGACTGCAGAGGGCATGCAGGAGGAAGAGGCTACTGAAGAGCCTGCGCCAAAGTCTAAAAAAGGGGCTGAAAAGAAAAAAGATAAACAGCCAGTTAAGGCTCTGACCCCTGTGCCATCGGTGGAGATCGAGGACGAGGAAGATGACGAGGAAGGAGAGGGAGTCGAAGGATGAGAAGAAGTTGAAGAAGAGGGAAACAGAGACAGTGATTTGGACAAATACTTGACTGAAATAGAAGACATTGAAGCTGAAGCCCAACCGGAGAAGGTACCACTGTTTGAAGAAGAGGACGAGGCACCCGCTGACATCAAGAAGTGGGCACTGGAGAAGGTGAAAGGAAAAAGAAAGGTTGGAGAGCCCATTCCAGAGCCAACCGTGCAACCAGAGGTGTCCCAGCAAGGGGATACCGAAGAAGAGAAGGAGCAGCAAGAAACCAATGCGCCCTCCCAAACTCAGGCAGGGTCTGAAGAGCCCTCGGAGGACTCTTCACCCAGGCGAAGGGTGGGGAAATTTGTAAGCATGAAAGCCGGAGCCAAGCTGGCTGGAGAGGCCTCCTCGCGCAAGAGGAAGGCTGAAGAGGGCATTTCAGCCTCTGTGCCTAAAAAAGGCAGAGGGGTGGGGAGCCCCACACCAAGTAAGCCCAACAGTGGCCCGCTACCAGTCAGGGGCATCATCAATTCAAAAGAAGTCCACCGTGAGACACTCGCAGCTCTTGGCATAGAGCATGAGGTAAGGGACTTGTTTTCTGCAATCGGGTGGGAATATTTTCTAGATATGAAGTGTGTGATATTTGCGTCTTTGTCTCGTGATTTTGTCCAAGATTTAAAAATTAAAGCTGTGAACAAGCCTGCTACATCCACTAGGGTTTTATCTTTTAAACTGATGGGTAGAAGTTACTCTATGTCTGCTGATGATTTGAATAGGTTGTTGGGCATCGTGACATACTTGGGCCTCCAGGATGAGGAGTATATCGATGCCATGACTGTAGTGCCCGACTCTGCAGAAGGAGTCGATGCAAAATGGGTTGATATTGGGGATGGATCCGTTTTTCAGAGCGGATCCACAAAAGGGTATTGCTTAAATAATGATGCCTTGAGATTCTGCCATAGGGTGTTGGCATATAATTTCTTCGGTCGAAAGGATAGCTCCAATTCAATCACTAATCAGGAGCTATTTATTTTGTGGTGCATAGTTCATAAAATCAAAATAAATTTTGGTTCTGTAGCCATTGCACACTTTCGGGAGATTAAAACACACCCTAGGCATTGTATTTCTTATGCCCAATTGATCACCCAGATTGCGGTTAGATATAGGCTCCTTGATTTGCATGATACTGATTTAATCCCCCTTCTCCGTGAATATTTTGATCTTAACTGCTTGAGAAGGATGCAAGATGTGGTTGACGATGAGGATGGAAAACCTGTTTTCTTTGTGCCGAGGGCAGACCCCTCGAGCATGCTTTTAGCAATGGCAGGTACATCGAGGAAACCACCAGCAGGGAAGGCACCGCAGAGGGAGCACCCAGTTGCAGTGATCATGAGGAGACTTGAGTTGATTAAGAATGCCCAGTTCCAAACCAATGAAAAGCTGACCCGAATCGAAGCAGCCCTGAAAGCTTATTTCAAACATGTTGGGTTCTCCTACCCAACGCCTGCAACCGACTAGCCTGGTTCTTTCTGTCATTTTAGATTAGGTTTTGTTTTGTTTTTATTCTTTTTTTCTATTTTCTTTGTTGTCATGTTGTTTGAGTCTGTGTCCACACTTTGCAAGTTGCAAAGTGTGTAGGTGGGTAGTTGAGTCAAGCATGCTATTCTATGAGTCTGTGTGGGTATTTCACGTGATGATCCAACTTTAATTGATTTACAGAAAAATCAGCATGCCCATTTAAGATAGGGATGACGAACGAGTTTTAGCATGCCCTGTGAGACTTGAGCCTATATGCTGTATGCTTCATTTTACAGTTTTCTTTCATTCATGAGTGTGAATAATTCTATGCTTATGATGTTCTAGAATTTGCCTTTGTTATGCGTTTAAACTCTGGGAATTATTGATGCACATGTAAATGAGATAGGCCATGTTTTTGCTGAACCACTGAAATAAAATAACTTCCACCAATGACACAGCCCTTGCAGCCTCTTTGAACCTATAAAATGCCCTGGTCGATTTTGTTCTGGGATGGTTTATACTTAACCAAGGCATTATAAAACCTGAAAAGAAAAATTGGAGAAGGCAGAGTTGTTGTTGGGAAGGCATATGTATAAAGGGCCAGGGGGAAATAAAATATAAAAAAAAAAAAGAAAAAAGAAGAAGAAAAAAAGTTATTAGAAAAAGAAAAAAAAAGAGAAAAAAAAGAGTCTGAATAAAACTCCCCCGAGTCTTAAGTGCTCAGAATGCCCAATATAGGAAAATTCAGTGCCTGAACAGGGCACATGAGGGTAGTGAATAAAAAGGAGCTGGGGAGGGGTCTGTACAATCAATAAAAACCCCTCCCACTTAAAATGCCCACTGTAGCCTAAAAAGTCCTATTGATACTAATGCATCATGGTTTTCTGGAGAATGAACGACAGAACTTTGGCAAACTTATGGGACGAATTTGCATATAATTACAGCCGAAATGAGAGTATACACTGAGTGAAGAGAGTCTGTGAGGAACACCAAGCTAAAACTCATTTTTGACCTATTTTAGGTATGCTGAAACTCTGCATTTTTGTTGGATTATTTCTGATGTGCCCACACTGAGTAACATTTTGCATGCTTGTGTCTTGAGTCTGTTTCTTTTCTCTTTTCTTTTCTTTTGTTTTTCTGGATGCGTTGCACCCCATGCTTGAGGACAATCATGCTTAAAGTGTGTAGGTGTGATAAGTCCATTTATTTCATGCTTTTATGGGCATTTTATCCTCTATAAATGTCCTTTTTAGTGTGTTTTGAGTCTAAAAGAACCAGGTTGCGGTCAGAGGGCATTCCAAGAGTCGAGTCTGGCGGAAGGGGCATTTTATGCCCAATTATTCACGATTATCTCACACATATGTTTCTCAGAGGCACAGGGGACTTCTTCAGTATCCATCCCACATTCGGTCAGTGAAGTGGCCATATCAGATATGGATGGAGCTGACAGATGATGCCGTGCCCACAGTACTCGCACAGACTCGACCACAAGTCAGAATGGGCATTCCCATGAAACTCGGAAATTAGTTGGAGGAGAGATGGTGGAAGATAGCTACACTTCCGAAGGAGAGTTGGAACTAAGCTGGACTCCTAGAAGGCGCTGCAACAAAGAAATAAGCTCAACCGAAGAAGATACGAGCAATCCCTAAAAAATAGGGATTTGATAAAGCTGAAGCTTATCCAACCGATCAGAGAGGGGCACGCCGTTTCGGAATTTCAGCAGAAAACCCCCGCTTGTGGGGGAAACTTCACTTGGAAATGTAGTTATTTAAACAAGTTTAGTGTCTGGGAAAACAATCTTTAGACACTCTGAAACATTTCTACATTTTATATTTCTGCATTTCATTTTCAGTACGCTGCTTAGGCAGCCAAAAACAATCCGAAAAGTCTTAAACCTTCGGAACTTAGGTTATGTTTATGCTACTCAACGTTGGAGTTGAGTTTTTGCTAAATTAATTCAGTAATTTTTTGTTTATTTTATGTCTTTAATTTCTGCAGTTTCAATTATGTCTAGCCTTCTCGGCTAGATCTTTAATTCTGGCATTTGAATGATGGAATTGGTTTGAGTATAAATCTGGACTCGTGAGGCCAAAATGGGCATAACAATGTATGATAAGTTTCTGTTAATTCTTGAGCCTTGTTCCACGTGAGTGTGTGTCTGAAATGTCCAATGTGGCTGATCACTCGTTAGGTAAAGAGGGCACACCACTATTAATTGAATTGGCGAATCGTGACTGTGTGTCGATTCATATAGTAATAAGGGAATTAATGGGGTGTTGTGGGCACAAGAGGAATCAGTTGAACACAACAGATCTGGGTCCGTCTAGGGCACACTTATTCTTGTTTGCTTACATCTCTCAGAGGAATCGGGAGGTAGGTAACTGGTTAGGGGTTTAATCGAAGAGGAATCACTTTTAAACCTAAAATGAAAGGATGGATGAGGAGACGCAGAGAGGAATCCGGTCACCATAACTAGATGACCTATCGTGTATGAAAATTGGGGTGCCCATGATCGAGGTGTTTTATGTTTAAAACCAAATTCTAATTCAAATGCCAGAACCTTTTGTTATTTGATATTTTCTTTAGTTTCTTTTGCAGATTTACATTCAGTTTAGTGACAACACCAAAACCCCCTTGTGATTGGTTACTTGAAGATAGAATCGCAACAGCTCTCTATGGGATCGACCCTTACTCATTGGCTAGCTATGCTCACTGTGGGCACAAGAGTTTACAAATATATTTTTGAGCGTGAAACGACCGCGCTTCAGCTATCAGTTTGAAATAAAACGAGAAGCTGTGCAAAGAGAGTAAATTGAAGCTGATCAGCTTATCCAATCAGCTCAACTGAATCATCAGTTCATTTGCTCAAACTGAGGCAAGGAGCAAGGCAGAGTTAGTCAAATGGTCTCAACTAATGATCCAGTCAGTCAAGCAAAACATACCAGCTGCAAAATCATCAAACTGATGGAGAAATGAAAGGAACTGACTTCAACTCAATAAGGAGACATCAGTTTAAGAACCAGCTGAAGGAAAGCAGCAGAACTGAAGGATCAGCTGAACTGAGAAACAGCTGAATTAAAAGTTCAAGCAGTTGAGGAAGTAAGGAACTGATGAGAAAATATCTCAGTTGGAACTGATCAACATGGAGATCATCAGCTACAGTCGAAGCCAACTGATGACGTAATCAGTTTCAAGCCAAGAAGAAACAGCTAGAGAGAAAAGATAAGTTCAAAATTTTCAATAGTGGAAACGGTAAAAACACGTGTCACTCAAATATTACCGTTGAACTCTCTCTCTCTCTCTCCTCACATTTATCTCCAACCGATAGAATTGAAAGACCAATCAACAGGTCGATTGAATTAATCCAACCGTTGAATTTCAGGCATTCGAAATGTCCCAACCGTTGGATGAGCCTTATCTCTCTATATAAATAAGTCGGCTGAATATTCGAGATAAACTTTACATTTCATTGCCGACTTATCTCTCTCTCTCTCTCTCTCTCTCTCTCTCTCTCTCTCTCTTTTCTGGACTAAAGTAAAATTCTTCAACTTGCAAAGATCAATCTCTCAGCCTGACAAATCAATTCCTTCTATCAAAAACATCTTATCAAATATCATGGCTCAAAACCCCATTTGTCGCACTCGCAAGAGATTCAATTTCCGTCAGTCCAGAGAAGATTCCAAAGTATTTTGTGAAAAACTCGACAGAGATAAGTTTTTCAACCCAGCCGGATTCCTTCAAGCCTGCAATGCTTCCCCTCTAAGTGGAATAAAGATCGAAAAGCTTTCTCAGGCCAAGCTGAAGACATTCCTGGAGGAGTTTCCAGAATGCATTTACCCAGAACCAGTTGCTGAATTTTTCTTAAATTCAAATGGTTCCTCAAATCCCAAGAAGATCAGATCTGAAGTAAGAGGACATGAGATCATCGTAACAGCTGAATCTCTAAGCAACATGTTCGATCTACCCAACAAAGGACTCAAGTTGGAAGAAGTTCAAATCAACTTCCAAGAAGCTTATGATTTCTGGAAAAAGGCAGGCGAAACTCAACCGTATAAAAGCAATCATCTCATCTCAAAGTTTCAAGATGAATATCAGGTGCTCGCTGCCATCGCCTCAAAAATTATGGTAGGGACAACTGGCAGTCAATCTGAAATGTCAGAAACAAAATACAAGATCTGCGCCGCCATCTACAACCGAATGGAGATCAACTGGGCACAATATTTTTTCGATCAATTGAAGATATATGTTAATATCATTGAAAGCTGCTGGGATAATAAAAATTCCCACAAAGAATTGGGTACGTTAGTCGGGTCAGTATAATTTTGGAGAAGCAGTTTTCCTGGATGACTGAGGAAACAGGGTTCAAAAGCATAGTCAGCAATGACTTTATTTCAAAACCACTTAAGATCGTGGAAATTGACCCTGACCAAGCTGATCAGTCTAAGAAGAAAAAGCCTGCAACTGAAGGGAAGTGAAAGGAACAGATCACAGGCACTTCCCAGAATATCTCTAATGATGATATTCCTATAGCCCAGAGATACAGGCAACAAAGCTCAGTTGCCACCAGAGTTGACATCATTGGACAATCAGCTAGACAAGCAGCTACCAGATCAGCCTCAAAAAGGAAGAAAGCTGGTCAAACAAAAATGAAAGGAGCCTTACTTTCCAAATCCAAGAAGAGAAGGGAATTAAGTCCCATGCCAGATACAACAGTTCCACCAAATCTAACTATTGAGGATTTGGCTCCATGTGAGAACCCAGAAGTCATTATCCCGGCAAAAGGAATTCCTCACGACGGAGCTGGGGCAGACTATTTTCAAATGACATGTCCCCCAATGGCTCAAGTTAAAGGAAACATAAGAGCCTACTCACAGGGAGAGTCCGTGAAGAAATGGGGTGATGAGACAACACAAAAACATATGGCTCAACACTATGCCCAGGAACTAACTGGCCATGAAGAACTCTTCCACACTTTGACCAGGTACATCTATTGGTTTTTATGGAGACATGTGTATCCATCAGAACCCTTTCTCTCATTGCTCGCGTTCCAGGGAATGAGCTTCTGGAGGCGAGAAGAAGAATGGAGCCTATGGTGGATGGACAGTGAGAATACCGAAATCACTAAGGGCAAACATCTTATGAAGCAGCTACAGCTGAGGAAAGAATGCTCAAATCCATCAGAAGGCTCGATGAAAGATGTGTTTGATGAACTGTGCAAGTTTTAAAGCTTAAAACTGCCCGTCATCACTACAGAAAAAGAACGGGAAAGATGGACGCACTCCCTTGTTCAACACAAATGGCTATTCAATGAATTAATGAAGAAATCACAAACCATCAGTCTGGACAGCCATCAACTGCAGAAAGAGATCAAACATTCACCCTAGTGGATGATCTCATTGATGAAGTGATGAGAGAACTCCACTCTGAGAAATCTCCTCACGAAGCTGAAGATGAAATCAATATCATTCCCGAAGAGTCGGAAGAGTAAGCTGAGAAGACTCAACAATTTGAGAAGTCAGCTGAGCCCCAGACAGCCCCTTCCTAAGAGCCAACTACTGATAAAGGAGCCACCTCATCTATTCCTCTAGCTGATCCAGAGCCAGCTGAGACTGACCAGTCAGCTGATCAGTCAGCTCAAAAAGATGATCAACTTGCCTATCAAATCAGTATGGAGACGGACGAGCTAACCCACACAGTTTCTTATGAGGAACTAATTGGAACTGAAGCAGGCGAGGAAGCTAACTTAAGAGCAGTTCAGTTCAATACTCGACCAAGCAGCTCTACAGTTCAACTCCCGTCTTACTATGTGGAACTGATCCACAGCCTGCAGCAACAGATTAAACTGCACACAGAGCAAATCCAGCGGTTGCAAGCTCATCCAAGACTCCAGTCAGCTGAAACTGAGTCATCAAGCAGCGATGAGGATGAGGAAGATGACGCCACAGAATCACTTGCCAAAAGGAGGAAAACTGATCATAAGAAGGACTAGTGGCTAACAAACGGGATTTTCACCCGTATTTCCGAGCATAACATATTCGTTTTATTGATCTTTTCATATATTTTGATTGTTCTAATGCTTCTTTTCCGTTTTATTTTATAATAAGTGTTTTTAAACACTGTCGTGCAATTTTAGGGCAAAATCGATCGAGTCGGGACTCAAAAGACCGAAGCCGGCGCGACCCGACCGGGGCATGACCGAGCCCGTGTCGCGCCCCCTTATTCTGTTCTGAATTTTGGCATTTTCATTTCATTTTTGTTTTATTTTTATTTTGCGGATTTTTAGGGGTATAAATACCCATCCTCTTTCAAACTAGGGCAACACTTAAATTATTAGCCCCCAAATTGAGAAATTGAGTTTTGGAGAGAAAGTTTTGGAATACAAGTGTGGAAGTTGTGAAGACTTTGGAAGCAAAACGAAAGTTTGAAGATTGTTTCGTCCCTTTTCGGGTTTACTCTTATCTATGATTGTGATTTCTTTCTTCTTTATTCATTTTTGTTTAGTTTCATGTTTGGACATGTCTAGCTAAATTTTCTAGTCCTAGGGTGATATGATTTGACATTAAATGGTTAGGTGAATGGATAGAAAAGCATGTTGATTCCATCTCTTTGTATTTCCATGGATCAATGGTTTGGATTTATCTAACTAGGGTTGGCCTCCTTGAGTTGGATTTTATGTTGATTATGTTTTGAGAGAGACTAATTAGCATTAGGAGTTGATTTATGGGACCATTAGGTATTAAATGAGAATTTATGCCTAGGTGGATTTTTGGTTGATTAATTGTGCTTGAATTTGAGAAAATTGGAGTTTAGTCCTAGAGATAGGAGAATTCCCTTTTGCTCAATTATATCTTAGAAACTCGAGAGAGTCTAGGATTACTCTTGGTTGTAATTAATCTTGAGTGGAATTAATTTGCTTTTTAATCTTGAAACCCATCGTTCGTGTTGATGAATATTACCCTAGGATTTCTTTTACCTATCATTTGTTACCTCTTTTAGTGGATTTGTGATTATTTGAGTTTATTTTAGTTTATTTCCGCGATTTGTTAATTTCCACGTTTAGAGTAAAAGAAAAAAAATCAAATTCAACCTATGATTTTGTGATGCTTGACTTGTAAAACGATATGCATATGGTGCTTGCATGCCTTGGATTATCTAAATTCCCTGTGGATTCGACCCCAATTTTTCTTGTACTACAATCTGCTTGTATACTTGCAAGTTAAGTTGGGTATTAAAACTCTTAGTAGGAAAAATATTTCATCAAGTTTTTGGCGCCGTTGCTGGGGATTTTTAGTTTTATTCAAGTCTTTTTATGCAACATCAATATAAGTGTTGTTTGCTAGATCAAGTGGTTCTGTTTTATTTTATTTTATTTAAGTATCAAACTTACTTTAAGTTGTTCGCAGGTGGTGTATGCATACAAGGGCACGTGGTGACCCGTTGCTCGAGTTAGATACCGAGATCGAAGCCACGAGTCGTCACAACAATGCTCGAAGAAGAAGAAGAAGACATAGAATGACGGATAATCCACCACCTCCGCCTCCCATCCAAGATCCGTTGATTCTTCAAATGCAAAGACAGTTTGAGGAGATGAGAGGACAACTTCGGGCCTAAGAGGAAGCGAGGGCTCGAGTTGAAGAAGCACCAATTCAGAACTTGTTCCAACCTATGCTTAATGAGGGGGTTGTCAATGGGCCGGCTATACAAGCCAACAACTTCGAATTGAAGCCAGCATTGATGGCTATGGTGTCCTAAAACCAATTTAGTGGGACGGCACTTGAAGATCCGCACGAACATGTCCACCAATTTTTGGAGATCGCTCGAACGATCAAGATTAATGGGGTGCCCGAGGATGCAATCCATTTGTAGCTATTCTATTTCTCACTGTGGGACAAAGCACGAACATGGTGGTTGAACCAACCACCTAGTTCATTCACCTCATGGAATGACTTGCTCTCTAAATTCCTTCAGAAATTATTTCCTCCTGGAAAGACATTAAAGTTAAAGGGAGAGATAACTCAATTCAAGCAAAGGGATGAAGAGTCATTGTGTGAAGCTTGGGAGCGGTTTAGAGAGATGATTCGCAAGTGTCCGGGCCACGATTTTGGAACGGATCATCAAGTCTGCATTTTTTATGGGGGTTACAAGTCCAACGTTCGAAGTATTCTTGATGCGTCGGCTGGAGGATCATTACTAAATCGAGGACCCGAAGAAGCCGTCACAATCATCGAGGAAATGGCCTCCAATGCCTATCAATGGCCGGGGGAGTGGGAAAATGTACAAATCTTGAAAAAGGTGGAAACTACAAACAATGATGCCATAATCCTTTTAGCCGCCCAGATGACTACTATGAACTCTAAAATAGAGGCTATGGCATCTTCAAGACCGGAGCCTCAAATCATGCCTAACTTAGAGGAAGCGAGCTTCGTTGGTCAAGGGAACTATGGGGGCTACCAAAGGCCTTTCAATCAAGGTTTTAAGCCTCACTTTGGAGGACCACAAGGGTAAGGTGGAAACCAATATCATCCTAGGCCACCACATCCAAATCTTTCTTACTCAAACCCGAACAATCACCTCCAACCGCCTCCCGGATTTTCGGTTACAAATGGAGTCATTGATGAGGACAAGAAGCCCAAACTTGACGAGCTCCTTATGGCTTTCATGAATAAGACCGATAAATACATGGGGGATTCTCAAGCACGTTTTGAGAAGATAGAAGGAAATCAAGCCGCGGTGAATACTCAACTAAAGGTGTTAGAAAAACAGATGTGGCAACTTGCCTCGGCTTTAGGAGGTCAACACCACCCGGGACAATTCCCCTCAAACACTACCATTAACCCCAAGGAGAATTGTAAGGCAATAACCCTTCGAAGTGGAACATCTTATAAGGAGCCCGATATGCCCGATCAAGAGAAAGAAGCTTTGGGTGAGGAAGAGCCAATGGAAGAACAAAGAGGGGATGATGAAGGTGAGAAGGAAGACGCTATAAGGAAAGCAAAAGGGGTCCCTAGGAATCAAAGAGACGTTGAGTCAAAGATGGATGTGCCTTATCCTCAGAGGCTTCGAAAAATTAAGCATGAGGAACAATTTTCCAAATTTTTGGACATCTTCAGAAGAGTGCAAATAAACATACCCCTTGTGGAGGCTTTACAAAAAATGCCTACGTATGCTAAATTTCTTAAGGAGGTGGTTATGAAAAAAAGGAGGTTGGGCAATTATGAGACCGTTAATCTAACGGAAAATTGTAGTGCATTGATTCAACAAAAATTGCCCGCCAAAATGAAGGACCCTGGAAGTTTTAACATCACAGTGACCATTGGAGATAGCCAAGAGAGGAGGGCCCTTTGTGATCTTGGTGCAAGTATAAATCTCATGCCATTGTCATTTTTCCTTAGGTTAAATGTGGGAGAGATAAAACCCAAGACAATCTGTTTGCAAATGGCGGATAGGTCGCTAACCTACCCAAAGGAAATTGTGGAAGATGTTCTCGTTAAGGTGAACGACTTCATATTCCTCGTGGATTTCGTCATCTTGGACATGGAGGAGGACAAAAATGTGCCCCTCATTTTGGGAAGGCCATTCTTGGCAACGGGTAAGGCACTCATTGACGTGTCGAAAGGAGAGCTCATACTTCGTTTGAACGATGAAAGTAGTACCTTTTCGATTTACAATGCTATGAAGTTTCATGATGATAACGAGGAGTCCATGAGAGTGGAAGAGTGTAAAGTGATGAAGATTGTAGAAGAATGTGTTGAAGAGACAATGATGGAGAATTGCATCTCTCAAGACCCCTTGGAGACCATCTTGTTTGCATCCCTCTACTCTTCTTCTTCTCTTGATGATTTTAATGATAATATCGATATTGTGGATTGTGTGTTTGCTCTTGATTCCCCACAGGAAATCCCAAGACGAGAAAATCACTTTTTTCCATTAAGGGATGGAAAAGAGGAAGCACTGAAGAATGAAGGAGGAGAGAAAAAGGAGACCAAGGAAGAGTTGAAGCCCCTTCCAGGACACTTGAGGTATGCTTTCTTAGGTGAAAATGAAACTTACCCCGTAATAGTGTCGGCTTATTTGTCAGCATGTGAGCTAGATAAATTGCTTAGAGTCTTGAGGAAGTATAAGTCCACTCTAGGTTGGTCTATTGCTGACTTGAAAGGGATTAGCCCGTCTGTGTGTATGCATAGAATTTTGCTTGAGGATGAATACAAACCATGTATGCAACCACAACGAAGGTTAAACCCCATTATGCAAGAAGTCATGAGAAAAGAAGTTTTGAAATGGCTTGATGCGGGTATAATTTATGCTATATCTGATAGCGAGTGGGTTAGCCCCACTCAGGTTGTAGCCAAAAAGGGGGGCATTACAGTAGTCCAAAATGAGGGTAGTAAATCCATTGCTACTAGAGTTGTCACAGGTTGGAAGGTTTGCATAGATTATCGAGCTCTAAATGCTGCCACTAGGAAGGACCATTTTCCCCTACCATTCATTGATCAAATGTTGGATAGGTTAGCTGGATATGAGTTCTATTGTTTTCTAGATGGCTATTCCGGGTACAATCAAATTCTAATAGCTCCTGAAGACCGACATAAGGCAGCATTCACTTGTCCCTATGGAATTTTTGCTTTTCGCATGATGTCTTTCGGTTTGTGTAATGCTCCGGCTACTTTCCAAAGATGCATGATGTCAATCTTTCATGATTTAATTGAAAAGATAATGGAGGTCTTTATGGATGATTTCTCGATCTTTGGAAATTCTTTTGATAATTGCTTGGATAACTTAACACGAGTTTTGCAGCGTTGTGAGGAAACTAACCTTGTCTTAAACTGGGAAAAATGCCATTTTATGGTGAGAGACGGAATAGTCCTTGGCCACAAAGTGTCCGCTGCAGGCTTGGAGGTGGATCGAGCCAAAATAGTAGCCATTGAGAAGCTTCCACCCCCTACTAATGAAAAGGGAGTCCGGAGTTTCCTTGGCCATGCCGGGTTCTATCGGCGTTTCATTAAGGATTTTTCAAAAATTTCAAAACCTTTGTGTAAATTGCTTGAAAAATTTAATGAGTTTGTATTTGATGGCGAATGTGTGCAGGCGTTTGAGACCCTGAAGAAGGCCCTTATGACGGCCTCGGTACTCATTGCCCCGGATTGGAGTGAGTCATTTGAGCTCATGTGTGATGCAAGCGAGGTAGCCGTGGGGGCCGCATTAGGGCAAAGAAGAGAAAAGTTGTTCCGGGTGATCTACTACGGAAGCAAGACTTTGGACCCGGCACAAATTAATTACACAACCACGGAAAAAGAGTTATTGGCGGTCGTATATGCTTTTGATAAGTTCTGGCCCTATCTCATTGGGGCCCGAACTATCGTGCATACAGTTCATGCGGCCCTGCGACATCTATTTGCTAAGAAGGATGCCAAACCTAGATTGATACGATGGATTTTGTTGCTGCAAGAGTTTGACTTGGAGATCAAGGACCGGAGAGGTTGTGAGAATGTGGTGGCGGACCACCTTTCTCGGCTTGAACATATCTCGGATGAGTTAGATGACAAGAGGCCAATAAACGATGATTTTTCGGATGAAAAGATACTAGCCATAAGAGCCACAACACCATGGTTTGCGGACTTTGTGAATTACTTGGTGGCAGGGGTCAAGCCCGTGGAGCTCGAGAGTTATAAAAGAAAAAAATTCTTTCATGATGTGAAGTTTTTCATTTGGGATGAACCATATCTATACAGGTGATGTGCCGACTTGATTTTGAGGAGGTGTATACCTGAAGATCAATGGAGAGAAATCCTTGAAGCATGCCATATCGGGCCAAGTGGTGGCCATTTTGGCGCCAATCGGACCGCTAGGAAGGTTCTCCAAAGTGGATTCTATTGGCCTACATTGTTTAAAGACGCAGGAGGGTTTGTAAAGAGTTGTGAACAATGTCAGAAGATGGGGTCAATTTCCAAAAGAGACGAGATGCCTATGAGAAATACAATTGAAGTGGAACTCTTCGATGTGTGGGGTATAGATTTTATGGGCCCGTTTGTAGCCTCTGAAGGAAATGTGTACATACTTTTGGCCGTTGACTATGTTTCCCATTGGATAGAAGCGGTGCCCACAAAGACGAATGACTCTAAGGTGGTACTCAAATTCTTGAGGAGGAACATACTAACACGTTTCGGTGCTCCGAGAGCCCTCATCAGTGATGGTGGTTCCCACTTCTGTAATAGATGGACGTCGATGCTACTTGCTAGGCATGGGGTGAAGCACAAAATCACCACACCATATCACCCCTAAGACAATGGTCAGGCGGAGTTAGCAAACAGAGAAGTCAAGCAAATTCTGCAGAAGGTAGTTAAGACTAATGGCAAAGACTGGGCCTCATTGTTTGATGAGGCACTTTGGGCATATAGGACCGCCTATAAGACGCTGTTAGGAATGTCACCATATCAACTAGTCTTTGGAAAGTCATGCCACGTACCAGTTGAGCTCACTCACAAGGCTTTTTGGGCAACAAAGAAGCTCAATTTTGATCCTATGGCATCGAGAGGAGAATGGATCTTCCAATTGAATGAACTTGACGAGTTTAGGATGGAAGCTTTTGAAAATTCCTCAATTTACAAGCTCCGGGCAAAGTGTTACCATGACAAGCTCATAAGAAACAAAGAATTAGCCCCAGGAGACGAGGTACTTCTATTTAATTCAAGACTTAAGCTCTTCCCCGAGAAGTTGAAAACAAAGTGGAGTGGCCCATTCACGATTGAGAGGATTTTTGATGGAGGCGCCATTGAGCTCAAAGGAAGGGATGGATGCCTTTTTGTAGTAAATGGGCATCGAGTCAAGAAATTCTATACACCCGAAGACAAACTTGAGCCTACCATGTGTTACCTACAAGATGCCTAATGATTGGTAACCCCGTCAAGCTAACGACGTTAAACTTAGCGCTTGTTGGGAGGCAACCCAATGTTTATTTGTGTTTTATTTTAATTTTCTTAATCCTTTTTATGTTTTCTTAATCTTTGTTAGTTTTATTTATCTTGTCATTTTTGGATTTTGTCTTTTTTTTGTGGGTTTTAATAGTTTGGTTAGTGTAGTGCAAAAGTGCAGGGGATAGGGCCAAAATTTCATCAAGTATGGAGCCCCGAGCATAGTATGACGTGACTCGGTGCCAGAGTCAGCGCGAGTGCGCGTGTACACAGAGGGTGCAAAACCACGTTGCTGGGCGCGACGCAACTCAGAGATGGGATGGCGCGAGCAGCTCAGTCGCGGCCCGACCGAGTACAGGCTGGCACGAGCAACTCAGTCGCGCCCTGAGGCGCGGCCCGACTGCCCAGAGAAGTCGCGCCCCCCCAGTCGCGCCTGACTTACGGGTTTTTAAACCCCTCTCTCCCTTTCATTTCTTTTCACTTCTTCCTCTCGATTTCTCTAAACTCTCGCACCCACACACGCTCACTTTTCATTTCTCCACAATTTGTCACTCTTCCACACACAAGGACACCCCAATCTAAGGTATGGTGTTTCTACTCTCCCCATTTTCTTTTTCTATGGTTTAAATTTGAACTTCAAATATTATTTGGGAAAAATCATGTGTTACTCTTGAAAATGTTTGTTATTGGATTAATGATGCTCCTATCCATGAATCCTAGCCGATTTTATGTTCAATTTTGGTATTTTTGGTCACATTTTAGAATTCCCAAAACTTAGGGTTCTATGCAATTTGGGGATAATTTGATTCTTGTTGTTGATTATGATTCTGTTGCCACAATTGAAATTAATCTCACCCATAGATCCTAGTGATGGTGAAATTTGTGAAGTTCTAGCTATTTGTGTTGAAATGTGAATTTTGTGCATTTAAGGTTTTGGTGATTTTGGGAAAATGCCATGTTTCTTGCACCTTTATGCATGTACCTATGATAGCCAAACCCCAGTTGGGTCACATTGCGGTCTATTGTTGTTGGGAACTCCTAATGAAAAACATGATGGATTAATGAAGCATGAATAGAGATTATGGAGATTTTAGGGGATTGTATGTGTCATTTGGAATTTTATACCTTTGATGAGCTTTAGTTGTGCAATTATATGCCCTGTGATGTTTGATCTAGAATGATGCCCCTCTATGCTAGCTTTTGATGCAAATCTTGACATGTAAAGTTGTGTATAGTTGACATGAATGTTGTTTGGATGTAGTGAGTAGTTGAAGGGGTTGAAAGTGTGTCAGTGGTCTAAAGTGGTGCCTACGCCTGTTTTGTGTTTTATCCTCGAAAATTTATGTTTGATGGAATCATGTTTAGTTTATTCAAGGTATGGCTCGACGAGGTAGAGAGGCACATTGAAGGAGACAAGTAGAGTCCGAGAGTAGTGAGGAGGAAGCTCGGGATTATGATGAGGGTAATGAAGAAGAGGAAGAAGAAAATGAGGAATTTAATGACGAAGAGGCAGGGGACGATGAAGATAACGAAGGAGAAGAAGAGGATATTGATGAAGATGAAGTAGAAGAGGATGAGGCCTCGTTCTCCCCATTGAATTGGAATGGAGATCACCCAAGCGAAGTGGGAGTCTATCTACTGAAACATGAGCACAGAAAGAAATGGTTGCGACTGTCTAAACATTTTGAGATTAAGGCAACCAAGTTTGCGGATGCGGCGGCTGCCCGACAGTTAAGAATTAACGAGGATGTTTGGAGGTTGTTTGGACGATTAGGTTGGACACACGTGCTGGAGGGAGGATGGGTGACTTACCCAGTGCTAGTAAAAGAATTCCTGGCTACATTAAGAGTCAAGTCTACTGATGCAAATGGGCCCATTTGGTGCAAGTTTCGACTGGGAAACCAGAACTGGCGGTTCACTATGGCTGAGATGAACCGTATGTTTGGCACTCCGCGTGATGGAATCTTTAACTCGCACCCTACTTTCCGCCTCAAGGACTTTTGGAGGCGTATCATAGACTCCGATCCCAGGATGGTCTGTTATGACTCGAGCAAAGCTAAGGTCTCCCACATCCAGAATCCGGTCTTCCGTTACATTCAGCGGGTCCTCTCATCCACAGTTCTAGCCCGTCACGAGAATAGTGGTTTCCGCACTCAGGAAATCCACATAATATGGTGTATGTTGAAAGCGATCAACGTGGACTTTGCAACTCATTTTGTTGACCAGTGCATGAGGCAGGCTGCACCGGGTAGTGGGAAGATTTGCATTGGGGGATTGATCACCCCAATTGCTTGAGCTTTGGATGTAGACCTCACCAATTATGTTGCTGTGTCCGGATCCAGGAGGATAAACTTGCAACATCTTCGTAACGCTCGAATGATAGGCTCTGCTGCTCCACCTCCATTCCAGTTCCTCTTGAAGAATCGAGTCCAGTTTCCTCTCCCCAATCCCACTTTCACCTCAATCACCACTTTTGAGGATCAGTGGAACTGGATGATGAGCACACCAGAGCACCGCGCCCTGATGACCGTGATTGATGCCGGTCCACGTAGGTCCCCTCAAGGGGAAGCATCTACATCTCAGGCGCCCAGGGGAGCGAGGCGGTCTAGGGAGGATGTGCAGGAGGAGAGGTTCAGCAACATGGAAGGGATGATGACAGAGATGACGGCCAACTTGGGGAATATGCAGGTAGATATGACTTCCAGATTTGGGGATATGCGAACGGAGATGGATTTACGTTTCACGGGGCTGCAAGAGAACTTTGATGCACACTTCACTGGATTGCAGGAGGATCTGGGCGCCCATTTCACGGGCATGTATGAGGAGATAGACACGAGGTTTTCGAACCTCCAGTCCCATGTTGATTCCCGTTTCACTGGGATCAGTGCTGAAATCCAGGGCCTGCAAGGAAATTTCAATACTTTTCAATCTGGTTTCAATGATTTTGCAGGTTACATGAGGCAGTGAACTGGACAGAGCTCATCTTCACAGCGGCCTTCTCAGCAGTTTCAGCAGTACCCTCCATATCCGTATCCATATCCGCCTTATCCTCCATACCAGTCACAGCAGCCACCTCAAGACAGAGATCGCTCTGAGAACTAAGTTTACCT
Source organism: Perilla frutescens (assembly GCA_026008535.1). NCBI lineage: Eukaryota > Viridiplantae > Streptophyta > Magnoliopsida > Lamiales > Lamiaceae > Perilla > Perilla frutescens. The sequence continues at coordinate 24,026,948 of BRKX01000015.1, forward strand.
CTCTCTCAACGGTCCCACAAGTCTTTCACCCAAACTTGACCTACCTTTGGCATGGTACAAGTTTGGGGGAGGGGATATGCCCGTGGTGATCTGTTGAGCTCAAGCCTTTAGTCTTTCTTAGTTCTCTTGAACAATTTATGTTTTACGTTATTTGGTTTTGTTATTTGGATACTATGTTATGTTTATGTTTATTTAGGAGAATTTGATAGCCCCGTTGATTTGTATGGATATATTTGATCGTTAGGATTTTATTTGGACTATGTAATAAGTTATGCTCGGATTTGGGTGTGAATCTTGTTTCGATATTTTTACTATCTTTGAGCATTTATTTGTCCTCTTTGCATGAGTAGAGGAAAGCAGGATGAGATTGAGCATGAAAAGGGATTTGTGTAACCTTGCCTATGATGATGAATTTGTGCAAAATTTTTGAAAAATCATGCATGGAAATGAGTAATTGGTGATTAGCATATAGATTAAATTATGAAATTCTGGCATATCTTGCATATTGCGTGAGATTTGGGCCTTTTTATTTTCCTTGATTGAGAGTTTCTTCAACAATGCTAGCATCTCTAGAACTTGCTCTACAAACTCATATGATTATGTATGTGCTTATAGAAATATGAAGATGACCTAAGGCGGTTCTTGTTCAAAATTTTGAGCCTACGATTTTTTTCTTTTGCTACAAAACACATCATTTGTCCACCCCTTTTGAGCCATGTTGAAAATTATTTTTGTTGAAAAACTAAGGGTAGTGGAAATTGATGAGAATAGTAGGTTGGGAACGACAACTGCTTGGGGAGCATAAAACGTGAAATGTCTCGAGAATGAAGAATATGATCCTTGCCTTGATAAATTCAAATAGAGTCCTTCTCCTAGAACTAAACAAAAAAATAATAGAGTGAAGAAAAAAAAAGAAATCATGATTGAGGAGAAGAAGAAATGATCACTCTAGAGGTTGTGTTGAAAGTAAATGCGTCCTCATAGGAGAAGTGCACTAAAACTAGGCTAAGGGCTATCTGTTTTTTTGTTGCATTGTCCTCAAGAGAATTTGTGGAGGGTAGAAGAAAGCTTGTAGATTGCTTTGCTTAGATTTGCATTAGACATGGTTTAGAATGGAAGCCACTCTTCTCCATACTTTTCCTACCCGTCCAAAGAGCCGAACACTTCAACCCGAAAGACCTATGTGATTCTTGTTTCTAGCACATATTGTGATGATTTCGAGTTATTTTGCAAGCTTATGCTTGCATGTTAGTGTTGCTTGATGTTGAGTGAAAATGCACCCTTTTTGACCCCGTGAGGTTCAATTGTGTGTTTGATTCTTCAACTGAAAGAGAGGAGCCGAAGTTTCATAAGTTGATCTTTATGTGCTTAGATCTCGTTTTCATCGCATGAGCTTTAGCTTTTTCTTCTGAGGCATCAAGGCTTGAAAATCCCATATGTTTGTTTCTATCAATTCCTTGTGTTTCTATTTCTTATTTGAGGACAAACAAGTGTTTAAGTTTGGGGGAGTTGACAAACGGGATTTTCACCCGTATTTCCGAGCATAACATATTTGTTTTATTGATATTTTCATATATTTTGATTGTTCTAATGCTTCTTTTCTGTTTTATTTTATAATAAGTGTTTTTAAACACTGTCGTGCAATTTCAGGGCAAAACTGATCGAGTCGGGCCTCAAAAGACCGAAGCCGGTGTGACCCGGGTGCAGGAGCAGCGTGAGTGTGCATCCATGCAGAGGCCCCGAAAGCACGGCAAACGGCGCGGCCCGACACAGGCCTAGGAGGCGTGACCACCTCGGTCGCGCCACCCAGGCGCGACCCGAGCCAGGCGTGATGCGGGTGCAGGCCAAGCACGAGTGTGCATCCATGCAGAGGCCACAAAACTGTGTTGTTCGGCGCGGCCCGACCGGAAGAGATCCGGCGCGACCACCTCGGTCGCGCCTCCTGGCGCGGCCCGACCGGGGCGCGACCGAGCCCGTGTCGCGCCCCCTTGTTCCGTTTTGAATTTTGGCATTTTCATTTCATTTTTGTTTTATTTTTATTTTGCAGATTTTTAGGGCTATAAATACCCACCCTCTTTCAAACTAGGGCAACACTTAAATTATTAGCCCCCAAATTGAGAAATTGAGTTTTGGAGAGAAAGTTTTGGAATACAAGTGTGGAAGTTGTGAAGACTTTGGAAGCAAAATGGAAGTTTGAAGATTGTTTCGTCCCTTTTCGGGTTTACTCTTATCTATGATTGTGATTTCTTTCTTCTTTATTCATTTTTGTTTAGTTTCATGTTTGGACATGTCTAGCTAAATTTTGTAGTCCTAAGGTGATATGATTTGACATTAAATGGTTGGGTGAATGGATAGAAAAGCATGTTGATTCCCTCTCTTTGTATTTCCATGGATCAATGGTTTGGATTTATCTAACTAGGGTTGGCCTCCTTGAGTTAGATTTTATGTTGATTATGTTTTGAGAGAGACTAATTAGCATTAGGAGTTGATTTATGGGACCATTAGGTATTAAATGAGAATTTATGCCTAGGTGGATTTTTGGTTGATTAATTGTGCTTGAATTTGAGAAAATTGGAGTTTAGTCCTAGAGATAGGAGAATTCCCTTTTGCTCAATTATATCTTAGAAACTCGAGAGAGTCTAGGATTACTCTTGGTTGGAATTAATCTTGAGTGGAATTAATTTGCTTTTTAATCTTGAAACCCACCGTTCGTGTAGATGAATATTACCCTAAGATTTCTTTTACCGATCATTTGTTACCTCTTTTAGTGGATTTGTGATTGTTTGAGTTTATTTTAGTTTATTTCCGCGATTTGTTAATTTCCACGTTTAGAGTAAAAGAAAAAAAAATCAAATTCAACCTATGATTTTGTGATGCTTGACTTGTAAAACGATATGCATATGGTGCTTGCATGCCTTGGATTATCTAAATTCCCTGTGGATTTGACCCCGATTTTTCTTGTACTACAATCTGCTTGTATACTTGCAAGTTAAGTTGGGTATTAAAACTCTTAGTAGGAAAAATATTTCATCAGTGGCTGAACAAGTTCAAACTGATTAGAAAGCCCTTAGTTTACTTCTTGTAATTCAGTTTGTCACTATTTATTTTTTATATATAAAAAGATTATCTTTTGCTTTCAAATAAATGTTGAACTTCACATTTATTTTTGAATATTTTGACCGTTGCAAAATAATGAGACGTTTCAAAGTCATTAAATGCCAACGACCAAAAGGGGCCAGGGGCTAGTACCATTTCAACCATTAGATCTATGAGCCTGCCCAAACACTCATAAAAAGCCCTCTCTTTCAAGCCTCTTAAAAATACTCCTTCTTCACTCTCAAAAATTCTCTCTCTCAAAGCTCTTGAAATTTCCCAAAATCTCAACCAACCCCAAAGATGGCCGAATTATCCAGATCTCTAAATTCCTTCAAAGAGCAACTTCTGAGAGACAAATTCCTTGATAGGAAGAAATTTCAAATGATTCTAAATGAATCAAACAATCCAATCCTTCTGTCAAATCTTCACAAGACAGGAATTCTTCACTACCTGGAAACACCACCAAAGTTCTTTAGACAAAATTTGGTGAGTGAATTTTTGCTTCAAGCAAAATTGTCTGCAGATGGAAAGACAATATCATCAGTGATTCAAGGACGGCTACTCTAAATCACTGAAAGAACAATTGCAGAAGTGTTCAAGCTTCCACAAGAAGGCTCATTAGTTCAAGAACTAAAGGAATCTGCAGAGTCATACTGGAGAGAATGGAAAGCTTCAACCTGCAACAAGCAATTCAGTTTTACAACCGCTAAAACTGACCTGAAGCCCGAGTATGGCGTTCTACTTGATATAACGAACAAGATGATGTTCGGAGCTATTGGAAGCCTGAGTCAACTCACCTAAGAGAGATACAAGGTTATGATTCACCTTGCTAAAGGGCGACAAACAAACTGGGTAAAATTTGTCTTCTAACAATTCAAGCATCAAATCATCAAGGCCTCTGACTCAAAGAAATCTGGTAAATTTGAGTCCAAGGTAGGACTTGTTCTAAGAATGAGAAAAATTCTTGAAGACCTGCTGAAGCTCCCAAGTGATGAAGCACTACCAGTTCTCATCTCTGATTGGATTCCTAAGAAGGGAACTGCCCATCTTCAGTCACTGAGAAAGAAAAGAAAAGCCAAGGCAAAGACAAGCAACAACACTTCGAGCAACTCAACTGCCAACGCCGTTCATTCTCTAAAATCAAAGAACGGGTCGCCAGTTGACTTCCAGGTTTGCTCTGATCTAGATGAGCTTATTCCATTCATCAGAATCCCTCATCCAAACTATGTAGCGGACTACTTCAGAAGCACATGCCCTCATCTCCAGCTGACTAAAGAAAATATTCGCACTTTCTATAGTGGTGAATATGCAGTCAAAGGTGCACAAAAGGAAGTGACCAACCTCCTTCTTACTCACTTTGCTTTTGTTGCACAACGTGACCAAGAGTTGTTCAAACAACTCCACCGGTATTTCTATTGGTACAACTGGAGACATTCGATGTCCATCCAGTCTCACTTTTTGCTAACTGTCTTTCATGGCATGAGCTACTGGCAACGTGAAGAAACTCGGAGCATTAAATAGATAGGATCATCAAATCCATTCCCTTCAACCATTGTGCAAGTCCAGCACATCATGAATCACCGGCTTGTCAACAAAATTCCAGCAACCGCCTTGTTAGCTGAATTCAAAACCAGCATCATGCCTCAAGGAGCTGTGGCTGCAAATCAATCAGTCAACTGCCCAACTGGCTCGCTTTGCCATAAACTGAACTTTGATGATTTATCAAGTCAGTCAGCTGAGCCATGACGACGAACTCCAACTGCCACAGAGAGGATAAAACCACATCTATCACATACTGAAGTCGTGGCTCCTCAGAAGAATCCAAGGCATGATGAGAGCGACAGTGATGATGAGGATACTGCCACATCACCAAGTCTCCTCTCCAAGAGCTATGTCACTCCCCTACTCACATCCAACTCAAAAGGCGTGCAGTTGATTATAAAAAAAGATCAGTTCAGATCGTCGCCAAAGGGAACTTCACAATCTCTCAATCAAAGGATGAAAAACTCATCAGTTGCCATTTAGCAGTTTCACCAAGCCAGGAAGACAGCAAGGCCCGCACTGTCAAAGAACAGAACTGGATCTGTATCAACGTCAAAGCGATCAAACTGCTCGAAAGGAAGCAGTGGAACTAGTCCAGCTCGGCCTTTCAAAAAGAGGAAACTGACTCAAGCAAGTCAAGCAGCTGACCAAACGAACTGATCAGTTCATATCAGTTAGAGCTTTAGTCAGCTCATCAGTGACAACTGGAAACATGACGAAACTGATCATCCAACTGCTAAATCGTCAAACCAATCAGTTGGACTGTATCCCAACTGACTCCGGTTAAGTTTTTCTTAATCCTCAAACTTATCATAATTAAATTGTTACCGTTGTGATTATAAAATTTCTTATATTATATTCAATGGCTACAATTTGAAAATAGGGTTCTCTCTCACAAGTTGCCATTAATATCTCTGCATTGATATTAAATCAATTCTTTAAAGAAGAAAAGGGAAATATATTTTTCTAATAAGATATAAATAGAAAAATCTGCAGAAAATATTTTGTTATTTATGGCAACTACCCCATTTTCAAAATAACTCCATCTCAACCACATGATCATAAAGTTGTTTCACGATCGAACGGCTGGGAAGCATGTATCATTAATTCAGCTAATCATCCATCAAATCGGATAGCTGATCAGCTAAGAGAAGTAATCGAGTGTCCTCGATCAATGCATGCAAAGCTGATATATATATATATATATATATATGTAAGGAGATGAACGCTCTGATCACCTGCAAACTCTCTCTCTCTCAACACACTTGCATATCTAACAACACCATCTCTTTGCAGAAATGAAGCCTTCATTTCAGATGGTAGATGTTAACTCGCTCATGAACAAAATGAAGAAAGATAAGACTCTTAATCTAGAGCTTCTTAATGCATGTCTTGGCCCAGATAACTTTCAAAGAATTTATCGGCCATTGAAGGAAACTGGGTTGCTGCCATTCTTGACAATCATGCCAGTCAAGAATATACCTTCCCATGTTGCGGAGTTCTATCACAACGCAACCATCTCCGGCAACAACATCATCTCTACCGTCCAGAACAAAGTAATCACGGTGACAAAAGATACGATGATGACTACACTTTTCCTCCCCGGTGAAGGCCCAGACGTGATGGAACTGGAACTACCGTGCAAATATGCACTATGGGGTCTTTGGAAACATCCTCACGTACACCATCATGACTGCTCACATAGGCTAAAGGAAAGCCTGCCCAGCGAGATCATCCAACTCCTGGATATCACCAGTCATATCCTGCATGGGAATTTTGAGACAGTCCAATTCTCGGAACTCAAAGCCCATCTAACGGCCGCTCTATACTTCGGGTGTAAAGCCGACTGGGCCTCCTTTATTCTTGCTCAACTACGAGCAAATGTCGAGCGAGTAGAATATGATCCATCAACTGGCTCGTTCCGAGAGAATATTGGGTTTATGGGTCGCATAAGCCACATCATTTTAAGCCAGTTTGATGAGATCATTCCAACTGGCGAACCGATTGGACGAAGGGACATGCTCCCGACCATCTACTGCCATCCGATCCCGAAGAGATTGCGCTAACCAGGAACTCCCGACTCAAGTCGTGGAAAGCAACCGGTGGTCGTCCATGCCAGCTCCTCAGAAAAAAGGCAGCTGATGATTGAGAATGAGCCCCTATCTAGACTGAGTGATCAGTCTACCATACCAGCCAACTCACAACCTCTAAACTTAGTCCATCGTGACTCAATTGAGGTTGAATTTGAGGCAGTTCTAGACCATCAGCTAAGAAGCTGCTTCGGTCTCATTGAGGGCGCCAATCCCTCCTTATTCAAGCAACTGAAACAGTACCTCCAGTACCACATCTGGCAATTCTAACTCGATGAGGCCACAATATTCCACCTCATCCGCACTCGTGGATCCCTCTTCTGGATCAACGAAGGAAAATGGAGTAGACATTGGATGAATCATCCACTCTGCTCACCGCCAACACTCTCGGAGATAATGGATTCGATGATTAAATGAATCTAGCTCAGTATACTAGCCGACACTCCTCTTCCCGACAACGCACCAGCCAACTCCTCCTGCACCCCATTCCTCGACGATCTACCAATCGCTTCACCCAATGAGATCTTCACCAGCTTGGTCTCCATGGACTTCAGAGAGCAAGAAGTCTCTCTCACCACTGATCGTGGTCAATTCATGACAACTGAAGAGGCCTATGCATGGTTCTCCTCGCCTATACCCATTCATTCAGTTCCCTTAGTCCATAATGAAAATTTGGCAACTGCCTTCACATTCTTGCCAAACCTATCAATACCATCATGCGATCCACCCCAGCTTTTGGATTATGCCAAAAAGGGAGAAGATGAAAAGTATGATGATAAAAACTTAACTCTTTGGGATCAGATCCAAAGAGAAATACATCATGAGGGGGAAGCTCAGCTTCAAGGGGAAGCTTGGAGAACACAAAGAGTCCAAGAAAAAGGAGAATCAAGCAGGAAGAGAAGGATCTGCAAAGGAAGTAAATTAGTAGTTCTAACTACTATTGAGAATCGAAAGCTTATATAATATGCTTTGATACATACTTCAATTATGCTTAAACTTCATATCAAGCCTTGATCATGCTTATAAACATTCGCTGATACCCTGATAACAATGCATATAAGCTTTGCTCTGATATTTAGATAATCATGCTCTAATAAAATGAAAGCATGCCCAAAATGAAAGTATGCCTTGGATGGTCTGATACTTGGAATTTGAATGCTCTGATACTTGAATTTCATGCTCTAACGTGCTCTGATTTCAAGAATTTGCCTGAGCAAACTACAGCATGTCTATCAAACGAACATTTGCAGTTTTTCCATCATCATTGACAAGGTTTTGACATCATCAAAAAGGGGGGAAATTGTTAGGAAAAACTATCAAGGAACCTCTAGATAAGGTTTTGATGAGATGTCAAAACTATTTATGAAAAACTGACTGAAATTCAAGCTGTAGATCTGAGCTGACCAATCCAGAGCATCAAAGGGGAACTCAATTAAAGCTGAAGTCAACCAAACTGGAGTATGGTCTACCAACTGGGAGGATACGCTAACCAGTCAGAACTCAATTCAACTGAGGATTCGAAGAGACGAACCAGTCGAAACAAATTGACAGCTAAGTCAGCTGAGCTGAGGGAGAAAAGAATCGACTAGACTGAAGAAACTGATACGAGATCAGTTTAAACTGAAAGACTGGAAGTATCCAACTGATGGCCAAACTGAAGAGAACAGACAAACCAACTAAAGGTCAGAACTGAAGTCAGCCAACTTGTGATCAGTCAAGCTGACAAGAAAGCTTAAGAGAAAGCAGTCAAACTGACAAGCTAGTCAACAGCTTGTGAATAGTCAAGCTGACCAGAGAGCTTAAGAATGATTAGTCAAACTGAAAAGCTAGTCAAAAACTTGAGATCAGCCGAACTGGAGGAAGAAGCTCAGAACTACCAACTGAAGTAATAGCCAAACAGAGCTGACAAGCTCAGAACTGCCAACTGGAGCAATAGCCAAACTGAGCTAACAAACTCAGAACTGCCAACTGGAGCAATAGCCAAACTGAGCATACAAGCTTAGAACTGCCAGCTGGAGTAATAGCCGAACTAAACAGACAAGTTTAGAACTGCCAACTGGAACTCAAAGTTGCTAAAACTGAAGCTCAGAACTGCTAGCCAGAGAACCCTGGAGTTATTGCTCAACCGGCGAATCTTGGAATAAATGCTTCAACGGAGATCCTGGAATTAAATATCCAATGGAGATCGATTGGCAAAGCAATAGCTACTTCAATTAAAAGCTCCAGCGATTAATAAAGACCATCTGCCATTGATGAACCAACAGAGCCACCGATTAATAGAACTCAATGGTCATAAAATCACTCCTCTATAAAAGACGAGTGAATTAAAGTTTTAAACACTCTAGCCTCCAAGACTTTTCACAATACTTATTCTTGAAGCCTTCATTCAAGCAGAGCTTTCTTCCTCCCTCCCACAAAACTCAAGTTCAGCATTTGCTAAAAACTGCGAAAGTCCAACTGAGAAGAAGAATTCACAGAGTCAAAACATTCATCCAGCTGTTGATAATCCAGCCAGGACAGCCTTCTCAGTTTCTGCAACACAACAATCAACTATCCAGCTCAATTGAAGAAGCACATCAGTTGATACCCCTTGTTCAAGATTAACCTCTTGAAGATCGAAAAAGATCTAAAATCTTGTAAAGATGTTAATAGCACCTACCTTCCTGGCGAGCAGTTAGGGACTTCAAGTGTGAGCCGTCGACCCGCTGAGGTAGCGAGCAGTTACCAGGTTCAGCCAACTGTCCTTCATTGTGTAATTTGTAAAGAAACTCAAGTTATATAGTGAAGTTTCCCTTCTGCGGAAGGAAGAGAGGACGTAGGAGTTTGAGACTTCGAACCTCTATAAATCATCTGTGTGTTGTACTCTTTTGATTACTTGCATATCTTTGAACTGTACACAAGCTCACACAATCTGCACTCAAGTTGTCAAAAAGTGCTCAACCAAATTGTGCGTAGATAAGTTCATCAGCGAGTCAAGGGCCCTTATTATTCCACGATTTGAAATAAAAGTTTTTAATCAGTTTATTCACCCCCCTCTAAACTGATATTGACTCGCCTGGGACCGACAAATTCCCTAGGTGTTGATAGGCTAGAGTGGAATTAACTATCACACAACCATTTTTTGCAGGTTGAAGTGATTATGTGCATATTGAAGACAAGTTTTTGTGAAGAAAAGTTTTTTGTGAAGATACAGTGCATTGTTTATATTTAGACAGTTTTTTGTAAAGATGTAACTGAACATTTCAAATGTTCAGTGTTTTTGTAAAGGTTCATTAGATATCAGGTGCAGACCTTTTTATAAATCAAATTTTACACTCAATTCAGCACATTCACAGCACTGAAACACATAAATGCAAACCTAATATAGGATCCAAGGCATGACATCTCATCTCATTGATGTCATTGGCTAATAACACTTAGTGTGAGCACATTTTTACAATCATTTAAGCCCAGACCCAACAAGCCAACAAACAGTCCATTCACATTCACAATTAACCTCCCAATATTCAACAGAGCCAAAACCACAATTAACATCCAATATTCAACAGAAGCAAGATTAACCAAGATTCAACAGAACCAAGATTAGCCTCCCAATATTCAACAGAACCACAATTAACCTCCCAATATTCAATAGAGCCAACAATCCCACTATCATAATCCAACCAAGATAGAACCATAATCCAACCAAGACAGAACCAACAAGCCAACACACAGAGGCATAATCAAGAAGCCAACACACAGATGCATAATCAACAAGCCAACACACAGAGGCATAACCATGCAAAGCAAGAACCAACCAAGCTCACAACAACAGAGGTAGAACCAATAATAGAGCAGAACAGAGGGTTAGATCTCACCAGAACAGAGGCAAAGGTCAGATCTCACCGATTCGAAGTACAGAGAGAGGAGTATTCGGGGCATTGCAGTGACAACCTCGGCTCTTCAATCTGCGCTGGCCGCTTCAACCACCGCCGCTGCACCCACCACCACCGTCACCAGGTCACCCACTGAAGACTCGACCGTCTCAGCAACAAACTCCTCCATTAAGAGGTATTCGGGAGTTTTTGGTACAATTTTATCGGAATCAGGAGCCTCCTCCACCGGCGGCCGGCAGAGATTGAGACAGAAGGAGATGTGAAGGCACATATTCACGGCGTGCAAGGCAGAGGACTGCAACAGCTCGCAAACATCACAGATCAGAGGGCTTTCATCCGAATCTTGCCGCGTCGAAGCCGAAACATCACAGAGCTCTGAATTGATGCCGGAATCGTCACCGCTCTCAGACATGGCGGTGGAATCGTGAAGGGTTGGGATGGGGGTGGACCTTGCTGTGTTGGGACAGAGGGTAAGTGAGATGGAGGAAAGACCGGTGATAGGGAGTCAGTGAGAGAGAGCCCGGCGATGGTGTTGCAGGCGGAGAGAGGGCGGCGGAGAGAGCGAGAGAGGGTATCGAATTGAAAGAGGCGAGCACAGTGAATCGAGAGAGGGCAGGAGGGGGGTTAGGGTTATGGTTAGGGTTTTGAACTGGGCTAACAATTTAATTTAACTTAATTAAGCCTTAATCAAGCCCTTATTTTTTGCTAATTTTTGCCATTTATGGAAGTGGACTTTGCTATTGGGACAGTCAAAAATTGCATTATGGACCTTGCTATTGGGACAGGGGGAGTATTATTTTATATTTTTTCATAATTTAAATATTTTATTTGATATGGTGCCAGTGAGCAGTTGAGAGGGGGTGTATTTACAATGAAAACGTATTTCTCAGCGGTACAATATTGTATACTAAATTATTTAATACATCAGTTATGAGTGGGACACGCGTCAGTCCACGAAACCAAAGTGCAGTGTCCCATGGTGCACAATAGAAATCTCCTTATTTTAGAAAAACTCAACTATAAATAACATTTTGTAATCCAACATTTGAGTTCTTAAAAAATATCTCAATATTTACACTTTAAATAACTACAATCTAATTCCAACATTTCAACAACACTTACACAAATATTGACTATCAAATTATAGTTATTTAAATTAGGGCTAATAATTTTCGACATGACACAATAACACAACACGAACACGATACGAAAATAATGGGTTAGTGTTTTACCTTATCGTGTTTGTGTCATTATCGTGTAAACATGATATTGATCCAAAATTATTATGTCGTCTTTCATGTCAACCTGCTAAATATCATAAAAATTAACAGGTTACCTGATAACCTGATAACAATCCGATAACCTGCCAACCCGATAAGAACATGTTAACATGTTAACACATTAAGAATCTAATAACTTGTTACACGAATAAATATACATCTATTATTCTAATTTTTCTTTGTTTATATATATAATTTTTATGAATTATTTAATTAATTATATTTATTATTCTATTTTTTTAATTATTGTCATGTCGTGGCATTATCATGTCGTGTCGGCACATAAAATACCGTGTTCCTGTCGTGTTAATGTCGCGATAAAATTATCATGTTCGTGTTTGGTCCTATTGTGTCGACACGAAACATGACACGATAACATAAATTGTCAGCCCTAATTTAAACTTTTAGACATTATCAAGAAATTATTGGAATTGGGTGCCTCATAAAATGGGACCATGCCCAATAAATTAAAAAAAAAGTACTAACCCACCAGGGCACGTGCACATCACGTAGCACGTGTCGTGTTATTTGCCCAAATTATTATTTTTTATTTATTTTCTATGTTTTTTTAGATTCTTTCCCAAAAATATGTATCTTAAAATATAATTAGTAAAGCTTAAAATTTAAGTGAATTATTTTAATTTTTTTGATCCAACAACTCACACAGTACACTTATTCGACGCTAATGGATGGCCTCGTGCATTACGCTCGATAATTTTTTCAAAATAAATATAAACCCTAATTGGGATTAACAAACCCTAATAAACTCCAGATCAGATCTCATGTTACATTTGATGTTACATCTGATGTTCCACTATCATTAGTGGATGGCATGTGTAGTAATTTCCACATCATGACATCACAAATGTACACGTGGCATGTATTAATGATAGTGGAACACCAGATGTAACACCAAATGTAATAGGAGATCTGGTCTGAATAAACTCATATAATCAAAGTAGAAAAAGCGATACTTCTAAGGCTGCGGGTGATATATTTTAGTGTAATGAGTGATACTTTTTTGACTGAATCTTTTTCTCCGAAGTAGGGCGGGTAAACCCGACTCGATACGCATGTGGCCCGCCATCTGAAGGTCTGATTTTAAGACTTTTGAGTTCCAAAATCTTATGAGAGTGTTTGCCTTAGTAGAAAGCTTTAAACATTTAGCCATAATATGATATTTACCCTTATGTCTAAGTTTGCATGTTGTAATTTAAATAGATATTGTGATTAATCTTTTTAAAGAAAAATAAAAACTTTATGTTAAGTAAACCAAATTTAGCTCTTTCCTTTTAGGAAAATGTGTATTTTAATTCTATAATGGTAATTATAAATGCACCCCCCCTCCCATTTTTCTAATGTAGCCCTTGAAATTAAATAATTTTAAAATGATTATTTAAACTTTTTTTTACCCTCTTAATTCCATTCATTTTCAACTTTAGATTTTTATCTTCTTCATCAAAACTTCCATCAAAATATATCCTAAATGCATAAAATTCTGACAAATTAAAAATCTTCTTCAAATCTTCAATCTCATTTATAATCTTTCAAATCTTCTGAATTGGACTTCAAAATTCCTTCAAGAACCAATTATGTAAGCCATCCATGGGAGAATTCAGAGTTTGCAAACAAACTCTTGAACTTTTGAAGAAGACACAAATTAGTATCTCAAGTTTTTAAACTACTTTCTCGGTATTCCAAATACACCCTATAAACTTATTGGAGCAATCCGACCACAAATTCATTCCAATATAATTCAAGCTTCAAGTTTTGCATTAATAATTTATTGGAGTAATCCCATCACAAATTTCAAAGTTTAATAAATTGGAGATGCTAAATGATTGGGATGAACTCGCCGAATGGCTGAATGTACCTTCGTGAATGGTGAATTTCAAGAGTATAAAAATAATTGATTTTAATATTTTGTTAGGATTGCCATGGAGCTATACATTTTTTTAACAATAGGTTTTTTGTTTTATTTTTAAGAAAAGGAGTTGGTTATATGTGTTTATTAGATTTTTAAGAGATAAAGGCTTAAAGGAGGAAATAGTCTATTTAATTAATATTTATATTTATATTAAAATATGAAGGGTATACCGAGAAAAAACGAGGGCATGTTTAGAATTTTCTAGGGGTGGGTCGGTACGGTATACCGAAAATTTCACGTCGTACCGTATACCGTACCGAAATTTCAATATCGAAAAATTTTATACTGTTCTCGTACCGAAACTTTCGGCATACCGAAGTTTCGGTATACACCGTAACAAATATTGATACCGTAATGATATTTTTGGTATATTGTACCGTACCGATATTATATGGTATACCGAACATACCGAACTTCTAAGGTATACTGAACTTTCACGGTATATCGAAAATATCGAAATTTTAAGGTACACCGAAAATACCAAATTTTACATGTCATACCGATCCAAATTCTACAAATAACAACATAAAAATTCATGTCTCAACAATCAAAATACCAACACCAAACAAGTTTAATAGTTATTCACTTTAGATGAAACTTATATAATGAGATTCTTTATATAAGCAATTCTTTATTATGATTTATTAAATTAAATATTCACTAATTTGTATTAAATTTATTTACTAAAGATTTAATTATTAGTATTACATGATGATTAATTTTTTAGATATAGATATTGTAGTGGTCATTTTTCGTCAGCCTACTACGCTGGTCCATGAAGGTTAAACGTTGTCGTTTAGGCGAGCAACTTCATAAAGATCGGGTAATTTGAATTATTTTGAATAAGACATCCGCATTACCTGGAAGAGTTGACGTGATCAAACGAATAAGATCATGCATCAACCACTCCCGTAATTTGCGTGGACCCTAGTTGCTACCTCTGTCTATAAAAGGAGACCTCCCTCTTCATTTGACGACTACGCTGAAATATCCACAAGATTTACATCATACCATAAGAGCACTGAGTTCACAATTTTTTGAATTAATTCTACTCAGACGATTCAATATCCGAACTTCTTCCCTACATTTTTTTTCCAGGATTGAACGACGTTCTCTCGATTTCTAGTCACATCCTGGCTAGAGATTACGTTATTCATCTTTTAATCATTCAGTTATTTCATATCTTATCGCTTTCTACTCTTTTTCTTTTGCTGACTTGAGCGTCGGAGGCCCAACGATCGTCACCCCCGACAGTCTTTGGCTCTTTCATTTTTTCAGGTTTTTTTTCACAGATTGACCGCTGTTCCGGACTAATACGATTAATTGCAGATTTCCGGATCTACATATATAAATATAATTTTATATAGTTTATAATTTTTTATGCAATATAGTGAATAACTAATTAATGGATAAATAAAATTTAATTCCATCATTCATATATATATAGATCTCGATAATTTTTAGATATATTTAATATTTGTATATTATAATATAGAAGAATCAAATATAATCAAGATTAACATTTAACTTTTCAGAAAGTGACATTTATTTAAGCTTAGCTTAATTTTAGATTAATAAGTTTTGATTCAACTTTTCAATGGAACATCTTATATTATTGCATTGTATTTCAATTTCTAATTTATATATATTTTGTTAGAATTTGTTGCCTGAAACAATGTGAATTACGGATGTAAATTGCAAAGTTAAATGAAATGTTGAAGCTAGTGTTACCACATTGCCTTCAACATACAGCGGAAACGTAAACAGAACTTTGCACAAAATAAATTTTAAATCACACTCCTTACGGTGTGTGATTGCCTCAAGGCGAAATTCACTATCGTAAGTGATAAACAAAAATAATGCAGATGTTGTCTCGGTTCACTCCCTTAACAACACAGCATAAAATATACAGAGGACTATCCTAGCTTCACTCACTCGAATAATCACTCAAAAACAAACCTATCTAAACACATAGATAGATTACAATCAGTCACTCTAAATCCTAGACTTTTCAAAGTTGACTATCTAACCTACACACACAACTGGAATGAAAGTCTCCAGCTGATTGGGACGCTAGGCCGATGTCTGGGAAGATGTCTTGGATTTCACAGATAACACTAGATGCAAGATTCAGAGCTTCTCACAAACCATGGTGATAACCTGCTTGCATAAATGATTTTAAGGTCTAAGAAGACCTTAAATACTTCATCCATCTTGTATTGGCAGTTGCTTCACGATCCTAGATGACTTGGACTATAATCAACCATCTTCCACTACCCATTGCTGAAGTGGACTTGAGATAACCGTCTTCTGCATTGCGTGGCACACGATTTTCAACATCGTGTAATAGTAGCAGTTACTCCAGTGACCCACGATCTCCTGCAACAGTTAGTGTCCAAGAAGGAGTGAGAACATCACGTCTCCAAGAAAATCGGAACAGATTTTGAACAAGTCAAAATCAAACATTATCCACGATTTAATTCATAATAAAATATCTAATAAATCCCTAAATACGTGGAAAATGATATGTGACAAAAATCATAATTTATTCAGATTAATTTAAAATAAATTAATCCAAAATACTAGGAAAGGATAAGGTTAATGTTCCGAGTGTTATACTCGATGAGACGAGAATGACGGAACAACATTAGATACGACATTGATTGTGATGTTATCAAACTAAGTGATAACATCATCTGGAACACGTCATACTCAACAATCTCCCCCTTAATCTTATCCTTTCTGCACAAAACATAAAGCTCAATATACATATGATTAGAGCCGCAACGGAATACGATCAAGAATATTGGAGTTCAAAAACTCCACCTTAAGGTCTGCTCCCTCTTAAGTTATTATCTGTAAAAGAAATACATTGTTGGTGGGTATAATCCCCTATACAATAGTATACAATAATTTGGGTATTTACCCCTGTACAGACAAAAATAGGTGGGTAATTATCCCCTATACAGAATTATAATGTTGAGAACATTCTCAGCATAGCAAACAACACATATCTTAAAACATGCGAAAATAGTCACAATGTTGAGGCCATTCTCAACAAAAACATCACATAACAAAATATGCGAACAGAATTTATATAGCAAAATCATCAAACCATGCTGATGATTAAAACATAAATATCCAAGGATATCCAACCACGGATACCCAACAAAACATCATAAAACAAAAAATATGTGTCCAGCACACAAACAAAAATAAGCAAGGATGTAAACACATCCAAAATAAGATTGTGTCCAGCACAATACATAAACATGAAATAAAATTATTTTTGATAAAGAAAATATCATATTTTCTTCTTCCCCTTTGCCTTAGCCACGGACTTTCCAGCCTTCTCCCTTTCAGCACCATCATCACAAGCAACATCACCAGCAGCAGCAGTGACATCTACTCCCCCTTTTTATGTAGAAAGAGTTACCCGAAGTGCTTGACGAAGCTCAACCATTTCATTGGTGAGCACTGTGCTTTGATGAATCAATGAATCCATCTGTGATATATAAGAATTTAACACCTGCACAGAAATTATCGACAAGTGCGAGGAAGCACTTGCTATATCACTTCCTAAAATAGGAAGAGAGAGTGCACAATCTGCAGCAACATCCTGCCCAACATCCCTTGATGCAGCTGTTGAACTTCGACCGAAGGTATAAGAGAGATCGATCACACGATCTTCATTGCCTTTGGGCTTGATGATAGAGATAGTTGCAGTTTCAGTAACTATCTTCTTCTTGTTTGGCTTCATACCTTGGTCAACTAGGATGGCATAGATTAGGCAGGGAAATGGTAAAATGCTGGTGGTGTTTGTCTTTGCAGCTGACTTCATCATGCAATCAAAAATGTAGTCTCCGAGATTGAAGGGGATTTTTGTGCCAAGTTTAAAGAGCAAGATGGCTTGATCAACAGTGAGGACTGAAATGTTGGTGATGGGCAACCAATTACACACAATCAATTTGTGTAAAACAGAGTAGAAAAATGTGAGCTTAGAAGTGGAAAGTTTGTTAGTCCACTTAGTCACCAAACCACCAGTAACAGTTCCTACAACATCATCAATTAAATCTAGGCTAATAACATCAGAATCATTACCCAGACCCAAAAATTGTTGATCAGCTTGGGGTTAAAAGTATAGATTTTGTCTCGCAGATAAACCTATCACACATCTCAGGAGACACATTTGCATAAAACTCAGAAATAACATCAGGCTCAAAAGAAGACAAAGCAGTGACAGATTTCCAGAGACCCCTCTCTTTCAAGAAAACATCCATTCCATACTTCTTAAAACTAAGCACATCAATTTGTTTTTTGACTCGCATAGGGCAAAGAATAACAATTTTATGAAGTGTTTTAGCATGCTGAGAGTATAATGTCTTACTAAATGCAGAAGACACATCATGAGAGGAACCTAGGGGATATACGAGTTTAGAGTCAGCAGAATTAACATCATCTTTAACATCGGCTGAATGAGTGGGAGATGGAGAGACTATCTCCTTGGCTGTGCCAGAAGAGACCATCTCTTGTGAGGATGCAAGCTTTTCAGGAATATTGACTTTTGGAATTGTAGGGATAGGCTTCTCTTGCTGTACAACATTAACTTCCACATCACCAACAACATTATCGAGAGAGGTGTCAGGGGGATTTTCTTCGTTATCGGACTCATCCTTCAGGGATCTTTCGATTTTCTCCTCCATCTTCAGAGTTCTCCTTGCCCTTTTGCTTGAACCCTCACCTCCTTCTTTCTTGACTGACCCTTGTTGGCCGTGAAGTCGTTTAGACTTGCGGGTAGGGCAGCTTTTCTTTTTCTCGGCTAAAGCTCTAGTGTGTAACCCTAGATCTGGATCAATAGGGTTTTCTTCTTCATCTAGACTGACTTGCTGTAGCGGAGTGGGTTTGGCACCAGAGTAGAGATAAGAGCTTCGGCTTCATCCATGGCAGTGTCTGCATGTTCCGTTGGAGGAGATGAGGGTTTGTCGGACTCCGATTTAGGTCCTTCTGGAGTGAGTTCGGCTGTTGAAGTGACTACAAGAGTTGATGTGGTGGAGGGAGTGATAGCTGATGTTCCAGCAGGACCAGAGGCAGAGGATGGAGTGCCCATAGTCTTCTCGAACATTTGTTTCATCATCTCGAACATGGCAGTGAGATCCTTGGGTTCCGCCATTGATATTCTGCAACAATCTTGAAGAAAAGAGAAACCAAGAGTGGGAGACGAAAAGGCTTCGAGAGAGAGAAAGTGAGAGTAATAAAAATATTTCCCAAAAATGAGTTGATATAACTCTTCACCCTCAAAAATCGGAACTTCTAATTGTCACATCACCCACTTTTTATTTAAAAAAATATTTAAATAATTTGGAACTAGTGGATAGGGATACACCTTATCAATTCGAGTACTTATCACAAAAATTCAAAAAAGTGAATCTTTGTGGGCCCGAAAATATTTTCTATTTTTTTTATTATTTTTTTAATGAGTAAAAAGACGAAGGCCACACACAAAAATAATATAATTCTAGGCATATATTTTCTGAAGAATATGGTTTCTCTGCAATCCTGCTCACAACATCAGCTACAACATTGAATAACAATGAATTAAAAATACCCAAACTTTTTATAGTTTACCTTTTTAAGGTCAAGGGCATTTCATTCACAAACACAGATACATAATTTCAAGTAGCTGATTTTGTTGAATTACGAGCATATAAACCATAATTTCATTAAGTAAACCTTGAATTATACTTAAAAAAGAATAAAAAGAAACAACTGTTGTTGATAGAAAAACAAAAAACACACCAAGTTCAACATCAGTAAACAGAAAGAACAATTTAAACAGAGCACATTCCAAGAGACTTTCTCAAGGTAGAAAATCTCTTGAAATCAAGGGGCTTGGTAAAAATATCCGTTGTTTGATTCTCAATGGATATATACTTGATGTTTATGATCTCCTTTTCCACTAAGTCTCTGATAAAGTGATGCCAAATGTCGATATGCTTAGTGCGTGAATGTTGAACAGGATTCTTAGAAATTTCAATAGCACTAACAGTATCACACAGCAAGGTAAGTGATGAGCTTGTCATGCCATAGTCCTTCATCATCTGGTTCAACCACACCAACTGAGCACAACAACTAGCAGCTGCAACATACTCAGATTCAGCTGTTGACAAGGAGATGCAATTTTATTTCTTGTTTGACCAAGAAACCATAATGCTCCCCAAAAAGAAGCAACCACCACTTGTGCTCTTCCTATCATCAACATCGTCTGCCCAGTCTGAATCACTATATCTAATAAGGCTGGTGTTTGTATCTTTACAATACCTGATTCCAAAGTCGACTGTACAAGCAACATATCGAATTATTCTTTTGATAGCTTTCAAGTGAGACTCTTTGGGTTGAGCTTGGTATCTAGCACATACTTCAACAATGAACATGATATCAGGTCTGTTGGCAGTCAAGTAGAGCAAGCTTTCAATCATTCCTCTATATATTGTTGGGTTAACATTGACTCCAACATCGTCTTTCCTCAATTTTTCAGAGGATCCCATTGGTGTCTTCATAGGCTTTGCAGCATCAAGTCTGAAGCGCTTGATCAGATTTTTGGCATACTTGCTTTGGGATATAAAAATCTCATCTTTATCTTGCTTGATTTGGAGACCAAGAAAGTAGGCCAATTCACCAACCATGCTCATCTCAAATGTGTTGCACATTACATCAACAAACTCACTGAGAAGGTTAGAACAAGTGGATCCAAACACAATATCATCAACATAGATTTTTGCAACAGTGATGTGTTTGTGAATCCTTTTGATAAACAATGTTTTATCAACCACGCCTCTTGAAAATCCAAAGTCAATTAAAAACTCCATAAGGCGAGCATACCAAGCTCTAGGAGCTTGTTTAAGCCCATACAAAGCCTTGTGTAGTTTCAGCACATTGTTTGGTTTTTCATGACATTCAAAGCCTTTTGGTTGTTCAACATAGGCTTCCTCATTCAAAATGCCATTCAGAAATGCGCTTTTGACATCCATTTGATGCAATGTAAACCCAATGTGGTAAGCAATGGCAAATAGGAGATGGATAGACTCTATTCTAGCAATAGGAGCGAATGTTTCATCATAGTCTATTCCTTCTACTTGTGTATAACCTTGTGTCACTAGCCTGGCTTTGTTTCTAGCCACATTCCTAGACTTATCAGTCTTGTTCTTAAAAATCCATTTAGTTGCAATTACATTTTTATTTTCAGGCCTTGGAACCAATTCCCACACATTATTTCGAACAAACTGAATCAGCTCATCATGCATTGCTTTTACCCAGAATTCATCTTTTAATGCTTCTTTGACATTTTTAGGTTCAATACTGGATAAAAAGCATGAAATGGACACAAGGTTAATAACTGATGGCATGCAAACCTATTTGACTAATTCAGCAACATCGGCTGAGCTCTTTGTTCTGGTTTTGACTCCTTGAGATCCATCACCGATGATTTGGAAATTTGGGTGATCTCTTTTAATTCTCCTTGGAGGATCACATCTTGGTTCATACTGAGCCAGTGGAAGTTAGTCATCATCGCTTTCAGAGAAGGAGTCTGAGTCTGGTGTTCGAGGTGATGTTGATCCCTTTGCTGAGGGAGGGGAAGCATTGGATTTGACATCAGGACTTTTGTCAGTTCTACTAGACTCCATATTAGCAATGTCTGGCTTATGGAGAAGAAATGACACATCATCTTCCTCAGATCTAGTTGCCAGGCCTGCAAGATCATCAAATACAACATTGACATATTCTTGTATAGCTTTAGTTCTTAGGTTAAGAACACAATATGCTCTGCTGTTTTGAGCATATCCCAAGAACAATCCTTTGTCACTCTTGGAGTCAAACTTTCCAAGATAGTCTCTGTCGTTCAGGATGTAGCAGACACATCCAAACACATGAAAATATTTGAGATTTGGTTTTCTTTCTCTTAGAAGCTCATAAGGAGTCTATTTTCTTCCTGGTCGAAGATAGACTCTATTCCCAATGTGACAGGCTGTGTTAACAGCTTCAGCCCACAGCTTCTTTGAAAGCCCTTTAGCCTGTAACATTGCACATGACATTTTCTGCAGAGTTCGATTCTTTCTCTCCACTACTCCATTTTGTTCTGAAGTTTTAGGAGCTGAATACTCATGGAGTATTCCTTTTCTTTCACAAAAGTCATCGAATGCAGTATTCTCAAATTCTCTTCCATGATCTGTTCTTACGCATGCAATGTTAGTATCAAATTGTAGACACATTGTGCGGTAGAATCTTTTGAAGACTTTGAACATTTCAGATTTTTCCTGCAGAAATTCAACCCAATTACACCTTGAGAAATCATCAACAATGACAAGGATAAAACTCTTACCACTCATACTCTTTGTATCGACTAGTCCCATGATGTCCATGTGTAAGAATTGAAAACATCTTGTTGTTTGACAACCACTCAGGCTTTTGTGAGGGATTCTGGTTTGTTTTCCCTTTTGGCAAGCACCACATACAACATCGTGATCAACATTCAGTTTTGGTAGGCCACGAACAGCATCAGACACAATCATTTTTTTCAAATTTACCATGCTCACATGACCGAGTTTTTGATGAATCAACTTTGTTTCATCATTTACAGTCATGTTGCAGGTTTTATCTTTGTCAGCATGGTAGCAATTGTCAGATGCATGGCTCCCAAACATTATGCATTTGTCGTGTTTGTCAAACACTTCACAAGTATTTTTGTCAAACTTGACATGCATACCATCATCACAAAGATGACTAATACTGATCAAATTGGCCATTAATCCTTCAACATGTAGGACATTCTGAAGTTTAGGAAAATGTTTGACATTTAATGTACCTTTTCCAACAATGTTTCGTTGAGCTCCTCCTCCGTAACTGACTTTGTCTTTGTTTGTAGTGGTATATTCTTCAAGAAACTCCTTATTGCATGTCATGTGTCGAGATCATCCACTGTCGAAGTACCATGTTTCGGTAATGTTGGCCTTCAGTGATGTGTACACAACATTACATGTAACCTTCATATTTTTGGACTTCTTCGGATTATTGTTCCTAGATGTGATCTCTGATGTTGTTCTTCTAGTTGCAACATCATCGTGAAACTTGAAGCAATGTGGTTTGATATGTCCAGGCTCCTGACAGTAATGGCACACATATTTCCGCACCTTTGACCTCTTACATTGCTTCTGATCATCATCTTCAACATTGTTCCTTGTAGTTGTGCGTGAATTGTTACTTTTCACAAACTGAACAACATTGTTGTTTGAGAAAGACATGGAGGATTTATTAGAGAATCCCAGTCTAGCTCTATCTGTCCATCCCAATGTTAAGGCTTTATTTAGGATATTCGTTCCTTGATTCCACTTCTGAAATGTTCTTGAGGCGTCCTACACTTCCTTCTTTAGTTTGCTGATTTCAGCATCACTCCTAGTAAGTCTAATTTCCAGACTTACAACATTTCCTCTTAGAAACTGATTTTCTTCCATAAGAAATCTCAGCTCTTTTGATTGAGCTGTCCACTGAGTGCAGACTTCATTCACAACATTGTTGAGTTCTTGAAGTGAGATAGTAGGTTGTTCTTCATGTGGATCTGATGAGATTTTTCTTTCACAACGATTTAACCAACACAAGCTTTAATTAACCAAATCTCAGTTATGCAAGTGAACATACGAAGCATAAGAGACCGGGTCGAACACGGGGAACTAGATCCATAAACGAGTCTACAAGTACCATCACATCGAACATTTTCACTAGTCAAACCATTCGAAATTTTGTTGGAGAATTAACTAGGAAAACAAGATTTGCAATATTAAACAAAAAGATAGTAACACAAAAGGAATAAAAGAGAATAAAAACCTAATAAAAATCACAATGAGGAAAAATGGCTCTAGGGCATTGTTCATTAGTGAAAACTTGTTCATTAAACAATGGATTTATGCATAATCTCCCCAAACAACAATTGATACCAAATTTAGTCGAAGCCCTCTCTCGAGCAACTAAGACCTTTCAATTAAACTCAATTCCCCTATCTCTAGGGCTAAATTGTAATTTAATCTAAACAAGCACAATCAATCAACAAACATCAATTAAACATTAATCTCTCGATCTAATGCAAAATTGAAACCATAAATCATTTACCCATGCACAATTGATTCTCTCGAACTCAACTATACACCAAATTCTATCCTAAGATGGCCAATCAAAGAATAGAAGTAATTAAACCATGATCTATGAGAAAGAAGGGGAAGATTAAGCAATAACCCATGTTTAATTTACAAATCCATCACCAAATCACAAAACCCTAGATGCCTAAAAATTTAGCTATCCATAATCACAATAGATAAAAACATCACATAAAAGATAAACATAGTAGAGGAGGAGAAAAAACCCAAAAACTTGAATATAGATCTTCAAAAACTTCAAGAACTTCTTGAATCTTCCATACACCAAGCTCTCCACTCTTTCTTACTCTAAAATTGGTAAAAATATCAAAAGTCTCTCTCATTTTAGAACTAAGGATGGCTTTTATACTATGATAGCAAAAATGGGACAAAAATCCGGATATTCCCGAAAACAAGACACAGGGGCGCGACACGGGGCCGGTCGCGCCCCTGGCTCGTGCCGCGTGGAGTGAGGCGCGACCCGAGCTGGCCCGGGTCTGGGTTGCGCCGCGTTGCAGGTGAGTGAAATCATGCTGCGGACGTCGAGCCGCAGGTCGCGCCCCAGGCCCCAGGTCGCGCCGCGTTGCAGGCCCTGCCCTGCCTCCTGGTTCTGACTCGGTCTTCGTGCTTTCTCGCCCGTCCGATCCAGCTTTCGGGTCTCTTTCAATGCGCACTTCGATCCTCGAGTCCCGGGTTGCTCATTTTAAACCTATTTTCTAAATAATCGATGTTAGGAACACTTATTCTAATTAACGACTAACATTATCCTAAATGATTACTAAACAAACTAAAACAAGATAAAAATATACGAAATAATGCTCGGATTAGGACTAAAATACGAGCATGTCAACTCCCCCAAACTTGAACTCTTGTTTGTCCTCAAACAAGTATTTGGAAAGAACAAGGAAAGATCAAGACAAGAAGGAAACACATAACCACTAATGCCTCAGCTTTTTAATCAACAATCCACATGCAAAGAACAAGATCAAAGCTTCATATCATAAGAGTAACAATCATGAGAAAAATGACCACTCATACTTGAAAAGCAATTTCTTATCACAGCGATCCTCACACATGGAGATAAGGGACAAATTTTCACTCAACATCAAGTAATAAAAGCATACCACTATAAGCTTGCAAAATAACTCAACATGATTCACCAATGTGCTTTAAACAAGAATCACATAGGTCTTTAGGGTTATAGCGTTCGGATCTTTGGACGGGTAGGGAAATTTTTAGGTAGGAGTGACTCCAAGTCCTTTCCCACATCCTACTAGCATTCTAAACCTAATAAAACTAAAAGTTTTCTTCTACCAATGTCGTATAAAATGAGCAAGCTTAAACAAAAGACGGATAATCCTTAGCCTCTTCTTTTCCTTTTAATTCATTCCCCCTAAGACATTGGTTCACACATTCTTCCACAAGAAACTAAAGTCGGCATTAAATTCATATTTTTTTTTTCAATTTAATTCAACATCACGACTCTAATGATTCCCATTTTGTTTTTCATTTCAAGGGGAAGGTTTTGAATTCCACACTTCTAGGCTTTGAAACTTGTTTCACATTTTTTTATATCCGAATTTTGCTTCCCACGATTTTTGAAACAACAATCCCTTTATTCCTTAAATTCCCTCTACCCCGGGCTATTCAACAAAAATCAATCACCAAAGGCTCAACGGGGCTAACAAGGATAAATTCAAATGAATGAATGGATAAGGCTAAAAATTTTTTGACAAAAACCGCCTTAGGTCATCTTCAAGTTCTTAAGCACAAATAGAATACATGAAAGTTATGAAGCAAGTTCTAGAGATGCAAATATCATCAACGAATCACACATGAAAGAACAAAATAGGCCCAAATCTCACAAGTGGCTGGAGATTAGGCCAAATTTCCACGATTTTTAACTCAAATGATATTTCGGCTTAACACCCTTCTTATGCATGCATTTTTCAACATTCTTGCACAATCACATATATGAAGAGAATCATCATAGGCTTGGCATGATTTCCATATCTATCTTTCCCTGTTTCCGTCACCATATTAAGCAAGACAAACACAAGCTTAAGCAGGAAAAAGATTACCACACACGATTAAAGCCTAATCCAAGCATTTACTATTACAGACCCCAAATATATAAAATAGAAATGATCCTAGAAACCAAATAAATCCGGACAAACCAACATAACATACTAAATTCAAATACTAAATCCTAATAACAGTCATCCCAAATGTTCAGATAAATGAAATAAAGAGAGATAGAGGGTGATTACCGGTCACCACTTCATACCCCCTCCCCCAAACTTGTTCCATTCCAAAGGAAGGACAAGTTTGAGTGGAAAGATAGTGGGACCGAAATCGAGGGGCAGACTCTATCACTCATCAGCAGGAGGGCGGCGTGGGGTGGAATCCGATGGCGGCTGATACGGTGGATACGGGTACGGAGGGTAGGGGTACGGAGGGTAGTGCTGATATGGTGCCATCTGTGGTGGTCGCTGATGTGATGCTCTCTGTCCAATCCACTGGCCCATCATGCTCTCCATGCTTGACTGGAAGGTAGTGAAGCTTCCCTGCAGGCCTTGAATCTCAGCACTTATACCAGTAAAACGAGTCCCGATCTCCTCCTCCAAACCTGTGAAGCGAGCATCAAAACTCTCCTGCATCCCTGTCAAACGAGTATCAACCTCGGACCGCCATTCTCCAAATTGAGAATTCATGTCTACCCGCATAGTGCCCATGTTAGCCGTCATGTCGTGCATGAGGTTCTCCAGAGTGCCAAAGCGGTCATCTTGAACATCCTCCCTAGTTCTGCGGCTTCCTCTCGGCTGAGCATGTGACGTGGACCCGCCAGCATCATCCGTCCGCGGTGTCCTCCGTGGTGTGCCTCCAGATGTGGTAATCAATACAAGATGGGCCGGTGTATCCATCATCCAATTCTCCTTTTCATCAAAAGTGGAGACATTGGTCAAGGCTGGATTTGGAAGCGGGAACTGACGCTTGTTGGTCAGGAGGAAATCAAATGGGGCGGATGTGGAGTTGACAAACTTAGCATTCCGGAGGTGCTCCATGTTGAGGGCTCGAGATCCTGGGTAAGATTGATAGTTGGACAAGTCGATATCTAACATGGCTGCAATTGGGGTGATCAAGCCCCCCACACAAAGAGTACCCGTCCTAGAGTTTGTTTGTCTCTGACATTGCACGAGAAAATGTGCGGCAAAGTTCACCGGAATAGCATTGAGCATACACCAAAGGATATAGAGCTCTTGTGTCCGAAGTCCACTATTCTCTTGGCGGGCAAGCACAGTAGAAGATAGAAGCTTCTGCATATACCGGAAGACAGGATTGGGCAAATGGGAGGCCTTTGTCTTGCTAGAGTCATAATGCAGACAATTTGGGTTTGCTTCGACCACACAGTCATGGAAATCATCGAAGCGGAAGGATGGGTGAGGGTGGAAGGTCCCATTAGTTGGGGTTTGGAACATTGTGTTGAGGCGCTCCACAGTGAACCTCCAGTCTTTATTTGCAAGTCGGAAAGTGCAAGAAACAGGCCCTCGGGATGGAGTTTGCTTCACCTTCAAGGTGGACAGAAACTCACGGACAAGCACGGGGTACGTTTTCCAATCATTCTCCCCCAAAACATCCATCCAACCAATTCGTCGTAAAAGCCCGACCACACTCTCATGAATCCCCAATTTCCTTGTTGTGTTAGCATCCAGACTTCGAGTAGCAGCCACTTGAAAACCCCTAGCCAACTTCAACCACCTCTTCCTATGTTCATACTCCTCCAAGTAGACATTCACCATAGCGGGGTCATTGGCCCCCATATTAAGAGAGGGCATGAGGGCACGATTGTTGTTAGGCTCGGTATCCACTTACTCCTCTTCTTCTTCGTCCTCAAGTTCTTCATCGTCCTCTTGTTTCTCATCTTCGGACAAGTCGAGCACCTCCTCATCTTGGAACTCATCTTCGTCCATGAGCCGTCTTCGGGCTCCCCCCGTTTGTCGTCCCCTACGAGTTTGCACCATGCTTGCAGGGGGAGCGTCGGGCTTAAGTACCTTCCAAAATAATATGAACGTGATGTTAAATGGTTTTAACAAAAATATGAGACACACGGGGTGGTTGCAGGGGCGTATCCAAAATTAAAAACTTAACATTTGAACCTCAAGCCTCATGCAAACAAACCCTTCCAAAATGCCAATCATACAAAATGTTCTCATGCACTACCTCATCCAATCATCCATTGAAACAACATGGCAAAGCAAGTTGACAAAATATTTACAAATGGGGCATAACAGCAAAGCACACTCATGATTGATTCAAAGATAGTCATAAAGTATAGAACAACCCCCAAATATAAGTCCAACTTTGCTAATTCTCATCAAAAAAAATTCCATCCAAGCAAAACATATTATTTCAAACATATTGGAATAAGAATTTTTATTTTTTTTTAAGTAAAGAACAA
The DNA here is from genome assembly GCA_026008535.1 of Perilla frutescens. Lineage (NCBI taxonomy): Eukaryota > Viridiplantae > Streptophyta > Magnoliopsida > Lamiales > Lamiaceae > Perilla > Perilla frutescens. The sequence goes on from BRKX01000015.1 coordinate 24,055,398, forward strand.
GTCTCCCAAAATGACTACACAAATTCCACAACATACTTATTCTTCCCTATTCAACACATAAAAATTCCTAAGAAGTATGGAATTGCATAGATCGAAGATAAAATGGCAAGAATTTCCCATCCACATAATTTTCCCCCAATTTTGACCTTGGAACCCTAGATTTGGGCAAAAATGAAGAACTTCCACTACATTTCCATAAACATGCCAATTGAAAGCATACCCAAGGTTCTTAAGCTAGGAATTCCAAAATAGAAGCAAGAAATTTGGAATTTAACCATACAAAACCAAGTTGCCATGAACAACCTCCATTGAAAAGCTTGAAAAAACATGAACTTGCTACCATGATGAAAAGGAAGAACATGGGGAGAAGATTCATACCTTGAGGAGGTTGTGCCTTGGAATGGAGTAGAAGAAGCACTAGAGCCGTGTATGAGTATGTGAGAGTGGAGATATGGGAGTGAAGTGTGAGAAATGAAGTAAAAGGGGTGAAGAAAAGGGATAAAAACCCGAACAGACGGGCGCGACCCGGACCGCACCGGGCGCCGGGTCGGGTCGCGCCTCCCAAGTGCGACTCAGGCGGGGTCTTGTGGCTCGGGCCGCGTTGCAGGTGAGCCTTTTTCGGCTGCGGACGTCGAGCCGCGGGTCGCGCCTCAGGCCCCGGGTCGCGTCGCGTTGCAGACTCCCTTGGTAAGTTTGCTCGTTCCGGCCTGTTTCGACACTTCATTCCCACTCAAGATGCTCCTATGCTCAAAACACCAAAACCAAGAAAACAACACTACAAAAGAACACACAAAACCACAACTACAATGTACACCAAACACAAAACAATCTAAAAACTATAGAAAAGAAATACGAAAAAGAAAACACACACAAAAAGTACAAGAAAATGCAAATAAATAAAAAGCATTGGGGTGCCTCCCAATAAGCACTAAGTTTAATGTCGCTAGCTCGACGTAGTACCAAGGCATCTAGGCGTCATTGAGGTAGCACACAAACACCACTTCTTTCTCCTCTGGCTTATAAAACTTTTTAACCCGATGCCCATTCACCACGAACAAGCTTCCATCATTGCCTTTGAGTTCAATTGCCCCACCATCAAAAATTCGGGCTATGATAAACGGACCACTCCATTTGGTCTTAAGTTTTCCGGGAAATAACTTGAATCTTGAATTGAACAAAAGAACTTCATCTCCCGGTATGAGGTCTTTTTGTCTCAAAAGCTTGTCATGGTAAACTTTAGCTCTCATCTTGTAAATAGCCGAATTTTCAAAAGCCTCCATCCGGAATTCCTCTAATTCATTCAATTTGAAGATTCTCTCTCCAACGGAGGACACGGGATCAAGGTTCAACTTCTTGGTGGCCCAAAATACTTTATGTGAAAGCTCAATGGGCAAATGACAAGATTTTCCGAACACTAGTTGATAGGGAGACATTCCTAGCGGGGTCTTATAAGCCGTGCGATAAGCCCATAGTGCTTCATCCAAAAGTGAAGACCAATCTTTTCCATTCGTGCGGACTACCTTTTGAAGTATTTGCTTTACTTCCCGGTTTGCCAACTCGGCTTGACCGTTGGCTTGAGGATGATAAGGTGTCGTTATTTTGTGCTTAACTCCATGTCTAGCAAGCAATGCTTCCATCCATTTGTTGCAAAAGTGTGAGCCACCATCGCTCACAATAGCTCTAGGGGCTCCATACCTTTTCAAGATATTCTTTTTGAGAAATTTGAGAACAAATTTTGCATCATTAGTCTTTGTTGGGGTGGCTTCAATCCATCGTGACACATAATCTACGGCTAGCAAAATGTACAAATTTCCTTCGGATGCTACAAACGGTCCCATGAAGTCTATTCCCCACACATCAAAAAGCTCAACTTCAATGGTATTCTTCATGGGCATTTCATCCTTCTTAGATATAGAACCCATACGTTGGCATTTATCACAACTTCTAACAAACTCTCTTTCAGTGGTAGTGTAATTGATTTGTGCCAGGTCCAACGTTTTGCTTCCATAGTAGATCACTCGGAACAACTTCTCTCTCCTTTGCCCTAAAGTGGCTCCCACGGCTACCTCGCTCGCATCACACATGAGCTCAAAGGGTTCACTCCAATCCGGGACAATGAGGACCGGGGCCGTCATCAGGGCCTTCTTCAGCGTCTCAAACGCCTGCACACATTCGCCATCAAAAACAAAATCATTAGATTTTTCAAGTAATTTACACAAAGGTTTAGAGATTTTTGAAAAATCCTTAATAAAACGCCGATAGAACCCGGCGTGACCAAGGAAACTCCGGACACCCTTTTCACTGGTGGGGGGTGGAAGTTTCTCAATGGCAACTATTTTGGCTCGATCCACCTCTAACCCTGCAGCCGACACCTTGTGGCCAAGAACTACTCCGTCTCTTACCATGAAATGGCATTTTTCCCAGTTCAACACAAGGTTAGTGTCTTCACAACGCTGCAAAACTCGGGTTAGGTTGTTCAAGCAATCATCAAAAGAGTTCCCAAATACCGAAAAATCATCCATGAAAACCTCCATTATCTTCTCAATCAAATCATGAAAGATTGACATCATGCACCTTTGGAAAGTAGCGGGCGCATTACACAATCCGAAGGACATTCTTCTAAAAGCAAAAATTCCATAAGGGCATGTGAAAGCGGATTTATGTTGGTCCTCGGGTGCAATTAAAATTTGGTTATATCCAGAATACCCATCTAGGAAACAATAAAACTCATACCCGGCCAACCTATCAAGCATTTGGTCAATGAAAGGTAATGGAAAGTGATCCTTTCTAGTGGCTACATTTAATGCTCGGTAATCAATACACACCCGCCACCCGTTCACAAGCCTAGTAGCTATCAATTCATTGCATTCATCCTTCACTATGGTCATTCCTCCCTTTTTGGCTACCACTTGGGTGGGACTCACCCACTCACTATCGGAAATAGCATAAACTATACCCGCATCAAGCCATTTAAGAAATTCCTTCCTAACCACTTCTTGCATTATGGGGTTCAATCGGCGTTGGGGTTGGACACGAGATTGATAATTTTCTTCTAACAAAATTCTATGCATACAAATTGTGGGACTAATCCCCTTCAAATCCCCAATGGACCACCCTAATGCGGACTTATGCTTTCTCAAAACTCTAAGCAACTTATCAAGCTCACATGAAGATAACAAGGAAGACACCATTACGGGGTATGTTTCATTTAGACCCAAGTAAGCATACCTTAAGTGGCTCGGGAGTGGTTTCAATTCTTCCTTCTTGTCTTTCTCTTCACCTCCTTCCTTTTTCAAAACTTTCTCCTTGCCATCCCTCAATGGTAAGAAACGATTTCCTGTAGAGAATCAAGAGCAAACACACAATCCACAATATCGATGTTATCATCAAAAGCGTCAAGAGAGGAGGAGGAGTTAAGAGATGCAAACATAGTGGTTTCCATGGGATCTTGAGAGATGTATCACTCTATAATTGTCTCTTCAACACATTCTTCAACAATCGTCATCACTTTACAATCCTCCATTCTCCCAAATTCCTCATCATCTTCATGAAACTTCATAGCATTATAAATTGAAAATGTACTACTTTCATCATTCAAGCGGAGCGTGAGTTCCCCTTTTGACACATCAATTAGTGTCTTCCCCGTTGCTAAGAATGGCCTTCCCAAAATAAGTGGCACATTCTTATCCTCTTCCATATCCAAAACAACAAAATCCACGGGAAAAATGAAATCATTCACCTTCACAAGGACATCCTCCACAACTCCTCTCGGATAAGTCAAGGACCTATCCGCCATTTGCAAGCATATCGTTGTCGGCTTGATTTCCCCAACATTAAGCTTCAAGAAGAACGACAACAACATAAGATTAATGCTTGCACCCAAATCACAAAGGGCTTTCTTCTCACGGAAATCTCCAATGGTGACGGTGATGTTGAAACTCCCGGGATCCTTTATCTTCGCGGGAAGTTTCTTTTGAATCAAGGCACTACAATTTTCCGTCAAACTCACAGTTTCAAAGTTACCCAATTTCCTCTTTCTCGTCACTACGTCTTTGAGAAATTTGGCATAGCTTGGCATTTGTTGAAGGGCCTCCACAAGAGGGAGGTTGATTTGAATCCTTCGGAATATGTCAAGAAATTTGGAGAATTGCTCTTCATTTTTGGACTTTTGAAGTCTTTGAGGGTAAGGTATGTTTGCATGTAATCCATCTACCTTCTTTGGTGGAAGGCTTACCTTTCCTTCAATGGATTCATCTTTCTTGGCAATTATTTCCTCTCCTACCACTTCTTCTTCTTTCCCTTCGTCAGTGGTTGTCTCAGCATCTTGTGGTGGCATTTCTGGGCTCTTATATGTGGTTCCACTCCGTAAGGCAATAGCTTTGCAATCCTTTGGGTTCACCGTTGTATTGGCGGGAAAGTGTCCCGGTTGATGTTGTCCTCCCACGGCGGTAGCTAGTTGCCCCATTTGTTTCTCAAGCATTTTCAATTGGGTATTTACCGCCGCTTTGTTGCTCTCAAGCTTCTCAAATCTTGTTTGTGATTCACCCATGTACTTGTCGGTCTTGTTCAATAGAGTCATGAGAAGTTCTTCCATTTTTGGTTTCTTTTCATCATCGATGACCCCATTTGTAACTGAAAATCCAGGAGGTGGTCGGAGGTGATTGTTCGGATTTGAATAAGAGAGATTCGGATGTGGTGGCTTAGGATGGTATTGATTCCCACCTTGCCCTTGTGGTCCTCCAAAGTGTGGCTTAAAACCTTGATTGAAGGGCCTTTGATAACCCCCATAGTTGCCTTGACCAACAAAACTCGCTTCCTCCATATTAGGCATGATCGAAGGCTCCAATCTTGGTGATGCTATAGCCTCTATTTTTGAGTTCATAGTAGTCATCTGAGCGGCTAAAAGGGCTATGGCATCATTGTTTGTGGTTTCCACTTTTTTCAAGATTTGCACATTTTCCCGCTCCCCCGGCCATTGATAGGCATTGGAGGCCATCTCCTCAATGATTGTGACTGCTTCTTCAGGTCCTCGGTTCAACAATGATCCTCCCGCTGACGCATCAAGAATACTTCTAACACTGGACTTGCAACCGCCATAGAAGATGGATACTTGGTGGTCCGTGCCAAAATTGTGCCCCGGACATTTACGGAGCATCTCTCTAAACCGCTCCCAAGCTTCACACAATGACTCTTCATCCCTTTGCTTGAATTGAGTTATCTCCCCCTTTAACTTCAATGTCTTTCCAGGAGGAAAGAATTTCTGAAGAAATTTGGAGAGCAAGTCGCTCCATGAGGTGAATGAACCGGGTGGTTGGTTTAACCACCATGTTCGAGCTTTGTCCCGCAATGAGAAATAGAAAAGCTTCAAACGAATTGCATCCTCAGGCACCCCATTGATCTTGACCGTTCGGGCAATCTCCAAAAATTGGTGGACATGTTCGTGTGGATCTTCAAGTGCCGTTCCACCAAACTGATTTTGGGACACCATAGCCATTAGTGCCGGTTTCAATTCGAAGTTTTTGTCTTGTATAGCCGGCCCATTGACAACCCCCTCATTAAGCATTGGTTGAAACAAGTTTCTAATCGGGGCTTCATCAACTCGAGCCCTAGCTTCCTCTTGAGCTCGAAGTTGGCCTCTCATCTCCTCAAGCTGTCTTTGCATTTGTAGAATCAATGGGTCTTGAATGGGAGGTGGAGGTGGTGGATTATCCGTCATTCTATGTCTTCGTCTTCTTCTAGCATTGTTATGACGGCTTGTGGCTTTAATCTCGGTATCTAACTCGAGTAACGGGTCACCACGTGCCCTTGTATGCATACACTACCTGTGAACAACTTAAAGTAAGTTTGAAGTTCAAAAATTAAATAATACGTTTAATCTAGCAAAATAATTCTTGAAACGATATTGCATATACTCAAATAAACAAATAGATCCCCGGCAACGGCGCCAAAAACTTGATGAGATTTTTCTTTCACAACGATTTAACCAACACAAGCTTTAATTAATCAAATCTCAGTTATGCAAGTGAACATACGGAGCATAGGAGACCGGGTCGAACATGGGGAACTAGATGCATAAACGAGTCTACAAGTACCATCACATCGAACATTTTCACTAGTCAAACCATTCGAAATTTTGTTGGAGAATTAACTAGGAAAACAAGATTTGCAATATTAAACAAAAAGATAGTGACACAAAAGGAATAAAAGAGAATAAAAACCTAATAAAAATCACAATGAGGAAAAATGGCTCTAGGGCATTGTTCATTAGTGAAAACTTGTTCATTAAACAATGGATTTATGCATAATCTCCCCAAACAACAATTGATACCAAATTTAGTCGAAGCCCTCTCTCGAGCAACTAAGACCTTTCAATTAAACTCAATTCCCCTATCTCTAGGGCTAAATTGTAATTTAATCTAAACAAGCACAATCAATCAACAAACATCAATTAAACATTAATCTCTCGATCTAATGCAAAATTGAAACCATAAATCATTTATCCACGCACAATTGATTCTCTCGAACTCAACTATACACCAAATTCTATCCTAAGATGGCCAATCAAATAATAGAAGCAATTAAACCATGATCTATGAGAAAGAAGGGGAAGATTAAGCAATAACCCATGTTTAATTTACAAATCCATCACCAAATCACAAAACCCTAGATGCCTAAAAATTTAGCTATCCATAATCACAATAGATAAAAACATCACATAAAAGATAAATATAGTAGAGGAGGAGAAAAAACCCAAAAACTTGAATATAGATCTTCAAAAACTTCAAGAACTTCTTGAATCTTCCATACACCAAGCTCTCCACTCTTTCTTACTCTAAAATTGGTAAAAATATCAAAAGTCTCCCTCATTTTCGAACTAAGGATGGCTTTTATACTATGATAGCAAAAATGGGACAAAAATCCGGATATTCCCGAAAACAAGACACAGGGGCGCGACACGGGGCCGGTCGCGCCCCTGGCTCGCGCCGCGTGGAGTGAGGCGCGACCCGAGCTGGCCCGGGTCTGGGTTGCGCCGCGTTGCAGGTGAGTGAAATCATGCTGCGGACGTCGAGCCGCAGGTCACACCCCAGGCCCCGGGTCGTGCCGCGTTGCAGGTCCTGCCCTGCCTCCCGGTTCTGACTCGGTCTTCGTGCTTTCTCGCCCGTCCGATCCAGCTTTCGGGTCCCTTTCGATGCGCACTTCGATCCTCGAGTCCCGGGTTGCTCATTTTAAACCTGTTTTCTAAATAATCGATGTTAGGAACACTTATTCTAATTAACGACTAACATTACCCTAAATGATTACTAAACAAACTAAAACAAGATAAAAATATACGAAATAATGCTCCGATTAGGACTAAAATACGAGCATGTCAGGATCATGTTCTCTGATTTCAGAAGCCTGATTGAATTCATCCAGAAGAGTCATTTCATACCAATTTGTCATATTGGGTGAAGTCTCAGTAGCTTCTGCTTCAACATCTGGAAGAACTTCATCTTCAACTTCACATTTTTCAATGTCAAGTTCATTAAGTTCATCAGTATCATTCAGAGCATCAATAATATGATCATCTTCTTCCATGACATTGATGAACAACACTCTCTGATCTGAATCATTTTCAGCATCAGAATCATCACTAAGAACAGCATTAAAATTATTTCTTTGTCTTCTTCGAACAGCATTAAAATTATTTCTTTGTCTTCTTCGTGCTGTTGGACATTCGTTTGAGTAATGTCCATACCCAGAGCATGCTCTACATTGAACTGAATCAATGTCTTTCCAAGTGTCAGCAATTTCCTTCTTGACATTTGATCTTCCAAAATTTGATATTGATGAGAATGGAGAGTCAAACAGCCGTCGAGGTTTGATATTTGGGGGGCTTTTTTTCATGGAACGAACCAGTGAGTTGAACTTCTTTGTCAAGAGTATAACACTTAGATTCTCTTCCTCGTTGATTTCCTGAAGACTGTCAACATCATCATGAACATCAGATGACAGTTGTTGTCTGGAGAGCAATTCCTCTTGAAGTTGAGTTTGCTTTCTAATTTTGTAGGTTCATCTCAAACATTAGCAAGATGCTGACCGCTTCACTCATACTCATGGTTCCTACATCATGTGCTTCTTCAATTGTAGAAATTTTCATATTGAATCTTTCTGGGAGAGTTCGAAGCAACTTGCTAACCATGTTCTCATTAGAGATTGGACTCCCAAGAGCGGTCGATTGATTTGAAATCTCACATAATCTTTCAGCATAAGATGAAATAGTTTCATCTTCAAACATGCGCAAATTTTTAAATTTTGATGTGAGTAACCTCAGTTTGGTCTTAACCTCAGTTTGGTCTTCCTTACACTGGCAGACCCTTCACAATGTTCCTGAAGAATAGTCCGTTCTAGATATGCAGTAACACAATTGCAAATCATCTTGAAGCATGGAACATCGACTGAAACAAAAATCACATTCAGAGCACGAGCATTAAAATTTGAGATTATTCTCTCATCATTTGTCCATAGAGATTCTGGAGTTAACACAAAATCTCCATTCGGACCTTCCATCCTAGGAGGGCTCCATTCTTCAATAACTGCCATCCATGCTCTTTCATCGATTGATTTGATGTAAATCTTCATTCGAGATTTCCACATGACATAGTTACCACCATTGATATCTAGAGCAGGAGGACGACATTGATTAATCTGAATATCCATCACAAATTTCAAGCAACACCGGATCGAGTACTTAGTGTGTCAAGTACCGTCTCTTGATGCCACCTGTTAGAATTTATTGCCTGAAACAATGTGAATTACGGATGTAAATTGCAAAGTTAAATGAAATGTTGAAGCTAGTGTTACCACATTGCCTTCAACATGCAGCGGAAACGTAAACAGAACTTTGCACAAAATAAATTTTAAATCACACTCCTTACGGTGTGTGATTGCCTCAATGTGAAATTCACTATCATAAGTGATAAACAAAAACAATGCAGATGTTGTCTCGGTTCACTCCCTTAACAACACAGCATAAAACATACTGAGGACTATCATAGCTTCACTCACTCGAATAATCACTCAAAAACAAACCTATCTAAACACATAGATAGATTACAATCAGTCACTCTAAATCCTAGACTTCTCAAAGTTGACTATCTAACCTACACACACAACTGGAATGAAAGTCTCCAGCTAATTGGGATGTTAGGCCGATGTCTGGGAAGATGTCTTGGATTTCAGAGATGACACTAGATGCAAGATTCAGAGCTTCTCACAAACCACAGTGATAACCTGCTTGCATAAATAATTTTAAGGTCTAAGAAGACCTTAAATACTTCCTCCCTCTTGTATTGGCAGTTGCTTCATGATCCTAGATGACTTGGACTATAATCAACAGTCTTCCACTACATATTGCTGAAGTGGACTTGAGATAACCGTCTTCTGCATTGCGTGGCACATGATCTTCAACATCGTGCAATAGTAGCGGTTACTCCAGTGACCCACGATCTCCTGCAACAGTTAGTGTCCAAGAAGGAGTGGGAACATCACGTCCCCAGGAAAACCGGAACAGATTTTGAACAAATCAAAATCAAACATTATCCATGATTTAATTCATAATAAAATATCTAATAAATCCCTAAATGCGTGGAAAATGATATGTGACAAAAATCACAATTTATTCAAATTAATTTAAAATAAATTAATCCAAAATACTAGGAAAGGATAAGGTTAATGTTCCGAGTGTTATACTCGATGTGACGAGAATGACGGAACAACATTAGATACGACATTGATTGTGATGTTATCAAACTAAGTGATAACATCATCTGGAACACGTCATACTCAACAATCTCCCCCTTAATCTTATCCTTTTTGCACAAAACATAAAGCTCAATATACATATGATTAGAGCCGCAACGGAATACGATCAAAATTTGTTGTCGTAAACACTGAAATTAGACACAGAATTGTAATGTCAAACTCAATGTTACAGACAGTTAACACAACTATCTTAACATAAATATGCTGGAAATAAATATGCAATAACACGCGAAATAATTTTAAATCACACACAACATGTGTGTGATTGCCACAGGGCGAAATTATGCTACTATGAGCACAAACTGTTTTTCAAGCTTACAATGTTGGACGCGAAGGCTCTCAACACTTCGGATACATACAAATTCTAATCTAGTTCTACAACTAAAAAAGAACTCAAACATAGAAATTAACCTCCCGTTAATTTATATACAAACTAGTATAGATTTCACAACCTTGCTATCTATCCTAACTTGTTCAACCTACTTTCGTGAATTGAATGAACAACAATAAACATTAAGATAGAAGAAGGAACCAAGAACAAAATCTATACTATGTTTGTGATTCAACCTTTTTCAAATCTTCACGCAGCGGAAAATGGATTGAGCTTGAATGAGTCTTTAAGTGTCGATCATATCCCTTATATGCTTCTTCACTTGAATAGACAAGCCTCAAGTCTTCTCTCTCTTGATCGTGGGTTGGAGATAACCGCTCTTCATCACTACTCCACCGTGTGTGAGAAGAAAATCATCTCCATGGCATGGTTGAAGCCACATCCCACGTTCTCACCCATTTTCCAAATATTCCAGCAAAAAAAAACTGAAAAAGAAAAGAGGTTAAATAAAAGAAAACAAGAAGCCCTAAAAATAGGAGATAGAGTTTTGACTTCGTCAAACTCTATTTAAATAATATATCTAATATGTATATATCCATTTATTTGAAATATCTATTTCGTGGATATACACATATATTTTAAGATATATAAAATTATTTTATTCATTAAAATAATAAATAAAACTAGGAAAGGATAAGATTAGTTACGACTATGTCACAGACAATGTCGCAAGGAGTCTGTCTGACATTATGTGCAACATTGAACCTCAATGTCATACAGCACTCAACAATCTCCCCCTTAATCTTAGCCTTTCTGCACAAAATATACAACTCAATGTATTTTGTACAATTAGAGTCGCAGCGGAAAATGGAGATCTTAAAATCTCCCCCTTAAGGGTTACTCCCCCTTAATTAGATCATCATATAATAGGAACTTGTCCTTTTATAAAATCAATATTGAAACAGAAAGTTCAACCTAACACTATCAATGTTGAACTGAACGTTCAACATATAATAATCACGACATATTGATCATTCAATATCTCAAAACAAACAACTATGCTTAATATGTCGAATCATATTGACCTCAAGCATATAAAACAAGAACACAAATATAAATTGCATCCCAAACACAGAAATGCATTAAAAGCATATCAAAGTAGAAGTGTGTTCAGCACACACATCAAAACAAAAATAAAGATGCATCAAGCATCTTAAATGTGTCCATGCAAAAATAAAAACATAATAAACATTGTTTATAGCAAAATGAAAACATTGTTTATAACAATCAGAAGCTGATCCACACAGCTTCACATCATCTCTCTCTTCCTTCACATCATCTTCCTCTTCTCCTTGGCTGCACTCTTCTGTCCCCATCCTCTAACAGTTGATGCAGCACTGGTATCAACATCATCCACATCAGTCTCCTTGTCAGCATGTACTCCCCCTTTTTATGTAGAAAGGAGAGACATAAAGGTATCGTGCACAGAAGAAAGAGACATGATTATTTGATCCAGTTGAGCAACATTCTGTTGAAGGATCTCCAAAGGCATCATCACAATAGGAATGGCAGACGTGGAGAGAACTTCAAGCTCAACAAGATGAGCAGTAGGCGACTGGGCAGGAGTAGGACTAGCATTAGCAGATCGATCCGTAGGACCAACAGCTGAGAGGTAGGGCAGGTCAATAACTCGGTCATCATTCCCCTTGGGCTTTTGAATAGTTAGAGAAGCTTGCTCAACAACAAGGTTCTTCTTGCTTTCCTTCAATCCTTGACTCTTAAGAATAGCAAAGATTAAACATGGAAAATGAAGCACATTTGAAGAACTCATTTTGGAAGCAGCCTTCAAAACAGCATCAAATATATATGCTCCAAGGTTGCAGGGCAGATTAGTCCCAAGCTTGTATAGAAGAATAGCTTGATCAACTGTGAGGACTGATGCACTGGATGTGGGAAGCCAATTACACACAGTTAACTTGAACAGCACTGTGTAGAAAAACGTTAGCTTGGAGGCAGGTACCTTGTTCATCCAAGATTGAACAAGTCCTCCAGTAACAACCTTCACCACATCATCAAGCAAATCTAATGAAATGATCATGTCTTCATTACCCAGTTCAAGAAATGAGTTAATTATATTAGGGGAAAATTTGTAAACATGATCCCTAATATAAACTGTTCCAAAGGATAATTTGGACGGATCTCCCATATCAGGAATGATGTTTGAATAAAATTCATACACAACAGACAAATCATAAGACAACAAGGAAGTGACAGACTTTCACAAGCCCCGTTCATTCAAGAACACATCCATCCCATACTTTTTGAAGCTTAAGACATCTACCATTTTTTCAACCCTAAATGACCTCTTAGAAATAAGATCAAAAGACTTCTTAGCATCTAAAGAGTAGAAGATCTTACTGTATGCTTGAGTAACATCAAGTGGGGAATCAACATTGACATCCTGCTTGACATCACCAGAGGGAGGAGAAGAGGGATGATCACCGGTAGAGTCCGATTCATCTCGTAGAGAACGTGAAGAAGTCTTAACGCCTTGCATTTTCATTTTCTTGATGAAAGGTACTTCAGTGGACTCTGAAGCATCACTATGAAGCCATTTCAACTTCCGGATTGGAGATGTGGGCTTCGCTGTCTTTAAGAGAGAGTGAAGATGAGCGGAGGAATCAGGATCGATGGGGTTTGAAGGCTCTCCAAGCACATGCATTTGGAGAGGCTTAGGGTTTAAAATTTCAGAATGAGGAGGAACCTCGAGATCTGGGACAGAGGCAGTAGATTTGGTCGGTGGTGAGGGAGGAATTGGGACAATGGAAGGCTGAATTTCTGGAGTGGCGGCAGTAGCAGTGATAGGAGTTGCTGTTGAAGTTGGAGAAGGGTTTACTGTAGGGGCTGGTGTTGAAGTTGATGATGGAGTTGCTTTAGTCTGCTCCATCAACTGCTGGAGCATCATCATCATCGCTTGGTATGGATTTGGAGGCTGATCTGCCATGGACGAACACAATTCAAAGAGGATATGCAGAGAAGATGAATCGCTAGAGTGAGATGAGAAAGGGAATCGGGTATGGAGAGAGAGAAAAAATTAATTTAAAAAGTGAGATAAATACAAACAACTTTCTTATATTAAAAATAATGAAAGTGATATCTCTCACTCTCTCTCTCTTATCATAGCATAAGATATGCTGAAAAGTGTACCCGCTTATCAAATACAATTTAATTATTTATTATTAAAATAATAATAAAACAATTAAATAAAAATGAAAAAAAAAGCAAATTCTGAAATATGAAATAAATGGAGACACGTCATGATAAAATCAATTCACATGAATTAATTTATAAAATCATAACACCGTACCATATAATTTTGATACATTCAGAATTAAAGGACCTGATGTCAAAGATTAAAACATTTACTTCAACATCAGGATGTCACCATTGACTAAAAAACACACATTCCAAGAGATTTCCTTAGTGAAGAAAATCTCTCAAAATCCAAAGGTTTAGTGAAGATATCTGCAATTTGATTTTTTGTAGAAATATATTCCAATTTGATGATATCTCGTTCAATAAGATCACAGATAAAGTGATGTTTGATGTCAATGTGTTTGGTGTGAGAATGTTGGACTGGGTTCTTCGAAATTTCAATTGCACTGACATTGTCACATAGCAATGTCAAAGAAGGACTAGCCGGACCATAATCTAGCACCATTTGATTTAACCACAACAGTTGAGAGCAACAACTAGCAGCAGCAACATACTTTGATTCAGCCGTGGAGAGTGAGATACAATTTTATTTCTTACTCGACCAAGAAACCAGATTGTTGCCAAAATAAAAACAACATCCGCTAGTGCTCTTTTGGTCATCGACATCACCTGCCCAATCTGAGTCACTATATCCTACAAGATCAATGTTAACTTTTGTAGTATTTAATACCAAACCCAATTGTGCCAGTAACATAGCGAATGATTCTTTTAACAGCTTTAAGATGAGATTCTTTAGGCTGAGATTGATATCTCGCACAAACATCAACACTAAACATAATGTCAGGGCGACTAGCTGTTAAGTACAATAAACTACCTATCATTCCTCTATACATGGTAGAATCAACATTGCTACCAACATCATCTCTGCTCAACTTTTCGGAAGATCCCATAGGCGTCTTCATAGGTTTAGCATTCTCTAATCCGAAATGCTTGACCAATCATCTAGCATATTTGCTTTGAGAGATGAAAATCCCATCTTTATCTTGCTTGATTTGTAGACCAAGGAAATAGTTGAGCTCTTCAACCATGCTCATTTCAAACGTGTTGCACATTGAGTCTACAAAATCTTTGAGTAGATTAGTACAAGTCGAACCAAAAACAATGTCATCAACATAGATTTGAGCAACAGTAATATGTTTTTTATTCTTCTTAATAAATAATGTTTTATCGACTTGACCTCTTGCAAAACCAATTTGGAGCAAAAAATCGGTCAGTCTAGCATACCATGCTCTAGGGGCTTGTTTGAGACCATACAAAGCCTTTTTGAGCTTAAACACGTGCAATGGTTTCTCATGACATTCGAACCCCTTAGGTTATTCGACATATGCCTCTTCATTGAGAAAGCCATTCAAGAAAGCACTTTTAACATCCATTTGATGTAGAGTAAAACCCATATAACATGCAATTGCATATAAAAGACGAATGGATTCAATCCTTGCAACAGGAGCAAATGTTTCGTCAAAGTCTACCCCTTCAACTTGGGTATAACCTTGAGCCACTAGACGAGCTTTATTTCTGACAACATTGCCAGCCGCATCCGTTTTATTCTTGAAAATCCATTTTATCCCAATCACATTTTTATCTTTGGGGCGTGGAACTAATTCCCATACATTGTTTCTTATGAACTGGTTTAGTTCCTCATGCATAGCATTAATCCAAAAATTATCATTAAGGGCTTCCTTGATTTTTTTGGTTCAATGTTAGACAGAAAGCAAGTGTTTGACGTACAAACATTTAAAGAAGACATGCATACCAGTTTTAGCATTTCTTTGTATTCCTCTGAGTTCTTGCTTCTAGTTTGAACTCCTTCGGATTGCTCACCAATGATTTGTGAATATGGATGATTCTTCCGAATTCGACTTGGAGGATCTCTTCTTGGTTCATCTTCGGCAGTCACCACCTAATCGTCTTCACTGTCTAAAGTGAATGTTGAAGTTGATGTTTTAACTGAAGCTTCATCATTCTGTAGAACATTCACTTTGACATTCTCAGTGGATGTCTTGTTCTCACAATCACTTCTAGTCTGATCACTTGACGTTTCACCTGTGTCAATGAGATCAATCACATCATCCTCTTCAGATTTTGAAGCAATACCTGTGTGGTCATCAAAAACAATGATAATTGATTCTTGGACAGTTTTTGTCCTAAGATTAAGCACACACGGTAAGCACGACTGTCAGATGTGTAACCCAAGAAAATCCCTTTGTCGCTTTTGGAATCAAATTTTCCCAGATGATCCTTGTCATTCAGGATGTAACATATACATCCAAATACATGAAAGTACTTCAAATTGGGCTTCTTTCCCTTCAGAAGTTCATACGGTGTCACAGTTTTACCTGGGCAAAGAATCACTCTATTCCCGATATGACAAGCAGTGTTAACTACTTCAGCCCATAACTTCTTGGACAACCGTTGAGCTTGTAACATTGCTCTTGACATCTCCTGGAGAGTTCAATTTTTTCTCTCAACCACCCCATTTTGTTGAGGTGTCTTTGGAGCAGAAAACTCATGAATGATGCCTCTTTTTTCACAAAACTCTTCAAACATTAAGTTTTCAAATTCTAGCCCATGATCTGTTCTAATGTATTTGATGTTGGATTCATGTTATCTTGACACCAACTTGCAGAACTTTTTGAACATCCTGAAAGCTTCAGATTTTTCTTGAAGAAATTCAACCCATGTGAATCTCGAAAAATCATCAACTATCACCAGAATAAATCTCTTTCCACTCATGCTTTTGGTGTCAACAGGACCCATGATGTCCATGTGAATCAGATCGAAGCACTTCGTGGTTTGACAAGCTGAGGAACTTTTATGTGAAGCTCTCACATGTTTGGCCTTTTGACATGCGCTGCAAACAACATCGAGATGGATCTTCACAGGTGGAATACCTCGAACAGCATCAGCTTCAATCAGTTTCTTCAAACTTCGAAAGCTAAGATGACCAAGTTTTTGATGTACGAGTTGAGTGTCAACATTGACTAAAACATTACATTTTTCATTCTTGTCCACATGGTAGCAATTATCCAATGCCCGACTTCCGAACATAATGCACTTATTCTCGCTATCAAAAACTTCACAGGTGTTTTTATTAAATCTGACATGCATACTGTCATCACATAGCTGACTTATGTTGATCAGATTTGTTGTTAAACATTCGACATGAAGCACATTGCGTAACTTAGGAAAGCTCTTGACATTCAATGTTCCTTTTCCTACTATATTGTCTTGTGCTCCTCCACCATAACTAACTTTTCCTTTGCTTGTCGTGGTATAATCATCGAGAAACTTAGAATTTCCTGTCATATGCCGTGAGCACCCACTGTCAAAGTACCACATACTAGCAATGTTGGCTTTCAAAGATGTGTAGACAACATTGCACGAGATCTTTGCCTTCTTTGAGTGTTTCTTCTTTTTGGTAGGTTTAGAAGAATTTTCCACGACAATCTTTCTTGTTGCTATATCATCATGATATTTGAAGCAATAAGGTTTGATGTGTCTAGGCTCTTGGCAATAATGACAAACAAATTTCTTCTCCTTGGACTTGTCATTGACATTTGGTTTGACATTTCCGTCAACATTGACGGGAACATCCTTAGAGCTTTTCCCTTTGACAAACTTGATAGGATTAGAGATCGACATTGATGAACTTGATGTATATCCCAAGCCTACTTTTGTGTGTTGTCCCAATATCAGAACCTCGTTCAGAGTAGATGTTCTTTGATTAAGTTGTCGAAAGGTTTTTGAAGCAGCTTCTACTTCCTTTCTCAACTTATTCAGTTCAAGATCACCTCGAGTGAGTCGAATTTCAAGGTCCAACACCCTTCACTTTAGAGTTTGATTTTCTTCTACGAGAATCCCAAATTCCTTTGATTGTTCAGCCCATTGGACACACACTTCATCTACAACCTTGTGTAATTGTTGTAGAGCTTCTCGGTGGCTGACATCGTACTGGTCTTTTTCCACCTGAGACACTTCAGCAGTGTTGCAAAACTCATCCAGCAATGTCATTTCATACCAGTTAGTGGTGTTTGGAGGGATGTTAGAGATTTCTTGTGTAACATTCTCCATAACATTGTTTGGAACATCTGAAGTTATATTATCAGGACTAGTATCATAGTCAAAATCACCACTATCCATGTCAGTTAAGGCGTCAATCATTCCATCTAAGTCATCATCGACTTTTACAAACAAAACGGCTTGTTTTTCAGCTTCTTCATCACTGGATTCGTCACTTAACATGGCAGCACTGTAATTTCTTCTCTGCTTCCTTTGGACAGTAGGAGATTCATTGGCATAGTGTCCAAAATCAGAACATCCCCTACATTGAACTGAGTCAATGTCCTTCACAGCAATATCTGGAGACTTTGATGATTTTGTCGATCCAAATGATGTCGACGAGGGAGAATCAAACACTCTCTGTGGTTTGAAGGCTGGTGAACCTTTCTTCATTGACCGAACAAGGGTATTGAACTTCTTGGTAAGGAGTGCAACACTCAGGGGTTCATCTTCAGTAATCTCCTGAATGTTTTCAACATCAAGTTGAACATCCGAGCTTGATGTTACTGATTGAAGTGCAATTCCTTTGGAAGAGGTGTTTGATTTCTGGTTTTCAAGATTCATCTCAAACGTGAGTAGAATGCTCACTGCTTCACTCAAACTCATGTTTGATACATTGTGAGCTTCTTCGATTGCTGAGATTTTCATGTTGAATCTCTCCGGAAGTGTACGAAGAAGTTTGCTAACCATGTTCTCATTTGAGATCGGACATCCTAGAGCTGTAGACTCGTTTGACACTTCACACAATCATTCAGTGTACATTGAGATTGTCTCATCTTCTAACATTTGCAGAGTTTCGAACTTATAAGTGAGTAGCCTAAGCTTTATTTGTCGTACACTGGTCGATCCTTCATAATGTTCCTGCAATATGTTCCATGCTTGATATGCCGTGGTGCAATTACACACCATCTTGAAGCACGGGACATCAACCGAAATAAAAATAGCATTGAGTGTCCTTGAATTGAAGTTGGAAATGATTCGATCATCATTAGTCCATTAAGTCTCTGGAGTAAGAATGAACACTCCATTCGGTCCTTCCATCCTCGATGGAGACCATTCTTCAATTACAGCAAACCAAGCCCTCTCATCGATGGACTTGATATATATCTTCATGCGCGATTTCCACGTAGCATGATTCTTGCCATTACTATCCAATGCCGGAGGGCGGCACTGATTGATCTAAATATCCATCTTTCAGTTAGTCAACAAACCAATGATCGAATACTTAGTGTGTTAAGTACCGGCTCTGATACCACTTGTTGGAATTTGTTGCCGTAAACACTAAAATTAAACACAGAATCGAAATGTCAAACTCAATGTTACAGACAGTTAACACAACTATCTTAACATAAATATGCTGAAAATAAATATGCAATAATACGCGAAATAATTTTAAATCACACACAACATGTGTGTAATTGCCACAGGGCGAAATTATGCTACTATGAGCACAAACTGTTTTTCAAGCTTACAATGTTGGAGCGAAGGCTCTCAACACTTTGGCTACATACAAATTCTAATCTAGTTCTACAACTAAAAAAGAACTCAAACGTACAAATTAACCTCTCGTTAATTTGTATACAAACTAGTATAGATTTCACAACCTTGCTATCTATCCTAACTTGTTCAACCTACTCTCGTGAATTGAATGAACAACAATAAACATTAAGATAGAAGAAGGAACCAAGAACAAAATCTATACTATGTTTGTGATTCAAGCTTTTTCAAATCTTCACGCAGCGGAAAATGGATTGATCTTGAATGAGTCTTCAAGTGTCGATCATATCCCTTATATGCTTCTTCACTTGAATAGACAAGCCTCAAGTCTTCTCTCTCTTAATCGTGGGTTGGAGATAACCGTTCTTCATCACTACTCCATCGTGTGTGAGAAGAAAACCTTCTCCATGGCACGGTTGAAGCCATATCCCACGTTCTCACCTATTTTCCAAATATTCCAGCAATAAAAAACTGAAAAAGAAAAGAGGTTAAATAAAAGAAAACAAGAAGCCCTAAAAACAGGAGATAGAGTTTTGACTTCGTCAAACTCTATTTAAATAATATATCTAATATGTATATATCCATTTATTTGAAATATCTATTTCGTGGATATACACATATATTTTAAGATATATAAAATTATTTTATTCATTAAAATAATAAATAAAACTAGGAAAGGATAAGATTAGTTACGACTATGTCACAAACAATGTCGTAGGGAGTCTGTCTGACATTACGTGTAACATTGAACCTCAATGTCATACAGCACTCAACAAATCTAAATTTTAAATATATGTTGCAATATTATAATTACAATATTGAATTATAGATGTGATTTTTTTTTTTTGAAAATACGGTATGTATCAGTATATCGATATATCGTACCGTACCGAGACATCAATATACCGTCTGCATACCGATATACCGTGAATTTTCGGTATATAGTGACATTTCGATATATACCGAATCGGTATGTACCGAAATTCCACGGTATACTGAAATCTCGATATACCGTAATTTTTAAAAGTTCATACCGTTACTATACCGAAAATTAACGGTACGGTATCATACTGTACTGAAAATCTTGATATACTGAAAATTTAGTATTTTTGGTATTTTTTTCGGTACGATAAGTGCGGTATTTCTGTATATTTCCCCACCCCTAGAATTTTCCATTTAAAATGTCTATCAATGGGCCTAAAACATTACAAATGAAAAGGTTGGGCTGAGAACTTTTGGTCCTAACTAAACTGCCCCATATGGAACCCATTTGAATATTATTTTTAAACAAATGTGACTGCCACGAGGCCCACGACTGAGCTGGCCCAAAAAACTGGTTCTACGTTAAGTATGGAAAAATCGATGCTACCCTCGCAGGTAATGTGCTCGAGTTTTACCTTTTTTTTTAGCAATTTTTTTTTTCAAAAATTTTTGGAGACATATCTTACTTTTTTAAGTAGATATTAATTATGTTCGTTCCGATTTTCTATTTCATCTCCTACTATGTAAACGATAATATTGTGATTTTTTTTTTCACAAAATATCATTAAAAATATACACCTATGTCATTTTCATATTAGGGGGTGAAAAAAAAAAACGCGACATACATAATTAGCGTCTACTAATGTCACCATTAATATCCCAATTTTTATTTTTTTCAAAAACATCGTAAATTTTTTTTAAAAAAATAAAAAACACAACTCGGGAATGCTACCCATAAGAGTAGCATCGATTTTTCCGTGAATCATTTAAAGCCCTAATGGCCAAATCTAATCTAAACGTAATAATACACTTCAAATATATGCTTAAATTTTGCTCCTAGTTTAGGCTTGCCTTTGTTCTTTATCGTGTTCTAATTTTGTTTTAATTTAATAAACGCACGCAATTAATGCAGAACTCAAGGTCAAAATCGATAAGTTACAAGTAGACCTAATTTAACAATACATTTATTCTATATAAAACAACTAATAATGATCTTCATTTAGCCTTAAAAAATCCTAATCAATAAAATAAACCCTCAATGTAATTGAAAATTATGGGATGCATCATAACGCAAATGCTTTCAATTGCTACATCAATTTATTGTATGTGCATAAGATTTGAATATGGAAGACGATTAATAATTAAATATGAGTTGAATTTGTTCGTTATAAATAAGGTAATGCAAACAACAAAAGGCAAAACACTTTGGAGTTTAGCCCTATTGGGTCACCTAGCAGGCTAGGCTAATAGAGAAAATGTCCTCAAAATTGTCGTGTTATGATTATTTGTGTGAATATTAAAAGTTGTAATACAAGTTGCAAGAATAATACGATATACCTCTTGTTCCTATCTAGCTATTACAAAACTACAACTTTATAGCAAGTGAAATTATATATACTCGATTATTTTAATTTGTCACACACACACACACACACACACATGTTCACACACCATTTGCTATAGAAGATATGTACAGTACGCTCGTGTGTGGAATTATTATTTGAATACGAAGATCATATACCATCAAAAGTCATATATTACGTTCAGTAATGAGAATTTCATGAATAGATTTTGCTTGAATTTATATTCGAGTTTGCTCGATCTTCTCAAACTTGTGTAGCAAAACTAGAAAAATGCATTCAAGATCCACATACTGTCCAAAAAAAAATGATGGGTTTAAACTTATATATTACATTTAATATTTTTTTTAAAGAATCAAGTTTCAATTTAATGCATTATTCTATTTAATTATATTATTTTCCAAGATAATATTAAATATGCAAGGTAAACCACTTAGATATTAATTAGTTAGATATATTACCCATATCTAAAACTCAACCCCCAATTGGAAGAATTTATTACGAGACTTGATTTTCCACCTTATTGAGTTGTTTTTTTGAAGCCAAAGCATCTCGATCTCAAATGCCGTATAACTGGGTTAACTTAATCACACCCCAGCAAATCCAAAATATTCTCTCTCTCTCTCTCTCTCTCTCTCTCTCTCTCTCTCTCTCTCTCATCAACCGTGGCAAGAACGTGAGTAAAGCAAGCGATATTGTCTGTTGGGGGAGTTGCTAAGAAAATGCAAGAGCGTAGACAAATATTTATATAATCTCACTTGGTGTTTGAAAATCACGCCGTTACGTATATTGACATTTTCACTTCTTTAACAACGTATGTCATAATACTAACCACTTTTTTTCTTTTTATATCAATTGGCCTAATTTTTTTAGGAACAAGTACTACCGTTCTAATTTGTTTTTCCGATAAATTAATTTGAATGTGAGAGGCCACCATATATAGTTCTCACAATGGTCCAAAACTACATATATACTAATTAATGCCGTAATTAATTAGGCCATTGACAGATATTGTTTCAGACCATAGATAAATAATCGCTTTAGACAAATTAAATCAAATTAAAACACGCGCCATTATAATTAATTTGCTCTATTATTGTTTGTTTGACTATAAGAGCACCAACTTAATTGCATGGCTTATACTTATAGCTACAATTATGTCGACATTATATAAACAAGTTGACATTAACATATATATTTGGGTAAGATTATATATAATACACAGTGAAACGCATTTAATAAGCATGTAATCCTGCTGATCATGTTAAGATTATTATAAAATTCAATTCAAATCCCATTTAATTTAATTATTAAACACACACACACACACCAGACATTGGGATTCGCTTGTTTGGTACGTCATATTCAATATAAATTTTACTCGAAGGTATAAATTACAGTTGTGGCAAACTCGTTAGTCTAAACTGCTTATAATGTTTGTCGATTATAATTTAAAATTTGAATAGTGGAAAAGGAGAAGGATATGATTTTACAGTGTATCGAGATCGGATTCATGATTCGATCACTGGGATGAATCTGAAAAAAGAGAGTAATTCATGCACCGTATATTTTTGGTATCTATCCCATAAAATCGTACAAAGATTCATGGAAAAATAATTAATTAGCTCAAATCATGTGAAAAGATACACACACCAAGTGGTAATATTTTGCAGGCACCCAATTAGTTTTTAATAAAGCTACCTTTACACACTTCCATCTTTTTTTTTATTACAAGTTGAGGGAGCCTTATCTTAAATTTTTGTATCAATACATGCTATACATATGCATAACACGCACACACTAACACACATATAATATTTGGCATCGCAATGCGTACGTGTGAACTGTTTCAATTCAATAAAGTAAAATGCAAAATAATTAAGTTCAAAATGATGAGTTCGATGACATAGAAAGATTCAATTCAGCATTGTAGTTTATTTTATTATAAGTGTAAACAAAATTGACTTGATATATATAATAGGAAGTTAATGAGTTACTCTCGAGAATAAAAAAAGAATTTGAGATGCTCTAGTTCATTTTTCGTTTCATACTTTGTGTTCCATTTTGAATTTATTAATTTTTTTTCTTTTTTTTTCTTTCAATTTTAATTTTTCTGATTTATTTTAGTATTACAATTATTAATTAAGATTTATTCCATACAATTATGATTTATAATTATTTTTTATTATTTAATTTTCATTTTTCTAGTTAATAATTTATTATCGGGGTTGATTATATATTCTAGTATACTTATGTAATAAAATTTTGTCTGTTTTAATTAAAAAAAAATGATACGAACTTCAAAATATGCCAAAAAAGTACTTATACTTTCCACATTTTGCGAAAAGATCATATGATCCAAATTTCAGTGTTGAAATGCTGACAAGTCATATTGGAGTCTAATGTGTAAATTAAATGATGTTGAAAATCATTTTTAATAAAAAGTGAAATTTGATTTCCCACATCATTTTAAACACTAGACTCATGAGTTCTATGTTATAAATCTAACTCAAAATTTTTGAAAAATCTAAATTTTCAAAAATATAGAAAGATTATGTATTTTTTTTATATTATTTTTAGTTTATGACTTTTTGAGAAATGAGATAAAGTTCAGAACATAAATATATAATTGACCAATAGAAAAATTGGACCAGATGATCTCATCTCTAAAAAAAGGGCTTGACAAATTTTCCTTAGAGAAATTAATTTTTCATTTTACTAATAACTACAGTAATTAAATTACTAATCATTATATAGAGGATTAAGTTCACGATAAAGCAACGAAACACGTAGCAGTACTTAATTATTTCATCCGCTTTATGCATTCGATGATAAATTATTAAATGCAAATCCCACTTAATAATTAATTATAACCATTGAAATCAAACCCAATTTTTTATAAAACAATTGGCAAAAGATCAATATTGAACACGTCGTCCAAATTAAAATCGAATTTTCCCAGACTACGAGATTTTCTGCAGATCGATATAGATATATATTTTAATTTGTCAAACCGATAATTAATTTCCAAACACACTACGGAAAAAAAAGAAGAAGAAAACTCTCGATCACTATTATTAGATCTCTCACACACACATACACAATAAAAGGGCAGAAACCAGTCGGAAACTCTGAAAAAAAAAATGACAATTCTTTGTATTCCCATAATGTTATGAAGCTAAAAGTTAAGCTAGCTAGGCTTCAATTCCTTTTTGTGTAATATTATATATACTGTACAATTCGAGCTTTTGCAACTTGCAACATCGCCATCTCACTCCACCTTCTCTTCGCTTTCCCCAACAACATTAACAGTTGACAAAAAAAAAAAAAAAACATGAACATGACCAAATTACTACAAGAACCAAATTAACAAATTAAGAAAACTAAAACTACTCAAAAGTGTTACAACACATTAATAAGTCTTTGTTTCTTGGTGCAATTCAATCCCATAATCTGAATTTCTCTCATTCTCTTGCCGCTGCAGCTATCGTTACAATCAACGGCGGCGGCGGCGTTGGTAGGCACCTCAAATATGTTAACCCCAAACAACCTAACCATGAGAACCGGCTGAGCCCGGCCCAGTTCAGCTGCAGCATTTGATCCGCTGTTTCTTGGCTTCCAATCAATGTGGAGCTGCTTATCCGGGCCGGTTGACCTCTGAAAACTCACAATGTCGCCGGCCCTCAAATCCTTCTCCTTCACGAACCGGCTCCAACCTTTGGTCAGGACATAACTCTGGCTACTGTTCCAGTAAGAATATCGGAATCTCCAAACTTTACCGTTCATGTCTTCGAAATTCAACAGAACTCCCTTCGAACTGTTCCCACTCTGCAAAGGGAAGTGTTTCTCAGCGTGCTGTTTAGGTATAACCAGCCGGTTCAGCTTTCCCACGTCGCTCGGCGTCACCGCCTTCTCGAAGAGCTGCTCGCGGGCCTTCGCCGCCCTCTCGCCGCCGCAAGAGAAGCTGAAGATGCCCTCTTTCCCGGCTTCCACGCCGTAGTTCCTCCGGCTCTGCTCCAGCTCGTCATTGTAGGTGTGTTTCCTGAGCATGTCGACGATCTCGGGTTTCGAGTGAGAGTTCAAGAACGCCGCCTCCACCTCGTCTTCCGGCGTCTCCGACAATGGCTTGAAGTTCGTGACGGCGTCACGGCCGCGGAAGCGCTGCGCCGCCGTGTCGTAAGCTCGGGCAGCTTCCTCTTCCTCATTGAAAGTGCCTAGCCAAACCCTCTGGTGTTTCTCGTAGATTTGGGCACCCCACCGACCATTGGGCTGAGGCACTACCCCTTTGAATCTCGACGACGGAAGTTTCCTCGACTCGGCTTCCACGCCGTTTTCCGCGTCGGTCACCACGCTGGCGCCGCTTCCGACGCGGCAGAGACTCTCCGGCGACTTGGGCGGCGGCGAGGCGGATGCGGATGCGAGCGTGATTGATAGGGAGTCACTGGTTGTGCTTTCGTCGACGGAGCTTACGTCCATTTGGTGAGGAAATTAAGTTTGCAAGAAAGTGGTATTCTTGGAGAGAAAGCTAAAAAGGGAGGTGATTGTTAGGTAGAGAGAGAAAGAGATGAGAGAGAAGTGAAAGTATGAATCGTGAAGTGAGGTGTTGAATGGAGGGATGAATGTGTATATATATACATATAGATGAGGTAGCAGCCCCAATTTTAGGGGTGTGGAAATAAAATAATATAATGTTGGGAAATAGTTATTATATATGTATATTTGTAAATATATATGTAGGAAAAAATAGAGAGATATGGAGATGTGGGTCAACCCTAGAGATGGTAAGGACTAGGAAGATTCATGTGGGTGGTTAAGTATAGTCTACAGAAGGTAGCAGAATGAATGTGGGGTTAATTGAATGAGATCGATGAAGTAGTCGGGATTCACATGAGTGTGGACCGTGTTTAACCAAGTTCATCCCCCCCATCAGCATGGCCTTCTATTCCAATCTCCCCCCCTGCTATAAATTTTACTTAACCTTATTAATAACTTTATTTAACTTGCACTTTCATATTTAATCATTAATTATGTTTAAGGGAAATGATGATTATTTAAATGTAATTAAAATTCTTTTTGTTCAGTTAAACTTCGCTTAGGCTAGAGTACACTTCAACACTCATGCCAAAATATCACTACAAAACAACTCATGAGATTTAACTTGACTTATAAAAAATACATAAATGGCTTTCAAATCTTATAATATATTGCATTAAGACATTTAGTTAATTTGCAAGAAAAATATAAAAACTACTAGAGCCAGAATTCCAATGTTCAGGGGCCATATATACATATATAAAGCAATAAAGATCCGTACTACTAAAAGTGATAAACATAAATCCACTAGTAGGAAGATTAATATGTCCACTTACAATGAAGTAATAAAAATGGTTAATTGTCTTAAAAATTATGAAGTTTGAGTATACATGCAAATTTAATATGAACTTTCAGTGTAAGCAATTAAAATATCAACTTTTAATTTGGGTGTTATTCAATATCCCCATGTACATTTGGATATTCTTTTAAAATGTATTGAAAAACAGTAATTTTTTTCACTCTCGTTTAATGCCTTATTTACTTTGATGGATAAGAATTGATTAATATGTTATCCAATTATATCATATGTTTACTTTGCATGATATTAAAATGATGAATACTCCCTTCACATCCAAAAAAAATGATGGATAATTCAAAATCCTAAATACTATAATTTAGCTTTTAGTGCTTATATGATAGATATATATGTATCTTATCTCTCTAGGTGAGATATGGTTTATCCTTCCTTATATCCACTAAACTATCTATCCACACCTTTTTTCCTCCCAAAACCATTAAATTTATTTATGTCTACTTATGTAAAAATAATAACATTCATGTCACCACTAGTATTTAGCTCAATTCGTATTTTTGCCCTTTGTAAAAGTCAGGGGCCTGAGTACGAATCATAATCCCCCATCCTCGAACTAAAAAAAAAATTATATCTATTTATTAATATTGTTCATCTATAATATAAGAGGTTTAAAATAATTTTAAAAAACCACAGGGCTGGTATATAAAAAATGAAAACACCTGAACTTTTTTACTTTTCGTTACTTAATTAATATAGAATTTTAATTTTAACATTATTTATACAAATTTGAGGATATTAAATAACATACAAATTAAAAATTAGTATTTTAATTGTCTAATTTTAAAGTTCCTATAAAATTTGTAATTATGCCCAAAATTCACATATACGATCCATATTCTCGTATATGAAAATATATTTTAAGTGATGCTATGTGGAAACTCAAGTAGCACTTTGGAACATAGTAAACACTTATATGATGTATTAGAGACAATTGATCCTCGATCATATATATCTTGAATTGGAATTATTTAATTTGACTGTGTGATTAGCATATATATTCTAGGTCAATCCCGATTCTGCCATCTTCGAATCGACATGTGATCTCATTATTAAACTATAATAACAATATTATATTTGTCGGTGTGATCGACTCTCTACTTCAATGTTCAATCTTAATTCAATTGTCAGATCAAATTAGGATTGAATGGGTGAAAATAAGCCTTAATTATCCGAATAAGAAAGGTAGAAGAGACATTAATAATTGCCCATTAATTAGTAATTGCCCTCTTTCTTCAATATATATATATGTATTATAATGTCCTAGCTCACACGGTTTTTATATAAGTAAAAATAAAAGGACGAACCTATATCTTTGATGCTTCACAATCCCATATCACAACTTGATAAAGAAAGTAAATTGCGGGATGTGTTGAATGTACGTAATTTTAACTTAATTATTTGCATGCGGTTTCTGTTGAACTTAGTGTGTCATGACAGGTTTTATATGTCTAAATGAGATATGTTAAGTAGAGATATAAGCGATGGTGAGATTAAGTTGAATCGAAATCAAATATTTAAAATAAAAAATGAAGCAATGGAAGGGGAAGAGACATAATGAAGATAATATTAAAAAAAAAAAAGAGAAAGAGAAAGGAATGAAGTGAAATGTGAGGGGAGTGATAGTGTGGTCGTTCCACCAGGATGGGAAGTGTATGGGCCACTGCTAATGAGGGATGGATAGAGTTGAAGACAAACGATGGCTTATCCAAACAACAATTTATTCTCCCCCATAAATTCTTACCTGGCATGATTTGATTCGTCCTCTCCATATTTCTTTTGTCTTATTGCCTAGGTTCACCTTAGAATCTCCACAAACACTATTGATTCCATACCTTTTTTTTTTTTTTCATTTTCCACCATTTTCCTCGTCTATCGACGGTCTTATCAGACCATCAGACATGTTAAATTCGTTAAATTCACTAAATAGGTCATAGTATAAACAAAACTGTAAACATGTCATTCGAGATGAGTTTTGATCCTAGATGTTGATCATCTAACGAATTTTGACCAATCAGAAGTCTAACATATATTTTTTTTTTTTTTTGTAATTTATATATTAGATTTCATGTTTTATGTAAGTGAATATATACATATATATATAAACGCAATATTAGATGTTTTATTTAAGTTTTTAAAAATGTATATGGATCGTAAATACAAGATGCGGAAGAGACGAGAGTTATGGTGGGAATAGAGAAAGCATTATCTCAATTTCCCAATGAGAATGGCATTACAGCTATGGATTGGTATTGTGGAGAAAGGTCTAATTCTCATGAATTGACCATGTAGATTACATCAATGTCTACTAGCTAGCTTGTTGTAAAAGTCTTTCAATTCATTTAAGTGAATGTTTGGAATGTGTGTTACTATTGGCAAGTTAATTGAATCCAAGCATTATCTTATTAGTATATTGGTGATTTTATTCAACCAAACTATTAATCTGATAAGATGTTTTAGCAATTTGGAGATTGGTGTTTCCAATTCCAGCCTGTTGTTTCACATTTCAAATTAGCAAAACAAACAAACAAACTTTTCCTGTGGGCTACTACCTCTTTTTCATACTAACTCTATTTACTCTAAATCTACTATATATGTATGTGCCAATAATGGCGACCAAAATTTAAATAATATATATGTATATGTGTATGTATATATGCATGCATGTATGTATGAATACGTGGAAGGACTCCGTTCCCGTACGGAGGGGGTCCTGGCCCCTACGGTTGCTAGTTGAGGCTAACCCAACCATGGTTGGTTACTTGGTTTGGCTTGAGATTTTTGGTGGATTTTCTCTTTTATTATTTTTGTCTTGGTCCCATTTCAAGATTCCACCCCTTGACTAAACTATTTTATCAAATCATTCATGAAGCCAGTTTGCCTCTTAATTGGAAAATTTATTGTTGCGATAAAATAATTATTTTAAATTCATCATTATTTTTTCATATAATCAGTCTTAACAACTTTATTATATGTCATTGGTATAATTTTCTTTTATGGTGATAGTTGATTCCCACCAAAACTCCGGTACCAATTAAGAATGTTTCCTTTAATGTGGCTGTAATAATCGATTGGTTAGACTTAGTACTTGTTCTTGTTTTCTTTCAAACATGTACGAAATTATGGTTAGTTGATTGGCAGAATGTTACTTTACATAGAATAAATTCTCAATCTAAATAAATTCGGGTGGGGATGACCTAGTGGTGGAATGAGGTTGTTTGGTGACCAAAGATCACGAGTTCGAATCTCTTAAATACTCCATGTCGGGTGTGTGGATAAAAAAAAAAAAAAAAAAAAAATTCCCAACCTAAATAAGAGATTAAATTTATTTTATATTTCAATATAAAGGAATCTACTAAAACCGCCGAATACAAGAATATATTTTGTGCGGTATATGGATAATAGTCGCATGAATATATGGAATTTCCCCAAATTTTGTAGAAAATCAATATATTTTCTAATTATTCCTGAATTTGATTTGATGGTTGGATTACGTACTAAAAAAAACATTCGTACAATTTCATGTGAATTATTATATAATTAGAAAAAGAAAAGTATAGAAAAATAGTACGGTATGACCGTATCTGTTAAAAAATGGCGATACGAATTTTGTGCCCATTCTACTATTGACAGCTGGCAGCATTACATTGTGTGTGAACGCTGAATACGTTAGGCTGTCACAAAGTGATTTGACTACCTAATTAAACACATGATTATGTTTTTTTTCCTTCCCCCTCCATTTTTCTTTTTTAAAATACCGAAAACTAACGATTTACCTAAATTGCCCCTCGTACAGACCAGATGTCGGGCCAATGATACTTGCGTTTATATTTTTATTTATTTTAACGAGATTTTTAGATGTATGCAAACTATTTTTTGTCTTTTGGTTCTTTTAAAAAATATGATATAATTATTATACATGTTTTATGTTTATATTTTCATAAATATAAAATGTTAAATTAAGCGAGCAATAATTGTTAGTGAAACAAAAAATATGGGACAAAAAACATAACACCTATGGGCTATGATAACCCCTCATGATTTGTGATATAGGTTTCGATATATAAAATAATGTTATGCCAAAAATTTAGATTTATTGTCTCACAATATGCATCTTACTTATTATTATTATTATTATTATTATTATTATTATTATTATTATTATTGTTATTATTATTATTATTATTATTATTATGTGATACAAATTAATCATACATTAATGAGAACAGTTTGTACACATGTTTTGTTTCCATCTTTGGAGAAACCGATTTCCACGTAGATAGATATACTGGATTAACACTATAGAGGGCAAATCAAATGTCACTAATAGACAATTCCATAATAAAATAATATAAATACCAAAATAATGTCACTTTCACACAACTATCTTATACTACAAAGGCAACACATTTTATTAACCACCTATTACACATCGAATGACGTGTCATTAAATATGGTGCACAAATTTCCTCTTCATTTACATTCGGATATATATAATCAGATTACACGTCACGCTCAGAAAATGAATCTTCACATTAATTAGTTTATGGTTATATTTGCAGATTATGCTTGTCCTTTTTCTAATTGCTCAAAACACCACAAATATACACACATATATATACATATGTTATATAAATCTGTCAAAATTTCTTTATTCTTAGATGTAAATGTCTTACAAATTTTAAAATACTTTTATAGTTAATTGGTTGGTGTCCTAACTTTTACCATTAATTGGTGGAAGCCCATTTCTAAGTTAAAAGTCCAGACTGTCGTATTAATTTTAAATCGTTTGTTAGTTCTATTTCAAGATTTTATTTATTTTTCATGTTTCAAAATTTCAATTAATTATTGTTAGTTATTCCATGATTAAATTAACTTCAATTAGTTTTGTTCACGTTTCATATTTTATAACTAACTCCACACCCCACACGCCCCCCCCCCCCCCCCAAAAAAAAAGTTCTTCTATAGAAGTCAATTGAGGGGATGCATGTAAGTTCGTGATCAAAAGATCATAAGATTCCTTTGGTATATTTTAGATTGCGTTTCAATTTTATTAATTAACAATTTATAAAAGGGTTTTAAAATGAAACGTTATTGTTTGTGTATTTGGAAAAGCTAGCAGCCACTACCTTTAAACCAAAATGATAGAATTTTATTTACTTATATATATGATAACTTTATAATATCATCAAATGGAGAGCGTCTATTAACTCCAAAAGTTTTTGTGGCATTTAAAAGATATAAATCATTATATATATTACTTTACATCACCACGCAAGTGCTATTCAGAAGAGATAAACATGTGTACATAATTTATTTGACTACCCTGTCTTTTCTGTGAATAATTTAATATTTTTCAATGATATTCCTAATTGATTCATTGAATAAGAAAATAGGATGTTTCTTAAAAGAATTGTTGCAATCTTTTCTGTGACGCTCCTTCCTCTTAAAGTAGGACCTTCTTTAAAATTATCACAACACATCACTCATTTCTTGTACTAATTAAAATATAACATCGATCATATATATATTGAAGTGGGACAATTCAAATCTTTCTCCACCTTTTACAGTATGCAAAGGATAATGAAACCCCATTATTCTACATTATCGTTTAGGCATCACTAATTAGTTGATGATCTCACACTTAGGCTTCTGTTAATTTAGTTGGTGGAACAGTAGTTATCTAACATGTGGATAATTCAATCCTAAATACTTGTTTTATTTTCCTTTTTTTGATTTCTACATGCATATACAAATATATATATAGTCTTGTTAGCCTACACACCCTTGTGGGCACCATTTATGTGGCGGCACTCACCACTTTTTATTACATAAATAAAATTTATTATAGCATAACTAATCATGATTAACATTTATTGCTAAAAATTGAAATTTTTAAAAATGATATACCCTAATTATCTAAAAAATAATTATGAACCCGAATTATTGGGGTGGAATGGACACTAATTAATAATTATATAATTAAACTGGATCAAGAAAAAATAATAAAAACTAATGACGTGGCTTTCACAAAGGCGGAGCCCAAAAATGTGTGTGGGATAACAAAACTTTACATGTGTGTGTGTGTGTGTGTGGAGCGGTTCTAGAGGGAACCGGACCTGATGTGAGAATAAGAAATCAATCTCAACCATAGATTTAGATTGTTTGAGCGGTCCAAATTGCTTCAAATATTTACCTTTTTTAAGGTTTCGGGGTTATATGTTAATTTGGTAATTATATGTGATTTATCTCTTTTTTTCTCAATGTTCTACACACATGCATTCTCTCTAAACTCAATCATCTCTCTCTTAGCAGAAGAAGAAATTATGGTTATGATTCTGAATCATTAATAAAGGAAGCAGATTTCATCAATTTTTTGTTACCCCTCTCTCTCAGCAAAATAATTGGATGAAGAAGAAGAAAAATATACCGTCTACCAGATCTGCTGATAGTGAAGATTATGATTATGATTTTGAATCATTAATGAAGGAAGAAGATTTCATCGATTTTCTGTTCTCTCTCTCTCAGCAAAAGAATTGGATTATGAAGAAGAAATTATATCGTCTATCTGATCTACTAATAGTGAAGATAGTGGTTATGATTCTGAATCATTAATGAAGAAATAAGACTTCATCAATTTTTTATTTGATGGGATATATTTATTAGATTTAGATTCAACTTAAGATTAATATTATTCATGAACGTCATTTTTTAAATTGATATTTTATAATTATAAATATAATATAACTATACAAATCACGTGCATATGTTTTACTATCTGTTAGCACTATCAGTGTGTTGTGTTAGCATATATTTGGGTATCATTAGATTTGTCAATGCGATATGTTAGCAGCGTAAAATGTTTTATTAGTAGTGTAAAATATTTTATTAGCAGTATAGTTCATAATGAATTTTTATGTATTATGGTATCTGCAAATTCTATTGCCACCACTGTAGAAACTTATTCTAATTTGTTTAAATTTTATATACATGATTGCGAATCGTCTTTGAAATTTGCACTGGATGAAGTTCTTACGAGTAAAGTATTGTGTTACAATTATAAATGTGGATAGTATAACATCCTCAAAATTGAACATATTAAATCAACAAACCAACATTAGTGCCAGTCTTGATTAGATGGTGAAATAAATATGGATCCTACAAAAATGAAACAAAAAATGAAAATGATGAAGTGACAAGAAAAGAGAACAAAAATGATTTTTGTAATGTTTGGTATAAGACATTACGCGATACAATATTTTGTATTAGATATGATGTTGAAGTTATATTAATGTTTTTTTATATCAGTGCTACAATATTTTGAATTCATTGATAATCTCCAAAAATCAAATATTAATGCGACAAAGTAGTTATATTTTGTCAATTTGATGCTAATGAGTTAACACCATAATGCTTATAAGCACTTAATTTAATGCTAACACGAGAATATCCAAATTCCCAATAATAATAATAATAAGGGCAAAGGTTCATTTTGATCCTATAACTATTTGTGTAGGAGCGCTTTGATCCCTATTTATCTTTTTGGTTCAAAATGATCCTATAACTATTTTAAAGGTTTAATTTGATCCCTATTTTGATCCTCCAACTATTTTAACACACATTTTTCTCACATAATTAGATTATTTCACACATTAACACACTTTTTACACACATATGGATTGAACATGAAATTTTTACCATTTTCATAAAGAATTCTCATACGGATTGAACATGAAATTTTCTCCATTTTCACAAAGAATCCTCCACTATTTTATGTTTGTATAGAAAATTCTTAATTATTTTATTTAGCATAACGTAAACAATTAATTTTGCATGTTTTTAGTTATTTTTTATTTTATCATATAATAATGGTTCATATTACTCAGATAATTTCATTTATTTCATGTAAAAAGTGTGCGTTAGTGTATGAAATAATCTATGTATCTAAATACTATTAATAAATGAAAACATAAAAAATATGATAAAATAAAAAAAAAATACAAAAAACAAAAAACAATGAAAACCATACAAAAATAATTATTTACGTTATGCTAAATAAAATAGTTAATATTTTTCAATACAAACATAAAATAGTGGAGGATTCTTTGTGAAAATGGAGAAAATTTCATGTTCAATCCATACGAGGAATCTTTGTGAAAATGGTGGAAATTTCGTGTCCAATCCATATGTGTGTAGAAAGTGTGTGTTAATGTGTGAAATAATCTAATTATGTGAGAAAAATGTGTGTTAAAATAGTTGGAGGATCAAAATAGGGGGACCAAATTAAACCTTTAAAATAGTTATAGAATCATTTTGAACTAAAAAGATAAATAGCTCCTACACAAATAGTTATAGGATCAAAATGCACATTTGCCCTAATAATAATAATAATAATAATAATAATAATAATGTTGCTATACGTTTTCAAAAAGTATGTTGACACCTTGAACATCATTTCGCAATATCATGTTGTCTTTTTCAAAAAGAGTTCTCTTCATTCCTATTATTTGGTGTATGTTTCAATTAATAATGCTAATAGTATTTATTTATGCTAATGGTTCATATTATTTTATATCTTTTAGTATAAAAGTCATACAAGCAGACACAATGACACTGCTAAATAAACAAGTAATAATGCTAAAGAAACAATTATTTCTGCTACCTTATCAAAATAGATGCTAACAAAGTTGTATCATCCTAATATTTTACATGTTTCTACAGGTTGTCCAATGCTAATAGAACCAACTCATGCTACTACTTACGAATTTACAATACTAACAAATCAAAATGGTGCTCTAATTTATCAATCAATAATGAATAATGCTAATATTATCAATGATACTGCTAATAATGCTAACATAGTTACTTTCGGCTAATGTTTTAATTTTTTCTACAAATTAATAGATGCTAATTACATAGTTAAAGTTTAGACCAATGTTTCACACGTTTTTTTTACAAGTTTCCAAATGCTAACAAAATCAAATCATAATGTTTCACATGTTGTCTTTTATGTTCAAAATATCGTATGATAATGCTAACATTAGCATCACATAATGCTACTATTATATATATTACACAATGATATTGTTAGTATATATGACAATGCTAATGTTAGCATTTTCAATGATAACTTAGCTTATGACAATACTAACATTAGTGGTAGCATTAATATTTATTTATGTTATCATCACGTGATTATTTATATATAAAAAAATATAAAAACATGACATTGTTATATACAGCAAATTACATCATCATTGGAGAAAAACCAACAAATAGAAATAAAATAAAAGATATATATAGCAATTTCATGCTAAATATTACAAACATATATGATAATATTACACAACTAAAATGCTAATATATATTAATGTCAATGCTGACATTACATAACTAAAATACTAACAAATCCATTCTAAATTTATACAAATCAATAGACTAACAATACTAAAACCATAATAATATAATGCTAACAAGACGCAAACACCATACTAACAAAATCTAAAAATAAAGTCAATAAGTTTATTCAATAAAATAGATTACAAAACAAAATGAATCATGCATGTTGATAATAAATTCAATATAAATCTGACAACTATAATGACGATTGACGAATAATCCTGATAGATATAGCAACTGCATCGACAATCAGGGGCGGATGTAGGAGGAGCCGGCACCCCCCCCCCCCCCCAACACTTTTTTTAATTATAAATTTATGTTGATTTTGGGGTTTATATGTATATTTTTTAATAAAGAATATGGGTAGATTTTTTTGAAAATTAATAGTGTCTCTCCCTCATATTTTCGTATACCAATTGCTATTAATGAATTGATTGCGAAAAATGACATCGAATACAAGTAGAACTAAATCAAATGATTTGTAAAGATTTATTCTTTTAAATTATTATTGTTAGACATTACCAATTTTATTTCAAATTTATTTTATTCTAGTAATTATTTTCAATTGTTTATTAAAATAAACAACAATCTTTTCTATTTAATATTGGGAAACGAGAAGAAAGTCGAATCAAAATTACATTGTTTCACTAAAGAAAAAACTAGAAATGTCGTAGTTTCATTAACACAGTTATAAAAAGAAATTAAATGCATAAATCATAGCAATAGTTCCAAGATATCCTTCATTATTCTTTTTAAGTCGCACGAGCAAACGAAAAGCTCAAAATGTTACCCTTCCACTCCCTCTAACAAAAGTTTCTAGATCCACCACTATCGACAACATCATATAAACTCATCGCCATGAGTTACCCACCCCAATTATTATTGGAAACTACGTCTGTGATACTTCTATAGATGAGTCCGACGTCTTCGAAATCAACTGAATAACAATCCTTGCAGGCCACTAGTTTTTTAAAAACAGAGAGAGAGAGAGATCATAAATATTGGGGGAGAGAGAGAGAGATCATTAATTTTGCTTATCATGATTTCAGTGGTTGTTAAAATCACAAACACACAGAGAAAATCAAATCCTAATACTTTAATTAGAATTACCAAATGACAAAAATAACCCCGCAACATCAAAATGTATCGATCTTTTATTACGAAATTACCACAAACAATTTCAAGTAATCTAGGCCACCCCAAATGATCATAATCTAATGTTGATATTGGTTCCTTGTTCTCACACCAGCCACCTGGGAATGATTCTCATTTGATCCATCCCTCTCTGCATACACACAATATTCTATAGTGGTAGATAAATGCCACATATACGTTATTGACAATAAAAAAAATTATAAGAGTTAGTTATAATTGAATTCTCAACGTCTAAACGTTTTAACAAAAACGACCCTAAAGAGTTGATTAGTATGGTGAAATGGAATGATCATTCTTATGTTCATTCCTATTTCTATGATTGGCATGACTTAGAATCGGAAATCACCATTCCCCAAAGAATCACTATTTCCACAAGTAAGGGAATAGTCATTTCACTCACCCCATGGGTTTAGCTATTTCTATTGAACCAAAAAAATTAAAATATGATATAATTACACATAATCATGTAGTATAATATCATTTTATCATATTTAAAAAAATAATTTAAAAATCAGCTTAATAATTTATTATTATATTATTTCATAATTTTTATATTATTTTTATTTTATTAAATTAAAATTATATGTAAAAATAAAATTTTTCTATTTTTTAAAAAAATTATTGATGAAAAATGAAAGCGGTACCAAAATAAATATAACATATAAATATATTCTAATAAAAAAAATAATTATGTATTTAATATAATTTATTATATTCAGATGACAAATTGAAATGATAAACCACTTTTCATTAAAATAAATATATTTTTATTAAGGTATACAAATTATTATATGTATTAATTAAATGCTTTAGAATAGAGTTTTCAATAAAATAAATAAATTAAAATTTGCTAAAAATATTAGAAAAAAATCACATAGTAAAAAAGAAAAATACAATTTAAAAATATAAGAAAAATTACGGCAAGTGTTGACAATTTAAAATATCCATTTATAAGATAAAAAATAAAATAATATTTCATTTCGTTCTTTATTCCGAAGACATACCAATTATAAGAATTGTCATTCCATTCACATCTTCATTCAATTTGTGAGTTCATTCCATTCACACATGATTCAATTTTTTCATACCAATCACCTTCTAAGTGTTAATAAATATAATTGAACTCCCAACAATTGAACGTATTATTAAAAATGACGCAACATTTAATAATTACCAAAAAATAAAGCCTAATAGTTTCTCTTAACAAAAATTGCCCTCCGATTGATCTTTATACGGCCGAATCCAACTCCAATCAATGTTAAATTACCGAAAATTGACCGTTGTGCATTTATGTATAAAATGGAAAATGTTAGGAATTATTTTGTAATTATTAAAATATTGGGCAATTTCTGTTAAAACGCTCAAACATTGAGAAATTAAATTATAATTATTAAAATGCATGGATTATTTCTATTAAAACACTAAAATCTCGGAAATTAAATTGTTATTAACCCTAATTGATATATTGATGGATAAATAACATGTGAAATGGAAGATGAAATAGGGAAAGAGGATTTAATTTGAAGTAGTTTGATTGAGGGGTATGTTATTTTGTGCTCTTCTTAGTCATGAATCATGATTATGATCATCATATCATATATGACAAATTGACAATCTAGTCCAACTTGTAGTGTTAGTTCGGAGCTTAGTCATCATGGTTATCTGATGTTAGTGCCTGGATCATGGTTTTATTCGTCCTTTTATGCATGCAAACACACTTGTTTTAAGATTTCTTCTTATCTTATCATGGGTTGCTAAATCCATTGATTGTGTCTCAGAAATTTCCCTTAAGCTTAGTGCCCTTGCTTAATTGCCTCACTACCTCCAGCTTGTTCTAATTCACTCAAACTATTCCTAAATATCTTAATTTGCACATATCTCATCTCACAATATATATGCAATTCTAAAGTGTTACAACATATGAATCGAATAACAATCATGACATGAGAGAGAGAAAGAGAGAGAGAGAGATTTATACACTTCTTCTGTTTCTGAATAAGTGCCAGTCTGGATGAATGCACACATATTAATAAACATATTAATTAGATAATCAAATTACTTTATACACCTTTATGTGAATACATTAAATGAGTTAAAAAATGTTATTTGAATGCATTAAATGAGGAAAAATATAATAAAAATGTAAAAATTTTAGCTCGATTGTGTAGAATGACACTTTTTGTGAAACAAAATTAAAGTGATAGAATGACACTTA
The DNA here is from genome assembly GCA_026008535.1 of Perilla frutescens. NCBI lineage: Eukaryota > Viridiplantae > Streptophyta > Magnoliopsida > Lamiales > Lamiaceae > Perilla > Perilla frutescens. Next base: position 24,094,880 of record BRKX01000015.1, read on the forward strand.
TTGTGATGGAGTATTAATCAGTATATATTGAATACCAAGTATCAGACCTTGTGACACGTCAAAATCCATTAGATTGGTCCAGACCTATATACAAATCCACATCCAATGGAATTAATTGCTTGTTATATTAATTTGTTTGTCTTAATTTAGATTTATGTTAATTTTAACTCGTCTAACGTTCTGATACAAAATTTTCTCTTAATTATGATTGTGATCTGATAGTCTTGAAGGTAATGTTAAAACTCTTGTTTGTGAGAACAAGCTAGCTAGGTAAATCAATTTAATAATGTCATATAAAATAAATGTTAAACTATATTGCAAAGGTGGAAATGAAATCACCCCATGATATGTCATCATCAAATCCCAAGTTAGTCTCGAAAGCAATAAAGTGTTGATTCATGTATATCTGGTGATTTTTTTATTTTATTTTTCATTTATTTACACACATAATCCGATGATAAATCTGACATAAAATGAGGAATTGATTAGTCAAGACGTCTCTGCACAACAAAAGCGCACTTTCCAACTACACATGCTTCATTTTACCTTCTTTTCCTAGTGGAGATGACTTAACATATGACCAGAGATGAGAAACGCGACTTTACCATTACCTCACCATTATATAATACTAATGTTGGCACGTTGAGATTGTAGAAATTTAATTAAATAAATAAAAGCATCACGGAATCTTTGATTATTACACGTCTTCGATAGATATTTTGGCCCTTTAATTGGACGCATTATTTCTTAGTATTATCTCAAAATAGTGCGACAAGTAATAGAGATTGCTCCGATAGAAAAAAGAAAGAAAAAAGTGACTAATTTCGGCACATGGACTCATTAGTTGGGCGATTAAAATTTGGAGATTGTGTGCTATTGCTTTTGATCATCATGTCATCATATCTAGATTATTGATAAAATTGTATATTTGCATTTAAAATATTTACGGCTGCTTTTGTATGTTTGTGGCAAGTTGATTTGATTTTTTCTTGATTATATTTCGTATTATAATTAATTACATCCCTTTATCTTTTCAAAAAAGTAATTAACATAAAAAATTGGATGCCCACGTAGAAACCAAGTAGAAAGATATGTATAGATATGATGTTTCTATTGAACTATATTAATGATTAATCTAATAACAATATTACGATGATGACTCTTTTAGTTAAACGCTGGTTAAATTCAAGATTAATAGGAAGCAACAAAAGGAGAGAGAGAGAGAGAGAGAGAGAGAGAGAGAGAGAGAGAGATTATATATGCATAAAATTTGTATCTATTAAATTATCTTATGAGATATGGATTCAAACTCCCATCCAATGACTATATATATAAATGACAATTCTCACGTGTACTTGATTCGTTGACCAAAAAAACAATTAAAATAGGTGATATTTTTATAGATACATGTGATACTTTTTCAATTTTGAGTCATGTTTTTTAGTGTACGGTTGATATTAATATAATTTTGACCTTTTTTTTTCCTGACCGATACCTTTTAAGGATACATATTATGCTTTTGGGCTTTTGAATAATATTTTTTAGTGTTATAATTAATATTGATTTTGATGATTTTTTTTTGTCAAAATGTTGATCCAATCAACACGCGCACCATCTGATATGCACCCAGTGCACAAAAGACTTACCCATAAATAAATTAGTGTTTTGATAGTATTTAGATTCAAATTTTTACTCTTTTAACATATTTTGACGGGTTAGACAACCTCAGATAAGACTTCTTCCATTAATCAGTAGATCTTTTACCTTTATGTAAGACAAATAATAATTAACACATAAGATATGCAAATGAAATCCTCTATCCCACTTTTCTCTATCTTATTTGGTGTCCCATTTTGATTTTTATTTGATTTTCATCAATTTTTTTCTTCAATTTCAATTTGTTATGATGTAGTTTAATTTTATAATTATTATTTAGAATTCATTCCATCCAATTAGGGTTTGTATTTATTTTTTAATATTTATTTATTTTTCTTAGTTAATATAATTGATTAATATGGTTGATGATTTCAAAAGTAGGGTATATAATTTTTTAAAATTTTAGTTTTTAGAAATAAATGTTGATTACGATTTGTAATATTATAATAAAATTTAGTTTTGTCATAATTTTTTTTAAAATATTAAATTTTATAGTGGGACATAATAATGGAATATAAGCACATATAGTAACCCCATGTGAAAATTAATGGTAAATTTTTTTAGTTTGTCTGATGTGTCCTTGTTCTCAATTCACGAGCAAGCTTCACTTCCACACATGATATCCTCCGCGACAAATCATGTTATATTTCATGTTTCATAATTAATTTTTTCAATTTTTTATCTTTTTTATTTTATTTTAATTTATTGTATTTTAGTCTAATTTTATACTTATTAATTATGATTCATTAAAAAACTAAAAAAATTAATTACAAAACAGAAAATGTAACATGATTTGTCATAGAGGATCTCATTCGTCAAATCCACTCACACAAATTTTGTTACAAATCTCAAAGATTTACTATCGATAAATAAAAGTTATTTTTACCTTTATTTTTTCAAACATTAATATTATTAATTAATATGATATAAAAAAAAAAAAATCAAATTTCCGTCCTTATCGTTACACCTTTTAGTGATACTATTACAAGAAGCAAATTTAGATTCATATAATCCCTTCATGAAACAAAATATGGTTAATTTTTGTGAATTAATAATTTCAGAACTATATGAAAGCTTCGAATTAATCAAAATAGATACTCTCCCCCGTCCCATTTTGATAGACATATTGAGATTTTTCATGAAGATTGGGAAAAATAATTAATAAAAAAAATTCCTAATATGCCCCTATTTATTCTTCGACAATGAATTAATGTTTAATATAAACATATTAAATGGGGGTATATATTAGTAAATTAGCTAAAATATATACAAACATGCTTATATATCGGAACATCCCAAAAAGACAAATAAATTTATCTTATTGGGACAAAGAGAATACTAATTATTGGGCACTTTTTTTTAATATTCTTCAATGTTAAGTCTTAACAATAAAAAAATATTACATTATATTTTTTTATTTTACAATTAGAAACTATATTGTACATAGTACATAGGGCTATAAACGAACAGAGCAACTCACGAGTTATTCGGAGCTCGACTGAAAAAAGTTTGTTTGAAGCTTGTTCGTTTTCTAAATGAGCCGAGCTCGAGCCTCAAATTGAGCTTGATAAAATTATTGAATAGAGTTCGAACATAGTAGTATTTGGCTCGGTCATCTCATGAACATGTTTGAGCTCAAGCTTAATCGAACATAGTCACGAACATGTTCATAAATATTATAAAATATTTCAAATGGGTAAATTAAATGAGTTTTTTTCGAGATCGAGCTTGAACTCGAATATGTAAATTAAATGAGCTTTGTTTCGAACGATCGAGTTCATACTCGATTAGTAAAATTTCGAGTATTTCACAAGCTAGCTCGAACAAGATAAAAAAAACTTGAATCGAGCTAGAGCTTCCTTAATGAGCCGAGCTTGAACATCATGATTCGGCTCCACTTGGTTCGTTTAACATCCCTATTTGTACATTGGACTATAATAACAAAAGCATGCAAGAGCCCTACCCTCATATATAGGGAACGGGTTAGGTAAAAACCAATCATAGTGTGGAAATTAGGACCACATCTCACACCACACAATTTTCAAAAATCAAAGGTCCGGATTTGATTAAAAGGGCTATGGTGATTCTGTAATATTTGAAAGGTTTTTCCCCATGGGTATTAACGTAATTTAGTAATGCTTATAAAAATCACGGTGGATTTAATAACAGATCATCATGTGAACGAAGCGTTATCGTTATGCTAATTAAAGTTTTCAAATATTGTTAGCGAAAAATATATCTCTAAAAATTAATTATAAAACCTAATTTGATTTAATAACTTTAATTGAATGGAAGAAACTCTAATTGGATGAAATAAACCTAATTAGAAGAAATAAACATTGACTGGATGTGATAAACTCTAAATGAGTCGTAACAAATCATAACAATAATATATGTGTACTACGTTAGCATTATGGTTTTGCTTCGTCAGTACTGTGAATACACTATGTTAATATATGACAATACTTTGTTAACATACGTTATAAATCATATTTGGATGTAATAAATCTTAAAAATCAATTAGGAACTAAAAAAGAAAAAATTAATTCAAAAAAAGTAATCATAATTAGATGAAATAAACCATAATTGAGATTGAATAAACCCTAATAAATCCGTATTACGTCTAGCATTGTGATAATTCTTCGTTAGCACAATGAATACATTGTGTTAGCATATAACAAATGCTTCGTTAGCATATGTTATCATAATACTAAGGAAGCATTATTATAAGCTAACGAAAGCATTTATAACTTGGGTATGCATAAAAATTTATCTTTAGTATTTTTTATGCATATTTTTCATCTAAACATAACCTTTCAACATCTTAAATGAAAGAGCGCGAAGAGAGCTTTAATTTGATATATTTTTTGTGTGCATTGAATTAAAAACAAACAAGTTATGGTCATTTAAAGTTTTTAAGATTTATTTTTTAAAATTCTAACATCATAAATTTTAATGGGTTTGAATGAAAATAGTCCTTCTTCATTTATTTTATGTCATATTATTTACGAAATTGCCATCATATTTTTCATTAAATCTCAACCATTAGATCAATACATTGAATGGAAAAGATGTAGTCCTAATTCTAGGAAAAATGTCATATTTGATCTATTCCCTATATATGTGTGTGTGTGTGTGTGTGTCTATATATATATATATATATATATATATATATATATATATATATAGGGATGGGATCTGGTGAGAACCAGTCACCAGGTGGGAACTGGGAACCAATCTCATCCCTTCATTCCAAAATTTGGACGGTCCAGATTAAATAGATAAAGTGGAATAGGGGCGGTGGCAATCTCGTAATTAAAATGAAAACTTTAAATTCACGTGTTTCATTAAGGGTAAAATTGGAACAAAAAAAAGTGACATCATCATGTTTTGAAATAATTCTTAAAAACTATAAATGATCATAATTTATTCATTTTTAATCGGATTTACGCAAATCTTATATCAAATTAAAGCTCTTTTCATACTCTTTCATTTAAGATCCATATTGCATATGTTTATTTGAAAAAAATAGATGAAAAATACAAAAAATCATTTTTAGGCATAATTTTCGCATAGAGCAACCCCAGATTTATATTAGCATGTTGTATACAACATTTTAGCATGACCTATATAACATTTTAGCATATTGTGTAATACATTTTAGCGGGTGATATTATGAATATATTTCTAACAGTTTTATATAAACACCTACACCTATATAGATACTACAAAATGAAAAAATACGAGTTAATGATTAAAAAAAAGAATGAGAAAGCAAAGCAACGAAGGAGATGACTGACAACTAAGAAAGAAAATCTGTAAATATTTTCCGAAACGAATATCAAATTTAGCCTCCTACTTCGCTCATTTTAGCCTCATTCATTTCTAATTATAGCATGTTCTGATAAACAAAATATGGAACGATGATTTCATTAAAATGAAATGCAATACACATATTTTGGGACAATGAACCCTAATGAGAATCTGATAATTACTAATTGGGATCAGATGAACCATAATTGGAATGCAATAAACCCTAATTGGGAACGGTGAACCCTAGTGGAAAATATCACATCAAATTTAGTCTCCTACTTCACTCATTTTAGCCCCATTCATTTCTCATTTTAGCATATATGTTCTAATAAACAAAATATAGAACGGTGATTTCATTGGAATGAAACATAATACACCCTATTTGGGGACAGTGAACCCTAATATGAATCTCATAATTACTAGTTGGGATCAGATGAGCCCTAATCGGAACGTAATAAACCATAATTACTGAACTCAGAAACTGTCCAGATTCAATTTTAGCCTCCTACTTCACTCATTTTAGCCTCATGCATTTCTCATTTTAGCATGTGTTGATAAACAAAAATTGAACGATGATTTCATTGGAATGAAACGCAATACACCTTATTTGGGGACAGTGAACCCTAATGTGAATATCATAATTACTAGTTGTGATCAGATGAGCCCTAATCAGAATGTAATAAACCCTAATTGGGAATGGTGGACATTTATAGAAAATGTCACATCAATTTTAGCCTCCTACTTCGATCATTTTAGCCTCATATGATTCTCATTTTAGCATGTGTTGATAAACAAAATATGGAACGGTGATTTCATTGCAATGAAACACAATACACCCTTTATGGGGACAGTGAACCCCTACTGGGAATCTCAGAATTACTAGTTGGTATCATATGAGCCCTAATTGGAACATAATAAACCCTAATTGGTAATAGTGAATCCTAGTGGAAAATGTCACATCAAATTTAGCCTCCTACTTCAATCATTTTAGCCTCATGCATTTCTCATTTTAGCATCTTCTGATAAACAAAATATACATTGGGAATTTGACAAGGTATTTAACCTCATGCTTCCGTTATTTTAGCATCATATTCTAAACAGTAACCGTGGTTAATAAAACTTAATAGTAATATAATTGCTGCAAAGAAAATGTCATAAACACTTTTATTAAAAATCATATATATTCTTAAAAATGAATGTGTTGAAAACAATTCACAAGCATGGTAAAACATGATATTAAACTATACTCAATCGCTATAATAACATCAAGCTGGACAGTTTCTAGTATCATGATCTAACAACTTGTAGCAATTGCTACACATTCTGAGTGGTTTGTTCTCCTTTCTCTTCGTTGCCTCCTTCTTAGATATCAAACGACTGTCGCTACCTTTTGTTTTAACTGGAATAGGTGGATGAACAACAACTTCAGAAGGGGCACGTAAATCGTAGAATTGTTCAAACATCATTGTCTTGCTATGTGAAGTAGAACCCTCCATATCACCGTGTGAGTAATCTTACTATGGTCACTTCAAACAAAAGAAGCTGACACATTAAAATCAAAAAATTATAAACTAAACAAGGTAAAATAATAATACAATCACATCAAGAGATGTTCAGACACACAAATTGATTTTTAGCATTGGGTATGTACCATTCTAGCATCATGCAACATACATTTTAGCACCAAAGTATTCTAATATTTTCATGGTGTCTATAACATTGTGTAGCCGAGTCACAAAAAAAAAACACACACACACACACACACAAAAGAAACAAAAAGCAAAGCATGGTTTGTATGACATGTTTTACAGAGTGCAGTAGAAATAACATTAAACCAGCATGTTATCATGCTAAAACATATATATGTGACGACAGGCTAAAACGACTACATTAACATGCTAAAACATATGTGACGATAGGCTAAAATGAATACATTAACATGCTAAAACAAATAAACAGATCAAATTAATACATATTCTGTATATTCTCGTACATACTAAACCCTAGAATTCCTAACAATTAGAAAATAACTGATATTTTTCTAAAAAAAAACTGATACAACCCAGATCTGAACGAAAAAGATCAAATCAATCAAAAATATCGAATCTTCGTAACAAAATGATGGAGCCATAAAGTAAAATAAGATGAGAAAAAAAATCACGAGAAGAAACGAGAAATAAATCGACAGCGCCGTCGATGAACTCTACGAATCATAGGGTTGAATCTTCGTGATAAAAAGATGAAAGCAGATGCTGAAAAATAATGAGAAATCAAAAGGGAAGAAGAAGAAGAAGAAGAAGAACGTAAATCAGGGAGAGAGGGAGAGAAAAGGGGAAAAAAATCTGAAGAAGGAAAGTTGAAGAACTTAATTACTATATTGCCCTCTCCTTCATCAAACTTGCCAAATATTACAATTATACCACCGTCCCATTCACTTAATCTGAGCCGTCCAGATTGAACCAATGAAGGGATATGATTAGTTCCTAGTTCCCACCTAGGGAAAGGGTTCTCATTTGATCCCTTCCCTATATATATATATATATATATATATATATATATATATATAGAGAGAGAGAGAGAGAGTATATTTTGAGCTTTTAATAGAGAAATTTCTCGTCCAAGAACCATTATAATGCTAACTACTTAAAGGGATGAAATCATTTGTTACACTTTGTGCAACACTTAGTGCTACACAATTAAATTTATTAATTTTTCTTTGATTTTTTTATTCAATTTCAATTTATTGTGATTCAGTTTAATTTTACATTTATTTATTGGGATTCATCCTACCCAATTAGGGTGTATGTTTTTTTAATGAAATAATCAATTATTAATTAGAAAATAAAATTAAATAATGAAAAATAATTATATACCCTAATTGGGTAGCATGAACCCTAACTAGTAAGTGTAAAATTAAACTAAAGCACAATAAATTAAAATTGAATAAGAAAATTGAAAAAAATTAATTAATTTAACTATGTGGCATAAAGTGTAACATAAAATTTCATCATCTACTCAAATAGTTGAAAATAAAGTTGAGAATTAAATGTACTTATTACTTATTAGAGATTTCAAATTTCCCTTCAATGTTAATTTCAATGGTAGAGAGCCTTATCTATTTCATATAGTAAGATAAGTTTTGACGAGATCAATAAAACATACCCCTTCATTTTCTTTACCGATTCAATGTGTAAATACTGGAGTTCATACAAAGACAAAACAGACAATATATACAGTCAAATTACTAATAATCTTACTCCATAAAGGTCGCGTCTTGTCCGGAAAAGTAATCTGATTCATTTTTAAATTCCTCTATTTAATTCAATTTTAATAAAGTTTGGAAAAATAATCAGATTTTTTAAAATAAAAAATGATACAATTTCTCTGGATTCTGATTATCTATCGTAAGTAGCTATTCTAATTACTTGACTTTGAGAATCTTGTGTATAATCATTTTATTTTTTATTTCTTCATCAAAAACTTATTTTTTATTTTCATTATTTTATTTTTTTTCAGATTATTATTAAGTTGAGATTGACAATTTTCAACCTGGAAAATGAAAAATAAGAAATCTGAAAAAAAAACTATATTTTTCATCGATGACAATGCAACTAAAATTTGATGATTCTGGCAACCATTTTTTAGAATTGATGATTAGGGAATGACGGACTAAAAATAAGGAGCAACTCAGTTGTAGAATCAACAATAAAATTTCTACAAAATAACAAAATAATCATCTTGATTATTTATTGTTTTGGTAATCATATAATTTATTTTGATTTAAATTTAAATAACATGTTGTCTTCAAATTACTTCGATGAAATTATTTGTAAGTAGAATTATAAATTATATTGTTCATATCTTAAAAATTATAAAAATTATTCGTGCTACGAAAATTATAAGAGATAATTTAGGTAATTTCATTCCCTCTACTTGTTTAATTTGAATCAAATACTAAAATGAGAATTCTGGCAATTTATTTGTTATGTTCCAAACACATGATAAAGAATTTGTTATTATTCATTTCTCCTCAAAATCACATTTTTAGAAATCATATTCTCTAACAACTTTACTTTCCTACTAATCAAACGACACATGAAATTTCATGTTATATTATATATGTTACACTTTCAAAATACAAGTTTTTCTTATATTTTTTCTTCAATTTTATTTTTTGTGATTTAGTTTAATTTTATGTTTGATTTTATGGTTCACTCCACCCAAGTAGTGTTTATAATTATTTAATTTTCAATTTTTGGTTAATAATTTATTATTATGGTTGATTTTTTCAAAATTATATTTTATAATTTTTTAATTCATTTTTTGTTGACAAACGTTGACTATGATTATTTATGTTATAATTAGATTTTATTTTATAATAAATATTATTAAAATTATAAATTTAATAATGAAATATGGAGTGAAATAATAAAAAGTGTAACATGAAATTTCAACCCATTAAACGGGGCCAAAGTTCTAAGATAAGATTATATATACACTTTTCTTTTACTTTAGCTAAATTACACTTATAATACCCAACATTTTTCACCTTTACACAATAATACTTTAACTTATACTCCATTCATCCAATTTATATAAGTTGATTGTATTTTTCACTAGGATCAAGAAAATAATTGAAAAATGCAATTAAACAAGTAAACCTCCTAATATGCTCATATTTATTTTCTTTGAAAATAAATTAATGATTAATATAAACATATTGAATATGACTATATTAGTAAATAAATTAAATAAATATGGAAATCATCCTATATATTGAGACATTCAAAAAAAAAACCTAACTAAATAGGATCAGGAGAGTACTTAAAAGCAACGTGACCCGTCCCGGTGGGGATGGCCTAGTGGTGGAGTGAGGTTGCTTGGAGACCAAAGGTCACGAGTTCGAATATCCTCAATACCACATGTCGGGTGTGTAAGTAAAAAAAAAAAAAAAGCAACGTGACCCTTGTTTTTTTTTTAATCCAAATATAGTCTCATTCAAAAAAAATTTACGACTGAAAGTTGATTTAAATTTTAAGAATGAAAGTAGAGATAATTATTAATTACCGAACAGGTTGATTATTAAGTCCAGGGTCATTTATGAAATAATAATAATAATAATAATAATAATAATAATAATAATAATAATAATAATAATAATAATAATAATAATAAATGACAAAAATGAAAGCAATGATGATACGCGTCTGTACTGTGCCTTTCGTTCGTACCTGTTTGTCCAACTTGTTTCTTCGTCACTCACACGGAACAAACGTATTTTCTTCATTTTTTGTCTTACTATTTCCTTTATTATTTATAATATATGAAAATGTTGAATATATATCATTTTGTTAAGAGCCAATTAAATAGAAAATATGGAATTTAGAAATAATATCGAAACAAAACAAGCACTATTTTTTTGGAGGAAAAAGAAGCTTAATATATCCCGCCACCGACGTGGACGAAGACCCGGTTTTTCGGGTCAACCATTTTTAATCACGTGAGGACTTTTTCCATGAATTTAATCAATTAATCAGTCAAAATTAAATCTTATTCAAGAAATTAATCAACCAACAAATTAATGCTTTAATGACACAATTATGTTCTTAATCAGCATTCTAAGATCTGCGTACCTACCCCGTATTTTAAGATTTTTAATTTCTAACTAACTCATTTTTTCTAAAAATATTAGTAGGCAACTCTTACTAATTACAAATATGGACTTCACATGTCCCCTTGAGAATGGCCTAGTGGTGGAGTCAGGGGCGGAGGGACATAGCGCCAGGGGGCACTGCCCCTCCTGAAATTTTAGAAAAAAAAATTAATATAGTAATAAAAAAATTAATATAGTATTAAAAAAATTAAAAAACCTATTTTTCTCTCCACTCTTAACTCACGGCCAGGAAACGCCATCCCCAATTTCCCAAAACACAATTCAATTTGCAGCCCTAACTTCATCCCCAATTTTTCAAATTACGTGAATCAAGTGCCAGCCTTGCTTCCAAATCTTTTGGCAATATCACTCCCATTCATTTCTGAGGCTAGATCAAAGAGGGCTGCTGTCAACCAAGGGAAGAGTGATATACCTCAATCTGATGTTTCAAAATCATCCAATCGGAAGAATGGAAGAGAAATGTTATGAGGTTGCCGTGTTTAGATTTTTATTTTCAGACGTTGTGATGTAATTTTAAGAATATTAAACTTGTATTAGTTTTATTTTGTATTATTTTATTTATAAATTTTTAAATTATGAATTTGGGCCCCCCCTGAGCCGTATTCCTGGCTCTGTCACTGGGTGGAGTGGTGTTGTTTTGAGGCCAAATGTTTCAATTTCGAATCTCACCACCAACACCATTAAGTGTGAGCCTGTCACACCTGACTTGCCAAGTGTAGTTAACCTCTCATGTATGGTTTGCAGGCTATTACACAGGGGCGGAGTTTACCCAGTGTGATATGCAAGTGTGGTTAACCCCCCGTATGGTTTACAGGCTATTACACATGGGCGGGGTTTACCCAGTGTGCACCTCGGTAGCGGCTACGGCTTACCCTTGACAAAAAAAAAATGGACTTCACATTTATAACCGTTGTCATAACAAAATAGTAAAAAAAATATGAAGTTTACATTCAATAACAGCAATGTAATCAATAAAGTATATTTCACTATACCAAAAAAAATATAAAAATTCAAGTGTAAAGAAGAGAGGTCTCGAATTTGAGACCCACCGCTTTTCTTCTCCACCCAAAAAACAATGCAAATCGATCAATATGGGTATCTCACCACCCATTTCACGAACATAAAATATTTGCGATCAAGTTAATATTGGAAAGTAGGTGGATGCCCAATATTCCTATGATGTTGGAGAACGGTCCTAAATGCAAATCCTCTATTGGAAAAGAAAATTATTAGCTCTCCCAAATGACATAAAGTAAGGCAATAATTTTCGAAAGTCCAAACGAAATAGACTTGTTCCCTTTCTAATTGAAAATTGAAACATCTAATTACGAATTATGATTGATTGTTTCAAATATATAATAAACCATTTCCCTTAATTCATACTATATACTCCATTTCCATTGTGCACTGTTTTTTCATTTCTCATTTATTTTTTCATATTTAATGAGATTCTTATTCAGAAAAAGAATTATTTAGAAAAAAAAACACTGAATTTTCCTCTGCGTTAGATTTGGAAAAATGTCAAAAGATAAACGCGGACGATGTCGTTGTCTGGAAGAATTTTAGGGCTCAGTTTGTTGTCACGGATAGAAGACTTGGGAAAATTAAATAACAAAATTTAATGGTCTGAAATCCAGCATGCAAGAAAACTGTGACACCCCATCAATATTTTTCCTGTTAAGAAATTGAAAAAAAAAAATTAACAAACAAAAACTTGTACTACATATTAATATGCATTTGAAAAAGTCAAAGTATATTAATCAACCGATAATAATAATAATAATAATGCAAATGAAAAATAGACGCACACAAAAGAAAAAAAAAAACTAAAATGTCAAAAAGTAAACAAATTGTGTTGAATTAATATTATAGCCACTAGATATAGGCCGTGCAAGTTGGGCTGGGGCAGTGCATTATGCAGCCAAGTTGCTTTTGTTGACGAGAGAGAGAGAGAGAGAGAGAGAGAGAAATTCATCAAGGGACCACCATATATACCTCTACTTCGCGATATAATTTTAATTTCCCATTGGCTAAAATAATAAATTAATGTAGCAAAATTTTCTGAAATAATCTTGAATTATTATTTATCTTAGTAAAGTAGTTGTCAATTCATTGAAATCCCTAATTTCTTGAATTTTCCATTTTTGTTCAATAATGATGTTAAGACAAATGATGGCCTAAATTTGATGTGGAGTGTTGAAGCAAGGAGGATTAATATATAGTAGTGTAATTTAAGAATTAATGGGAGTAATTAAGGAAGAGGTGGCTGGCTATATATGTTGCCGACATGGCACGCACAAACATACATTAGCAAGTCAACATCGATTTTGGGCAAGTTGGGGTATGTAAATGTTATTGTTATGTTGTGTTTCTTTTTGTTATCTTCTGTTGTGGATAAGCATTCCCTAGGTCAATCCCCATCTACTACCATCTAATACTACTATGCACCCCAATCCCCCATTATTACTATTTTCTCCTCCTTACACTTGATCAATCTTCAGATCTACTTATTTTAAGACAAAATCCATTAGATGATACTCGTATTCTAATTCACTTTGCATTTCACACATAATTGTACATTTGTATGTACTGGATCAAGATTTGAATTTGAACATGGTCATTGTTTAACAAATTTTATCTGATTAGACTGTCTGATGAGACACTAATCATCAGAAATATTGGTTAACTATATATCAATTCATGGAACCTAAAAAAATATCAATAGAGGATTTAAATGAATTGAGTGTACTCGAGCTGAAGTGAGTATTGTCAATCTCATATTTGACATCAACGTCGAGGTTTATTTATCCAACACTTAATTTAAGATATTAATTAAATTTGGTACAATTTATATTTTTTATAATTTAATTATTAATAAGTATATTATGTCTTTGAGTAACTTTATATTATACATATAGTATAAAATTTAAAATATACATTTCTAAAATTTATTATTCAATATATATTTCTAAAATTTAGTATTTCCTATATGTATAATATAAAGTTAATCAAAGACATAATATATTTATTAATAATTAAATTATAAAAAATATAAATTGTACCAAATTTAATTAATATCCTAAATTAAGTCATTTTAAGTATCATATATAAGGTTATTGTTGAATGAGTAGCGTAGCTAGCTATTGCATGCTAGCTAGTCCAACCAAGAAAGAACAAAAAAACTTTACTGCTCGTCACCAAGATCTCGATAGTATCATCATTTGAATGATACCACCAATATATAAAGCATGGGATTAAAAAAAAAAAAAAAAAAAGGAATTGATTAAAACTTGAATTAAAATTTGAAGTATCAGAGACAAATAGATATATTTTAAGATTAATTAAGGGGCAAGCGGAACAAATTTGTTGCATTACTAACGGAAATTGAATGCTTAAAAACACTGTTTTGAAGTATAGTGTATATACTCATGTTTTTGAAGTCTGGTAGTAGGGGTTTAAGTTGGTGACATGAAACATGTAATAAATATTCCTAGGTTGATAGTATTTTTTTATTTATTTTTTCCAGGTTGGTTCAACATTTGATCTAAATTTTTGGGAGAAAATAGCAGCAGCTCTCCAAGAATTATAAGGTAAGTTTCGGATTTTTTTTCATCTACGGTTTGAATTTGTTAGATTTCATGTTTAGAACTCTAATCATAGGTTAGTTAATTTTATACATTTGACTTTAGTAGTTTTTTTTTTCTTTCTTAAAAGTAATAAGTAGGTCTTTATTAAAGAACGTATATACACTAACGGTGGTAGATTATCATGTTTTTTTTTTTTTGGGGGGGACGGGGGGGGGGGGGGGGGGTTGGGGTATGACTTAATTGTGTAGATTGGCCAAAAATTAAAAAAATTAACGAGTGAGATTCAGGGATGTTGGGTAAATTATTTGATGTATCAAGTAAAAATAAGACACGTTTTGTAGCGCTTCATTTCAATATATATAAACTCAATTTCCCCAATATATTTATATTTATACAAGATTCACAATCTCATGTCTATATTAACTCGAATTCTTTGATTACGGATCTATGTTTATCGATCGGAAGGAAATCCTTCAATTTGTCAGATGCAATGGATATATTTTTCCTTTTTTTAAGAGCAAAAAGAAAAGAGATACAAGAGAGTAAAATATATTTTGCCACTTTTGATCAGTAAGAGAATATTTGTAAGATAACACTAAAATTGTGCAAGAAAAAAATGAGTTATGGGGCGTTATAGAAAAATAAAATAAAATAATCCATCATATATATTTTGGCTAGAAAGAGGCATTATGGCAATTCTGTAATGGATTTAGGTATTAATTATATTCATATATGAATGTGGACTTTTGTGGGGGAAATTAATAAAGACAGTTGCATAGGGGTAGTGAGGGAAAGAGGAGACTTTGTTACAAACTACGAGGTCCACTAAGTCGAATTATGTAAAATTTTATATATCTTGGACTACACTATTATCTCGTCACGGGGTCACATATTGGTATTCTAGTTGAAATTATTCATCACTATTAATATTTGCGCAAGTTGGTACAATTTTATAACATTATGTGTTGATTATTTAGTTGCATGGAAAATTCATAGGCCGGTCAACTAGATTCATCAATGGCGAGTATTTACATGGATTTCATGAGTGGATTGTTCGTGCTAAAAATATTTATATTTTTAGAGTTGTGAAGCCTCAGCCATATTTATGAATCGGAATAATTGACTGAATCTTTGATCAATCAATTTTTTTTTTAAGCCTAGCTTGTTCAAACTAAGTAATTTCGTCGTAAGTATATCTTTATAACCACTTTTATTTTGATGATCAGGCTGATCAAGATATAAATTATTCAAGTAATCGTATAAAAAAAACTACAAAAATTCGGCATAGTATTTTTATAAGATTTATATTGTACAAAAATAATTCAATAATACGATTAATTAGTAAGGTATTAATTTTCATATTTTTATATAATGAATTATAAAGGAGTTTAGGAAAATATTGTAATGATAATCTATCTCTTTATATAATTAAATAAAAGTACTGTTAAATTATGTGTTTACGCGTACTGAATTAAGTAGCATCTTTATTATTATGAATAGATTTATAGCTAAAGTTGGAATTCGAAGTCGAATATTTCTGAGTAATCTTGTATATATCAAGCCTAAATGTATGAGTTTGAGTTCAACTATCTTGAAATAAATGAATTTAAGTTTGAGCCATAAAATTTCCAAAGCTCAATATAGCTGGATTAACTTAAGCCACTTCACTAATTAATATATAATTTATCATGCAGTAACGTGATTTAATTACAAGCGTACTCTTGAGTAGCGTGTACGTGCGGATTCCATATTATCATAAAACTATAGTTGTCTATATTTTTATATATAGAATGGACGTTACTATTTAGACAGTTTTTTTTTTTGAGCAAACTATATATTTAGACAGTTAGGACGTACGTCGTTAATTGCTTGGATTATATTTCACTGCGTGATTCTTCGTACTTATTAGATAAGAAATTAGGCATAGCTGATCAATAGATCGACTCGTATATATGAAAGGAATTATTTTTATAATATCCATCCTAATTTTAAACTGACACTCGATCAAGAAAGTTGAATACAAGTAAATTTTTTTTACATTATATGTGCATTCAGATTTTTATTATAAGTAAAACCTAAATTGATAAGAAAACTATATTTAGGATTATTATATGTAATGACTCGGCAGTTGTTCCCACAAATCACCACAAGTCGTCTTTTCAGCGTGCTCTGTCCTTACTCACACGTTCTCTGAGAAACTCCTTAATGGGTCACTCATCCCACCATTGTCCCCGGTCAAGTACGCTCAACTTTAGAGTACTGATGGAATGAGCGCAAAAAATAAAAAAGATGCACCTTGTAGTATGAGTAGCACCCATCAAATCCTTTATTTAAGCTCTCATCGACTATATAATCTCATTCCTATATAATCTCGAAATTCTTCTATTTTGGATGTATTCTATTCATTTATGTACCGGCGATCACTCCATACTTTGGCCTTAGATGTCACTATTTAAATATTACTAATTATCAGTGCGAATCAATTCTAAGAGCCCTCTAAGAGATACATTGATCAAGTGCTTAAAATAAACATTACGCTATAATATACTACCTCCGTTTCATAATGTTTGTTGTTTTGTTTTTTTTATCCGGAATTAAGAATTAATTTCGTGGACAAATATACCCATCCCTTATATATGCCATAAAATCTAATTCATCTATATTTTCCTAAAAAATAACAATATTTTCTCTCTCCATATATTTTTCTCTCTTCATATATTATAGGTAAGTTAGAATCAAAAAATCTTGTAGGATTTGAGAGGGTTAAAATTGGAAGAGAAGATGTCAAATTATATAAAACAACAAACATTTTGAAACTAAAAAAAAAACCTTAAACAACAAACATTATGAAACGGAGGTAGTATATATATAAGTATTTATAGCATGTATTTATCAATTAGTATGACAAAATATAATTTATCAGATATTTCAATGGATACTGCTATATGGTCAAATGGTAAATTTTGATCTCATATAATATTAATAAACCGGCACCAAACCTAAGCTCTTATAGATTAATAACAATTAGTGGTAATCTCAAAGTCGACGTGGCAAAGCTCAGTTCATGAAGTGCAACAATCAAGAAAGTTATATGTAAAAATGACTAATTAATTGCATGTTAACCAACATATGTAGACCTCCAAAAATATAGTAAAGTAATTAAATCACATTTTAATCAATCAGGATTTGAATTGTGATTCGTTTAGTCAAAAAAGAATATTAGATTTATTATATTTAGCATTATTGTGTACGAGTTGCAGCCTGGAAGTTGAAATTTTACTCAAAGAGGACAGATATATAATGTTTTTATTTCATTAGACCTTAGAAAAGTCTTTGTTTTTTTATTATAATTATAATTATAATTAAACACATCTGAAAATCATCATAGAGAATTGTCAACTTGGCTTTTTCGCTGCCTAATTTTTGGAGTCAAAGTCAGAGCCATATGCATAATTAATAATATTATGCCTGCATGGATCTTGAATATATATACATATGTAAATAAATAATAACTTAAATTAATTATATATAAAATAATATTCATAATAAGACATTAAAGTTAGGCTGTCTCATTATATTCTGTGTAGTGTAACATCTAAAATATATCCATGACCGAGTCAATCCCTTCGGACATAGATTTATTGTTATAATTTATAAATTAATAATCTATTTCTATGTCAGCAGAGAACGTTACGTACCATATATCTAAATTAGTACAAAAATATATTGGATTACTAGTACAGTAGTACGTCATAAGAATGTGTATCATTAATTAATTCATATATCCTCAGATTTATATATGGGTTAATTGCTAAATAAATCACCACATTTACATCTTTTTGTAAATTAGATACCATGTTTAAATCTAGTCAATTACAATACCACATTTTAATTTATTTGGGATTAAATATCCCCAATTTTTTCAGCGAATTAAGTATGACGTATTTGGTTTAAAAACCACGTTGGCAGCCACATCAACACACACATGTAACAAACGATGTCGATTTTATTAATTTTCTCAATATATTTTATATTTTAGAAATAAATAATTATATAAAAAATAATTTTTTTCAATAAAAAAAGAAGAGAAAGTAACAAAAACGTCATCATTTGTTACACGTGTGTGTTGACGTGGCTGCCAACGTGATTTTTAGGCCAAATACGTCATATTTAACTCACCAAAAAAATTGGGGATGTTTAATCACATACAAATTAAAATGTGGTGTGATAATTGACTAGATTTAAACGTCGTGTCTAATTATAAATTAAAGGGTGGAAACGTGGTGATTTATTTGGCAATTAACCATTTATATATATATATATATATATAAAATTTATACTAACTAAATGAATGTCACATCGTTAAGTGAAAATATGAATTATGATTGTATAGTGTGTATCCTAACCCCTGAATAGAATGAAAATTTCACTTCTTCCTATCCTAAGCCTTTTTTTCTTAAAACTGAGAAAATTTCGATTTTGGTCCCATAGGACATGGGTTGGTCCGATTTTGGTCCCAACTCTATCACTTTTGGTCCCAAATCGAATTAATTATCACTTTTGGTCCCACCGTAACGTTTACCATTAAAAAAATTATCGATTTTGATCCCAATTTTTTTATCGATTTTGGTCCCAATTTTTTATCGATTTTGGTCCCAGTTTTTTATCGATTTTGGTCCCAAACATAAAAATGGCAGAAAATTTCAATTTCATTTCAATTGGAGGCAAAATTGAACTAATTTGCTAGAAAATTAACCTGATTTGGTTTCAATTTTCCCAAAAACATGCATCTGAATATATATACGCACCAATGCATCTAAACTAATTTGCTAGAAAATTAACCTGATTATGGTTGATTATTTCATAATTAAATTCTTGTAAAATGTAAAGTAAAAAATCTAGGAAAAAATTATACTTTCATAATAAAAAATATATATAATATTAAAAATGTAAAATAAATAAAACATTAATAATATTAAACAAATTAATTTCAAATTCATAATTAATTAGTAATTAAAAAATTAATAATATTAAAAAATTTAAAAATCATAAAGTAAAATAAATAAAAATATTAAAAAAATTATATTCGTAATTAATTAGTAATTGAAAAATATATAATATTAAAAAGATTGATTTCAAATTCGTTATATAGTAATTAAAAAATTAATAACATTAAAAAAAATTAAAAATTATCATGTAAAATAAATAAAAAATTTGAAAAAAATTATATTTTCATACCTACATTTTGAACTTTCACTACAAAAAAATCATATTTTAGCAATCGAAGCGAGCCAAGTCAAGCCCAAAATATTAAAAATAATATAAAATAATAAAAATATATATAAAGTATTATAAAATTTTAAAAATCGTAAAGTAAAACTAATAAAAATTTATACTCATAATTAATTAGTAATTGAAAAATAAAAAATATATATAATATTAAAAATGCAAAATAAATAAAACATTAATAATATTAAACAAGTTAATTTCAAATTCATAATTAATTAGTAATTAAAAAAGTAATAATATTAAAAATAATATATATTATTAAAACATTAAAAATAAAATAAATTGTAAAATGTAAAATAAATAAAAAATCAATAATATTAAAAAGATTGATTTCAAATTCGTAATTATATAGTAATTAAAAAATTAATAACATTAAAAAAATTAAAAATTATCATGTAAAATAAATAAAAAAATTTTAAAAAATTATATTTGTAATTAATTAGTAATTGCAAAATAATATATATATATATATATATAATAATGAATATTATAAAAAATATGTCGTTATTGTATCGTTAACATAAAAAATTAAAAAATTAAAATTAAAATACGACGTGTGTTCTTTGTTAAGTTGAGACAAAAAAATCTGTCATTAAATATCTCAATCTTAATCCGTTGTTAATGTGTCTGTATTTTAAAAAGAATTATAATCCGTTGTTAAATCGCGTTTTTATTGTAGTTTATAATCCGTTGTTAAATCGCGTTTTTATTGTAGTATTTTTTTAAATAACCCAATTAAAAAATAATAAAAAAAAGTACCCCCTATTTACAAATCTAACATTTGATCAATTTTTCGGCTCAAAAATCGTTCATAGCTGATTACATTTTAGGATTTATATTTCACTGAAAATATCACTTTTGGTCCCAAATTATCGATTTTGGTCCCAAAATTAGCGGCCGTTACCCCATTTATTTTTTCCGTCTAAATTGTGGGACCAAAATTGATAATCCAAGTCCTATGGGACCAGATTTAATAACAATTTCTGAAATAGGACCAAATGTGATAGGGTTGGGACCAAAATCGAACTAGGTCATGTCCTATGGGACCAAAATCGAAATTTTCTCTCTTAAAACTTATTATGAAAATTAAAAAAAACGTGAATCGTAAATAATCAACTATAATGATTAATTGTTGACTGTATAACTGCAAACTTTACTAACTAAAAAATAAATTAAACACTAAATATGATTGAAGAGGATTTATTTCATGCATTACATAACTAGTAAACTCAAATTGAGTTAGAAACTACGTGCGTAATATATGCTTTATATCTATCATCAACTTTTGACAATCTACCTAAATCACATTCAAATGGGAAACCATAAAGATTCCCATATATTTTTTTTTCAGCTTAGCAGACTTTGTTGCCTGCAAAAACTGTGCTGTAATATTTAATTTTTTATCATAATTAATTGTGTGCTGTTATGGCTCTCACCTGTCACATTGCGATATATGTATATGTTTTTCATAATATTCCTATCTTTACTTTTAAGCTTCTGACTTTTCCTTTTTACTATCAACTATCAACATCAAATAAATATTCAATAACTTGACAAATTTCCGCAGCTGATTTACCTTAATTAATTTCCTAGTAATTTATACACATA
Organism: Perilla frutescens; assembly: GCA_026008535.1. Classification (NCBI taxonomy): domain Eukaryota; kingdom Viridiplantae; phylum Streptophyta; class Magnoliopsida; order Lamiales; family Lamiaceae; genus Perilla; species Perilla frutescens. Next base: position 24,116,507 of record BRKX01000015.1, read on the forward strand.
CATATTATGTGTTTGTGTGTGTGTGTGTGATTCTTCCTGCATAATGAAGCATTAATGAAACCAGTCTTGATGAAGAAACTGCCATTCTTGAACTTGAATAATTCTTGAGTATAGCAATAATTAATTAATGATCATCAAGGGTTAATATATATATATATATATATATATATATATGCAATGAAAGTACAGTGAATGACCTGATTGAGATATATATATAGATATATATATATACGGATAGATGATGAAACTAACTGAAATAGACAATTCGATGATTAAAGTCATGGGACCAAGGAAGGTAAAGAGGATTGAATGAGTGAGGTCTGAAGAAGCTCCAGCAGGCATTCATGAAACCCGAAAATCGGGTTCGAATACAATGGGCCGGACTTGGATCTGGGGATGTTGGTTGTTTGCTTTTGTAGGTTTAATTGGATCATGAATGGAGATAAGTTACATTCATTGCATGATGCAGAAAATTTGGTTTATCAAAGACCCCATTGCAATACAAATAATTGATTGAGATTTGAGGGGGAAGGCCCTAGCTCATCTATATATATCAAAAGTCACATCTTAACTAATTTTATCAAACACTTGATCACACAATCCATGTACTTATGTTGTACATGTACTTGTGTTTCTGTCACAACTTATGCTTTTGTCCACAACTTTGAGATAGAATATGCTACTTCTGGATTACGCACATATATATATTTTTATTTCCTTTTTAACACCAATAATAATTAATATACTAATTACTGGCATGTATATATGTGAAGGCATGTTATGTTATTTCTTTCAATCTTCTATCTTATTTAATCAGTACTGAAGAATATTACATGCATGCGCTCGCGAAACGAACACAGTTATCCAAATGGTGTTTCTGGGACCATATATATAATCTTTAGCCAGAATTAATATTCAAGAATATATATGGGTATGGTGAAAAGAAAACGAGTTTTATCAATTTAAGATTTTTCAGAAACTATCATCTACGACTAGAAAAATCATGTATTTTTATTTTTAATTAATTTTATATTATTTTAAAAATTCCTTTATTAATTATCTATTAAACATAATAAATAATTTACTTAAAATATTTTTTTTAAAAAATAAAAATAATCAAATTGCATAAATTTAAAAGTCCTAAATTGATATTTTTCATCTTTTAAATTCTTGATCAATAGATAACATATATAATCGAAGGGAAAGAAAATTATTGAAGTAATGAATGATGGAAATGGGATAAAAGATGGATGCAGTATGGGCCTTTGGGTTTGGGCCTTAGCCCTAATTTATTACACAACTAATAGCTGGACAATTCAGTCACTTTAAACTTTAAAGCAACTCAAAGATGGGCCCAATCGAAACTTAACATACTTTTTTGTTGGAAATTAAGGAGACAAAATTGGTGGCTCTTAAATCATCCAAATTGGACCACAATGCATTCAGAGAATTTGATATGAAATACGAAATCAATAAATTATTTTAGTCTTATCTACCTTTTCTTATACGATAGGAAAATTGAAGATTTTTATTTTGAGTGTAGGAAAATTGAAGAAAGTTTATTCAACATCAGTTGTCAAATACTACTTTGGGCCTATACGTTTAATTTATTGCAAGTGATATGACAACTCGGGAAGCCCATACGCACCAGTTCATTGAATATTTCCCAAAATTGTGGTTTTGGGAAGTGATTGTACACACAGAATGCTGAATACTTTATTGATAGTAAAAAATGGATTGTATTTGTAGTAGCGAGTGCTTATAAATCTTAAAAGAATGAAAAAAATAAAATCAAAATATCATTTTAAGATGTGATAACTCCAGAAGGAAGAGGAGAGAAGATATGAATTTTTATTTCATTTCTAATGATAAAAAAAAAAAAAAAAAAAAAAAACCTGATATCCCAAGTCCTAACCTAACTTAGAATAAAAAATCTTCTAACAAGAAAAGAAATCCTAACTTGTACTGAAACAAATAAATAAACATAAAAACTATTAGTATTATTCCCTCTCACCCCCTTCAAACTAGGCCTATCAGATACAATGTACACACAATGTGGTTTTCTAAGACAATGTAGAGCCCATCAAAAAGGCTTATAAACTTTCCCATCGCCGTTCACCTCGACCTCGAGCTCGATCTCGATCTTCATCACCATCGACATAATCTCAGTGAGCTGAAAAACCTATCAAAATTTATATTCTCCTCAAGTAGAAGAAGGCGTCAATCAATTCGCACCGTAGGTTGGGATGAACCCTTTAGCATGCTGGCTTTCCATTTCAAGAGTCATCAATGATTTCTGCCTCTGATATCTGTTTCTTTTTGCAGAGAGTGCTGCAGAAACAGAAGCGGTTAAACGAAGGGCCAACATCCAACAACACATCATCAGCCTAGATACAGATTGCAAACAAAGTAAGCTTTTCAATTTGAATGAACAAAGTTTTGTTTGTGGAGAAGTTACATGCGAGTTCGTGAGGCAGAGCAAAGTCGTAGTCGCTGCGCTGCCTCCTCATGCAGTAGTATATCCCAAGCGCAAGTGAAGAAACAATGATCAGACATGATAGAGCTATTGCAAGTTTGCCACCAGTTGATAAGCCATTTTTCCCCCATAAGAGTGGACACTTGGGCAGAGGAGGTAAGCCACACAGCCCTTTATTTCCAGAAAGACTGCCAAACAATGAGACCACCTAATTTAACGACCATTCAAACTCATGTTTTATGTGATTCGATTCTGCAAGTTTAAATTTCTAATAGATATGCTTTTATTGCTCAATTTACTGAGGTTGGAGAAATATTTACTCGATCTTTCCACCATGGACCCCAATTGAGTATAGCTCTTCTGGAACTTCCCCTTCCAATAAGTTATCATTAAATAACCTGGGAAGAAAACGAAGACGATTCAAGAAAAAAAAAATATATCCCAAGTTGATAGATCACTATCATCATGTATAATATGTGCATTTCATGAGGCCTTTAATAGAAAATTTTCAGAAATTATTTAGATTTGTAGTCTTCGTTAGAAAGGAGTGAAAGAAAAGAATTGACATTAAAAGGTATGCCAGATACGCATGCTCATTATCTTAAATTTCTCAAAAAAGAATGTAAATAGGCTCCGGGAATTACACGAGTTGCAAACTAGACAAAGTTAGGCTGTCTGGTATGAACCCTGTAAACTTGTTATTCGACAAGTCCCTGCATTGACAGAACCGAAAAATTAAGGAAATAGAAAATTAAGAAGGGTAAAATAAAATACTCAATTCATCAAGGAACAACAAGCATACAAATAGTGTTTGATTCTTTTGAGCTTATTTCTTGTGCTATTGTAAATCAAATGAAAAAACTAAGAAAAACTTTACAGATAAGCTACGGAAAACATGTAAAAAAGATTTTAGATTTTTGTAATATTTGGCAGGTGAGTCCAAATCTACAATGATAACCAGAATATCCAACAAACTTGTAAGAGTAAGTTATCTTACAGTTTGACCAGCGACTTTTGACCCAATCCTGAGGGTAAATTACCTCCTAAAGAATTCGAACTCAAGTTCCTGCATTTACGGTTATTAATTAGTCTAGAAGGAAATAAATTTGAACATAATGAACTAATTAAGAACAAAAATCCAAGTAATTAGAAAAGAAGATGTACAGCAAAGTTGATAAGACAACATTTTCTCAACACTCTGTAAGAGTGAAAATAAACATGTATAGCATTACACTTGAAGCCTTAATATGACAACTAATATCAGTAATTATAAGTTCCTAGAAGAACTAATGGTCCACTAGAAAATCAGAGAGCAGAACAATTTTGAAGAAATCAGTGCATCCAAGAACAGTGTACATAACATAATAACATTACTCCTCTAACACCAGCAGCACTACACCTTGTGTTTCTTGTTCCATGGCTCGTTTCACAATTGAAGGAACTATGTACAAGTATTTATCTCACCAGCAGAACACAATCAAAAATATCAAATATTGGCTAAATTTCAGTCATCATACCCAAGTAACTCCACGGAAAATTATATCTGGTATATTTTTGAGCTACGAATGAAGAACAAATAAGAAATTAAGCGTGGATACTTACAAGCTTACCAAGCTTGTCAAAAGTCCAATTTGATCGCTGATATAACCTTTCAATCCTTGGCTCCCAAGATCTCTGGCAATAACCAAACACCCAGCATATATAATTGAGGTTTGTTAGAAAAGTTGTGTAATCTTGTAAAAGTAGGCAGATTGAATTATATTTTATCTAGTCAGAATCCAAATGATGATATAAAGAAGTAATAGCATAGAAATCAAATGGGGAGCAACATCTTACATTTGGGTGACAAGGAGGTGAGATTCATCATTGGTGGGATGACATGTAACACCTTCCCATGCATCCCATACAGTAGGGGCACAAGGATCTCCATTCCACCCCATCCTGTCAGGCACATGAAGGGACTCCTTCAGCGCTCTCATACCTACAACTGCACAAGTTTTGCTCCATCAAAACTATCACAACTTTTGCTCTAATGGATTCATGTTCAATCTGCAACCAACAATCTTTAACTTTTCTCTAGTACTACTACAATATTCACCATCATTTACTCTTAATCAACAAGCACACAAAATCAATCCTAAATTCATAATAAAAGTAAGTATGACGACGTACCCTGATCGGGCATAGTCCGGAGATCAACCGGCACAATAGCATAATTCTCAAGACCACAAATGAGAGGAGCGCCGGCGACAGGCTCCAGCCTCACGGTCAAAGTAGTACTACTCAAATTCTTGACAACAAAGCTGAAATGGTAGGCCGTGAAACTCCCAACCTCCTTGAACACATCAACTCTCTTCACATTCTCCTCATTCACCATCACATCAAACACCCTTTGCCCGACCCTCCTCACGCTCACGTCAATTTCCGCGAAGTGAAACCACATCAAGTAATCCAGCTTCGCGTCCACCGGCAGCTCGTATTCCAGCACCCCGCCGCCGCTGCCGCCAACCCCGAACGCCGTGATCGCCGTCTCGTACAACTTTTCGGGGAAGTAATTGGGGCTTGTTTCGGCTCCGCCTACGTTCTTGATTGCGGAAATCGCTTTGATTGTTGCTCCGTTAGTGATAGACACGGATTTCAACCGGAAATCGGCGTCGGACGCCCAAGTACGCCCGAAAACGTCGGTGTCGTTGCTGAATCCGGGGCCCCATTGATCGGAGCCGGAGGAGAAACGGCCGTAGTTGATGAGAATATAGCTGCTCGACTTCTTTTCGTAGTCGAAAGGGTAGGCGTTATCGTCGATTAGAGTCAGTTCCAGCGACGATACGAGCGGGGAATCGGTGGCGATGCTGTAGAAGCAAACATCGGCGGCGGAGTCGTCGTGGTAGAAGAAGAGGTCCGAGTAGGCGCCGGAGCGAGAGACGGATTCGGACCAGGGGGATCTCCATGAAAAGACAAGAGTGCCCTCGACGGAGACGTCGAAGGATGGGGAGTGGGACTTGCCGTCGAAGTTGTCGTACACGTTGAAGGCGCGGAGGAGATAGCGGGCGGCGGCGGCGGGAGTCGGGATGGAGTAGCAGTTCTTCTTGCCGGAGGAGATGGGGAAGTAGCGGAGCGTCTTTTCTTGGAGGTGGCGGAAATGGAGCGGTTCGGAGACGACGGAGGTGGCGCCGCCGGAGTAGAAGCGGTCGGAGAGCCAGGTGGTGTGGAAGGCGTCGGTGGAGTTGTCGTGGCTGCCGCAATCAATGTGTATACTGTAGTCTGCGAAAGAGAGAATTAAGAAGAGTAAGTCTGGAGTTTATATAGATACGGGTCTTGTAATTGTAATTGTAATTGTAATTGTAATTTGAATGTATTCAGTAACCACTATGCATTATGCAATGCATAGGTGGTGGTAGACTTACTGAAAGGATTAGAGAGAGAATGGGAGAAGGGGATGAGAGAGAAAAGGAGTAGGAGGAGATGGATGATGGACATGGTTAATTGGTTAGTAGCAGCTGCAGCTGTTTGTTTCCAACGAAGAAGGAAAGGGCAGCTCCGATCCAATCCAACCACATTAACATATAATCGCACATTATATTTTCGGACAAGATACCCATACATATTTTGTCTGCAGATATACATTATATTCTTTTTATTTTATTTTTTGTGACGAATTGAAGAAATATATATATGAATGCTGTATCTGTTGTGCTGTCAATGTCATGTGGATAAATTTGATTCTTATGAAAAAGTTTGAAAATCACTCAAGACTCGAGAGAGACAGATTTCTCTTATTATTATGAATTTATGATATATATTTGTTAGTTTTTGTGTTGTATCATGTATGGTATATTTTTTATTATATTATATTACTCTTTCATATACGTACTATATGTCTATAATTAATATCATATTAGTGTATTAAATAATGAGAAGTTAAGTTTTAACTTTTTGAAGACATTAATGTAGATTAGGGAAAACGAAATTGGAATATTTAATATGAAGTTTATGATAGTGGGTAATAATTAACTTGCAATTAATGTTGAGATTAAGAATCAAACTCTGAGCAGAGAGAGGTACCGTGAGGCTGCTTGCAGTTGCCTAATAAATTTAATAGAAACACAAATCTATAATCCCAACTCTCATTAATATAGAAAAAGAATCCGTGAATTAATTGCTTGTAGCATTTAAGTCGGCCCTAGGCATCTTGCAAAAGTCAAATTTTAAATTGATTGCACTAGCCTATATATAAAATACTTTTCTAGTTAAAAAATAGATCAATTTTTTTTTTTTTTTTACAACATAAAAATCTCGGGTGATATATATCAACTTATGCATATGAGAAGGGTGTTAACTGTTAACAGATGTATATGTTCGGGTGCATTTGCACCGTTGACATCCTTTTTGGATGCATATACCGTGATTGAAAAAACTTGATAAAATATTTTTAACTAAAAAATACTACTATTTTGCTATTTGCTATTGAAGATTTAAATTTCATATTATAAATTAAATATGCTATTTTAGGGTTTTCTAACATATAATATAATTGGGAGAGATAGGGCCAAGCCCAATTCTATTTGTACACGTGTAGGAGAAAGAATTCACATTAATTTCATCACGAAATTCAAGTTTCAAACTATATATTTATTAGAGTACTGGTGCGTTTACTTTGTTATCTGCATGAAATGCATTAATCTAACGTATAAACATTAATACACAACACACTAATCTTTTTCCCAAATAAATATTAATTTTACTTGTGAACAATCTTTTTCCCAGACTAATATTTTTGTTTGTATTATTATATATATCGGTTTAATCTGAAAAATAATTTAATTTTATTTCAAATAACATTGGGAATTGGAAACCCTGGGAATCTGAGCTCATTATCATGCATGGAAGCCGCATGTAGCTCATATACAGACAATTTTTCTTTGAGTTGAAGCAATCAGACAAACTTTATTACATCATTCATTATTAAACAATTACTGTTCATTATTAAACAATTTAAAATTTAATCCATATATAATATTTAAATATATTTATATAGATGTTGGATTACTTGCATTATTGAGATTTGTGTGGTGGTGGTGTAGTAGTTCAAACCCGTGACATGCTCTACGTCTTGTCTTGTGCGCTGATTCTTATTGTCTTCATTCCCACTCAAATTAACATTAATTTAATTTGTAAATTCACAAATCATAATTAATAATGCTCTGCTTCAGTTGGTGAAATCAAATACTATCTCTTAGTGTCACCATCATGCACTAAGTATTTGTGTTGTTGAATTGGCGAGATATGTTCGACAAAGTATGTCTGGGTATGTCTCACAAAGTTTTATTTTTCACTGTGCAAGAAAAGAAGAACAGTTGGTGAACTGTTCCAGAGTATGTCCACTACAAGAAATCAAGGTTTCAACCACACATGTAAATGTGGCTGAAAATATACATGTGTGTGATTATTACTTTTTGCCCACACATAATTTAAATGTCAGCATGTGTGGTTATATTTATGCAGGAAAAAAGTTTTAGCTACACATATATTTATGTGTGGATAATTCATTAAATTTTAGCTACACATATATTTGTCATTAAATCTATACATTTTGTGTGTTTAAAAGTGTTTCTGAGGTGTCCATTGATGATGTGGAGATGACATGGCAATTGTCGTTACATGAGGATGTTGATGTGGCATATGATATGGCACATGACATGGAATGACACGTGGCATCTAACATTGACACGTGGTGATTTTTATGTGTGGGTATAGAGTATGACTTATGTGTGGGTAATTCTTTTTCTAGTAATTATTTATTATTAAAAATATTATTATTTGCCGATATAAGTGAACACATGTTAGTAAAATGTGAATTATGTGCAGACATTGATATTTTTTTATATCATATTTTATGTGGGTGAATTTTATTGACTAATTCAAATAATCGTAACTTAAACAAATACATACAACACAATAAAATATATAAAAACCATATATTTTACTAAAAACTATTCAATATAGCCGTAGTAGACAATATTTAAATACCAACTACAAATGTATTTTGTTAAACAATCTAAAGGGAATACATTAAGGAGGTCGTTAATTAGCTTCCCCAACAAGTGGATGATCTAAAGACTTTCCTTCAACTTCAGTCTTCATTTATCTCAAGCTCCTGTAATAATTCACAAACTCGTTTCGCTTCCATAATATTTGAGACATCACAATTTGATGCTTAAATCTACATATACCTACAAAGAGAAGATATTTCATAAAATTCCAAAAGGAAAAACATTAAGATAATAAGGTAAATTTTACTTAAACAACAATCAATAGATCCTCGTGCCGCTAACAATTTTAGTGGCTCATTGGCAAAAGCACAACTAATCTAAAGAAGTTAAGAATACATATTATATTCAACATGTGCACACACTCAATGCTGCCTCATCATGAGTTTATAATTTGCAAGGGGCAATAGGACTACGATGAATCTCAAGTAAATAATTATAAATCAAACGGCATGACAGTAGATAGAAACATCAACATAGAGTTAACATTTTACTTTTTGAAGGCTCATACAATAAAATTAATCAAAATATAATAACTTGCTCTCATTTACGAAATAAAGCATAATATATTTACCGGATAAGATAGGTCTTGAACAACCATTGTCACATTAGATCCAAATAGTTGCTGTCAAACAAGAATTGAGAACAATTATTAATAACTTAAGTGTAATCACTAACAAAAATTCCATAGATTGTTGAGATGTACCCGCAAAACTGATGCAGGCAAGATGTCACTTTTTGCGACACCAAATACAAATAGATCATCTTTTTTAATATCAAGGCCTGCATAATAGGTTGAAGCAATGCCTGCCCTCAAGTTCTGTTAAGAATTAATTTAGAAAAATATAAGTTAAAAACATCAATTGCAGGAAAAGACAACATATAGATTGAGGAAAATAGGTGAAAGACAACACCTATATAGAACAGAAAATGGGATGATTACTACCTTTTCATCTTGTCCAACACCATAACCACGATAACCAGCAACTATTGACAGCACATATCAACTCTGATATAAGAACAAAAGTTGTGATAATCAGTGAAAGATCATCAATAACCAACCTATTTATTCAAGAATAACAATTTTCCAATCTAACAAACTTTTTTTTTTCTTTGATACCTATTCAGATAAATCTAGAAATACAAGACAACTTAATTAGACTTTAGACCACAAATATCAAGAGTTAAGTAATCCAAAAGATATGAAACAACTTTAAGCATCACTTCCACATTATGGAATAAATACAAATAGAACAGAGGATAATCTCATACATGGAAGAAAAGAACAAAATGATTACATCACATTTTAATTTAACGTGCAGTTGGAATTATTTTCACCTTATCAGACATACTATATGATTGCAAACTAGAATGGAGCATAGCGGTATAGTCTCTTAAACCCAAAATCTTTGTTTCAAAGCCTAGTGATTGCAGCAAACATATTCACCATAGATGTAACTACAAGATACAAAGACCAAATTCTAATACACACACATATATATGTGTACACTATCTAGCCACGTAATTCTAAAATTCAATCATATAAATATTTTTTGAGCTATGATTGCACAAGAGACATGTCTATATCGAGATAGTGCGACCTGGAAAATTTAGCAGCACCGTAAAGGCGTAAACAGAAAGAGAAGAAATGATTTCATAATTTCGAATGGAAAACAAAACTCACGGCATAATTTAAAATACAGTAAGTTTACATTTTCGAATGGAATTGGAAATTCGAGATATGAATTACCTTGGATGACTGATTAGAGATGAACTTCAGTTTGGAAAGTGATATGGTTGATGGAGCGTATAGATGAGAGATAATATATGGCATCGTGGTTTTCAGTTTTCGCTGGCTTTCTCCTCCTGTGCGGTTCATTTTATATTTCAAGCATCGCGTTCGCGGGTTTATTTTTGGCTTTCCGCGCTTTTTTTAGTTTCAGTTTGAATTACTTTCGCTCTAATTCACCATTATTTTACGAAGAGTAGTGATGCATAAATAAAATTATTCACAATTGGCAAATTACAGGCAAGCTCCTCCTTCGACACAATTTACGTAATCGAAAATTCTTGAGGGTTCTATTGGCTGAATAAAAAATAATTTCAGAATCGTACAAAAAAATAAACAAAAAAATAGGGATTTATATATTTAATTATTTTAGTGAATGGAAATGAAAATGATTTGAGTGAAACTAAGAAATAAATGATAAGGAATATAAAATTAAATGACAATACTACGTTATTTTAATAAATTTACTAAAAATGATTTTCGCTTAAATATATCAAGATTAGACCATGTACTAATAGAGACTAGAGAATAAAAAATGAATAAGAAAGGAATTAACGAAAGGGAATAATAATTAAGAGATTTTGAATTATCTAACCAAACTATTTTATAATAAAGAATACATTTTAGTAATCATATTATATATATATATATATTTGAAGTATAATTCATTCTACAACCAAATTGATCCTTGTCATGATGTCATTATTTTCTCACTATCAATTGTAAAAAATGATTGTCGGAATGATCAAATTTTAGTAAGAATCTAGTTCACAAAAATTGTTTTTTTTTTCATTTTTTAATTTTTTATATATTTTTTTTATTTTTCATTATTTGGGTTGAAAATTATTAATCCAAAACTAATAATAATCCATTAAAATAATAAAATATTAAAAAAATCAAATTTCCATATTTTTTTTGTTGAAAAATTACAAATTCAACATTTAATAACAATATATAAAAAAAATAAAAGATAGTAGATGAAGAAATCATTAATTAAATTAGTCTTACATAAAATTCCAACAGACAAGTAATTAGAATATTTGCCTAGAATAGGTAATAAGAATTTAGGGCTCGTTTGGTTAAACATGAAAGTAAAGTTGTCTGGGAATATGATTTCTATGAATTTGATTATAAGGAAAATGAACGTTACATATTATTTATCGTGTGTTTGGAACATAACAAAGAAATCATCAGAATTCTCATTTTAGTATTTTTGTATTCAAATTAATCAAGTAGGGTATATTCTTCACTCATTTTGTGATGAGAGACCAGAGTTTCGATATCATTCTCCCCCCATTCAAAATAATAATGATAATAATAATAATAATAATTAAGAAATAGATAAATAAAGATAAATTAATATATATATATATATTTGGTCGATATCATTCGAAGATAAATTGTTATTTATGTTGAATTTTATTGTTGACTATAAAGTTGAGTTGCTCATTGATAATCAAATTTTTAGTAGCATTTTAATTTTTTTTGTTGAAAGTTTAAACTTTATAATAAAAAAACTAACAATAATCCACAGAAAAATTTAATATTAAAATATATTTTCAAAATTTTCAATTTTTATTGAAAAATTATAAATACAATTTTAATAATAATTTATAAAATTAATAAAAATAATGGATAAAAAATCGAATGGTAAAAATGATCTAACAGAATACAAACTCTAAGTAGGTATTCAAAAATAAGATTCCTTATTTTGAGGATTCTGACTACTTTCCAAAATTTTCAAAAATTGAACCAACCAAATAAATTTAAAAATAAAGAACCAAATTACTTTTCAATGTCAGATTCCTTGCCAACCAAATGAGGCCGAAAGTTGATTAATTTTCCTTCTTTTAAGTAATCCGATTACTTTAAAAAAATCCACTAAAATTGAATCAAACACATGAATTTAAAAATAAGAAATCATATTACTTTCCTAAGTTAATTTCTTTATAAACGAAACGAGCCCTTAAAATAAAAATATTCAGTTGGTAATTTGTCCATGTTAACTATGAACAACTTCACAACTCTAAATATAATTTTTAGTGAGTTTAAAGTAGTTTTAAAACATCACTAAATAATTACTAAAACATCAAAAAATATAATTATAATCATAATCAAAATCATCAGTCGGAGATGCACCGAGGTGGAATAATAAGGGTGCAATCTTGATTCTCAATATTATCCACTTGAGTTTTAATTTTTATGTGTGTTTATTTACGTTATGGTATTTTGTCTCATAAGTAATATGTGAGTTTTTCTTAGAAGTTTTATCGATTAAGTACCTAAAACTTATGAATGTAATTTCTATCTAGAATCTTAAATAGGAAAACTATCAATTTAAAACATGAATGATTAGAACTATCAATCTCCAAACTAAACTCATGGATTTTGATTACTTTTTAAAAACTATTTAAAAATCTATTTAATAAATAACTAACATATTATGTTTTATTAAAAAGTAATAACAGAAATTAAAAAGATTGGAACTATAAGATCTTTGGAGTCTTACATTGATAATTTCAATCATTAAAATCCTAAATTTATAGTTTTCATCTCTCATGTCCTAGATTGATTGATAATCTACTTTTTCGGATCCTAAGTCGATAAAATAAATTTTTTGGCTATTAAAGTTAAATAACTACTTGTTTGTGACTAAAAATATGATAGAGTTGTGAGAGAAATAAGAAAAAAAAAAATTAAGGTTACATATTGTTTTTGTTGGTGTTGTGATTTATAGCTTAAAATGCTTCTTAGTTCATTCATTATTTTTTTTAATTTATTTTTTATAGTTTGGTTATAAAAAAAAGGGATTGGATCTCCCACTATGAGTAGTGTGATATCTTCTATGCCATAGTTAGATTTTTTTTTAATATACCTTAATTTAATATTGATGAATCATAAATAAATATTTTAAATTAAATAAAATCATAATAAACCAAAAAAAGATAGGATTATCACATAAAAAATATTATAGATAATAATATTGGAGATCTCATGTTATAAAAAGGGGATTAGGATTTATGTAGTTGTGTGCCATAGGTGTCATCCATTCAAATCGTGATTTAAAAAAAATAAAAAAAATAAAAAAAATAAATTGAACCCCCCAAAAAAAGGTTTAGGTTGTTGGCCAGGTGGGTGTTTGCTATTTTGAGGAATGCGGTTATGTAGGAACTTGAATAATAAATCATAGATTAGTTTTTATTTTAACAGATTTAGATTTTATTTTATCAAATTAAATTTCAATATAATTGATTCTATAAAAGGATTATATTAAAATGGATGTGCGGGATTGGAGCACTACTCGTTTTAAAAAAAGACATATATAAATTAATTAATTTCTAATATATATTGAGGCTTACATGCATTCAATATATGTGGCAACATATGATTTAGTACACACGGGACATGTATATCATGATGTAATATACAATGTTAGTAATAAAAATTATTAAATAAATTGTGCAACCTAAGGACGAGAGGGAATATTTTTTTTTTCTTTTTTTTTGTCTTTAACCACATATATCGATAACTAGTTGTTATGTGTAGTTAATATTTTTTCTAACATTCCATGTAAGCAAAACAAAAATACAGATGTCACTTCGCAGAAATATAAATCTCATTTTTTTTTTCAAAAATATTATAAATGTGATTAAAAATCTTTTGCCACACTTCTTAAATGTCAATAAGTAAAGAAAATTATGTAATTGATTCACCCACACATTTTATAATTATGTGTGGCTAAACAACCACACATAAAATGTGTGGTAAATTTATGTGTGGCTGAAAGTTCAAAATCTTTTAGTGGTCCCAGACAGAACCAGGGACACTCTATTTATGGCAGTTTCCTTGTTGGAAAGATCTTGCGCCAAACCTATTTGGAAGGTCAAGATAGATTCGTTTTACTGCCTTGTGGTGTAGATCCGATGCTGAATTAACCCTCATATACTTGGGAAGTATCTACAGACGTTTGGAAGACCACAAACCACTTACCATGTTGGCGGCGGATGACGATTGACGCCTATATGAAGACCGAATTGAGGAGTAATCAGTGCCACTGTTATTTTGTTTAGATTCTAGTGTTAGAATCAGTTTGTGGTCGTTTGTAACTAGTAGTTGTTCCTTAAACAGTTCAACTTGATAGACTAGTTTTGAGTGTTTACGAGTGAAACACGTGAGGGGATTTTTATTCCGTTTTGTACGCAATCTCGGGAGAGATTGTAAGTTGAAATCGTGGGTAGCTAGAGGGAGTCTAGTGTCACGGGTGTGAGGGGATCTTACAACTTTCGGCTAGCGAAAGAGTTGGAGAAGAAGAACGGGCGACATAAGGCGGGAGGCTTGTATGTGTAAGATCCTTAATACCCTCTTCGAAGGAGTAACAGTCGAAACTTCAAGTTTGGGAGCAATCCCCCCAGAGTAGGTTGGTTGAACCGAATTGGGTTACCATCTCGTGCGTTTTTACTGCTTTATTTGTTTATGTTCTTGCATCTGTTCCACACATATCATAGAACAGTTTTTAAGCAGTTAACTACAAATCATATAAGCACGGATTACTGTTTTTCAATTGGCACCAGAGCGGGTTGCCTATATTCAGGGTTGATCTTGGGGTATTAATCCGTGTTCTTGTGTTGTTTTTGCCAAGATGGACTCAATGAAAGAAGGAGCCTCGACGGTGCGACCTCCGCTCCTTGATGGCAATAACTATGCCTATTGGAAAGCTATAATGACAGCTTTCATTCGCTCAATTGATGAGCGTGCCTGGAAGATGGTGATGGAAGGGTGAAAGCCTCCTACCAAGAGAGATGAGAAAGGAAAAGCTATGCTAAAGCCAGAAAAAGAGTTTGACGATGCTGATTATCAGATCATGGGGCTGAATGCTAAAGCCATGAACGCCATCTTCTCTGCAGTGGACATGAACGTGTTCAAACTCATCTCCACATGTGACAAGGCAAAGGATGCATGAGATATCCTTCAAACTACTTTCGAAGGAACGAGCAGTGTTCGTGCATCTCGTATGCAACTTCTTACTACCAGATTTGAAAACCTTCGAATGGATGAAGGTGAAAAGCTTGCTGATTTCAACGCCAAGATTTGTGACATAGCTAATGAAAGCTTTGCACTTGGTGATGCCATCTCTGAGGAGAAACTTGTGCGGAAAGTTCTGCGATCTCTTCCCAAGAGATTTGCATACAAAGTCACGGCAATTGAAGAGGCCAAGGATGTGAGCAAGATGAAGTTACAGGAGCTGATGGGGTCCCTGAGGACTTTTGAGATGAAGAGACAGTTCAGAAGAAAAGCATAGCTTTTCAATCCGGCTCCAAATCTGATGTGCCGAGTAATGTCTCTGACAAACAGGATCTGGCTGAATCAATTGCCTTGCTGACAAAGAATTTCTCAAAATTTGTCAAACGTTATGAGAAGTCTTCACATAACAATTCTGTCAAGAACAGGTTCTCCAAACCTCGGAGAACTAAAGATGAAGATCCCAGTGAAGAAAAACTCAAGGAGGTCAAATGTAGAGAATGTGGTGGTCTTGGGCATTATCAAGCTGAATGTGCGAACACCCTAAAGAAGAAAAATAAATCCTACAGTTCCACTCTTAGTGAAAGTGATGATCCAGATGATAGTGGGAGTGATGAAGAATGCGTGAGCAATCATATTGCTTTCATGACACATTCTCATAAAGAACTTGTGCCTAATTCTGTCTCTGACAGACATAATGATAATGTTTTAGAATGTAGTGACGATGAAGAATTCACTGAAGAGACTGTCATTGAAGCATACAAAAAGCTTCATGAGAGCTGGATCATGGTGGATAAAGTTAATGAAGGCTTGATGAAAGAGAATGATGATCTTATTAAAAAGAGAGATAGTCTGTCCATGCGTCTCAATGAATTGCAGAATGATCTTCAACAATCTAGAAACAATTCTCACTCCCAGAATGGTTAACTGCTTCATCTAAAGAAGCTCGTCAAGATGATGAATTCTGGATCATCTCAGCTCGATGACATCCTTTCTAAAGAAAAAAGTCCGCAGGACCATACAGGACTTAGATACACTGGTGGAAAGTTCTATGATCGTTTCTGTCAAGGACAAACTTCTGGAACGCATGATGAATATGTTTCAGAACCTGAATTTAAATCAGAAATCAAGCAGCCACAGCCACAAAAGTCTCAGCCTCGAAAGATTGGAGTTGTCTATCACTACTGTGAAAAGCCTGGTCACATTCGACCATATTGTAGGTACTACATCAATGATCTCAGAAGAATGAGGAGGAAAGGTCGATCTCAGAATGACCTGAATTTCAGAAGACAAACTATGCGGAACAGATCCTGGCACAATCACAGGAACTATGTTGTTCACATAGCCCTCAATATTCATGCAAAGAGCAGCTGGTACTTTGGCAGCGGATGCTCGCGACACATGACTGGAGATGCCAGTATGCTGAAGAATATCCAAAAGGATTGTTCTTATCAATTCGTTACTTTTGGAGATAGTGTCAAGGAAAGAGTACTTGGTCGTGGTCATCTAAATATTGAAGGGATGCCCAACTTGGAGGATGTTCTGCTTGTTGAAGAACTGAAAGCTAACTTAATTAGCATAAGTCAACTCTGCGATCAAGGTCTCTTGGTCCATTTTACTAGAGACAAATGTCTTGTGAAGAACAAAGAATGTGTGCTGCTGATGGATGGAGACAGATCAAGGGACAATTTTTACCTTCTCAACATGAAAGGTAATTGCTTCAGAACTCATCTTGATGAAGCAAACATATGACATGAAAAGCTTGGCCATGTGAGTTACAGAAACATGCAACGTCTCATGAAGACAGAAGCTATGAATAGAGTCCCGAAGTTTGATATTGATCGTGGTAAAATTTGTGGACCGTGTCAAGTGGGTAAACATATTCATACATCACATAAATCTGTTAAGAAGATTACCACCTCAAAAGCTTTGGAGCTGTTGCATATGGATTTGATGGGGCCTGTTCAAACTGAAAGTATTGGACGGAAGAAGTTTATTTTTATATGTGTGGATGACTTCACACGATTCACATGGGTTGAGTTCCTTAGAGATAAGAGAGAAACCTTTGAGACATTCAAGACTCTGTGCCTCAAGCTTGAAGTGGAGAAAACAACAGCTGCGATGAGAATTCGAAGTGATCACGATCGTGAATTTGAAAATGCTTATTTCAAGTATTTTTGTGAAGAAAGAGGTATTGCTCAGGAGTTTTCTGCACCAAAAATACCTCAACAAAATGGTGTTGTTGAGAGAAAAAATCGGACTCTTCAAGAAATGAGCCATGTCATGTTGAAGGCAAAATCTGTCCCTGACAACTTATGGGCAGAAGCGGTGAACACAGCATGTCATGTTATCAATCGGGTGTATTTCAGACCCAAGACAAGAGTTACTCCCTACGAGCTGTGGAAAGGGAAGAAACCGAATTTAAAGTACTTACACATCTTTGGAAGTGCTTGCTATATGTTAAGAGACCGAGAGCAGCTTGGCAAGTTTGATGCCAAAGGAGATGAATGCATTTTTCTCGGGTACTCAAGGAATAGTCGGGTCTATCGAGTTTTCAACAAGAGAACCAAGATGGTGATGGAGTCAATTAACATTGTTGTTAATGATCTGGAAGAACCTGTTGCCCAGATTGATGAGGAAAGTATTGATGTCAACATTCATGTGCCAGCTTCTGTTCCAGATAGTTCGGAACACAACGACCAGCTTGAGTTGAATGAGAAACTGGATAGCTTCAAACCTTCAAAAGATGTGCAGAAGCATCATTCTATAGCATACATCATTGGTGATGTGAGTGAAGGAGTTAGAACCAGAGGAGTTTGAAAGAACTATCGTGAGATGATTGCAAATGTCTACTACACTTCTACAACTGAGCCCAAGAATGTTAAAGAGGCCTTACAAGATGATCAATGGATTCATGCCATGCAAGAAGAGCTCTTGCAGTTTGAAAGAAATGAAGTATGGGATTTGGTTTCATGTCCTAAAAGAGTAAATGTGATCGGCACGAAGTGGATCTTCAAGAATAAAACCGATGAAGAAGGGAACATAACCAGAAATAAGACAAGACTTGTGGCTCAGGGCTATTCCCAAGTTGAAGGTGTGGATTTCGACGAGACGTTCACTCCAGTTAGTCGTCTTGAATCTGTGAGGTTGCTTCTTGCCATGGCTGCATGGATGAAGTTCAAATTGTACCAAATGGACGTAAAGAATGCCTTCCTAAATGGGTACTTATCCAAAGATATTTTTGTGTGTCAACCTAAAGGTTTTGAAGACCCTCACTATCCTGATTATGTGTATAAATTGAAGAAGGCATTGTACGGACTCAAACAAGCCCCTCGTGCTTGGTATGAACGACTCACAAAGTTTCTACTGGAGAAAGGGTATATTCGTGGAGGATCTGATCGAACACTCTTTGTTAAAAGAGAAAAATCTGAAGTGATCATTGTTCAGATTTATGTCAATGATATTGTCTTTGGATCTGTGTCAGACAGATTGGTCAAGGAGTTTGTCAAAGACATGACATCTAAGTTCGAGATGAGTCTGGTCGGTGAGATGACTTATTTTCTGGGGCTTCAAGTAAAGCAAAAGGATGATGGCATCTTTGTGTCTCAAACAAAGTATGCGAGGAATTTAATCACTAAATTTGGGATGGAAAGTTGCAGCCTGAAGAGAACTCCCATGGGAACTCACTTGAAGTTAACCAAAGATGAAGTTGGTGTGTCCATTGAGCAAACCTTGTACCGAAGCATGATCGGTAGCCTGCTATACCTCACTGCGAGTCGGCCTGATATCAGTTACGGTGTTGGAGTTTGTGCACGCTACCAATCTGATCCCAAAGAAAGTCACTTGAAATCTGTTAAGAACAGAATCAAGTACGTAAAAGGTACAGCTGAGTTGGGACTTTGGTTTTCTTATTATACAAACCCTAGTTTGGTGGGGTTTTGTGATGCGGATTGGGTTGGATACACTAAAGATCGGAAGAGTACCTCAGGTGGATGTTTCTTCCTTGGAAATAATATGGTCTCATGGTCTAGCAAGAAGCAGAATTCGATATCACTTTCTACCGTCGAGGCAGAATATATAGCTGCAGGGAGTTGTTGTACTCAACTCTTGTGGATGAAGAAAATATTGCTTGACTATGGTGTCCCACAATCTGTCCTTACCATATACTGTGATAATATGAGTGCAATAAATATTTCGAAGAATCCTGTCCAGCACTCTCGAACTAAGTACATAGACATTCATCACCACTTCATCCGGGAGCTTGTTGAAGACGGATCTCTCGTGATTGATTATGTTGCAACAGAGGTACAACTTGCTGACATCTTCACTAAGGCACTTGATAGTGCAAGGTTTGAAACACTGAGATCCTCCTTGGGTCTTTGTGTTCTCTAATCTTCTCCTCTGCAAGAAGACTCTCTATACAGTCTTGGTCAGTGATGTATGTATAGAGAGTATAAAATGACCATGGTTAATATGATCTGTGAAATGTTGTGCCAATATTTGTCCTAGACAGTTTTTTCTATGGAGGAACAGTTACTTTTTAACGGCTAGTAGTGCCTTGTTTTTCACACCATGATCGATTCCACTTCTCCACACCAAGTTGCGGGGTGATGTGTGTGGAATAAGTGAGTAAAGGAAATTTTCTTTTAAAATTTCCTAATTAAGGTCTTAACCTTATTTTTTCAAAAGAGACAGAATTTCCAAGCCGTTCTCTCTCTCTCTGGTGTTTGCTTAAATTTTGTTGTTCGAACTCCAATGGTAGACAAAGCTGTTTCTTCTAAGCCCTATCAAGCTAAGAAACCCAGAATTTCTACAGAAGACTTGCAACGACAGCTTGCGGAGCTTTCTCAACCAATAGTGTTCTCATCTTCAATAACCTCTGTCCCTGCTCATGTGAAGCCATCTGTTGCTTCCTCCGAAGCCCTTGCTTCTGTGCCAACTTCAGTGGCACCTTCTGCTGTTTCACCGCCCAGGTCTGTGCTTGAGACAGATCTCACTGTTCAACCCTCTCCTAGGGTTTCTGAAGGGCCATCCTCTCCGCCCATGGTGTCTGTGGAAATCTTGGATGCTTCAATTGCGGCTGTGATAGAGAATGTTGGAGGTAATGAAGTCTCTTTGGCTTCTGTTGAAGATGATGTCACCGCCCCTGCTGTTGGCGAAGAGTCTACCTCCATTGAGGAATTTGCTGCATCTCTTAATGCTCTGAAGTTTGTTCAAGCTCCGTCTCTTTCTGCTATTGTTCCTGTGTTTAGTGACACGCCCATTATCACTGTTCAAGTTCCTCTTGGTGAAGTGTCACCTTCTGCTGTTGATAAAACCCTTGATCAAGGTCAAGGTGATGAAGATGTTGATATCTCCTTCCTAGATGAAGACTCTCCTGTTCTTGAGGATATTTCTGTCCCTCCTCAACCATCTCAGAAAGCTACCTCCTCCACAACTCGCGGGTCCAAACGCAAGTTGGAATTGAGAGATGATCCAATCACCCCTCCAGTTTCTGATGATGAAGATAACACACCTATCGCAAATTTGAAATCAAAGGTGTTAGCAAAAGTTGCTGCGAAGAAGGTACCTCTTTCCAAAACCCCCAAATCGAAGAAAGTAGCTGCCAAGAAGGGGTCTACATCAAAAACCCCCAAATCGGTGAAGCCCTCTGGGAAAAAGGCTTTGGCTAAGCAGACTGCTGTTGTTCCTACTCACCGTGTTACACGAAGTATGTCTGAGCAAAGGATGGGGTTGATGTCGGGACGTCGCCGCCCGCTGATGAAGCAAGCCAGAGCTCCTTCCCCCTCTGATGAAGAAGCAGAGGATGTTCCTGAGTCTGTCCTGGACAAATCAGATTCTGATTCAGAGGCCTTTGATTCTAGTAAGTTCCTCTTTGCTTTTCATCAATTGCAATTCAAGATTGTTGCTGGTCGTTCGTTAGTTTCCGAGCATTGCTTGATTAAGTCTGATATAGAGGGAACGGGTGTTGATATCTTATTGCATGATCTTCGTTTGGAAAAGTCTGCTTACTCTGCACCTCCATTCATTATTGCTGTTGTACATGAATTTTATGTCAACTTGTCTAAGCGTCTGCGTGATGCCTCGTATGAGCATGTCTTCTCTGTTTTTATGTGTGGTAATTGGATTGCATTCTCACCTACTGTGATTAATGAGTTTTTGGGTCATGAGAATCTTGTTGCTTCTGCTCCTGTTTTTTATCTAAATGAGGTTGTGACGGAATTGACTGGAGGAAGTCAGGTTATTTGGCCCTCGGGGCGTGTGTTGTTGGCTTCTGATCTGAGTGTGAAGTACTCGATACTTCACAAGGTTGCTTTTAAAAATTGGTTGCCCAGTACTTATGATTCGACTGTGGGCAAACCTATGGCCTTGTTGCTCTATTCTGTGGGCACTCGACAGGGGATCAACCTTGGATTGATAATTTTTTAGAATGTTCTTGCTCATGCTAAATCTTCTCGTGCCCAGCAACCGGTTGGCTATCCTGGCCTCATCTTTAGCATCATCATGGCTCAACATGATGTGGTTTCTGCCAATGACTTGTATGCTCCTGTTTCACAGCCGCTGACGATAAGCCACAAGCTATTTTCTTCCCAGCATGCTCCGGATGTCCCTGCCCAAGATGCTGCTGACCACTCTGCATCTTTGCCATCATCTGTCCCAGACAGATCTGCAGCCTCTTTTTCTGTCACATCTATTTTCTTTGACAAGCACATAAAATCCTTGGAACACGAAGTGGTGTTCCTGAGCAAGTCAATTAGGACTTTCAAAACCCGGAAGCAAGAGTTTGAGGCCTTGCTGACTGATCTCCGCGCCAGAGCTCTTGGCCTTGCATCGCCGCTTGATGTGTCGAGTGCTTCCGCTGTCCCTGCTGCTGACAAGCCGGCTGATACTGATGCTGATGATGTTGCTGCCTCCCCGGTCTGAAGATTGGTGTTTGCCATTTTTGGCAACAATTAAGAGGGAGAAGAAGTTGTTGGTGAAGGAGAATGTCGATGCTGGTGAAGGCCTTTATTGCTGCTGTGTTGAGCGTGTGCTCAATTTTTTTATGTTTGCTGCTGAACAAACAATTTCTTGGGGATGCTGTTTTACCCTATTTTATTTTTTGTTGGTCTGTATTATATTCTTGATCAACTGACAATGCAGTTCTCTACTGCGAAACAATGCTCTGATGGTGATGAAGGCACTCCCAGTTCAGATTCAGGGGGGATGTGCTTGTAACTATCTCGGACAGTTTTTAAATATATCACTCTTTTTGATATATTGTTGATCTGCGTAGGTTATTCAAGTGTTGTGCAGATCATGATGATAATTGTAGACCATAAACGCCAAAGGGGGAGATTGTTAGTGCCACCATCATGCACTAAGTATTTGTGTTGTTGAATTGGCGAGATATGTTCGACAAAGTGTGCCTGGGTATGTCCCATGAAGTTTTGTTTTCCGCTGTGCAAGAAAAGAAGAACAGTTGGTGAACTATTCCAGAGTATGTCCCAGACAGAACCAGGGACACTCTATTTATGGCAGTTTTCTTGTTGAAAAGATCTTGCGCCAAACCTGTTTGGAATGTCAAGATATATTCATTTTACTACCTTGTGGTGTAGATCCGGTGCTGAATTAACCCTCCTATACTTGGGAAGTATCTATACACGTTTGGAAGACCACAAACCACTTACCATGTTGGCGGTGGATGGTGATCGACGCCTATATGAAGACTGAATTGAGAAGCAATCGGTGCCACTGTTATTTTGTTTAGATTCTAGTGTTAGAATCAGTTTGTGGTCGTTTGTAACTAGTAGTTGTTCCTTAAACAGTTCAACGTGATAGACTAGTTTTGAGTGTTTACGAGTGAAACATGTGAAGGGATTTTTATTCTGTTTTGTACGCAATCTCGTGAAAGATTGTAAGTTAAAGTCGTGGGTAGCTAGAGGGAGTCTAGTGTCACGGTTGTGAGGGGATCTTACAAATTTTGGCTAGCGAAAGAGTTCGAGGAGAAGAACGGGCGACATAAGGCGGGAGGCTTATATGTGTAAGATCCTTAATACCCTCTTCGAAGGAGTAACAGTCGAAACTTCAAGTTTGGGAGCAATCCCCCCAGAGTAGGTTGGTTGAACCGAACTGGGTTACCATCTCGTGCATTTTTACTGCTTTATTTGTTTATGTTCTTGTATCTGTTCCACACATATCATTGAACAGTTTTTAAGCAGTTAACTACAAATCATATAAGCACGGATTACTATTTTTCACTATCAATTTAGTAATGATATATATGCGTCATTAAAGTATACTTTGGGCTATATAATTGGCGTCTGGTGATGAGATTTTTTTTTTAGGAAAAAAACGAGGAAAATAAATTAAGAAAAAAGTCATTCAGCTAATGGAACGTCGGGCAAGATAGTCTCCGATATATGACCAGTATAATGGTAAAAAGAAAAATTGCTAACTACTAAAGACGCTAAACCATGTGCCATTGAGTTGGCATCATGACGAGCCCAACTGTAGCACACTCTCAAAGAGCATGGCCTCCTGTTGGATGGAATTGCAGACTTCTCTGTAAGACAAATCCTCTTTTACCAACCGCAGATCATGGACAATCCCTTGGTTGTCAGTTTCCAGAATCACTTTCTTCCCACCAAACTCCCAAGCGAGAACAAGACCTTCCTGGCATGCCACACCTTCTGCAATATCAGCTTGAAAGAATGAATTCAACCGTCTGCATCTTGAAGTAATGACTCTTCCATTCTCATTTCAGATAATAACACCAATTCCCACAACTCCACTTTGTTTGCACGCTGCATCAACATTGATTTTCCAAACTTCTTTAGGAGGTTTTTCCCACAAAGGGTGAATCTTGGCCACCTGCAGATTAATCAAGCATTCCACGGAATTTTGAATTTCATGGAATAAAGTAACTGCATTATCAATACAAACTTTTGTAGGGATTTGAGTTCGCTGAAACATTAGCAAATTTCTTTGCTTCCAAATGCTCCACAGCAGCACCGCAAAAAAGGGAATGACATTGCTCTTCATCAATCTTTACAATCTCTCCAAACCATTCGCGCATAGCAAGTCGACACCTTACACTCTCTATGTTCAAACAGATAGGGGAGGTCTGCAAAAAAAAAAGACCCTACAATCACGAAGACAATGTTAGATCGACTCAGCAGCTTTCCCACACCGTTTACAAATTTCATTAATATCAATATGTCTCTTTTTCAGCTCAACTGCAACTGATAGAGCACCTCTGGCACACTTTCACAAAAAATGGCGAATCTTTGGAAGCGTTCTAAGGCTGTGAATCCACTTCCAAACTAAATCCTCGTTTGGTGATGAGATTAATACCAATAATTAATGGTCATTCCCTAAGCTCAATAGTAAGGAGATAATTTGAGAAGATTCGAATATGACATGTATATATTATAACTATCCATGCATGAAATAATACCATACATAATAACCATACCTTCAGCTTCCCAAAACACAGATTAAATCACCATAATTTTCAGAATTACATCATATTCTCAACATTAAAATTATGTCCTTATTTTTGGTGTAATAGAATAAACTAATGTTAACTTAAATAAAAAAATAGATTAATATTTTACACTCAGAACCTCAAATTCATATAAATAAAAGTTCATAAAACTCGTCCCCTTGGGGATGGATGGCCTAGTGGTGGAGTGGTGTTTCTTGAGGCCAAAGGTCTCAAGTTCGACCCACCACCAACACCACATACTCACACTTGGTTTGTCAAGTGTGGCTATTACAAAGGGACAGGGTTTACCCAGTACGCACCACGGTAGCGGCTGCGGGTTACCCTCGACATCCAAAAAAAAAAAGTTCATAAAACTCAATTTTAACAAATAAAACTATCCAAAAAAAATTGAAGTATGAGATCCTAATTCCTATACGTGGTGTTGAGAGGGGATATTCATGCGCCATATTTGATGTATGCACGCACATGCATGCAAACACAGACTGTTGCCATGATTCCACCAACTTAGCAGCATTCATGTATCTTCTTGTGTAGGACCACATGACGTGACACTATAAGAAGTACCAAGCTATCATGCAGCCACGTCAGCGATCCGATACAAGTTCTTGAGCTAAGATAACCACCGTTAGTCAAGCATCTAGTGCAACTCGTGAATAAAGACCGTAGATTGAATTAGTTGTGCTAGTTTTATACTTTCCTATGTTGTAGTATAAATATGAGAAACATAAATTGTAATTTTTGATTTTCTGATTTAAGAATTAAGATCTGAAATAATGAAACTTTTCCCAAAATATTTCTTTCGTTCAATACAATACAATTTCTGATTTTACATGGTATCAAGAGCCATAATTCTGAATCGATAAGATTAATTGATCTAGATTAAATTGCAATGATGTCGAAACAAAATAAGAGAGTACCGTGAAATCAGATTGTAGCAGAAGAAAGAGGTTTTTACATGAATGTCGTTGCTGCTGGTACAGAAGATTATGGAGAAAATAGCAATCAGAATGCTCAAACTGAAGGAGTGAATGATCGACGCCTTCTAACAGAAGATCGCAGAGCTATTGTTAGTTACAAAGAGCAGATGAATGATGTATTGTCTGTTCACCCTACAGATCACCCATGTATGACTTTAACCCACTGATTTATTAACTGGAAAGAACTTCCATAGTTGGTCACGATCCATAAGAAGAGGATTGGCAGCAAAGAATAAACTGGATTTTATAGATGGATCGTTGATTGAACTGAGTGAAACTTCGATTGATCATAAACAATGGCTGCGGGTTGATTATTTAGTTTTCTTCTGGATTGCTAATTCTATTACTAAGGAATTAGGATGTGGTTTTCAACATCTAGAGAATTCCAAAGATCTATGGGGAGAATTAAATAGGCATTTTGGAAGGACTAATGGACCGCAAATTTATAAACTGAGAAGAAAATTGGCAACATATAGTCAAATGAATCAAACTGTGTTGATGTATTACAACAACTTGCAGTCACTATGGGATGAAATACATTTACTCGTGCCGTGTCATATTTGCACATGTGGTGCCGCTGAGCTCAACAAGCACAATGAAGAAGATGAGAGGCTCATGCAATTCTTAATGGGACTAAATGACAGTTATGAGGCTATTAGAAACTAAATACTCATCCTAGATCCTCTACCATCAGTTAGCCAAGCATGTTCTATGGTCTTACATGTAGAAGAACAAAAGGACGTTTCATCTCAATTCCCTAATAAAGTCGAACAAAACGCTTTATACAGTAATCAGAAAAATGCTTATGGCAGAGGTGATGCTTTCAGAAGAAGGATGAGCAAAAAAGAAAAGCAGAGGCTTAAGTGTTCACATTGTGGTGTTAATGGTCATGAAAAAACTGACTACTTTGAATTGGTGGGTGTTCTTGATTGGTACAGAAAGTTTAAAGCGGACAAGATAAGAAATAGAGCAAATCTGGTGGACAATGATAATCAATTTAGTATGAAAGATGAGGTGACAACACCAGACAACCATACTCCATTTGATATGAATAAGGTGATTTAAGCTGAAGTTGCTAAATATCTTGGGGTTTACATGTCAAAATCTGGAAATCCAGCTCTTGCTCCTAATCCTACTAATCTGGTAGAGCTTGATAAACCTGACGATACTTCCTAGCAGTACATGGGTCATTATGTGTTTGGAGTAATGGAAGATATACAGAATAGTGAGTATTGATTCAGGCGCTAGCATTCATATGTGTTGCAATCCTACACTCATGAGAACACTTCACAAACTTGTTGAACCACAGAAGATATTTCTTCCAGATGGATCTTTTACTTTGGCATACTACCCTGGAGAAGTCCAGTTAACAGATAAGATTATCCTATATAAAGTTCTTTTTGCTCCCTCCTTCACTCACAATCTTATATCAGCAGGAGAATTAACCAAAGATATAGAAGTGAAGGTTATTTTTCTACCTATGCATTGTCTGATCAAGGATGAAATGCATGATCAATTTCTTGGTATAGGAAAACTGAAGGGCATATTGTATGTTATTCAGAACTCACAAGCAGACTTACCATGTTCTGTACATCCTTCATCTGATTATAGTCTGCAGAAATGGCATGAAATGTTAGGCCATCCATCAATCAGTACTATGCGACATATTTTCTCCCTGAAAAAAATGTGTCCAGATATTGATTTTAAGGATTTGAGAGATTGTGAAGTCTGTTACAAATCTAAATAGTAGAGGCTGCCATTCCCAGCTCTTCACCAACGAAATAATGTTCTATTTGAATTAATTCATATTGATATTTGGGGTCCTTACAAGGAAGAAAATGTTACTAACTCTTCTTATAATCTCATCATAGTGGAGTATCATAGTCGAGCTACATGGACCTATTTGCTCCATTCTAAATGACATGTATATAGAGTTTTGCAAAGTTTTTTTTTATCATGGTGAAAACTCAGTTTAAGACACAAGTGTGTATCATGAAGACGGATAACGGTACTAAATTTACTAGATCTTCTACTCAGTCTTTGCTACAGGATAATGGTATCATTCATCAAAGGAGCCGTGTCTATTCTCCATAGCAAAATGGGATAGTTGAGAGGAAGCACAGACACTTTTTGTAGATGGCCCGAGCACTTATGTTTCAAAGCAAGTTGTCTAGTAAGTTTTGGACGTATTTTATTTTGCATGCTACTTGGTTGATTAACCGCACTCCTACTGCTATGCTTGATTGGTTTACTCCGTATGAGATCTTGCTTCATCAATCTCCTTCCTATGCACATTTATATCCATTTGGATGCTTAGCATATGCTAAGAATGTCTCTCCATTCCTGTCCAAATTTGACTCAGAAATTATCGAAGCATATTTCTTGGAAATGCTGCTAATCACAAAGGCTATATACTATATGATTTAGATACTTCTCGTATATTCATCTTCAGAGATGTTACTTTCTTTGCAGAGAATTTTCTTCTACAACTTACTGATTCACTTCCCTCATTGCCATTTCCTTCATTCCATGATCCTTTTCCAGATTCTAGCACTCTTCCTTTTACTGATTCTCCTAGTCATGATTGATCTTTTTCCTTCCTAGTTCCTGATGTCTCTATTCCAGTTTCTTCACTTCCTTTGCATCGAAGCCACAAAGCTACTTATCCCCCATCTTACCTTGAAGACTATGTGTGTTCTACTTCCACTATTTCCATTTCTCCTTCACTATCTGTATTTCCTCCAATGTCAAAAGCCTGCAAGAGCCCACTTCTTATTCAGAGGCTAGCAAGTTCATTGAATAGACCACATCTATGCAGGTCGAGCTTACAGCTCTTGAAGAAAATAAGACTTGGGAACTGACTTATCTTCCTCCTGAGAAACACACCATAGGTTGCAAGTGGGTTTATAAGGTTAAGCTCAAGGCCGATGGGACTGTTGAGCGCTTTAAAGCTAGGCTTGTGTCTAAAGGCTATAAGCAAGAGTATGATGTTGATTATAATAAGGTTTTTTCCCCTGTAGCAAAGTTGGTAACAGTTCGATTCTTTCTTGCAGTTGCTACACAATAGTCATGGCCCATTGAGCAGATCGATATCAACAATGCACTCCTACATGGATACATTACAGATGAGATATACATGTCTGTTCCACAAGGCTATACCAAGGCCAAACCTAATCAGGTATGCAAACTTGTGAAAAGCTTGTATGGTTTAAAGCAAGCTTCTCGAGAATGGAATCAAGAACTTAATCGACATTTGCTTGCCTATGGTTTTGTTCAATCTGCGCATGATCACTATCTTTTCACTAAGGGGACTGGGGTTTCATTTATAGCAGTTCTCATTTATGTTGATGACATTATTATGACTGGGCCTGATATGTCTGCTATTGACTCTCTCAAGCAATCTCTTCATGCGGCCTTTACAATTAAGGATTTAGGACATGCTAGATACTTCCTTGGGGTTGAAATTGCCCAGGGTTCCACCGGTACCTATCTCAATCAACGGAAGTATGTCTTAGATCTCCTTGATTCTGTTGGTCTCATAAAATGTAAGTCGGCTGCTACTCCTCTTTCTGTTGGCATCCATTTGTCTGCTAATCATTCTTCTCCTCTAGTGCAAGCTGATTCCTATCGCCGTCTTATTGGTCGTCTCCTTTATCTGAACTTGACTCAACCCGATATCTCATATGTTGTTCAACAGCTCAGTCAATTCATGTCTCGTCTGCAGCAATCACATTGGGATGTTGCTATGCATATCCTTCTCTATTTAAAAGGGTGTCCCTCTGTCGTGCTTTTATTTTCTTCTTCATCCTTAATGGATATTCATGCCTATTGCGATGCCGATTGGGGTTCATGCCCTGATTCACATCATTTTCTTACTGGGTACGGTGTGTTTCTTGGTGATTCGTTTATCTCATGGCGCTGTAAGAAACAAGATACAGTCTCCATGTTTACGGTAGAGGCTGAATATCGCAGCATGAGCACTACTCTTCGTGAATTGATATGGATTCCATATTTGATGCAAGATTTTCAGCTTGCATGTTCGTTTCCTCTCTCATTATTCTGTGATAATCAGTCGGCTATCCATATCGCAAAAAATCAGGTGTTTCATAAGCGAACAGAGCACCTCGATATGGATTGTCATTTTGCCCGCGAGCACTATAAATGTGGTTTCTTCCAGTCGCATTATATATCTTCTCAATTGCAGCTTGACGACTTGTTTATCAAGTCTTTGTCTGCTACTCATTTTCATTTGCTCTTGTCCAAGCTACACCTATCTGATATACACGCGGTATAGCTTGAGAGGGGGTGTTGAGAGAGGATATTCGTGCGCCATATTTGATGTATCCACGCACGTGCATGCAAACACAGACTGTTGCCATGATTCCACCAACTTAGCAGCATTCATACATCTTCTTGTGCAGGACCACATTGACGTGTCACTATAAGGAGTACCAAGCTATCATGCAGCCACATCAACGATCCGATGCAAGCTCTTGAGCTAAGATAACCACTGTTGATCAAGCATCTAGTGCAGCTCATGAATAAAGACCGTAGATTGAATTAGTTGTGCTAGTTTTCTACTTTCCTATGTTGTAGTATAAATATGAGAAACACAAATTGTAATTTTTGATTTTCTGATTTGAGAATTAAGATCTGAAATAATGAAACTTTTCCCAAAATATTTCTCTCGTTCAATACAATACAATTTCTGATTTTACACGTGGGCGCATTGATCAAATTTCACCTATATAAATACGTGTATTCGATTAATTAAAACACAATTTAGAAAGGTTAGAATTGAGCTAACTGCTTACCGACAACTATGCAAGGTAGCGATACACATGAGATCTCCTGTATCATTCTCCGTAATATTGTATGTATCAATTCTATCTTATTTTATTATTTTATTTTTTAATTTCAATTTAATATGTTTTTGTTGAATTTAACATTTTTACTTAAGTTCATCCTTTCCAATTAAAGTATATTAAAAAAACTAAAAAAAAATATTATGGTACATAAAATGTTAGTAGTGGGGATCCAGTCCGGGTAGTGGTGAGTGGCAACAACTCTTACAGTACTGGGACCCACGAGTGCTACTTTTCAGTCCGTTGGGCTTTTCTAAGTTTAATGCGAGAATCAAAATAAACAGATTGTGTTGGGCCACTGGGTACTCTATACTATGCCATTAATATGGATAATTCCTGTTTTAATTTCGTACTATTTTTTAAATATAAACATTCATATATGCAAGTAAGAAAACTTAATGTAGATTACTTACGTAGTTACGTTCTTCCTTGCCATGTTCCTATCTCGATTTCTGATGCCCTCATATATTTTGTTCTTCAGTGTGATCCACAATACCATGTTTATTGTTCAAGTCTTAGTCATTCATAATTGCCACTTTCTTCCCATTTAAATATTTCTAGCCCACTTGGTAAATTTAGAGAAGATAGAATTTTATTTACCAAATCACAACAGTACAAAACAATGGACATTGTGAGAGCCCAATTTTTCACACAAGCCCAATTTAAAGTGCCCAGAAAGAAAATCCCAATTTTACAAAAGTAACAAATTGATTCCAATATTACAAAACACAGATTAAGTTCCCCTAAAAAACCACACATCAAGTACTTACTCATATTCATTGCTAGACTAGACTAGATTAAAAAAAAAATTATACATTGAAATTTTCATAGGGTTATTGACTTAGATCACCTCCAACAATCTGCACTATAATATAATATCAATATCACTAAAATACATTAGATTTCACATTTCAATTGTAGTAGTCTGCATTATAATTCTACACCAAAAATTGGGATATCTATTAATGGATATCTAGCATTCTGAATTATAATTATTATTTTATAATTGCTAACATATAATAATATATGCAATTTCAGTTAATGGATAGCTATAATTAAATTCAACATTTCATAATAATTATCGAAATATCTTTTTTAGAAACAGATATATTTGAATTAATATACAATTCAACATTGAATTTTATGTGTCAATATTTGCATTTAATTAAATTTATCACATATAATAAATTTAATATTAATTTACAACACATTATTTAAAATAATAAAAAATAAATTGAAAAAAAAAATTACCGTGGATGGAGGAGGGACAGTACCTCTCCCCCAAAATAGTGTTGGATGGTGTGCCGTTGGAGAGTATGGTTCACACCAGATCACCTGTTGCATTTCCTATTACATTTTCTGTTCCAAACCTTGATTAAAAAAAATATATTTTTTTTAAATTTTTAATTTATTATGATTTATTTAATTAAAATTTTCCCTTTAGAGTTCATTCATCCCCAATTAGGGTATATTAATATTTTTTTAAAAAAAATTAAAAAAAATTCTAGTTATGCAACACTAAATGGAATAGGAATTGCAACAGACGATCTCATCCGAATATGGTTGCGGTATTATTATGTTTTGGCGTCTCCAAAATTGCTACTCTCCGTTTTTACTTCAGAAACAAGTCACATGACATGTGAAACTATATAAAAGTGCACGTGATTCGCGTGTAATTTTTAAATACTTCATAAAGTATTATATTGAGATTTTAAATTTATTGGGAAGTACGGTACATTTTTATGTTAAAACATTACGTTACATTGACCTAACCAAGCTGTAAATTCACGTACGTGTCAGCCCATCCGCTTCTTCCCCAACAAAAATATAAGGTGGAGATCATCACGTGCCATCTTTTTCTTACCAGCAAATTCTTGCGTTTTCACTTTCCTTTTTTCCACAAAAAAAAAAAAAAAAAAAAGTTATAGTCTTCTTCCCCAACCAAATTCGCTGGAACTGTTGAAGTTTTGTTCGAAAACTCAGAGATCGAAAATGAATTTTCGAACACTCTTAAACACATTCAAAAATTGATTTTTGAACCCTTTGAGTACATTCGAAATTCGAACCTCATAACCATCAATCAAAAATCACTTTTCAAACCACATCTGTGCCGTCAAATATCAATTTTCGAACTCCATTCACATTGTTCGGAATATACAACACGATCACTGAAATTGAACAAAATAAAAATTGAAAACATGTGGAGAAAAAATGGTGGGGGATATGAGAGGGAAAAATTGAAGAGAAAGAAAAAGAATACCCAAAGGAACCACAACATGTTCTTGATTTGTTGATAACTTGCAAAGATTGATTTTTTTTGGTGTGGAAAGAGGAGCAGACTGTTGAGGAAGATGGCCTGATCAGAGGGAGAAAGTTTTCTCATATTTTTTAACAATTATCTTTTATATTTTTAATAATTAATCAGAACCCTTTTAATAATTATTAAACTTGATACTTAAAATGGAAGGGTAAAAGTGATATTTAATGTGATGTATAAAAAAATGTTTAAATAATGTAAAAAATGTGTGGTATGTAAAGTAAAAATGATGTATAAATAAACATCAGTGATGTATTTAGAAATATTCTTGTTGAAATCGTTCAACATAATATTATTTTTTCAGGAAAAAAAAATTAAAAGGATAAATTTTCTATGAGATGATATATGAAATTAATTAAGGGGAAAATTCACATGCTTATCACTTTCATTTATTAAAAGTAACTCATCATTTTCTAAAAAAAAGGAACTTCCCGTTTTGAAAAATCATACTAATACATTGAATCATTAAAAAAATTTAACATTATATACCCATCCTCACATCATATGATTATAAAAATAATACTATGAATCTTTTAAAAATGTACATCAATTAATACAAATAATCCTTAAAAATTATCATCATCATTATTGTATTTTTTTGGATAATTAAATTATATAATGTTCCACCATTATATATTTACAATTTGATACAATTTAATATCGGGAATTGTGAAAAGTAAAATTGAGGCTATATCTAGAATTATCATAAGTTGGTTGAATCTGTTGGGATTTTATAAATCCCAACATGTACAAATTTACGACACATCAATGAATTTAATTTTAAATAAAGTAAATTAATAAAATCATAGTTAGTCTGGTTCCTTGTTGGGAGTATTGTATGTATGTATTTAAAATAGACTTTTAAATAAAAGAAATTACATATGCAAAACAACGTCCCTCCAAAAAAAAATAAAAAATAAAAGAGCAAACAACGGCACATTTAGATGCATTCTGTAAATTTATATCAGCCAGATAACTAGTAGTATATTTTAAGGATAAGGTTCAATTTGTCTCTTGAACTATTTCTCGAGGAGTATTCTTGACTCTTAAACTAAATTCGGTCACAGTTAGCCCCCTGAACTATTGAACTCAGCTTGAATGGTCATTTGAACTATTAAATTTGATCCAGTTAGCCCCCTCGAAGGTAAATAAATTTATTTTACTTATTTCTAAATATAATGAATAAAAAATATTAAAATATATATATATATATACATAACAGTAATAAAAAAATACTTTTTTATAAATAATTTTATCTATATAATTATGGTATATATTAAATTGATCAATTATAGACGTTAATAATCTAATATAATATAATCAACGTTATGTGTATATTATATACAATTTATCTAATATAATATATATTTATTAGAATATATAGATTTTCATTATCGGAATCCATATAGTATAATTTCATACATACATATAAAAGAAATGGAATAATAGTTACATATATTTTTTTTCCTTTTATTTTATGTTATTTTATTTTGAAACTACCAAAACAAAACTTAATTTTTATTTTCAATTGGCTAACTGGGTCAAATTCAAAAGTTCAAAGGATTAACTGAGTTGAATTTGAAAATTTAAGGAGCTAACCGGAATCAAATTTAATTTAAAGGTCATAAAGCTCCTTGAAAAATAGTTTAGGGGGCAAATTAAACCTCATCCCTTTATTCCCCTATATTTTAAGAGCAAGATTTGTCCTAAAAGCCAATATTTTCTAATAAATCTAGATTTCATTTGTCCCCTAATTTCAGGAGATCTGAAGAAATAATTGTTGAAAAAGCAAACACATGATTCATTAATTTTTGGAATTTTAAACGATAATTTAAATTTCAAAGAATAAATTATTTTGATTCAACCATCTCTTTATCTACTAGAATCGCATATTTTGAATACCAAATCCGTTTTTCACTTATACATGGATGTCCACGTAGATTCTAATGACCGGATACTCGTTAGGTCAATTTATATATGTAGGGATATCTAGCCTAGCCAGGATTCACCGCTTGTTTCCCAACTCGATCGGTCTCCTTCACGGTTGCTCAAGCAACCTGAGATCACTCTGCTAATTAAGCTCTTTCTTTCTTTTCACTTATTACACTGTCTTCTCACTTGATCTTCTCTGCCTGCACTTAAACACACAAGAAACAATTAGTAACTAGGTAGATCAAGTAAACAGAGTAAGTAAAGAAGAAAAACAGAAAGCAGTGAAAGAAAATAAGGAAGAAAAGTAAAGAGATAAAGAAATAAAAAATTTGAGAAGTGGGAAAATCGTGTCTCGAGGACACGGTGGCTCAGATTTTCCCACGGCGGCGTATCACGTATGGCACTCCCGGCGACAATAAGACCCAGACCACAAAGGGGAGGAGATGGATCTAAACACGAAGCTCTCACACTCACTGCCACTCAGGAATCCGATGGACTGGATTCCGGCAAAGTGATCGGAAGAGAATAGCAGAGCCCTACTCAGATCAGAAAATGTGAAGCTTAAGGCAGAAATGAAGAGGCGCGGCGATTAAGTAGAGAGCGGAATTAGGGTTAGGGTTAAGAGAGGGATTAGGGGGTGATGGGCTTAGTTTAGGCAGCTAGGCCCAAAAAATGGGTCTTAAAGAAAATAAAGAGCATTGGGTCAACCCACCACAATATAGATATTTGATTTGTGCATAAATCTATAAGAGCTAAAAGAATTATTTTGAAAATGTTGACTATTTTGAAAAAGTGACCAAAATATAGGTATCAATATATAATTGTAATATGTTAATATTTTGAAATTTATTGTTAAAATTAAGTGTTTTTTTTTTTAATATTATGGGCCCAAATTTTAAAATGAGCACTGGGGCCCCAAAATATTTGAGACGGTTGATCTATAAGAGCTAAAAGAATTGTTTGATGAATCAAATATAATTTTTGAGTTATATTACAAAACTAGTATTGCACCCGTGCGATGCACGGAGAGTGGAGTACACATTTAAAATTTTATTAAAATATGATCACAATAAAAAAAATATTACTTTAATTATCGCACTGAAACAAAACTAATGCATAGTGTAAAATATAAATCATGAATTGAAGTATAATTTACATCTTCAATATAAATCATGAATTGGTAGGACGTCCGTTATGTTGTATTTCTTGGGGTTCAGAGTGTTTTTCAACTTTTCCAATAATGTCTGTTATAATAAAAAATTATATATATTAGTAAAACAAAAAAATATAAACAATATAAACTGAAATTTTAATATTAAGTATAGTTAATACCAAAAAGCAAATCCTCATCAAATGGACCAACTCTTGTAAAGATGTGAAATCTCAAAATTGGAACATGTAGTGTGGAAAACCTTTATCCACGATGGGGATAACTTTCGTATAGGAAAAAGAGATGAATTTGAACAAATGTTGGATTGTTCTATATTTCATCCTATTATCTTGTATATCGAAAAATTGAAAAGCGTATAAACCGCCTTCCACAAATTCGATATTAAACCGCTCCAGGTCTGACTTCCTCATGGTACCGTGTATATGGTCACCGACACGATCATGGAGAATTATCTCGAGAGTTGGTTTAGGTCTGACTTCCTCATGGTACCGTGTATATGGTCACCGACACGATCATGGAGAATTATCTCGAGAGTTGGTTTAGCATGCGATCTTCCATACGGTCGTTGTTCGTATGAGTTTCAATATCAATTCATATATGGAATGACCGGTTTTCCTAACCCCTCTCAACTAAACTGAAAAATGGAGACATGAAGTTATGATTTGGAATGAATTAATTTCTTGTAAAATGCAATAGAGAAAAATATTTACGGTGTGAATTGAATTTTTTGATGAATTGGATTTGTTCCATTATATATGGTTTATATATGCACACAAATCTCTAAAATATATGTGATAATATATCTTTAACGTGTGATAATTAATGAGGATATATTCATATATATTATATTATATATTATACATATCATTAGTAGATTAATAGATATCATTAGATAATATTGCAGGGAATCTCTTATTAATGTGTAGATGATTATACAACATTCACATTGAGATATTGCAGATTTTATAAATGAATTAAAAAAATTCATTTCATGAAGTACGCGTATTATCAGTAGAATTTTTAAGGGGAATATTTAATTAGATTAGGTTCATTATATGTGATTTATATATCCTCAATCCAATATTAGATCCTGTTGGGGTTTTTTCGAATTGAACCACCGCAGGATCTAATTGGATGTTCATTAATCCTAATGTCATGTAGATCATAAATTCATGCATCTCATATGTTTTAATTAACCGAGTTTAATTAACATGCAAATCCGGTTTAAACGATTCTACTAAAGCGGAAACATAGAATCGAAAAAAGACTTACAAATCAAACGACGGGTGGAGGACAAGATTAAAGGTCTAATCTTGTTGTTGTGTATGATGATGATCGGCGCCCACTGTGATATTCCACTCCTTGATCTTCTGTTGTATTCCCGGACTGAATCTAGTTTCAGGGTGGGCTGAAATCTACTAGATCGGTATGGAATCTGTGGAGATAAAGAGAACACAAGAGGGGCTGATTATTCTTCTCTAAATTTCGTCCCCCACCTCCCTATTTATAGGGGAGGTGGTCGAAATTTCAGTGTCCCAACCCTACTGGGTTTGAGCCTCTATCCCTTTTTCTATCTCCAGTCCATTAAAGTCATATTGGGCTACAACAGGGATCTAGAAGAATATTAAATTGGCCTGCTAATTTATTTAATTTCCAATATCCAATAAACTTAGGATATTATTAAATAAATTAAGTATTATTTTTATTCCACTAAAGAAATAATACTGACCTACCAATTTAATACATATTTCTGAATATGCTTTCTCCTTTAGTCCAGCCATTCCCCGCGTTTAAGATATAATGCCCATTAATTAATTATGTAAGCTTCTGACAGCTATAATTAATTAATATCTTATCCTTGAGTAGTACCACACAAGCTTTACTCATGCACGGAATAAATTCCACCTGCAGGGTTTCAGCATGAACTTGCATTTCCTCAAGGGGACACCATCAAACTGGCGCACCAGGACACGGTGCCCCTACATATTGCACAACCCATCATAAGTGTAAATGTCACAACCCAAGATATCGAGATTATTGATCCTACGAAAGAATCTCACCCTTTGATAAATCAAAGCTGCAAACACTACACGTATATGTCTGCCAACACATAGGGGTTAAGAACCCGAACTCTGTGGATTCTTATTCTCTCATTTAAGGTCAGAATAGAGAATAGAATCCTAAGTAGATCCTCCTCAATACACTTGACCGTGTATTAGAATAATCAGTTAGTCAAGACAAACTAACTATCAGATTATTCTACGGCGTACCGATAGCAGGTTCAGTGCCATCTAAACCGTGAGCCTTTTAATGCATTACAAGGAACCGATGATATGATCTAACCATGTGTTTACCCACACCATATCATCTACAATGTAAGTATAGTGAACATGCATATAAAATTAACAATTTAAATGCAAACAGTGACTGCAATTGTATTCATTCTATATCATCATAAAACCATTATCAATAAAGTATACAAAAGACAAATCTTCTAGTATACAAAACCAACAGATCCTAGATATCATTCTCATTTAATATTTCATATATTAATTCCTAATATAAATAGATATGGTGTGTGTGTGTGTATATAATCAAATTTATCCATATATAATATAAATATATACACAAATTCCTAATATTAATATTAATATTTCACGGCTGAGAGTTGTTCATCCCTAATATTAATATTCATATATTAATTCCTAATATAAATAGATATGGTGTCTATGTATATATATAATGAAATTTATCTATCCTAATATCTATCACTAATATTATATGTACGTAAATTATATATTAAGAGAAAATACTAGCTTCTCAATTAGTATAAATAGATATGGTGTCTATGTATATATATATATATAATGAAAGTTATCTATCCTAATATCTATCACTAAATTATACGTACGTAATCTATATATTAAGAGAAAATATTAGCTGCTCAATTAGGAATAGTGATTTGGGCGGGAAAAATTGTTATTTCTATTTTCGATAACTATCTTACTTTTAGATAATATATAGATATAGATGCCCCATAAAATATATTGATATTTTTCTTACAATTAAATTGACCCTTTATTTATTAGAAAAAAAAAACATGCGAGGAATTTTGGACCAACAAGTCAGCCTGTGGGCTGTGTCACTTGTGGTCTACATTAGCCTCACATCCCATGACACCCCCTTCCCTCCACAAAAAATACCTACATTAACTGACATATTTTAAATAAATAAATAATATAAAATATCTAAACATAACAATTTTTTCACTCACACAGAATACAAGATTTCATTCAAAAGAATAAAGAAAAAAAGAAAAACCACAACCCTGATGATCACCCCTTTCATGCAGAAGCAATCTTGAGCCACAAAACTGTTTTATGTTGCAAATTCTCAATGGCTACAGTTGGCACAAGCACTGGATTTGGAGTAGGTGGAGTGAAACTCCACTCCTTCAACTCCAATC
Organism: Perilla frutescens; assembly: GCA_026008535.1. Taxonomy (NCBI): domain Eukaryota; kingdom Viridiplantae; phylum Streptophyta; class Magnoliopsida; order Lamiales; family Lamiaceae; genus Perilla; species Perilla frutescens. The sequence goes on from BRKX01000015.1 coordinate 24,156,056, forward strand.
CCCTCTCTTCATTTCTGGGCAAAAAACTCAGTTTCAAAACACTCTCTGAATCCACTGCCCACAAGAAATTCTCCACTCCCAGGTCCAAGAATTTTGTAGTTCTCGCCTCGGGAGGTGAAATCTACAGTTTTGTTCATGACCTGTTTGTGGGAGTTGGGGTTGGACTCCCCTGCACAGTCATGGAGTGTGGGGATATCATATACAGAAGCACACTTCCTAAATCAAATGGGATTTCACCTACTGTTCCTGGTGTTATTTTAGCTCTGGGCACTATTTCTTACCTGTGGGCTACTCCTGGTGTGGCTCCTGGCTTCTTTGATATGTTTGTCCTTGCCTTTGTTGAAAGAATCTTTAGGCCTAGTTATAAAAAGGTTGGATCTTTGATGATATTTTGTTGTTTTTTGGTCTTCTATTTGTGTTGTTGATGGTGATTGTTGTGATTTTCTTGCAGGATGACATCGTGCTGGGGAAGAAGTTGGGTGGGGGTTCTTTCGGAGTGGTTTACAGGGCTTCATTGGCTAAGAAGCCGTCTTCGAAAGTATGTGCTTTCTGAAATTCTTTGTAGAGTTTGATTCAATATTTCATTTCAATTTGATGTCTATGAGTTACTGGATTGGTATATGGTGCTTGAATTGTGTTTAATTAATGTTCTTACATTGAGATTGAGCAATAGCTTTTCTCTTGTGCTGTAGAGTAGACTAGTTGCACCGTGTGATATATGTGTTGGAAATTGAAGGTTTTGTGAGCACTTAGGCATTGTGCTGTCCTAATTATTTCTTGTGGTATAACTATAGGATGGTGAGATAGTGTTGAAAAAGGCAACTGAATACGGGGCGGTGGAGATATGGATGAATGAGCGGGTTCGAAGGGCTTGTGCAAATAGCTGTGCTGATTTTTTGTACGGCTTTCTTGAGGTTTGCTGTGCCACTACAATACTGCCATTATGTTGCAGGTATTGCCTAGATAAAATCTTGAGCTCATTTATACATGTTTATATCTATGCCAGAGTTCTCCGAAGAAAGGAGCTGAGTATTGGCTGATATGGAAATTTGAAGGAGAATCTACGCTTGCTGATTTAATTCAGAGTAAAGAATTTCCTTACAATGTTGGTACTTTCTTGAATCACAAGTTCTTAAGAATTGCTATTTTTGCTTCACGACTAGTCATCCTAACTGCAGAAGTGCCTGTGAGCTCATTCCTTTTCCATCTTCAAATGCCTGTATACGTTGATAGCTGAACTAATATTCCCAGTAATTTACAAAATTTATTGCCTATCTCCTGTGGATATAAGAAGAGATGTCGTGATCTCTATGTCGTCTCTAAACCAGGATAATCCTTGGTCATCCCTATTAGGTGGGAATGAGATCCTTATCCTCATGCTGCATTGTAAAAGTACTCACTTCGGATTACAGTCAATCATGCATAATAAATAGTTATCTCTTTCTGAGAGTTCTATATATTAAAAATTTTCAATAAAAATGACACTACTTCCTGATGGTGATGGTGATGATGTTCAGGTAGAAACATTGATTCTCGAAAAGGTCCAGGACTTGCCTAAGGGGATAGAGAGGGAAAACAGAATCATTCAGACTATTTTGAGACAGCTCTTATTTGCATTGGATAGTCTGCATTCGACGGGAATTGTTCATAGAGATATTAAGCCCCAAAACATCATTTTCTCTGAAGGTGACAGCACCACATAACATCAGTTAACAATGAATTTCTTCTAAAAAAGAATTCTGTGTATATGAGTAGTACTAATTTCACTTACTACTTGATAAAAACTTAAACAGATTCTCGTACGTTCAAAATCATTGATCTTGGAGCGGCTGCAGATTTGAGAGTTGGCATCAATTATATTCCCAAAGAGTTTCTATTGGATCCCAGGTATTTTTCTTTCAGTGCTGCATTTTCTTGTGGCAACAGGAAATCGGTTAAAGCAGCTCTTCTCATGATATAGGTTTTTTATGAACCCTCTATAGCAATAGCACTCAAATCTCAATTTCATACTTTATCAAAACATCAATGGTTAAATAAGAAAATGAAAAGTAAATAACATTATGCTTGGGTTCATGCTTTCACCACTTTCAGTTAATTTAGGGGAGCTTGGAAAAAATTTCTGGAGCAGATGATCATTTATTTTCAACAAAAAAATTAACCTCTGTAAATGTAAGGCTCGTATTCGTGTGAGCAAAACCAAATGATTTATTGAATATTGATTCCCTTCAGATATGCTGCACCTGAGCAATACATTATGAGCACTCAAACTCCCTCAGCTCCATCTGCTCCTGTAGCAACCGCACTTTCCCCTGTTCTGTGGCAGGTCTCGTCTACAAATCAAATTTCACCCTGCCTTAGTTTTAGATAATCTGTATTCAGTTATTAACATCTCATTCAATTTGATGCCAACATCTTCGACCAGTTGAATCTTCCCGACAGATTTGACATCTACAGTGCTGGTCTCATATTCTTACAAATGGTAAGTAAACTGATTAACTACCAATGTCACTATGGACTAGTGTTTCCAGATGTGTCTAATATTCTCATCTATTCATATGGACATATTTTTCATGCAGGCATTTCCAGGATTACGCAATGACAGCAGTCTCATACAATTCAACCGTCAGCTGAAGAGATGCGATTATGACCTAACCGCATGGAGAAACACTGTGGAGGCTCGTGCTGGCCCAGAGCTACGTCGTGGATTTGAGTTGCTAGATTTGGATGGAGGGCAAGGGTGGGAGCTTCTAACATCCATGGTTCGTTACAAAGCACGCCAAAGAATCAGTGCAAAAACAGCTCTTGCTCACCCCTACTTCGACAAAGAAGGCCTACTGGCCTTATCCTTCATGCAGAGCCTACGCATGCAACTCTTCCGCGCCACACAACAAGACTACAGTGAGGCTGCCAATTGGATCATTCAGCTGATGGCCAAGTCGGGAACAAAGAAGGATGGAGGTTTCACTGAAGCTCAGCTGCAGGCACTCAGGGTCAGCCTCTAAGCGTGTATATATATATGCATATTAATTTGAAGATAATATATATAATTTTTTTTGTTAAGAGTCATGAGTTAAACACTAGTGTGTCATAACATAATGTGCAGGAAATAAAGCCTACGAAGAAGTCGAGTGCGCAGAGGAATGCCCTTGCATCGGCTCTGAAGGTGCAGCGGAAGATCATTAGGACCATAAATGAGAGCGTTGATGAACTGAACAGGCGGAGGAAGAGCTTATGGTGGAGCAGGTGGATTCCCAGAGAGGAGTGACTACTTTTATGTAAATATATACACCAAGATTAATTTCATCGTTATTGTAAATTTTGTGCAGCCTGGTGAATTTTACACTTGATAGAGAGAAAAATATTCAGTAATAAATTTCATCAAGAATAGTTATGTATGTATACTTGATCAATCTTTGTGTATCCTTTTATTTTCCTGAATCAATTTTTCAATATCGAAAAAATGGCTTACTGGGCTGTATCTTTTGACTTTGAACAGCCCATTATTTACCCCTATTTATATCCAAAATTTAATGATTTGTAACCAAACTGGTAATTATTTATATCCATATTTAATGATTCATCCTAATTCCTAAGTGCAGAATTTGGACGTGACAAATTTTGATTGGCCAATAAGATATATATTAAAATATAAATGCTAAAACAATTTTAATTCTTAAAATATAAATAGAATTGACATTTAATATAATATTTTACAGACATGATCTCATTAGGCATCAGATTTTAAATGTGTACAAAAAATCTTGAACAATTACCAGCAGTCGCCATGCTGTATCACATTATATAATTAGGTGAACGTGCAGATTTAAATTGCCAACGATGTAATTAATTTAAGAGAGTTGTACTGTCATTAAGTCCTAAACACAACTTAATCACGAGTTTCCCTATCTGAACTCTGAAGCAAGGCTTAGCCTACTCACATCAGTGACCTCCTCCAACCCAACCTTTAAATAAAATATTAATTTTTCTCTCCTCCACATCCACAACCTCCAACTTTATATTATTTATACTCCCATCAGTAACCTCATCCAACCCAACCTTTAAATAAAATATTATTTTTTCATTTTCTTCCAACCTACATAAAATATTTATCATTTTATTTTTTTAATAAGAACATGTTATTAAAATAATATTTTTCTCTTGCATTTAAAAAATATTAATTATTTTTAATTGCATAATTATCAAAAAATTACCCATACAATTATAAATTCATAATTTGCTTCATAACAAAATAAAAATTACAAGAGTGAAAACATAATTAAATAAACTACAATGAGACACAAGAAATTTTAAATTACGAGTGCATAAAACGTAAATTACATATTTAATTAGTGCCGAATTTTTCCCATATGTGCTCGATCAAATCCTCTTTAAGAGCTCTATGAGCCTCTCTGTTGTAAAGTTGATCCCTATTAGTCATATAAGCTGATAAACTTGCGATGCGTTCAGTAGAGTAGTGGAAAGGTTCGGCATCTCCTCCTGAAGACACATCTGTCAAAAACTCTGTGGGATCATAATAGTTTTGATATGTGTCTCGTTCATCCTCCACAATCATATTGTGTATGATGATACAAGCCATCATAATTTTTCTCATCAAAACCTTGTCCCAAACAAGACATGGGCGTCGAATAAATGCAAAACGGGCTTGTAGAACTCCAAAGGCCTGCTCTACATCTTTTCTAGCAGCCTCTTGGTGTTGAGCGAACAATTTATGCTTTCGAGTCATAGGAGATGTGATTGACTTTACAAATGCAACCCATGAAGGATATATGTCATCGGTGAGATAATATACTCTATCATTTTGGTGACCATTGACGATGTAACTAACCTGTGGTGCTCGGCCTTCTAAAACATCACTAAAAATTGGAGAACAGTGGAGAACATTAATATCATTGCACGCACCTGGTGTTCCAAAAAACGCATGCCATATCCATAAATCATATGATACAACAGCTTCCAAAATGACTGTTGGCTTTCCACTTCTCCCTGTAAATTGCCCTGCCCAGGCATTAGGACAATTTTTCCATTCCCAGTGCATGCAATCAATACTACCAATCATGCCAGGAAAACCACGTTGCTCTCCAACATAGAGTAGTCTTGCCAAATCTTGTTGATTAGGCTTCCTAAGATATATGTCACCGAAGCATGAAATGACACCTTCTACGAAATGGATGACAGCATCTCTTGTTACCGTTGCACTCATTCGTAAGTATTCATCAACGACATCGGCTGATGCCCCATAAGCCAATACCCTCATAGCTCCTGTACATTTTTGCAATGGTGAAAGACCTTTTCTACCCGTGCAATCTGGCCTCTGTTGAAAATAGTCATCATTGGTAGTAACGGCCTCCACTATACGAAGAAAAAGTGATTTCTGCATGCGAAATCGTCGTCGAAAGAGCTCCGGAGAATACGTCGGATTAGAGACAAAATAGTCTTTCATCAAACGCTCTTCACCATTCTCACGTTCCCTATCACAATACCTTCTTCTGACTGTAGAAGTTTGAGCTCCTACAACCAGATTGGGATTGTTTATGAGCACATTCTGGATTATACTATCAACTTCACGATATTTTTCATAACCTCGCTCTAGCCATTCATCAAGTTCGTTAGAATCAGAATTAGAACTTGAGTTTGATTCAACATCAGAATTTTCATGTGCAGACATTTTTCTAAAGTGAAGTTGAAAGATGTGGTAAGGTATTGAGGATTTTGTTTGAGTTTCTTTTGATGTGTATTTTCTGAGATATGTATAGACAAAGCATGGGCTGGCCGACAAAAGCATGTCATTTATCAAGAAATCAATTTGATATAAAGTGGAATCCAATGCATGTGATGGTCGAGAAAAGCATGTCTCAAGAAATCAATTTGATATAAAGTGGAATCCAATGCATGGGCTGGCCGACAAAAGCATGTCATTTATCAAGAAATCAATTTGATATAAAGTGGAATCCAATGCATGTGATGGCCGACAAAAGCATGTCATTTATCAAGAAATCAATTTGATATAAAGTGGAATCCAATGCATGTGATGGCCGACAAAAGCATGTCATTTATCAAGAAATCAATTTGATATAAAGTGGAATCCAATGCATGTGATATACTTAACTTTACTATTGCATATAAATTGAAATGAGAGTATAAGAATCCAATGCATGATTGAGATGCATGAGGTTTGTACAAAAAAAAATTGACAAGGCATAAAGAATCCAATGCATGATTGAGACTTATGCATGCAGGTTTGTACGAAAAGAATAAGAGAAATAGATATGCATAAAATACATTAATTATTTATAGAGTGAGGAAAAGACATCTCACAATTACAAACACACACATCTCATAATTACTAACACACACATATCATAATTACTAACACACATCTCACAATTACAATTACATTAATTTAATTTTGCCCAAACACAAGGGCAAGTAGTCGACGTTTTGTCTCTTCATCTTCTGGAGATAAATGATCTCTCGCCAACAAAGTATTCAACATTCTTTTCTCCATCTTCAAGTGATTCATTTGGAGCTTTTGGCTCTCCAATTCAAGTTTCTTAGCAAATAACTCATTTTCACTTTCTCTGGTCAGCCTCAAGGCATGAAGTTCTGCAGTAACTTCAGATCCAGCTTGTGTTGCATTACCTTTTCCTTTCTTTTTTGACTTATCTCTTCCCATGGGACGAGACATAGTCGAACCTTCATTAGTTGGAGTTTCTGGATTCGAAGGAATATGATACTCCTCATCTTCAGAAGTCCTTGATCTTTTGGTGCTGCCACCACTTTCTTCATCATCTCCCATTTCGCTATCTGGGCGGAGCCGTGTTGCATCATAATGAGAGGATGCAGCCCACCTTGGATGTTTACTCATAACATCATTATAAACAACCAAGTCTTGAAATTTGCTGCCACATGCTTCATAAATTGTATGAGCTTCCATCTCGATATCCTTCTGGCTCATTCCACTTCTTTTCCTCCGATTTGCTTCCTCTAGAGCAGCAACCCACTTGCCTGCATTTTGACTAAGTCGTTTGAAACGACATTTCATTGATTCGATATTTCTTGGGTTGATCTCATCTGGATTTTCTGCTTGACTTTTGTGATACTCCGCATGCACATTCGACCACATCGTCTTCGCCTTTTGACCTTTTCCACGCACACTATCTTCGCTTAAATAGATCCAAGCTGACATAAGGGTTACATCTTCTTTCACGCACCAACTTACATTTTTTCCTCCTTTCTGATTTCGATTTGGGTGTGGAACATTTCCAAACAAATTGCGAGAAATATTTTATGTCGTGGGAAATTCTTCAGAAGTAGGAATTTGAGTGAGGTTTGGCGAAAATTGAGAATTTTGATAATATTGAGAATTTTGTTGATTTTCTGAATTTGAAATATTTTGAGGGTGAAAGTATGATCCAAAGTTTGGCAAATTTTGGGAGTCATTAAAATAATTTGGGTGGTTTGGATCCATAGATTAAGATGAAGAAGAAATATGGGATTGATAATTTGTAGAGAGAAAATGTGTGAGGAAAAGAGAGTTTTAAGTTGTGTGTAAAAATATATCAATATTAGGCTATATTTATAGATAATTTTTTTTATGAATTTTGATATAATTTTATTTTTTTAATTTTTATAATTATATAAAATATTTATGTTATAAATATATATCTATAAATTAAAGTGACACCCAATGAAAGGGTGCCACATGGAATCACTTTTTCTCCATGCCTTTGAGGCTGCCATCCGCCTTAAGTCACCATTTATTGTGACTTTTGAATTTTATTTTTTTTGTTTTTGTTTTGTCTTTTGTGGATGACCCCAAGTGGGGGTCACCAATAGGGATGGTCTTATGGAATTTTAGCCTGTAATGTAAAATTATAATTAGCAGTAAATAACTCGATATTCGATTGGTGATCATTTATCAAGCTTAAATATAATTATTCCCTCAATACCAATTGTATATTCTCTTTTCTACTTGCACATAGATTAAAAATATGTGTGAAAATAAAATGTACAAAAGCCAAAATTTCAATGTTACCCTTATTTTTTTAAATCAAAAGTAAATATATTAATCAATCAACTCCCTCAACCACTGAGGAAAAACATTGTTCCACATCAGCATATCATGGCACGTCGCACCAACACGAGCAATAATATGAGCCACAAAATTGGCTTCATGCATGGTACATATATTTAAAATCAATAATAAAACCTTCATTACCAACTCTGTCAAAGGGGGCAACTCCTCCTCAAGATAGGACTCGTCCTCGTCGTTTCCTTTGAGCGAACGAATTGCAAGTAAAGAATCCGAATACACAATAACAGACAATAATAGGCACTAATCCTTTAAGTTCAAACAAGTTTTAACGAATTGCAAATTTGCAATGTTACCCTTATTTAAGATTTATAAGTTTAAAAAACTGAAGATATTTTTTTTTTTAATTCCAGAACCTAACAAAAGTGTTTTTGTACAATGCTATAAACAAAAAATATTACTCATAGCAATGAGACTATGTAATCGGGACACTCTAAAATAATATTATGGACTATATGATTGGAACAGAGAAAATATGTATTTGACAAATCTAGAAATTTAGCTGGAGCTAGATAAGAGAAAAAATAGAGCAAACAAACATTAAACTATCAATCAAACTACTCGAATACTTTTGTGAGGATAGGCCCATCTTGTATTCATATTGGGCTAAACTCATCAGGCCCATCTTTGGTAGCAATTCAGCCCAATGGCAGCTATGACCGGGCCTAGTCTGTGAAACCCTACTTATTATTGTGGCTATTCAACTCTCACTCAATTGACTCATTTCATCTGTGTGTTTCTACAGAGCTCTTCTTCTTCTTCGTGAGAGATCTGTGAGAGGGTGTGAGATATTGTGTAATCTCTGCACTTCATCTCTTGATTTCTAGCTGTGATAGGGTTCTAGATTCACTGTCTTAGTGGATCGATTGGGTTGTGTTGCCTGGTGTTGAGACGGCCCCAGATTAGGGTTCTTGAGTCTCTTTCTAAACCTCGGTGGTCTGTGGTGAAGATACTTGTTGATTTCAGCCTTTTTCCTTAGTGGAAACAAGTCTGAGCCAATTTCTGTAACCATTCATTTGGGCCAAAAATGTTGTAATTAGGGAATGGCTTCTTTGGCGGTCTACTCGATACCCAACAACTTTTCGATTGAAACTTGTTAGAGTTTAATTCAATAGGTAATTTGACATAACTCGAACATGATTTTCAAAAATCAATATATATTTATTTCAAACAAACTTAAAAGAATAGTATGTTGGGACTCATATATTTGACTGGTTATTTATAGTTCTACCCGGCCACCACATAAAGGTGATAAATTCGATTGAACTACCACTCCAACTCTTATGATTACAACAATCCAATTTATATGTTGGTTACATATGTTATCATGAATGCTACTTATATAATTGATCCGGACAAAAACTTGTATAAGACCATTTAACGGGTTTTTTGTGTTAGATGGGTCAAATATATAAGATTCAAACCCACCCAAAAAAACCCATCAAAACCCACAAAAACAGCGGATGAGATCCTCTCTTCCAGATTTGGTGTTCCAATTCGTATTCCACGATTAAATTTATGAGGTTTTCTTCCATTTTTTTCATCAATTTTAATTTATTATGTTTTAGTTTAATTTTATGATTGTGTAGTAAGTGAAAATTTAAAATATTATATATAATATTTTTATTATTTTTTATATATTTATTTAGTTTTGAAATCTTATAAAATCCAAAATTAGATAAAATATTTAAATAATAAAGATATTATTATATGATAAACATCAAGAGTCTTTGGCAACAAATAAATATCTTTCAAAAGATATATATATCGATTTCCAACAGCCAATGAGATAGTGTCACATCAGCTCTAGATCTCTTTCCCTACAACTATAAATAGGGGTCTCCATACAAGTTGAAAATCACACCAGAAGTCATTTGAAGAGTTAAAGAATTTGAGAAGAAATTCCATAAGTGAAATTCTCTCAAATATTCAAGGCGTTCTTCACCAAATTCATTCCGAAGACGGCGTTTGATCCATAAGCAAGGCAGTCAAAGGCGTTCTTCATCAAATTTAACCCAAAGTTGGTGTTTGATCCGGAAATAAGGCGTTGGCCCTTCGAATTAACATTATCAAGTTCAAATACCAAGTTAAAGAAGATCGATGACACAAATCGTCCCCGAAAACTTTAAAGTCAAAGTTCAAACAACAAGTCCGAGAAAATCAAAGAGACAAATTTACTCTGAGGATTTCAAAGACCATTTGACAATCAAGTTTTGAATAGAAGAATCAGAGGATAAATAGAGATTGGATCGATATAGATATGTTTTGATCTGAAAATCATCTGAATTGTACACATTTTGTGTTTTACCAAATTAAATACAAATAAATTGTGTTACAAATTTTGGCACGCCTAGTGGGACCATCTCTACCTCTCATCTCTCATCTTCATCAATTTTCTCAAGCATCAAGATGTCTACAATTTTGAAAGAGCAAATTGAAAACTTGACGAAGCTTACCGAAGGACTTGCCAAGCGGATACAAGAACGAGATGCTCAAATCTTAAAGCTGAACAAAGAAATGATTGATTTTGGTGGCGAGCAAGCAAATGAAGATACTGAAGCTGAGATATCTACAAAGCTACATGCCAATAAAAGTGGAAATTCTACAGTCAAAGAAATTGAAATATCATCTGATGGCTCAATACAAGTTGATCAACTCAAATATTTCATATTAGAAACAATCAAAGACAAGTCTGAAGAGAGCCGTAAATCACTATGGACTTACAACAAGCCATATACTTCAAGAATTGACAACTTGAAGATGCCAGATGGCTACCAACCGCCAAAATTTCAACAATGTGATGGCAAAGGCAATCCAAGACAACACGTGGCTCACTTCGTAGAGACCTGCAATGATGCTGAAACATACGAAGATCACTTGGTGAAGCAATTTGTTTGCTCTTTGAAAGACAGCGCGTTTGATTGGTATACCGATTTGGAGCCAAATTCAATTGATAGTTGGGGACAACTGGAGAAAGAATTCTTCAACCGCTTCTATAGCACTCGAAGGACAGTAAGCATGATGGAACTCACAAATACAAACCAACAAAAAGAAGAGTCCGTCATCGACTACATCAACTGTTGGAGGAACTTGAGTCTAAATTGTAAAGATCAGTTATCAAAAACTTCAGCAATTGAAATGTGCATCCAAGGCATGTGTTGGGGTCTTCGATATATCTTGAAAGGTATTCAACCAAAGTCCTTCGAGGAATTAGCTACTAGAGCTCACGACATGGAGTTAAGCATGATCGCGAATGAAGTTGAAGAACTGTCAATGCAAAATCATCACAACTTTGAAGAAGAACAAGAAATAAATGATGGGGGCAAACCTTTTGAGGAATCTCCAAGTGAAGAAGAAGAAGAAGAAGAAGAAGTGACTATAAATCTCATCACAGGCCTATTCAAGTCTTTCAATACATGTCACAATCCATGAAAAGAAAAAGGACAACGCTCCTTGATAAGAGCCTAAACTATCTTTAAAACTCCTTGATAAGAGTCAAAACTATCTAAGGTTTTCAAAATGCAACGCTCCTCGATAAGAGCATAAACTATCTTCCAAAGCTCTTTGATAAGAGCCAAAACTATCTAAACTCTTCAAAAATACCAAGACTCCTTGACACGAGTATAAAATATCTACAAAGTCAAATTCAAATCTAAGACTCCTTGACACGAGTATAAAATGTCTACAAAGTCAAATTCAAATCCAAGACTTATTGACACGAGTATAAAAGGTCTACAAATTCAAATTCAAGACTCTTTGACATGAGTATAAAATGTCTACAAATTCAAATCTAAGACTCTTTGACACGAGTATAAAATGTCTACAAATCTAAATTCAAATCCAAGTACTCACGGACACGAGTATAAAAGGTCTACAAAGTCCAAATTCAAGTTGAAGACTCTTCGATATGAGCATAAACTATCCAAGTTCAAGAAAAAGCTCCCTGATATGAGCATACACTATCCAAGTTTAAGAAAGCTCCTTGATACGAGTGTAAACTATCTAATAAATTCAAATTGAAGAACTCTTGAATATGAGTATAAACTATTCACAAGTTGAAATTCAAGACTCCTTGATACGAGTTTAAACTATCTAATCAGTTTTCGAGACTCATTCATTTCAAACGACAAGTCGTCAATGAACAAGTCTCGAGGGGGCATTTGTAGTAAGCGGAAATTTAAAATATTATATATAATATTTTTATTATTTTTTATATATTTATTTAGTTTTGGAATCTTATGAAATCCAAAATTAGATAAAGTATTTAAATAATAAAGATATTATTATATGATAAACATCAAGAGTCTTTGGCAACAAATAAATATCTTTCAAAAGATATATATCAATTTCCAACAGCCAATGAGATAGTGTCACATCAGCTCTAGATCTCTTTCCCTACAACTATAAATAGCGGTCTCCATATCAGTTGAAAATCACACCAGAAGTCATTTGAAAAGTTAAAGAATTTGAGAAGAAATTCCATAAGTGAAATTCTCTCAAATGTTCAAGGCGTTCTTCACCAAATTCATTCCGAAGACGGCGTTTGATCCATAAGCAAGGAAGTCAAAGGTGTTCTTCATCAAATTTAACCCAAAGTTGGTGTTTGATCCGGAAACAAGGTGTTGGCCCTCCGAATTAACGTTATCAAGTTCAAATACCAAGTTAAAGAAGATCGATGACACAAATCGTCCCCGAAAACTTCAAAGTCAAAGTTCAAACAACAAGTCCGAGAAAATCAAAGAGACAAATTTACTCTGAGGATTTCAAAGACCATTTGATAATCAAGTTTTGAATAGAAGAATCAGAGGATAAATAGAGATTGGATCGATATAGATATGTTTTGATCCGAAAATCATCTAAATTGTACACATTTTGTGTTTTACCAAATTAAATACAAATAAATTGTGTTACATATTATTTTTAGGGTTCACCCCACCCAATTAAGGTTTATAATCATTTTTTAGTATTTAATTTTCAAATAAATGATTATTATGGTTGATTATTTTAAAAATATGATTTATAATTTTTAAAATTTCAATTTTTTGTTGATAGATGTGACTAGATCGATTATGTTATAGTTAATTTTTATTTTTATAATATCTATTATTAAACTTGTTAAATCGATCGTGGAATACGGGTTGGAGCACCAAATCTGGAATAGATGGAATAGATGATCACATCCCCAAAAACAGTCAGGCGCGTGGACTCCATGCGCGACCACGCGCGTATCACTAGGTATTAAATAAAATATCACTTTGTATGAAGTAAAATATCACTAATTATATATTGAAATATCACTTAATATGAAATAAAGTATCATCAACTATGAAGTATTTTCACATGCTAAGAAGAAAATAAATTAATTATTTTTTGCATAAATCATAATGTGAGGTTTTAATTTAGTTGATTCATTTATCTTCTTATTTTTTGGGATATGTTTGTTGATTCTCCAAACATCATATCACGTATCATTGTGTATGAAGTAAAGTATCACTAATTATGTATCGAAGTATCACTTAATATGAAATGAAGTATCATCAATTATGAAGTGTTTTCGCATGCTAAGAAAAAAAATTAATTATTTTCTACGTAAATCATAATGTGGATTTTTAATTTAATTGATTCATTTTTTTTTGGAATGTGTGTTGATGCTCCAGACAACAAGTACCATCATGTATGAAGTAACGTATCATTAGCAATGAAGCGAAATATCATTACCTATGAAGCGTTTGACAATCCTCATTTTCTTTTTCTTTTTTTTTTTTTTATTTTTTCTATTTTTTTTATTTTTTTCAGCTTTTTTTAAATTTTCATTTTATATCGAGCCTAGTGCATGAGCTCACACGTTAGCGTCGAGTGCATGTATTGATCAAGACACCAGATACAAAAATTAAATTAATTCAATTCAATTTTAGAGTTCACTAATTTTATTTTAGAATATATATTTATTTTAAAAAAAATTCAAATATATATATATATATATATTTATAAAAAAGTAAAAAATTAAAAAGTGAAAAAAAACTAAACAAAAAAAGAAGAGGGATGAGGAGGGGAATGAGGGCCACTAAAAAAGAAAAAAAAAAGAGAAGGGGACCACTTTGTAGGCCAAATAGAGATCGTCCAGTGTAAGAGATTCGTTAGACGATCTCAAACAAGTCTACGCCATTTATCTCATACTAAGGGGTTGAAATTTCATATTACACTTTTCTTGTGTTTCACTCCGTGTTTCATTATCAAACTTATGATTTTAATAATATTTATTATAAAATAAAAATTAATTATAACATAAATAATCATGGTCAACATCTATCAACAAAAAAATGAATTAAAAAATTACAAAACATAATTTTTAAAAAATAAACCATAATAATGAATTATTAATTAGAAATCAAAAATTAAATATTAAAAAATAATTATAAACCCTAATTGATGGGGTGAACCCTAAAAATAATAATAAAATTAAACTAAATCACAAAAAAATAAAATTGAAGAAAAAAATAGAAGAAATACTCGTAATTTGAAAATGTAAAACGGAGTGTAACAGGAAATTCCATGTGCATATATATTAAGACCATTGAAATTAAAGGATTATATATATATATATATATATTAGGATTAATTACCTAATCTAATCCAAACCCCAACTTGTTAGTTCACCAATTCATAGGACTAATTATATCCATCTTTTTTTTTTCTCTCTTATTTAATTTCCTTTTTTTCTCTAGTTTTTTTTTTGTGATAGAAAGTCGAATTTTGTTAATAAAACGCAAATTAATTCTTAAGAACTTATATTTTGTTAGAAGCAATAAATTAAACTTTAACAATTTATTTGAAATCTGAGATTCAACTCGCACTCAGTCGATTTGTAAACTGTAATGTGTAAGAATAAAAAATAAAATACTAGGTATATTGAATTAAAATTAATTAAAACTCGATTCAATTTAAAAATATAATAAAAAAAAAGCTCAAACGCACTTGAGCGACAAAATATTTAGATACACGCAATTATCTACATTCCTATACGAAGAAACAAGTATTCCAATTTATAAATCACTTTCAATGACCCTATATTCAACCATATCTTAGACAGCACAAGTTCAAAGAGATATTTCTGATCGAGTTCCCCTTCTTAATATTTAAATCAGCATATATATTTATATGTATGTATATATATATATATCTGTAATATTTAATTAACAACTGAAACTTGTAGGATGCAAGTGAGCCAATCCTGTCATATATCTCAAACTTTAATGTAATAAATAATATTAATCAAGCTTAGACTGGAGATTGACCAGCTAGTGTTAGACTAAGATTAAAATAAAAATTAGGGATGATCAAAATTATAGTAATAATTAATTAGATGATGTCGACAATTGCAGAGGCAACAGTGGTATCAACCACGAGACCTTCACGTGTGGCATGATGACTTTGTTGTTGAGTACAACCCCAACCCACATGAAATTTCTTAACTTTTTTAAATAATTAAGTACATGCAATTATATATATATCCTATATGTGACATTTCAATTTTCAAGTACGCCTGGAATTAATTATTTTATTTTAATAAAAAAATTTGTGAGTATATATAATAATTGTTCAGCATTTCTCTACATGATCTTTTGAATTTCCAGCTTTATTTGAGGGCCTTCTATTGTCCAATATACTATAGAGAAAGAATATACAATATCTATATGATTGTATATTTTCGTGGTTTTATGTGACACTGTTACGTACGTAAATATCAACCAGTTGAACATTAATTGGAATTTTCAATTCTAAAAGTTATTACATGTATATCTTATATTCTAATAACGTCAATACAAGTTAATTATGTATTATATATATATGATGTCATTAAATAAACCTAATTAATTAGTTTATAGTGTATTAAGTAATTAAGAACTTTAATTGGAAATACAGGATTTTGTGTGGGGAGCATTTACCCCATTGATAGTTAATATAAATTTCAAAGCTTAATGAACATTAATCTATGTAAAATGCATATCCTCAGATACCAAAGCTAACGATTGGGATCCATATGTGTGTGTGTGTGTGTGTGTGTGTATATATATATATAAAGGTGTATCAAGCTCGAAATTTACTGCTCCATTTTTCCCCAACTAAAAAAACCCCTGAAATGCAACTAATTAAAGAAACTATATATGTAAAATGAACGAGAGAAATGCGAAGACAGATTGGTGATTGTCTTCGATACTAGTAACAAAGATGATTTAAGAAACAAGAATTTAGGGTTTAGCGCACAATAATCAAGATTGACCTAGCTTATATATACATATATGCATATTGTTTGAAAAGAAAGGCTGTTTATGTTTATTAAAATTAATAGGGTTAATGTGCTGTCGTTAGTGAAATGGGAGGAACACGAGAGAAAGCAAGTGGGTTTAATTATTTTTATATTATTTTGTCAGATTAATTATATACATAATCCTATCACTTACTTGGGTTTTGAGCTATTAATTTGTACTAACAAAAGCAGAAATCGATAATTAAATTATTCGTGCTAAAATTTAGTTCTGATCGATGAAGGTCGTCACAGCCTATAAATTACTGTTATATATACTTTTTTTTTTCTGTGTGAGGGAAATTAAACTGCTGCATATACTCAATTGGTCATTTAATAACAAAAAATTAAAACACTCCTAGTTTTCGATCGAGAAGAATAATGGCACGGTAATTTGTAACTCACGTGGGGCTTTGACTGTTCCTTTGATCTTGATTAAAATTTCATTTGCTCCAAATTTGTTCGTGGGGATATTATATATATGATATTCCAAATATTCACACACACACACACATACAAGCATTGCACAACAATCTTTTATATCTTATTCATGTCTTGTCTACCACTAATAATCACTTTTTTCTTTATTTTCTTGGTACAGATTGAGACCTATGCATGTAACCAAATTTGTGGCCGGTTAATTGAATTTTTAATTTGGGGTTTTGATTAATTGATTGATTATATATTAACGACTAGTTTTAGTGCAAAAGGCCTTCAGTTCTTCATATGTATAATTAATGAGGTAGTTTTCTACATTTAAAGTAATTTTTCAGCTGGATTGTATTAATTAAGTGTACATTTGTACACACACACATATATATATAGTGCATGTTAATATTGATAAAATAGAAATTGAGACAAAATGGAAAGCAAATATGGTGGTCCTCTAATTGAGATGATGAAGACATAAAGCAAATTATCCTAGCTAGAATATTAGTTATAATGGCATCGATCTCATCTTATGCTGATCATAATTAACATTTGACCTATATATAATTAACTAATAAAGCTCTAGTTACATCAAATTCCATGATTTTAAAGTGTTAATTCCACTTAAATGCTTAGTCAAAAGCTACTCGTGATGACATAATTGTTGCCATAATTAAAAGCTAATAATATACTTAACTCAGTTGCATTTTTATTAGTAATATGACACAACCAAAATAAATAAACATAAAATTAGAATAATTAATAAGATTAAGCGAAAAAAACAAAAATAAATTGTATATATAGGGATTGATAAATAAGTCCAACATTAATTATCAGTAGCTTATAAACTACGGAAAAATGTTAGATGATTGAAATACTGGCCGGCCCCACGAGGTATTGGTAGGCGAAGCCTATACACTTATTTTAATCATGATAATGTAAATATATATACACATATATATCGTTTTCATAATCGAATTAATGATAAACTGATTTATTTTTATTTCCGCTCGTTCGATCAATCAAGAACAAGAATTATTTTACAAGCAAAAATGTATTCGTATAGAATAAATTAAAGTCTAAAGACGCCATGATGGGAATTAAAAAGAGCATGCATGAACATACCCCCATGCAGCAGTCAAATTAAAGGGAAATCATGAGATTAAACTTCAAATAAAATGTTCAACCCTTGTGATCATATTGATTGAATCAAAGCGTTCTCAAGTAATATGATCGTCTACTCAGAGATGGTAATTAAGCTCGATCGTGGCCTAAACTTGTCAGTCGATCCATATATATCAAGTGGAGCTCGACTCATCGTACATAATTATATAGTGTGATTTACGAATTATATGGTAATATATAATTCAATTGAAATCGATTTAGAATACTCAAAATGTAATTAATTTGGATTTGGTTCAGACAGAATGCTCAGCGGGCAGCAGTCTCCACTAACTTGAAATTAAGATACTATAATTAGATGATATATTAATATATATGT
Source organism: Perilla frutescens (assembly GCA_026008535.1). Classification (NCBI taxonomy): domain Eukaryota; kingdom Viridiplantae; phylum Streptophyta; class Magnoliopsida; order Lamiales; family Lamiaceae; genus Perilla; species Perilla frutescens. Next base: position 24,174,404 of record BRKX01000015.1, read on the forward strand.
ATATAAATTGAAAGATTAATAAAAAAGAGTATAGTATAGTAGATAGTAGTAAGGTGAAGGTGTGACATAAATGGAATCTATGGGTGTGGGACCCAGGAAGAAGGGAACAGTGTGGCGAGATAGGGGGGCACTGCTCGCCCTTTGATGCCCCACAGCTGCCTCTTTACTCGACCACACTCCCCACGCACCCTATAAGAATCCTCCCTCCCTCTCTTCTTTCTCAAACCTTAATCAATCAACACAATTCACAATACACAAACTCTCTCTCTCTCTCTCTCTCTCTCTCTCTCTCTCTCTCTCTCTCCCCTCACCCTCGCAAATTAAAACTATTACATCTCACAGAATGAAGATGAGCAGCAGCAGCAGTAGCAAGAGAAGAATCTCGAGCAGAGGTGGTTTCCTCAGAGAACAAAGGGCTAGACTTTACATCATTCGACGATGCGTCGTCATGCTTCTTTGCTACCATGATTAAGTCCGTCTCGACTTTTTTGGAATAGAGGATCTCATCTCATCTCATCTAGTAGTGCTAGAGGTTTTTGGATATGGTTTAGAGTGTAAATAGCTAGATGCCACGACATGACTTAGCCTATAATCTTTTACACAATTTTGTACTAATTGGCCTAATGGATTAGGCCTTCTTGTATTATACACTTAGTTATGATCAAATCAAACTATTATATTATTTATTCAATTCAACTTAGCTTCATCTTTTTTTAGCTTATGCCCTGCTTCTATTAATATTTCTTCTCTGTTAAGAAATTGAAAAAATAAAATAAAATTGTGATGATATGATATTTTCTTGTGGAAAAGATAAGCTAGGAAATTCTAGAATATTAGAACCATGCACAAAACCAAATAAAGATTTCAGTCATTTTCTGAAGAAGAAGAAGATGAAGATAGTGGTAAAATATAGTTAATTAGTTATTTATATTTAGTTTTTAACTTTTAATTTCTCTCCTTGAAGATTGGACTTACTTTTTTTTTCATGTGATTTAAGATTCATTTTCCTAGCTCTCTTTTATTTGATTTCCTTTTATAATCCCTCTTTTAGTTTACAAAGATTTTTCATTAGTTTTTGCTTTTTCTTTAATTTGGTCTGTGAATGATTATTGAAATCAAACGAATTAGCTGTTATTTAACTAATGCTAATGATTAATTGGGCCACCGTAATCCAGAAAAGCAAGATAATTATATCATATTTTAACCCTCGATAAAGCACTAACCAAAGTGGCGAGCGGCGAAAGTAGTATTAATTACCCTAAATCACTATTGCTAATGCGGTTTAATTTTATATTAGCATACAATATACCATTATTGCTCTATAATCATATAAAATATTAATTGAGTAATAGGATTATTGGAAAAAGTAATCTACAAAACTACAAACTATGATGGCAAAATTTCCTTTTTGATCGGTCAAACTCTTTTTCCAATATTTTTGACACTGTTTATAGGCACGTCTTTGAAGCATGCTTATCAAATCTTTTTCAATAAGAAATTAATGGCGCTTGATTATCATTTGGTGGCCGCTTAATTAAAGCAGAATGACGTGCTCAAATACGACTTAGAGATAAGATAATTATTGTTAGAATTTAATTAATTTGTTGTTTTGCTGATTATTGGAGGTTAGTTGACATAAAACTGTCCTAACTTCAATCGTATTTATTATTTGCAGAGATAATCTTTTGGTTGTAATTTTCTTACAAAGATAATATTGTTTAATTTCAATGTCTTGTACCAAACAACATGAATATGTTAAATTTATGTAAATGTTGTTAATGTTCTCCAACTAAGCACATAAATCCACATAAACTGTTGAACTCAAACTGGGGCAGTTATATTGGGTCAAACTTTAAGAAATCATTTATGTGGGCCTACTCATTTCAGTGTTTAATCTATGTGTGCATGTGTAGGAATAGAAAGGGACTTACATTACCTGTTTCGAGTGCCCTATTCGGTGCTTTTTTTTTTCTTTTTTTTTTTTTTTTTGTAATCATTTTGGACAAGTTAAATGTATTTCGTCTCCTTTTCATGTAATTCTTTTTGCTAAAAAATGTTTCGTCTCAAAATATAATAACAAAAAATAGTTAATAATTTTTTACATTTTTAAATTTATTGATAAGGCTAAGTTTCAAGTGATCAAATTAATATATTGCAACTCATCACGTTATATTTTATAAATAATAATACGTAATTAAATGTCAAACAATAAATTAATTACACATTGACAAGTTTGTTTATTTGTTTATTAAAACCTAACCGTCAACGGGTATATGTAACTGTAGAAACTAAGATCACCAAGTTTCTTGATATATGCGTCTAAATTACAATGCACGCATAAACTTGATTTTAGCAAGGGTAATTATCATAAAATATCTCGATTTCTGTTCACTTTTGCAAAAAAAAATCATGATATTCGTCACTACAAGAAAAACGCGATTTACTGACGGATTTAACGACAGATAAAATTCCATCGTTAAAATACTGACATATTAACGACGAACTAATTTATTTTTATTTAACAATGGATTTTCCTATCTCTAACTTAACGACGGACTAACAACATATTTTAATTTTAAAGTTTTTATTTTAACGACAGATTTTTTCTTCGTTAACTAAGAGACGGAAAAATCCATCCTTATTTTTTTAAAAATATTTTTAATTTTAGTGACGGATTAGCTACGGAATTATTGCGTAGCTAAAATTAATTTTTTTATTCTTTTATTTTTTTTTTTAAATTATTTTTATTTTTCAATTAATACTTGATTATAAATTTGAAATCAGTTTTTTTAATTTTTTTTATTTTTTTATTTGTTTTATTTTTTCAGATTCATTTGATTTTTTTAAATATTTTTAATATTTTATATTATTTTTTAATATTTTTAATTTTCAATTTTTCAATTAATAATTAATTATGAATTTGAAATTAATCTTTTTGATATTATTAATTTTTTTTATTTTACATTTTCAAATTTATGTTATTCATTTTATTTTTTTAATATTTTATACTATTTTTAATATTTTATATTTTTTTTTATTTTTCAATTACTAATTAATTATGAATATGATTTTTTTTAATTTTTTATTTATTAAAATTTTTCCGATTTATTTTATTTTATAATTTTATATATTTTATTATTTTATATTATTTTTTAATATTTCATATATTTTTTTTATTTTTAAATAACTAATTAATGATTTTTTTATAATTTTTATTTTTATATTATTATCACTTCATTTTTATTTTTATAAATATTATTAGTTATAAATATATAATATTTAAAAAAATTAATTAAATTAATCTAATATTAAATAATGATATAATATAATTATACTTTATGATAAACATATATTACTAAAAATTATAATAGATATTTAAATAAATTAATAATATATAATTATTTAATTTAGAACTAAAAATTGAATCAAAATAGGTTTCGAGAGTGTGTGTGTGTGTGTGTGTGTGTGTGTTATTCTTATATTTTAACATTAATGTTCACTAGCCCACCTGGCTTAGCTAGTCAGCTCAACTCGTCTAGCCCCTCGTGGCTCTACTCGGATCAATTTTTTTTTCTTTTTTTTTTTTACGATAGAAATATTTTATTGCTAATCCGTCGCTAAATTTATTGTTCAAATATTTAAAAAATTGACCGATCTTTCAATTTTTAACAAATTTCTCATTAGATGAAAAAAAAAACTCAGTGATGATTTGGCACATTAATTAGATTCATGCCTGGGAATCCACAAACGAATTTGGTACCTCATTTTTTAAATTTGATGTGAAATTACACACTTGAAGCTCGCGTGTCATCTTGCCATTCCAATATTGAATTTTCATGTTATAAACATTTTAAAGGTCATGAAATTTTTGTAAAACATGTCAAAATCATGATATTTTCTAGTATATATTAATCATTTGAACAATTATGTATATACAACCATGCTTTCTAGCAAAAACAAATACATTTTTTTATTATCTTTTCATAAATAGTATCAAATTAGTAAATTTATTTTATAAAGAAAGTTGAGAGAGAGAGAGAGAGAGAGAGAGAGAGAGAGAGAGAGAGAGAGAGTTGATGAGACAAGAGAGTGTGAGGGTGGTATGAGAAATGAAAAGAAATATGTGGATGGTCGGCCAATAATTAATTGTTGCCATCTAAGCTAATCAGAAAATTAAAGGCCAAAGGTCCAAATGGCACACCCACCCTCCCGACATAATGCGATTACTCAATCTTGCAGCCTTATCTTCCCCACGTGCATCTCTCTCCCTCTCTCTCTACATTCCTCATGAGAACGTGACTGTACATGCCCTTTTGTTGATTTTGCAGCGACCATGATTTGTATGCATACTCCTCCGTACATACGTTTTTCTTTTACTCTTTTTTTTTTTTAGAAATACCTTTATGGTTTTTCATTTTGATGGATTGGAAATTCAGAAATTTAATTTCCTTTTTTTTTTGTTATTCCAACGGTAATAATTGTTCCCGTATTTTTCAGAACCTCTTCAAATATGAATTCCCATTTTGGTGGTTGAAGAAATAAATTAACATGAATAACAAATTTCAAATGGTTTGGTAATAAGTTATATAGCATTTTTCTAAAAAACATGGCCTATTTCAGAAGTAGAAAATGGTTTTTTTCATTTTTTTAAGGACATAATACAGGATAAATGAGATTTACACTCTTGAAATATAATAAAAATTTGTATAAGACTGTCTAAAAAATCTTTTAAGTTAGACGAGTCAAATAAAATTCAAACTCGCCCAGAGCCCACTGGCACCTCCCTCTTTTTTTCTTCTTCTCTCTGGCGGCGACTGCCCTTTTCCTTTTTTATTCTTTCTCTTCCATTTCATTTCTTTTCGTTTCTTTTTTTTTAATTAATTATTATTTTATATTGAGCGCAATGCACGAGCCAACGTGTCGAGTGCGTGCATTGCGCGAGACACCGAATAAAATAATTAAATTTATTTTATTTTATTTTAGGGTTTACTACTTCCATTTTTAAGTATATATTTATTGAAAAAAACTATTGAGCACAGTGCACGAGCGCCATGCGTTAGCGTTGGACAAGTGCACTGCGCTAGACACCGGAAAAAATAATTTAATTTAATTTAATTTAATTTTAAGGTTCACTAATTACACTTTAAAGTATGTTTTTATTTGGAAAAAATTAATTATTGAGCACAGTGCACGAGTCCTCTCATTAGCGTCAGGTGAGTGCATTGCACGAGACGTCGGATAAAAAAATTAAATTAATTCAATTTAATTTTAAGATTCACTAATTCCATTTTAAAATATATATTTATTTAAAAAAAAACATTAATTATCGAGCGCAAAATTCCAATGGACTGATAGAGTATATTCCTTTGCAAATTGCACCATTCACCAAATTTTAATAAATTATTTTATTAAAATGTTGACCACCTGAATTATAAGAGTGGAATATTGGTCCAAAAGTGAGAAATGTGACAATTTAATATAAATTTTTACATTTAAAAGCTAGAAATGACTATTTATGTAAAGAAAAATGTACTGATAAAAATGCGTATTAGTAAAAAAAAAAAAAAACACTAGCTTTTTGGTCAAAATAGAAAAATTAATCATTTATTTAAAAATGCAGTCTGTACAACGAAGTAGATTTTATGATTTCCTTTCAATTTGATAATAAATAAATAAAAAATTTCTCGCTTCTTTATTATTATTATTATTATTATTATTATTATCCCCTATGCCATTTTCTATGACATTTCTTGTGCCAAACTTTTCTCTCCTTTTTTTTAATATTTTTTATTTTCAGTTTCTTATAATTTAGCTTAATTTAACCTTTTTATTTAGGGTTCATTCTTTCCCGATTATGCTATATTAAAAAATTAATATATATATATATATATATATGTTATGTGTTCGGTATTTAATTTCACTTAAAATATTACTCTCAAGAAAATGAGGTAATTTATAGCAAAAATAGTAGTGAGCAAGGTCATATTCACAGAGACTGGCTAAGTAATCCGACTGAATACCTAATTATCTTGTTTTACTTTATTTACAGAACCGATTTAAGAGTGTTTTTAATTAAACTAAATATTGCAAAATAAATAAATAAAGTAAGCAAAGAACCTGGATGAACAGATAAGGAGACGGATCCTAGGGTGTTGCTGTTAAATGAATTTTTCAATTTTCAGATAATATATTCAACTAATTTAATTCTAAATCTTATAAGAGAATCACTAATATAATCACAACATCTCTCTTTAGTAAGTTATGAAAGTCGATTAGACTTTAATTATTATCTCTCGATCTCGAATTATTATCTAACTCTAATTAGAATCTCAGATTTATTCTCCTCACAAAACCGACCAATCTCTGGATCTAGCAGATTTGTGTTATGCAATCCTAATCCGTTAATCTACCAACCTCTCTCGAGTGAATAATAAATTAACTTCACAAGTGCGAAAGCTGATCAATTCAATCATACAAGACAACAATAACCAAGATGCAACAATAAGAAATAGAACGGAAAAATAAATTATTTCAAATCATAAAATCCATCAACATTCACAACCCCAGGATCTCTAAGAATTTAGCTACTCATATTGTATTCAAAATTCAAAGATAATAAACACAAATGAATAGTTAACATAGTAATCATGATTGAATAAAGCATAAAATAAAACTTAGTCTAGATGGTGCTTCTTGATCTCTATTGTCTCTTTTCTGTCTTCCCCACGGTATTCTTTGCTCTCTTTATAGTGTAAAAGGTGTTGAATTTTCGTGCATATTGAACCCTTATATAGTAGAGAAAATTCAATCCCAAGAATATAAGAAAACCCGGACCAGGAAGGAAATTTGCCAAAAGTCACCAATGGGAGTACGGGCCGTGCTTAAAATACAAAAGCTCACGGCGTCAGGGCAAAAAACCAGAGCACGGACCGTGCTCCCCTCTTCGTCACCCGACACATTTCTCCGTTCTCGCTCGTTTCTAATCTGATTGACTTGATTCTTTTTCAACGTACTCCTAACTTGATTATCTATTTTTTAGGCACTTATCAAGCTCAATTTCATCTCATAAAATATTTGGTAATAAATTCCTTTAAAATGAGCTAAAATGTGACACTGCACAAAATATGAAAAACTCTGCCGCAACTTGTCAATATATGCATGTAATGCACATGAACTCCCATCCAACTAGACCTCAAAAATGCATGAAAAATATGAAAATTAAGAGTTTATCATTATGACATGCAAAATGTAATACAAGAGGACACATGAGATATGATCCGCCGTGCAACAACATGTGTTTTCAAAGAACATCAACAAAAACAAAAAACAAAAAAGCAAAAAACCAAAATCCAAAAAAATTAGGGGCGGGTCTCTTTTTCTCCATATTTTTTACTTCATGTCTCGATCACCATTCACGAATATTTTGTTCTAAAAAAGAAAAAATATTCACAAATATTTTATTTTCCACATCTTACAAGGAAAAATTTTCCTAGATGATATCAATAATCATGATTGCTAATATTTTTATTTTTCATTTAACTGATGTTGTGATGTTTGATAAAGCTACGTATATAATTATATATTTTGTAAATGTTAAATGTATTTATTAGGATATCTGAAGGTCTTTAACCAATTATATAATACTTGTGTAATCAAATAAAAAATTTGAGTACATTTGAGACCCATAGTATTATATCATTCAATTACAATGTGGATATGTTCAAAATTTAAAATATTAATTTATAAATATTTAAATTCGTGCCATGTACAAAAAAAATATTAGTTATGAACTAATAAGCAATCTTAAATCACAAATCATAAATGAAAAGCAACATATGTAATGTTATTTAATTGTAAATCATAAAAAAAGGGTAACATTATTATAATATACTAGAATGATCCACCGTGTGATACATGGATAAGATATGAATAATTATTGTTTTATTGTTATATATTATAAGTATCAAAAATATAATAAATGATGTTTCTATTTGTACTAAAATAATTATTCTTCATACCTTACCCACTTTATACATTTTACTCTTCACACCATATAATATGTATTTTTTACCCTTTCCTCTAAAAAAATATTATTTATTCATTATTCAAAAAAATAATAAAAAAAAATTGAAGAGAAAGAAAAAAAACGCCAACCTTCTTCTCCACCATCTCCACGCTCATCTTCTACCTTCTAATATGATGAGATGTCGTCAAACCCGTCACCTTCGCCACACTCCAATCTATTTATTTCTTCGCCCCACTGCTTTTGATCACATAGAAGATGATTATATGGGTTCATATTGAATATGCTAAGGGCCGAGACATATGGCAGTGGAAGCCACACAATAGAGATTCACCACTAATGAAGAATCTGGAACTTATTCGGAATGAAATCTTACAGAAAAATGGCAATTGTTTGTTTGTAGCCCAAGGGTGTTGGATCGTTGGTTTAAGCTTGGAAAAGGAACCTCTGCGGCATACCACTGGTTGCGACGAAAAGAGGAAAAGAAATATGGCATATCTACATTTGGAAAGTTTATGTCCCTCAAAAAAACTCTTTTTGGATGTGGCATGCGCTACGGAACGTCTGGCCACGCGAGACCGCCTAACTTATTTGGGATTGGATCAGGTATGCCTCTTTGTGAGTTTACAATGGAATCTGCTAAACATCTTTTTTTTAATGTGCAGTTACAGGACCGATGTGGCAAGCGATCAAAGATTGGATGAGAATTAGAAGAGGGAACACAATGATCCTTAGCACGATAAAATGGCGTAAACGAGAAAATGAAGGGCCAACAATACATTAGAAGGCAAAGAAGATTGCCTTAGCTGCAACCATTTACTTCCTTTGGAAAACAAGATGTGAAATGGTGTTTGATCAAAAAATCTTTGACCCTGGAGCAGTAATAAGGTCAGCTAGGCTTCACACATTCAAGATACTTTATGTTTTATTCCCGATTGATCTTGTATTAAGCCACCCATGAATAAGTGGGTACAAAGGCTAGGGATGGGGCATAGAGCATCTCCCCGTCCCATGGTGCAAGGTTGTTCACATGACCAGTTCAATTGAGCTACAGGGTTGAACTTGAGGTCTTGAGAAAATCATTCGAGTTTGTTGACATTATTGATGAGGACGTGCCCAGCATTGAAAAAAACCAACCCCAAGTCGTCCCCTTAATCTTAGTCGTTTTATTTAATTATTTAGATCAGATTTTTTTAGTTATTTTATTATGTAATTTTCGTTCCTTATTCAATTAGGTTGATTAGAATTTTAATTAAGGTAATTTCCTACCTTGAATAGAATTATAGTTTATGTAGTTTCCTAATAGCTTTTTAGATCAGATTTTCTTTATTTTTTATTTCTTATTTTCATTCTCCCCTTCACCTATATAAGGGGATCATTGTGAACTATTTTATTCAGACATTGATTAATATTCTAAAGTTATATTTTTAATTGTCTCATGATCCTTTGGTTGATCAAACATTTATCAAGTTCTATTGATCTAGCAAATCAATTAGTCCTATATCAAGCTTCTTTTTAGTTCCATCGAGAATTAGGGGGAAGTGCTAAACAATCCAGAGAAGATCGAAATAGTTGTGTTTCGTCTCATTGAAGTCGGGGTTCAACTGAAGTTATAATCCTTCTATCCATCACGATCCATTACCGACGCCATCTACCATCGTTCTTCCAAGCCATATCTTCGTAAGTCTTCCGATGTAATTCGAGTCATATTTTGATTCCCGGTATTAGTTTGAACCCTTACACCGTCATCGTGTGTTCGTTCTTGTTGTCTGCGTATTCTGATATTCTTTCATGTTCTTGAGCATGACGGAATCACATCACTAGGGATGGGGCATAGAGCATCTCCCCGTCCCATGGTGCGAGGTTGTTCACATGACCAGTTCAATTGAGCTGAAGGGTTGAACTTGAGGTCTCGAGAAAATCATTCGAGTTTGTTGACATTATTCTATATAATCATGCTAGGAGGATGCTAGATTACACTAGCATTTCATTTTATCTAGTGCATTGCACTAACTTAAAAGATTTATACCTCTCCGCTTTGTGTTTCTTTCCCATGAAGTTGTTACCCCCTTGAGATTGTCCAAGGTGTTATAGTAGAACAAGACACTGTAATTAATTTTTCTTTTAATATAGTTTTTTTACCCATCAAAAAAAGGAAGATTCAAACTCCAAAAATTAGTTCAAAAAATCCAATCTGAATCCCATCACTTGGGTTTGAAAATTGAATTTCCAACTTGAAGAAATGTTTGAAATTAGATTTTCGAATCATCTTCTACCGCTTCAGAAAGACATTTCTGAACAATCTTCCAAACAATTTTTAGATCCAGAAAATCAAATTTGAGATGACCATGAAATAATTATCCATTTTTATTTTGTTTTCATTTTTTACTAGATTTTTTTTTTTTTTTTTTTTTTTTTTTTGTGAATTAATAGATGAAATTTCATTTCTAATAGAACTATAAAAGGTGACGGATTAGGAGAAAGCAGCGGGAAAAGTGGTTATCGCGGAGAGGGTAGCCGAAGAAGAAGAATGATTTTTGTGCTATCTTCTTGCTTTTTTTTTGTTCTTTTTTATTTTGTATTTTTTTTAATTTTTATTTAATTTTTTTAATTTTTAGTAAGGGAATTTAAGTGTAATTTTAAATAATTTACTTTGAATAATTTAAATTTGTGGTGTGAAGAATAAATTTTATAGCACAGACAGAAACTCCAAAGATAAAAACATTCAAACTAAAATCTAAATATAACAACTTAATTTCAAAGTACTGCATTTCAAAGTGATGCGTACGGATTTAAAGATAATGATATAATTAAAATACATTAGCCACTCAATCAAATTTATAATTAATTAGTAGATTTGTTAATATACAAATTAATAGTTATCAACTGAATAATTTAAATATGTAACAAATAACATATAAAGAATTAAATATTGAGGTAGATATCCATCCCTAGATTTCTAGAACGTAATTAATGAAATAATTAGAGTAGTATGTATAAATTCCAATTGAGGAAATTTTAGAATATAGCAAAATATCTAAACGTAATTTTTTTAGTTAAAGAAACTTACTTTGCTTGGTTTGGAAAAAGAGGGCAAATTTCGATTTTCAGGATATTTCAAGGTTTTCAGGATGTGATTAGTAAAATAATTAAACCATTTTTGCACAATGTAAATCACATGTTTAATATTTTAAATAGATATTGCAATAAGCGTTATCTGCCAAGTTTAATAAAGAATTTTCAATTAACTAATTAGTCAATATAAATATTTCTTAATTAAATAATACAATATTCCATTTTTGGAAAGGTGAAATGGGCAGGAAAAATTATTGTTTCTATTTTTGGCCACAATGTTATTATTATATATTATATAGATTTTGATTATTCAAAAAATTACAATACTAAAATACTGCATATATAATTAGAATGTAGCTGATTACACACACGCACACACACATTTGTTTAGGTAAATTACATTTTGATACCCACATTTTTTGCACTTTTTTAAAAATAATCAATTTTTTCAAAATTAATGAAATAATATCCATTTTAAAAAAAAAATTGCAAATCTAACATTTAATTAATTTTACAGCTCAAAAATCGTACGTAATTAATTGTATTTTAAAATTTTTGATTAGATGGTTTTTTTCTTATCTGATTGGGGAAATAAATATGTTAAAATACAATCAATTACATAAGATTTTTTGGCCGAAAACTTAATCAAATGTTAGACTTGCAAAATTTCTGAAAAAATTGGTACTATTATTTTGTTAATTTTGAAAAGGTGAACTATTTTTGAAAAAGTGCCCAAATTTTTTTACCCTTTATTTATTTATTTATTCCTGTATAATTTTCACTAAACTGATTATGTAAGTTGAATAATTTCTGAGTTTGTCCTGGGTTCATTGATACTATCCACATTTGTCACTTTGTTTTTTTTTTCAATTTTCTTGCAATTTGGGGCCACTCATGAGGAATTAAGCCACGCATTCCAATTTGGATTCATGCTTGACTAGAGGCCTGAATTATATATTTGGGGTATTATTATTTAGATTTATAGCCTGATTAATAATTCTGTAGGTCATCATTAGATATTTTATTCGTACAAATTAGTCAAAAATGCTATTTGTAATCATTATCTCCTAAATTTTGTATCTTATCTAATATATTGTTGGTGCAATTTAATAATCTAAACGAATATATCGTTACTATTAAATCCTAGCCTCTTTAAAACAGCATGAGGCATGAGGGTCGATTCAGTATATATATAATTTAAAATTATAATATGTTACACAAAAACTTTTCTTCCCTCAATACGGTTTAACTAATTTTAAAATTATAACTATTTATCTAAAATTTAAATTTAACACCACGTTTTAATATTATTTTTTTTAGTTGGGTAAATGAAGAGTCTCTCTATTCATATATGCATCTTCATTTCTTTGGTATTTCATTAATAGAGCATAAATGTTGAATTTTTTTTCTATTCGAATCATCGAGCAAATTTCCGATAAATTCTTAGCAAAACTGACTTTTGTCATGTTGTTAAGTGCATTGGGCTCGCTTAAAAAAAGCACCACTACCACATTTAATAATTAATATGTTTACATTAAATATTAATTTATTATAAAAGAAATAAACATGGACGTATTAGAAAGTTTACTTGTTTAATTGCCGTTTTCAATAAGTTTTTTTAATTCTAGTGAAAAATCAAATAAGATCTTATATGAATGAGACAGATGGAGTAATTATTTAAGGGGAATATGTGTTTTTATGTTTTCTAGTAGAAAAAATACCGATTTTCTCTGTTTTTATAATTGTACTAAAATGATGAAAAGGAAAATAAATAAAGAAATGATTGAGATACATAAATTCATCTGAATCTAATATTTATGAACCCCAGCTGGAAGGTTGTCCGAGGCCTTGAATGCTTGCTTTTAAGTTGCCCATTATTTTCAAACAAAACAAGAAAAAACAACCCTCGTGATCCAAATTCAAACAAAATATGGCCCATTTTTCTGGCTTTTCACATACAACAGGTGCTCCTATTTCGTTATCTACAAGAATCATTTTCCCTCATAATTCATACATTCAAATCCACACCTCTCTTCAATCGCATAATTTCCCATTTAGCAATCATGCTTCTTATGATTTTTTCTGTGATCCCAGTCGTGCAATTTGTCGTATCACGCATTCCATACACCCTCTTCAACAGTAGTTCTCATGCCATTATACTTGATTCTCGTCTTAAAGATTATGAGTTCGAATCTCACCACACTTGTCCGAAGGAGAAAAATTGTAGATATTGACCACACTAATGATGTTCGTTTAAGTGCGAGAATAAGTTTGCCGTTCAGGTTGTTTGGGGTTAATTACATTTCATAACTTGAAGTTTTAGCAAATTTTTAAAATGCATGCCATGAACTATAAAATTAGATTATATTACCTGAACTTTCAAAATTGTGACAAATTTAGAATGAGAGTCAAAATCTAATGCCTGAAAAGTGTCATGTCTCATCTTTTATCTTGCGTGGAAATTCAACGCTATACTTAAAAAAAATGAGGTACTATAATTGCTACGCAGAATATCGAGACTGATAATTTTTTTCACTATACGAGCACGCCTAATAAGTTAGTATTTAGTCTTATTGTGTTTGTGCTCTTATATTGTCAATACGATAAGGACACGAAAATTTCGTATTGGATTAGGCAGAGCTGTCAAAATCGGCCCGACCTGATTTTGGGTCGGACTGGGCTGTAATTTTATAGGCCCGATAAAAAATTGGTCCAAATGGGTCGGGCCGACCCAGTAAATGGGCTGTAATTTTCGGGCCTGGCTGGGCACATGATTTTTAGGCCTGAAATGGTTCGGACTGGGCCGGGCCGACCTGAATTTTTTTGGCCTGTGGGCTCGGCCCATCCCAACCCATTTGACAACTATAGATTAGTGTATCATGATAATGTATTACACACACACACACACATATTAATATTATCAATTATGATTAAATACACAAATTTTGATATTATTTGCAATTTAGACACAAACTTTAAAAGTTAAAGTTTGTAATTAAAACACAAAACTTGCATCTTTTTGCAAAATAGACAACCAATTTTTTTTCCGGCAAACAAAAACTGATTTTGCACAAAAATCATATCGTTTCATAATGATATAGAAAATATTTACCACCTCATTGTAACACGGCCTCATTTTGCCTCTAAAAAAAACTAAAGGAAGAATATACAATTTTTTATTTTTTAAGATACAAAATGCGTCAATTTGCGATGACATACAAAATGACATACTAAGCACAACTCATCATTATATTTTTGCCAAGTTAGTTTCCGTTCACCGGAAAAAAAAATTGGTGTATATTTTACAAAATAAGAAATCGTGTAAAATTTGTGTATTTAATAGAAATTAATCCTTAATACTAATAATTTAAAATACTTATTTATTTTTTAGCCAAAATTAGGTTTTTATCGTATTATTTTAATTTGTTATCATGTATCTATCATGTGATCTTTGCGTGTGTGATGTCCATGCTTGCACAAAATGGATCATGTTCATGTCTGATCTTATCATATTGTGTTGTTACTTGTTATAGCGTAGTTAGTTTCATATTACTACTTAGGAATAGCTGAAGAAGAAAGGTAGCTTCTGCAGTGAAATGTGAAATGGTCCATGATCAGCAATGCAGCGCCAATGGCAAGTGCTAAAAATACGAAATCGGAAACTTTACAATCATCTAAAAACAAAAGGATTTGATTGTTTTGAGCAATTGCCGCAGCAAAAGGAAGTAGTGTTGTGCTTCACAAAAAACATGGTTCCTCAACTTGTTACCTATGAAAAGGATTTAGTGTTCAGCTCAGATCTAGTCGATCGCCTTCCGTCTGAGACTCGATCACCTTCCCTCCTTGGAAGGTTCCGCCCCAAGCGATGTAGCTGTCCTGAGACTCGAATTCCTGCGTGCATTTTTTAAGAAGGTCAAGTTGTAATATAAATGAATGCGGATGGAAAGGCAGAAAATCTTACAAGCTGGCTCAGGCGAAAATCGGGAGGGGTATCGAGTTCAATGTTTGCCGGATCAGAAGCCATATTTTGGCACTCCACCAAGTCCCGCTTCAAATCCTCTGGTCCTAAACGAGCATAGTCGGATAGAAGAGCTTTGCCTTTCTGTGCTTGACCGTTCCCAGTTTCATCCCTGGGTGGGGACTGGCTTCGCAGAAACTCATCACAAAGAGAGAGCCCTTCCACGAGTTGCTGTGAACTCAGCAGATACTGCGACTCATTTTCCCACCATTTGTTATCTTCAGGCTCAGGGTCTTCATCATCAACGTTAATGTCATGTTGATCGTTGCCTTGCTCACACTCAGTTTCTGGCTCGTCTTCCATAATGTTTTCATGATGCTAGATAGCATGCAATGAAAGAGAGAAAATCATGTGTGAGCTTTTTCAGAAGTTCATTTATCAGCAGCTCCAGCTCCCAACTACAAACTAGAATAAAAATACTACCAATTATAACTTGGAACTTACCTCAATGGTTGGAGGAGGAACGGCAGAATCTTGTAACGTCCCGAAATTGGAGAACCTCCTCTCTGCACGAGGTTCAGGAGTCGAGGACTTTGGGGTGACAGGATCCACCTTACCAACCGTCGTATGAATGGCTTCAGAAATCTCTTCTTCACCCTTCTCAATCTGTTTGGTTAGTTGCTGCTGATAAAATATTTTCGAGATTACATATTCTCCTTCTTTCTCATCTTCCCCTGTACCCAGGTGATATTGATGCATCACCCAATTAGTCTTCTCAGCCTTCCCACCTCTCACTGGGCTTACATACAGAACCATAATCTTCTTGCATCCTTTTTGTGCACCATCCAGCAATACAGGTTTCGTGCGGCCGGTCTTATGCCAACGAACGTCTCCAGAATCATCACCAAGTATCTTTCGACGCTTTCTTGTCCCAGTACTGTACGCTTTGATTGCTCTGTGGAAAAAGTGTGATACACTTCCATCCTGCTTCACACCTGAGTATTTATTATGACAAATATAAATTCATAATGTCACGAACCACGTGTTAGGTGGGAGATAAAGAAAACAAAAGCCAAAGGTAGACTGCAACATATACCAGGCAAATTTTGAGGATGAGTATAACAAATGCCATCTTCTTCTTCCACGGTTGGAACGAATTCATCAATGAAGGGATGAGGCTTGAAATCCTGAATACCAGTCTTTGCAAGTAAATGCCAAATAATCTCTTGATCTGTAGGATCAAATTTCACGCCTCGAGGCAATCCTGGCCATGCATGAGGAACCTGAAAAGTGATAAAATGCCAGTTGACAAATACTTCATTTTAGGATGATTATGCATAGGTAACATTGTCCAGGCAATTAAATGGTAGAGGATCATTTGGGATGAAGACAGGGAGGAGAAACGGCATCGAAAATGACATAAAGATGTCCTGAGGCAGCTTTAGGCAAAATTTCAAATGAGAGCCCGACATATTACAAGAGATATAGCATGTCAATTGAGCAGCATGGAATAAGGCAAGCCAAAATTTATCAAAAATAATATACATCACTGTTGTCCATGACATAAGAGCAATTTGGGCAACTTTTCGTTGGGTTGCTTTTCCACTGGATTTCTCTTGGATCAATTGCGCCGGATGCACTCCTAATTTTAGTAGCAATTCTCCTTGGGTCGACCAGCCACGATGGCCTGCATGTCTCAACAGAAATAATGTAATCATCAACTGTCCAAGCACTGCTAAAAGCAACGCAAAGCCATATACAACCAAGCTAACGCAAAACAAAGATGTTAACAACAGCACCAGAAAAAATGGAAAAAGAAAAACACAGCATCAAGAGGCCAAACAGCAATTAAACAAAAAGGCCGTGATTTATACAGTTTAGTGGAAATTAAGTATAGGCACAATCAAATACCGCCAACATATCTTGATAGTTGCAAGATTGCTCTGTAAGAGAATTGCATGCACAAAGAGTTACAGAAAGTCAGAAACATTATAGAGTCCTTCAGAGAGCCAGTAAAATGAGTTCCACCAACTGTTGTCCCTTCTCAACTATCAACTGGACCCTAATGCTTTATCAACATACTATACTGATGCCGGTAAAATGAAGAACTTCAGAAAACAATACCAACTAATGTAATGTCTTCTGAGACTGCCTTGCTCGTTGAAGCTCATTTACTATTAAGTGACCTGAGGCGAGAAACATACTCTGTTTCACAAGGATGAGGACTAAATCACATGCATTGTAGTTATTATACTTCAAACCAAAATTGTTTGAATACAGCAAAAACTCACTACCTCTCCACAAGTCCTAATCACAGATTGTAGTGGCCTGAATTAAGTCAGATCGGGTTGATATCATTAAACTTTTTTACAAGAAACAAACATCACTCTTGAGTATAAAAGCTAAGAAAAATTATAAATTATTCAACAAAAAATAGCATTCCAATGAAAAAGCAATACTTGGTTATTCCAACACTCATGACCACTTCAATACTTCCACTCTACCTTTATGCTCATTAACTTCCCATAGAAAACATCATATACACATACATACATATGAGAACATGTGTGTGTGGAAAATGGCAACTCTGTCATTCTTTACTGATTTTATAGTATCAAATAGTGAAGATTGAGTAGCGACCTTATACCAATAAGCATACTCCAAAAGAATCTTAAGTGTGTGACCTCTGCTTCAAAGGATAAGACAAGATAGAATTGCAAAAGGCGAACTTACTAGGAAAAACCAAGCACTTCATAGATCAAGTTGAAACTTGAAACACACAATTGCCTCTAATTGGTAATCATTGTGAAAAGGCTGGCCTCTTTACTTGCAAACTAGCCAATGTGGCTGTTGAAAGATCAATGAGAGGAGTACCAAAGAGGCAAAGACTCTATAAGCATTCAGCAATAATTGCAACATAATCCCCAAAGACTCTAGCACTCAGCATTAATTGTGACATAATCCCCAAAGACTCTATAAGCATTCAGCATTAATTGCACCATAATCTCCAAAATAAGATTGTATTAGGCCTACTCAACTAAATATTGTTAGTTCAACATGCAATGAGCAAACCAAAAATCCTTTCTTTCACTGTCACGAACTGTGAAACAAGTGACCATCCCTTGAAATTGAAGCAATGCATCAAAGAACCCCAGAATGAAATAAGATGTATCTCGCTTCCGATCAAACAAAAAATATAAAACCAATACTAAAAACACGAACATTGAGCGCACATATCCATAGACCTTCTCTTCAAAACCCAAAATCATCAAATCAAATTTGAAATATAACCAAGAAACAGAGATCAACTGGATACACCCATTACCTAAATCTGACAGCCTAATACAAAAGAATCATTTTTGTCCGAATATAAACACAAAAAAAAACCCAAAAATAATAATAATAAAAAATGAGAAACCTAGATTAAAAGCTACAAACTTTCAACTAGTCCTAAATGCGATACCTACTCCCTACAATCACTCTAGAATCGACATAACCCAATTCAAAGTTCAGACTTCAAGGTTTAATTACACTACACTGCGGCAATAAATATCAAAACTTTTGATAATACCAGTAAAAAAATTGCAACTTTTACAAAAACAGAATCTAGCTGCGAGAATCTGATGCCACTTCAAGATTCAACAAGTGAACAAATGGTAACTATCTACTTTTTCCATATGTATAGCGACACTGACAAGAAAAAAAAAAGAGGGGGAATCCGAAAACATGAACTGAATCTTGAAAGCTTGAAAAAACAGGAAAACAATGGTAGTAAGGGCATACCCAGCCATGGTGAAATGCTTGGAGGATCAAATCAAAACACCAAAAACTTCTACTTAATATTTGAATTCCGAATTTTGGGATGTTGCCCAATGAAGTTTAGTCTGTCTTGAATATTGTGAAGTGATTTTCTTTGAAATTTCCACTTTCTAGTTTCTAGTCTTTTTTGGGGGGATTCAAAAGCAATTGCACCGTTCTGATGATTTGACGGGGGAGCACCGCAATTAAATAATAATCGCTCCACCCAAATTCGTAAGCTAAATCATATAAACTATTTTTATTTATGTGTTATGATTAAACATACAAATATATGTTTTATTGGTTATGTGGGAATGGTATAGTGGTAGAGTGAGATCGTGTTCAAATTTTCACTATACCACAGATCGGGTGTATGAGTAAAATATATATATATATATATATAATTTGAAATAAAAATTAAAAATCACAGATTGGGTGTATAAGTAAAATATATATATATATATATATATATAGGGGAGGGTTACAATGCAAACCCTAGGAACTGGGAACCCATCTCACACCATACAATCAATAAAGATCTATGATCCAGATTTGATTAAAAGAAGTGGTGGCAATCCTGTAATATTTGGAAAAAAATTCGCGCGGGGGTATTAACGTAATTTGGTAATTCTTATAAAAATCGCGGAGGATATTTGATAACATATCGTCATGCTAATGAAGTATTATCATCATGCTAACAAAGCGTTATATTTATGCTAATGAAAATTTTTCTCATATTGTTAACGAAAATTAAATTCTAAAGTGTAATTATAAATTCTAATAGGATGAAATAAACCATAATTCAGATATAATAAACTTCAATGATCTAAAAATAGAATTAAATTCTAAAAATTAATTATAAACCCCAACTGGATGGAATAAATCATAATAACAATATAAATATAAAACATTAGCATAATGATATTATTTTATCAGCATTGCGAATAAACTATGTTAGCATATGACAATTCATCGTTAGCATAAGTTATAAACCATAAATAGATGAAGAACTCTAACTAATATATTCTAATTTGATGAAATGAATAATATATAATATTCAATTAGTAACTAAAACATAAAAATTAAATCATAAAAAATAATTATAAGTCATAATTGAAATGTAATAAATCATAATAATAATAATACAAGTATGCGTAGTACGTTAACATTATGATGATCATTCATTAGTACAATAAATGCAATATGTTAGCATATAACAAATGCTTCGTCAGCATACGTAATCAACTTATCATAATGCTAACGAACCATTATTTAAAAGCTAACGAAAGTATTTTCGCGCTGGACACGAGTAAAAATTTATATTTTATATTTTTCGTCTATATTTATTTGAACAAACATATCCATGACTGATCTTGAATTAAAGAGTATGAAAAGATCTTTAATTTGGTATATTATTTGCGTTGATCCGATTTGAAACGAGTGAGTTATGGTCGTTCAAAGTTTTTAGGATTTTTTTTTTTAAAATGATGACATCAGCTTTTTTATTGAGATTGGACAATTATACCCCCGCCTCCTTCTTTTTTGCCTTGACTTGGACATTTAATCTCAGCCATTAGATCATCCAAGTGGACGGTATAAGATGAGTTCCTAGTTTCTACACCAGAAAAAAGTGTATATATATATATATATATATATATATATATATATATATATATATATACACGCGCGCGCGCATGTTTTACTTTGTTTTTGAGATGAATGGAGTACAAATTTGAAATAAAAATTAAAAATCATATTTGTATTTGAGATGAGTGAAGTGTGATATGAGAATCAATTTATATTAGTTTTTTTTATACGGAATACAGTTGTTTCCATCAAGGAAAATATCACATTTAGATAGTACCCAATTGAATTCATAATTACCTTAAATAAATAAATTGCATTACTCATTAACTATTTGCATCATAATTAAAACTGTATATATTAAAATAATATAATAATTTAATAAACAAATCGAGCTTGAACAGTAATTTCAAACTTTAAAACTTTTCAAACTCAAAATGCTCACAATCATATTCACACAAGGTTGACATAATTTAGTTTATCATAAAAAAGAAAAAAAAATACTCTGTAACACAAAATTTTGTATTTAATTTAATAAAATACAAAATAGTGTACAAATAAAATGATTTCGGATCAAATGTAATTCTTGGATAGATTTTTATATTTAATTTAATAAAACATAAAACCATGTACAAATAAAACGATTTCGGATCAAATGTAATTCTTGGATCCAATCTCTATTTCTCCTCTGATTAACCACTTCACCTTTTTTGGTGAATAACGTCTTTGAATGTGGTGAAGAACGCCTTGAATATCTGAGAGAATTTCACTTATGGAATTTCTTTTCAAATTCTTTAACTATTCAAATGAATTCTAGTGTGTATTTTCATCATTCATATGGCCTCTATTTATAGGTAGGTGTAATGAGAGACAAATTTGAAAAATTAAGGTTGAGGTGATGTCAATATTTGGACTTATCTCTATCAAATTCTTGATTTTCTGCACAGATTTGACACGTGTCGACGGTAGAGGCTACCGCACTCTTAAGGGTTGAGATTGTGCCAAGTGGCACATTAGCAATATAAATGGAAAAAATAGGTATTAAAAATAAATTAGGAAAATGACAAATTTTATGCAATATTTTATTCATTTCTGATGTGGCAACTCATGCATATGAAATCAACATCAATTCAACCCCTCAAAATGACGGTCATGTAATTATTATTCTCTCTCTCTCTCTCTCACACACACATATATATGTATTCTACTCAATTTTTATTAATGTATTATGATAATTGTTCAAATTAAAACTTAAATATAGCAAATTTAAATTAATTATAAATACATAGCAAATTTGTAATATATATATATATATATATATATATATATTCTAAACAATCTTTATTAATGTATTATGATAATTGTTCAAATTAAAAATTAAATATAATATATTTAAATTAATTTTAATACATAGCAAATTTGTAAATCTATCTATTCCTATAAAATCGAGTTCCCTCCTAATTTTTTTCCCGCCTAAGACACTTCTCTAATTCTCTTATTTAAGTAATCTACCTAATAAATACTGATGTACTTTATTAATAAAAAGCCCACTTCAAAATTGGAGCCCAAACCAATTTCAAAATTTGAAATTTAGAGCTCATTTTCAATTTCAAGCAGCCACCAAAATCGAGAAACTTCTTTATAATAACAATAACACATTAACAATATCACTTCCTCTCCAAAATTACAAATAACTTCTGAACAAAAGGGAAAAACTTGAAAATGAGTCCCTACTGTTCAAAAATTACTGTTGTAAACAAAAAACCATTGCTTCTATTCCACTTATTTTCGTTGTTGTTCACCCTTATTATTGTCAGGTTTGCTGCTGGAATTGTTGCTGGAAAAGGTTTGCTGCTGGAATTGTTGCAGGAAATCCACAAGTCCAATGTCAACAAAGTGGTCACTTTTCAATTCTTGTGCTCCAACTGCTATTTGCCGAACATCAAAGTGAGATGTGTTCGTTGTTATGGTGTACCTTCACAAAACAATAAAGAATTAAGCAGCTTCGAATGTGTATTCCATGATGAAGAGGTACTGTTTTTCATCAATATTTTACCTAATTCAGTAATTTATGGTAAACCAATCATTCACATCTAATATTTATTACATAAAACTATAAGGAACACGATTTGAGGGAACAATTTCAAGGTTTTCAATTGAAAAATTCAAATCTATATTTCAAGAGGGCATTAAAAAAGAAGTGACATTGGAGTTAATTGGGTTTCTACTTTCATAATTTAATGAGACAAAAATTTCTCTTTACACGTTTCATCCACCTTAAAGTTAAAAATAGGAGCCCAAAGGAATTTCAAAATTTCAAATTTAGAGCTCATTTTCAATTTTCAAGAATCTGCAAAATATCCAGAAACTTATTTAATATCTTTATAATAATAATATCACTTCCTCTCCAAAATTACAAATAAACTTCTTTATTGGATGGATATATATATATTATTTTAAAGCACATGTGATAGCCAAATTATGTGGCTTACATTATTTATCATTTTTTAGTAAAAATTCCCTACAAAACCAAACTAAGCCACACAATAAACATACCCAAATAACATACAAAGAGAACATCACAACAAAACTTAAGCAAGGTTTCATATTCAACAAAAAGCAAAAAAATAGCTCCAAAAATTCCCCAAAGACTTACAGAAGAAAATCATTCAGTTCCAGTAATAGAGACAACATTTTGCAGAAATCAGATTACAGTCACCTACATCAGGATTCAAGTTGCACAAGAATGAGAGTGAACATCTTCAGGTACATATGTCGGTTGTGCAGCTTTCTTGGCCTTCTTAGAAGGACCAGTTGATTCAACAGTTTTCCTCTTCTTTGTTAATGCAGCAGCAGATGGTGGAGTGGTAGACGCTCGACTTCTGGTCACAGGAGTTCTTGGAACCAACTGCACCACAACAGTAGAAGCCTTCTTTCTTGGTGTTTTCTTCTTGACTGGTGATCTTGCATCATATTGAGTAGATGCAAGCAATTTTTCCTGTTGTGGAACAGGAGTCTTCTCAGCAGATTCAGAAGATGAACTCTGAATGACTTCTTTCTCTGTCGGATCAGCAACTAAAGGCCTGTGAATGACCTTCTTCTTTCCTTTTGCAAGAGCAACAACTATGGCTTTCATTTTCAAGCTTAAGGGAATATCATCTTCCCTATCTCCATCATCACCTTCTGTAGCAGAAGTTTGAACAGGTGACTTCAGCATAACACTGGCTGGAGTCGATGTCTCAGCAGTTCTCTTCTCTGCAACATGTTTCTCAGCATGTTCAGGTACATCTGAAGGCTTAACTTGATCATCAGCAGCAGATCCCTTCTCTTTCTGAAGGGCTTGGGCAGCAGGTGCTGTGACAATCTTCTTTGCTGAAGGGGTTGTAGTCTTCTTGGATTTCTTGACTGCAGTTCCCTTTGTTCTTGCCTTCTTTCTGTTGACATCGTATGACTTTGCAGCTTCCTTCAAAAGATCATCGATTGACAGACTTTTGGTCTTTGATTTCTTTATAGAAGAAGCAATATCTTGCTCTTCTGTCTCCAAATCTTCTTCATCATCGTCTCCATGGAACGTTTCGATCAATTCTTCTGTATCTTTGCTTGAAGATTCATCCCGAAGTGCCCTCTGAACAGGTTTCTTGTATGTTGATTCACCTCGAACCTGTCTGTCAAACTCATCTTCTTCGTAGAACTAGTCTTGAGGTTTGGAATATGTAACTTTTCCATACCTCATTCTGGGCTTCACAACTTTCTTGGGATGGACAATTTTTCTTTTCGGAGCCATTGCAAATATATGGGTATATGACAAGGTGAAACAACAAGAAAATCAATGGCAAACAAGGGAGAAAACTCAGAGAATTTATCGAGAGAGAAGGGTTTTTGATTTCAGAAATTTGAAAAGTGAACGTTCTCTCTAAACGGCTAAACATATATATAAGAGAGTATTCCGTTCATGGAACAAACTCAGGTTTCCGTTAGACTAAGAAATCAGAGGGAAATTCCGAAAAATCAGAGATGACGATAGTACTTCAGAACTAGCCGTTAACAAAGATGTATGCAGAGTTTGAATCATTGATTATGTACATCTATAGGAACATTTATGGGAATGTTCAGTCCCTTTGTGCAGGAATGGTTCTTTCCTGTTGAGTGTGAAATAGTCACACTCATACCTCTCTTCTTGATTTTACTGAACCAAGCACACCCCAATGGATGCTATGAGTTTCTCAAATCGAGCTGCATCCAATCCCTTGGTGAACAAATCAGCTAGTTGATCTTCTGTCTTCATGTGTTCTATCTTTAACACTTCTTCTTCAACCAGCTCTCTGATGAAGTGATGTCTGATGTCTATATATTTGGTCCTCGAATGCTGCACTGGATTCTTTGAGATGTTGATAGCACTTATATTATCACAATACAGAATAGGAGTATCATGACTAACTTCATAGTTTTTCATCATCTGCATCATCCAGATGATCTGAGTAGAGTTGTTCCCTGCTGCAATGTATTCTGCTTCTACTGTAGATAGAGATATGCAGTTCTGCTTCTTACTGAACCAATAAACAACATTGTTTCCTAAAAAGAAACAAACACCTGAAGTGCTTTTTCTGTTATCTGGAGATCCAGCCCAATCAGCATCACAGTAAGCAATAATACTTGTGGCAGAGGTGGTCTGACCGTAGATCCTCCTTCTTTGATTACACTCATAGCTGGAATGCAACCAAAACCTTCACGCTGATATATAGCTTTCAGGATTCTTTTCGCACTAACACCAAATGCAACCCGCTCTGGTACCAATTGAAGTTCATAAACTGTGCGGTCATGTTCATCATCATGTACTTGAACATTGTTGTGAACATGTAAGGTCAGAATGTAAAAAACTTGAGCAAATAAAGAACACGAGGTTGGTAACCCTGTTCAATCAACTGATCTATGTCAGAGGGACTTATCAAGTCCGTGAGAAACAGTTTAATATTCCGTTGAATGGTTACAAAGGTTATTACATGAAGACTCCCGTCACTCGACCCCTTTTTCTACCCGATTCAACCTCTTTCACTAAACTGAATTGTGAGCTCCTCTCACAACCTAGAATCCCTCTAGTTCCCATAGAAAATCTCTCCCGAGACTTCTCTAAGTGTGTATGAAAGTGAGTTTTAAACACAGACTAGAAATACAATGATCACACCGATCAAACCTAGTCTACCCAAATACTATATGCTTCGAATGTGAAGTCTTTTAACTCTCAGGTCTTTAGTGTATTCGTAAAAATCGTGTTATCTAATCTAGTCTGATTCCCAGGCTATTTATAAACAACAACTATAACCTTAACAAGGTAATCAGAAGTCCTAATTAGACTGGGATTTAATAAGGAAACAATTTTCTTAAATAAATCAGACTTTCCTAGTTTAGATATCTTCCTTGAATAGAACTCCTTTTTTCCTTCTTGATCTTCATCACGAACAAGGCAGCTTCTATTCTGAAACATCCATCTTGAATCTGCAGCTTCAACTCCTTGAATCTAGCATGGCACGTCTCTTGTAAACTCTCTGAACAACCATGTACATGATCATGTCTCTGAACATGATTAGGTACATGTCTTGATCTTCAATTAGATTGGCAGCGGAATGTTCATAGTAATGTCCAGCACATGATCTTCAAACATGAATAACCAAAATCTTTTGTGCTCTTTTAAAAGTGCCATAATATCTAAATAGATAATGACAATCCCGAACACCTTAGTGCAAATGGCACTAACAATATGCATTGGCTACACATTGGCTACATTCCGAATTTCAAGACTAGTAATTATTATGATTGTACCGTCATATCTTTTACTTGGATTTCGTAGTCAGTACTTTTTGAAAAAGTAAATCCCCTTTTTCTAAAAGGGGATTTTGATGTGACATATATATTTTATTTTTCATTTACTTTTTTTATTATTATTTTAATGAAAACAACACATGGCACGATCTGAACGGTTGAGGGCAATACCCTTGAGGCCACGGTAGAAAATATCCTTGTCGACTTCTGATTAGTCGAGATTATCCACATATTTAAATATCAACATTTATTTATTTAATTTAAGAATTAATTCATGTGAATCCCTAAAATATAAATAAATGATATACTTTGATATTTAAATCTTTATCTCCATCTATTAAATATCAATATCTATTTATTTAATTTAGGAATTAATTTAATCAAATTCCTAAAGTACAAATAAATGATATAATTTGATATTTAATTATTAAAATGACATAATTTAATTTAGCCATTAAAATTTATCCACCTACACACTCAACTTTGACTTGAGAAGTTCCTAGTAGCTCAAATTATTTAACTACCTTTGATCAAATTACACTTTGTTGTATCCACATTTTAAATTGCGTATTATGATCAATGCTAAATTTCGAAAAACTATTAAATAACTACATTTAAGTAATATATATAAAAAAGTACATAATTAGATAATAAAATATTAAATAATTTAAATATAAAATCTCAATCTCAATAAATAAAACCATAATTTACAATTCTCATAATTTTGCATAAGCAAAACGATAATTTGTATTCTAATTATCTGAAACTAACAAACCGATGAAATATTTATAGGATTCTTGAAGATATCCTAAATCGACCAAGAAAAAGAAATAGACCAAAAGTATCCCATACCGACTAGGAAAATGAAAGAATAAAATAAAAAATAAATAACTATAATGAATTAATTAATTACTAATCAGATCAATCTTATAGCTTTGGAGGAGGCCTTCGAAGCCAAGCAGACTTCTAGGTCCAGTGGACTTCTTCGCTGACTCTATCTCATTGTCCCTCTCGATTGATCCAACGCCTTCATGCAAACCTGTCGTATCATTACCCGCCGCGTCGAAGCCTAGTGTAAAAAATTATACCAAAGTAATAATCTTTTATGTTCTTTCATTTAAGATGTTGCATTGGTATGTACATTTGGATGAATAAATGTGTATGAGAAATATAAAACTTTCGTTCTTCTTGCATATACAAGCTCTAAATCAAATTAAATTCTAAAAAAAATAAGAAAACTTAATTATGATGTAATGAATTATAATTGAGATGTAGTAAATTCTAATTGTGATGAAATAAATCTACACAAACCAAATATTACACGAATATTTTTTAGTGTTAGAATGGATGCTTTTCAATATTAGAATTGTTAGTTTTTTTTTTAATTTTTTTCAGTTAGTCATAAACTCTAATTGGATGAATGAATTCGAATTATGATGAAATAAATATTAATTGAGATGAAGTAAATTATAATTTGGACGAAATAAACCAATATAAGCTAAGTAATAGACAAATAATCTGATTGGTACTTTTCTTTATTAGTAATAATATTTTCTTCAATAGAGGTGATACTTTTATTATTGATTTTTTACCTGTAACTTGCCCGTCTGATGAAAGAGTTTGGATACAACTAATGTGCCCAAATTTCCGCGTTATAAAATCAGGTAAGAGAGAGAGAGAAAGAGAGAGATTATATTCTGTCCTGAAAAAAGTAATATACTACGAATTGATTTTACTCAACAATTCGACAAAATTAATCCAAAATCAAACGAAGTAAGTTGATCTGAAATCAAGTGAATTGACTTGATTGACAGTCTTGGATGATTTGCGAAAACCTTACAAGCTCAATACTATCTTTTGGTTTCCTTTCTCGATGTATCGAATACATATAATCCTTCTTATACTTTGAGAAGCGTCTTGGCGGGAAAAGAAGTCGTTAAAGAGGGTTTGATCTAGCGAGTAGGGGATAGTCACCAAATTGAGGTTTGGAAAGATGAGTGGATTCCAGAACTCCCTACTGGCATCATTGTTCCAAGAACTGAACCAAAGAATTTAAACATGACAGTCTCATATTTTTTTACTGTAAAAGGGAAATATGATAGACAAAAATTGAATGTGTTGTTCCAACCAGTTGAGGTAGTTGAGAATATCATCGCCGCCCCCTTAACTATCCATAGAGGACATGATCGGTGTATTTGGAGACACAATCAGAATGACACCTATGCGGTTAAGTCAGGATACATTATTGCATGCCAATTATGCTATTTTCAGTGCACCATCCCAAACTTGACAATTTATGTGGAGATGGATTCATGCATTGCAGGCTGCTTGACATACGGGATTTTTACCCTAATTCCGAGCACTTTGACGTGATTTCTTTAGTGTTTTCATCTGCGTTTTATTTACCTTTCTTTTAAATTAACTAAGTTTTATAATAAGTGCTATTTGACACGGTTTTTATGCTACAGGGTCGAAACGAGCAGAACGAGCCATCGAAGGCCAGTCAAAGGTGTCGGAGATTGATAAGGCGTGACCCGCTTACAGGTTGGGCGCGAGTGGGCATATGCTCAAGGGCTGTGAAAACCGTGGCTAAGATACGAGCAACTGGGCGCGAGTTGCACACTGGGGCGCGACCCGAGCAGCAAAGAGGAGGGCGCGAGCCGCTTATAGGTCGGGTGCTAGTGAGCGTCTATTCAAGGGCTGTGAAAGCCAGCCTTGGGGCGCGATCTGAGCAACAGAGATGCGGCGCGACCTGCTCGATCGCGCCGTTAGGTGCGAATGGACTTAGCGCGAGCTGCGAGCACATGCTATTGGGCGCGATTGGAGGCGCGATCAATCCCGACTCACGCCCTCCTCTCTATTTTTCGGACTTTTGTATTTATCTTCAATTTTGATTTTCTTTTATTCTGAATATTTTGCCCTAGTATAAAAGGGAACCTAAATTCGAAATTCTAGAGCAACCCCCTTTATTTTACCCAATTTAGACTAGAGAATTAGAATTGTTCTTGAAGACTTGAAGCTTGAGAATCAAGAGAGTTTTGAAGCTTTGTAATCCGCTTTTCGGGTTTATTCTTACCGTTATTTTATGAAATTCCTTTTTGATGTTGTTTTGTGTTGGTTTAATTATGAGTAGCTAAGCTTTTAGTTCTAGGATGTTGTGACTTGATGGTGGTAGTTTGATTAAAATGACGGGATTCATGTTTTTCTTCCATTTTCCTTCATTAATCTTGTGCAAATTTTCCTTCTCTTTGGGTTGGACACCCTTTGGGTTGAATTGATGTTGATTGTGTGTTTTTAAGAAAAGCCTATCTTCATGGGTAATTGATTTATGAAGCCAATTTATTATTCATTCGAGAGAATAACGATTAATTGGTGTTGAATTTGATTTGGTCTCAATTAAAATTTATGTAACTGTAGGGGGTGAAAATTAACAATATTATATATAATATTTTATTAATTTATATATATTTATTTAGTTTTGGAATATTATGAAATCTAAAATTAGATAAAATATTTAAATAATAAAGATATTATTATATGATAAACATCAAGAGTCTTTGGCAATAAGTAAATATATTTGAAGAGATATATATATATATATCAATATTCAAGAGCCAATGAGATCACGCCACGTCAGCCCTATATACTCATACCTACAACTATAAATAGGGGCTTCCATATCAGTTGAAAATCACTCCGGAAGTCAAAATTGAAGAGCTCAAGAAGTTGAAGAAAAATTTTCTACGAAGTTCTTTCCAACATTCAAGCCGTTCTTCACCGGAGTCATCTCAAATCCAGCATCCGATCCGGAATCAAGGTTTTGTAACCCTCCAGACGACGTTATAAAGTCCCAATATCTAAGGTGTTCTAGCAAGATTCAAGTCGTACTTCGTCATAATCACCTCAAATCCAATGTTCAATCCGGAATCAAGGTCGTCGGCCCCCAGTTAACATTATCAAGTCCAAATACCAAGTTAAAGAAGATCGAGGATATAAATCTTTCCCGAAAACTTCAAAGACCAAATTCATATATCAAGTCAAAGAAAATCGAGGACACAAATCTTCCCTGAAAGCTTCAAAGACTGTTTGAAGATCAAGTTTTGAAAAGAAGAATTAGAGAATAAATAGAGATTGGATCCATATAGATATATTTTGATCCGAAAATCATTTAAATTGTACACTATTTTGTGTTTTACCAAATTAAATACAAATTTTTGTGTTACAGTAACTTATCTCTAGAGATAGGATAATTATGTTTGGCTTAAATGTCTAAGTGTCATGAGAAAGTGCCTAGGCTAATTTTAGAAATCTTATGTGGATGAAAATACTTGTTTCAATTATTTGATGATAACTCCCTCAACTAGGATCAACACCTTAGGACCCCCTTTTATCTAAGTTTTATTTTTACAAAAAAAAATTTATGTTTTTTTCTTGTTATTTCCTTTAAAGTTTCTCGTTAAATTTTCTTGTTGTTCTCGTTCCATGTTTAGTAGTTATAAAACCTCTTTAAAAATTCGTAAAGTTTAAATAGTGAGATAAATTTGGGTGACAATACTTGCGTACTTGAAGTTTTCATTGATTCCCTGTGATCGACCTCGTTCTTCCTTGCTTTACTATGCGTTCTCTTGCAAGACGATCGAGTTTTATTTTTAAAACTTAGAAAGGAATTAAAAATTCTTGCATCACTGCTCCAAAGATCAAACATTTTATGTGGAGATGTGCTAGAGGTCTGCTACCTGTTGTAGAATTGTGGAAGAAGAATGTGGATTGTGATGGTCTTTGTAGACGTTGCGGGATGGAAGAGGAATCGATTGAACATTGCTTGTGGAGTATCTTCTCAGTTGGAAGTGAAGTCGACAGAGCGTGAAATATTCGTAAAGGGCTGGTTCGAGAGAGTGGACAAAATGGATGAACCAAAGGTGCACAGTTTGTTTGCTTATCTGCTGATTTTCTAAAACACTGAAACTCCTCTCATGAGGTCAGTTTTACCGATCTTTGCTAACTGAAGCTGATGACCTCTCCTTTTTGATCAAATTACCTACAGTTGGGCTCGGCGGAATAATAAAATCATTGCTCATGCCTCAACAAAATTAGCTATATTTCAAATTCTATTTTCTTGTCATACACTGGGCTATTCCAGTTTTTCTGTTTTCAGACTTTCCGAGTGCGGAAGGATTTTTTCTATATCATTCCCTGTTTTGGCTAAAAAAAAAAAACTATAAATCGTTATGACGACATAAAAAAATATGGGCAAAACCGACCCGGGAAACAAACCCGCCCACCCAAACACAAAAACCGATCAGAAAGCTAATCGAAAACCTATTCTCGCCCCGCCACCACCCACCGCCATGAGCAGCGCCAAACCCCGCAACTTCCGCCGCCGGTCCGGCGACGATGAAGACGACGACGCGAAGACCTCCATCACCTCCTCCACCACCAAAAGCAACGGAACCCCTTCGACCGCAAACAAACCCTCTACCACCAATAAACCCAAAAAACCTACCTCTCAGCTCTCTACCAAAAGTCTCCTTTCATTCGCCGACGACGAAGACGAAGAATCGCCGTTTTCTAGGCCGCCGCCAAAGCCGTCTTCTTCTTCTTCCGCGTCTCGCTTCGCCAAATCATCGTCGGCTCACAAGCTCAGCTCCTCAAAAGACCGAATTACCCCTCACCCTCCATCCTCATCCCTCCCCTCTAATGTCCAGCCACAAGCAGGCCTCTACACGAAAGAAGCCCTTTTAGAGCTTCAGAAGAATACTAAAACCCTCGCCGCCCCCGCTCGTAATAAACCTAAGCCCGAGCCCGAACCCGTTGTAGTGTTGAAGGGTTTGATCAAACCCGTGGTTTCGAACGAATTGGA
Organism: Perilla frutescens; assembly: GCA_026008535.1. NCBI lineage: Eukaryota > Viridiplantae > Streptophyta > Magnoliopsida > Lamiales > Lamiaceae > Perilla > Perilla frutescens. Next base: position 24,206,519 of record BRKX01000015.1, read on the forward strand.
TTCCGGAGCTAGTGGGAAAGGCCAGGATAGTGATGATGAAGAAATGCGGTTTGATCAAATGGACAAAGATTCGAGTGTTGAATCTAAATTGAAGGATATTCGGATAGGGCCGGGTTTTAGGGAGGAGAAGGAAGGGATACCAGACCAGGCGACGATAGAGGCGATTAGGGCAAAGAGGGAGAGGCTAAGGCAGGCCAGGGCTGCAGCCCCAGATTATATAGCGTTGGATGGTGGGAGTAATCATGGTGCAGCTGAAGGCTTGAGTGACGAGGAGCCAGAGTTTCAAGGGAGGATTGGATTTTTCGGTGATAAAATTGTTGGCCGTGATAAGAAGGGTGTCTTTGAGGATTTTGAGGAGAGGCCAGTGCCGAAGGAGAGGGGAATGGAAGTGGTTAGTGATGAAGAGGATGAGGAGGATAAGATGTGGGAGGAAGAGCAGGTGAGGAAAGGGTTGGGAAAGAGGCTTGATGATGGTGTTGGAAGTCAAGGAGTGAGTGCTAGTGTTAGCGGTGTAAGTAGCATTCGTCAGAGCAGTAGCTTGCAGCCTAGTTTTGGGTACCCTGGTGTAGTATCTAGTGGGACGCATCATCCTGCCCAAAATGTGGATGGCGGAGGTAGCTATAGCAGTGTTGGAGGGGCTGGTATCGACATGTTTGGTGTGGATGATATATCTATATCTCAACAGGCTGAGCTTGCTAAGAAAGCCATGAATGAGAACCTGAAGAGGATTCAGGTATGTGTTATTGATGGCTACCCTTTCTCTTTTATTCTGTTTTAAATTAATATGTTTAGGTTATTACTAGTATTTTGTAGTAGATTTATTGGGGTTTGAAATATGTGAGTGTATGTTTGTAAGTTGGGAGTTTGATCTGTTTTCTTGCTCAGGAATCTCATGCCCGAACAATGGTGTCATTGGCGAAGACAGAGGAGAATCTTTCTTCTTCGTTGCTGAATGTTACTAGCTTGGAGAATTCCTTGTCTGCCGCCGGTGAGAAGTTCCTCTTTATGCAAAAGCTTCGTGACTTTGTTTCTGTTATATGTGAGTTTTTGCAGGTATGGATTATTTGATATATAGAGTTTTGTGTCTTATAATGTTGGTTAATTCATGAACTTGCTAAACCTACTATATGCTTCTCAGTGCCTTGCCCTTGTTGCATTTTCATGGAAATGTAATTTCTGCTTCATCGTGTTCATTAAAGAGAAATCCAAATCCATTTGTCATGTTGTACTGCTGTAAACAAATACTTTTCTGCCAAAACTTTATGATGAAAATGAAACATAATGTATTATGTAAGTGGCGCAAGAGTGTGGTGAAATATTGTGAATTGGACATCCTTAAGTTTTGTGATAAAATATTGTGAATTGGACGTAACATTTCTAATATTGTTTTATGAAACAAACTTGTAACAATAGAATGGGCGTGCAGCAGCGAATTAGTTTGGGCTGTTATTTCCCTTTTGAGTTTCCATACATTATAGACCGTGCCAACTTTAAGAACTCCATTAATTGGAATAAATAAAAATATGGAGGCCAATGAAAGTTATGTCACAGAATTATTGTAAACAGCACATAAAATCACGACCTTATCTTCTTCAGTGCTCCGAATTATCTTATCTTTAACGAACTATGGTAAATAGCTCATAAAATCATCTACATTTTCTTAATGCTTGGCTTCAAGGGTTGCGTTAATAATATTATTCTTTTCATTTTTGCAGCATAAAGCTCCGTTCATTGAGGAACTTGAAGAACAAATGCAGAAGCTTCATGAAGAACGTGCAAGAGCCATTGTAGAAAGAAGAGCTGCAGATAATGATGACGAAATATCTGAGATAGAACTAGCTATCATTGCAGCACGGGCAGAACTCCGTAAAGGAAGCAGTGCAGAAAAAGTTGCAGCAGCTATCGCTGCTTCCCAGGCTGCATCTGCTAATTCAAGAGCAGCTAAAAGTGCACCAGTGGAGCTGGATGAATTTGGTAGGGATGTAAATTTGCAGAAGCGATTGGATATTACTAGAAGATCAGAAGCTCGTAAACGAAGGCGAGCCAAAGCTGATTCAAAGAGGAAGTTGGCCATGGAAAATGATAGTTCCATTCAACATATGGAAGGAGAATTCAGCACTGATGAAAGTGATAGTGAGAATAGTGCTTATGAGTCAACCCATAATCAATTACTTCAGGTTGCTGATAAAATTTTCAGTGATGCAGCTGAGGAATATTCTCAATTTTCAGTGGTGGTGGAAAGGTTTGAAAAATGGAAGAAAGGTTATGCATCAAGCTACCGCGATGCTTATATGTCCTTGAGCATACCTGCTATTTTTTCGCCCTACGTGAGGATGGAGCTTCTAAAGTGGGACCCACTTCATGAAGATGCAGATTTTATTGATATGAAATGGTATATTGTTTGCTGTTGATTATTTCCGTTTACATGGTATTAAACACTCTCATTTATGCTTGCATTTATTCATTAAACTGTCTGTGCTTTCTGAATTTTGTAGGCACTCGTTGCTCTTCAATTATGGTGTTCCAGAAGATGATGGAATGAATGGAGAGGATACTGATACTGATGCAAATCTTATTCCTGAATTGGTTGAAAAACTTGCAATTCCTATTCTGCACCATCAGTTAGCCTTTTGTTGGGACATTCTTAGTACCCGTGAAACAAGATATGCTGTTTCTGCTATGAATTTGGTCATCAGATATGTAGATACCTCCAGTTCGGCTCTTGGGAAATTGGTAGCTGTGCTTCGTGATCGTCTCACCAACGCCGTGACTGATTTGATGGTAATGTTTCTAAACATTGTTACTGGGTTTATATTCCCATCCCGTTCTAGTTCAAGTCGGTGTGCTCTGAGTCTCTGACACTATCATATAAAAATATGCTAATTACATTTTCTGCCTCATGATTTGTATAGGTCCCCACTTGGAGCCCTCTTGAAGTGAAGGTTGTACCTGATGCAGCACGAGTTGCAGCATATAGGTTTGGGACCTCTGTTCGTTTGTTGAGGAACATATGCTTGTGGAATAATGTTCTATCCATGCCTGTCCTTGAGAAGATTGCACTTGATGAACTTTTATGTGGCAAGATTCTTCCTCATCTACACAGCATACAAACAAACGTCCATGAAGCAATTTTACGAACAGAGAGGGTCATTGCTTCACTCTATGATGTCTGGACAGGTCCTAGTGTTACAGGGGATCAGAGGTATGGATGGCTTCATATCTCATAAACTTGCTTATTTGTTCTGTAGCTCATTCCCGATGATAGATAGAGTGGGGACTGATTAGTTTATATGGACTCTGATGTTAATGCCTGATGTTTTTTGCATTATCTGGTTGCATGTTAGTGAGTTATGTGGGGTCTTGAATTGAGCTTGAATAATTCATGTGAAATTGTGAATAAGTAATATATATATCTGAAGAGTTGTAAATTGTGGTTGAATGCAGTAGGAAAGTGCAGCCTTTGGTGGACTACTTGCTGTTGGTGGGGAAGACACTGGAGAGAAAGCACGTTACCGGTGGCATGGAGAGTGAAACTGGAAAATTGGTTAGAAGATTGAAGAAAATGCTGGTGGAAATGAACCAGTATGATCATGCTAGATTGTTATCAAGAACCTTCAATCTCAAGGAGGCTCTTTGATCAAAGATACTGTACAATTTTGATGAGTTTGCGTTTTTATTCTATTGTCTGTTTGGTTTTATATATGATGCTCTATGCATTGGCTTCATTGTCTGCCACTACGCCGTATCCTCAACATCAACTACAACTATGCTCTAACCCCCTCTGACAAATCTTGTAATCTCTCTCTCTCTCTCTCTCTCTCTCTCTCTCTCTCTCTCTCTCTCTCTCTCTCTCTCTGGTAAGGGTACAATTAGGAGGATGCCATAACCTATTTTTATTCCATTTTAATGATTTGAACTTCTGGCAGTTGATTGAAAAAAAATCAAACCTACTAGTAGAATATTTGGGGATTTGGATTGACACACTTGTTACTTGATTATCCAGTTGATTCTAAATCCTTGCACACAAGCCCCATGGATTTTAGAACGAATTAGTTGCGGCCGGATGTTGAATTCATTGAAATTCTATCATTCTCAAGGACAATATTACTTACAGTAATGAGTATTTAATTAGGACAACTCAAAATAATAATTAGGATTATATAAATAGGACGGAGGGTGTACATGATATTCATTACAATGGAATTGACCTACTATATGCATATAGGTAATATAATTTTTTGATTAATAAGTACTTCACCCGAAGAGGAAAACTCGTTCAAAGGCAATGGATTTCGCCAAAAAGTTAACGAACCCTAGTCTACTTACCATGTCTACACACAGTATATATACACGTGTTTCTAACTTTCTATGTATGTATATATCCATATAGTACTACTTTCACACTTAACTAATCATGCCACATTATTAATTTATGGGTTAATTCCAGAATTTAAGACAATATTTGCACCATTTCACAATTTTTGCACAATGTTTAAAATTTTATAATTCATATCACAATCTTTAATATTTTTACAATTGTAACATCTCCAATATTAATTTAACATAAAACGACATTTTATGGAGATGAAACTAATGGAGAATCTTTCTGTATATATAGTGAATCTATATAACGAGCTCGTTTAGGTAGTCGAAAATAGCAGTAAACTTGGATTACAAATTGGACACATATGATAATTATATTTGCTAGATGAATATTAGGGATATTATAATTGTAAAAATATTAAAGGTTGTAATATGAATTGTAAATTTTTAAATATTGTGCAAAAAATACAAAATGGTGCAAACATTGTGTTAAATTCTGCAATTACCTTTAATTTTTAAAAAAAGTTATTGACTTGATACGATCTATCTGTGAAAAAATTCTATTGTATCCATATGAGTACCCTACTTTCAGACTACTCATGCCACAACATTAATTTTTTTCAAAGTTACTGACATGGTATGATCTCTGTAGATGGTACACAAAGAGGAGGGTATAATTTATCTATCTTTTACCTAAAACACATAAATAGTACATATAGTGCATTTATATATTGAAATGGATGATAGAAATTCCATTATAGATAATTTAACTATTTGACATAAATAATTTTCTTTTATAGATGTGACGTTTGTGTATATTGATAAATCTATTTATTTCGTATTTTTTGGATCTTCTAGTCTGTATAAATGTTCTTTTTAGTGTCTTTTTTAGTCAGAAAAGAACCAGAGAGGTGATTGGGTATTATAAGAGTTAAATCTGGTAAAAGAGGCATTTTGTCTACAGTTTTTAATGAAATCGACGCTCAAATGGCACTTGGGAACTTCTTCAGTGAGATCCGAACTAGAGGGAAGCAATATGACCATATCAAACAAGGATCAAACTGACTAGATGATGTCGTGCCCATAATACTCGTGCAGATTCGAGCAAGGCAGCAGAAAAGGCATACATAAAAAAACGGAGGACTGTTAAGAATGGATAAAGCCGCTGGAGATTAATCAAGGCTAGTGACTATTGGGGAAGATAAGGCTATCTGGAGATGAGATCTCAATCATCAACTGGAGATAAAGCCAATCCCTGAAGTCTCGGGACTAAGGCATAACTGTTATAAAGATAAGCTTTATCCAAGCAGGATTATTCGGGCACAAGAAATACAGGAGAAAGTTGAAGACCCCGCCTATGGGGTAATTTGAATTTGAATGTGGCCTTATTTAAACTAGTTTTATTTTGGAAACAACACACTTCAACTACTACATTCTCTGCATTTTATTTTCTGCACTTTAGTTCCATTTTAAAACTGCTTCGGTAGCAAGAACAATCTCAGGCCTTATGCCCACAGGATGTAGGATTGCTTTTGATGTTCAATGTTGGTATTGAGCAAGTTATATTTCAATTCCAGTAAGTTGGTTTTTATCATATATTTAATTTATGCATTTTCAATTCTATCTAGCATGAGTAGCTAGATCATTTGACGAATCCAAATTCTCTCGTATTTTTGTGTCTTTTTCGTTCTTTTGTCCTTTATTTTTCTCATTTTGAGTCGGAAAGGGCTAGCTTGGGCACAAGCGGGGCAAGAGGGAACATAATCACACATGGAGGGCTTTTGGATGCCAATGATACCAAGATGGGCAATGACTTCTCAAAGGAAAGCTCTCTTTCGAGTCTGGTAAAAATGTCCACCATTCCAGTAATGCTGAAGGAAAAGTTCGTGATCGTGCCAACACCAAACCGAGGGTGATTATAGAAGAGGAAGAAGAGAGTGAGCACAAGATCAACATTGCCAGCTGAGGCAGGAATAGTGCACCCGAGTCACCGAGGGCAAGTGGAGCTATTTATGGCAAGTCTGACCGCATCCCCAAAATCCTGGAGACGGATTAACTGTCTAAGGAAGGTTAGGTCTCAGCGATCTAGGACGTGATGAGTAAAGATTCTGCGGACAAGATCTTCTAAATAAGAGAAGAATCTGCTAGATATGTAAAGTCGTGGGCACAACGATTTGCAGATCAAGCTGAAGATCCCCTGACTTGTGGAGGAAGTTGACTTGTGTTTTGTATTCCTATATAAGCTAGTTCATGGCAGATGCCAAACGCATAATTTGATACTCTCGTACCTTTACATTTTCTGCATTTTACTTTTTTGTTCAAAATAATCCTGGGCCTTATGCCCTCATGCCCTCTTGCTATTAGGTCTATGTTTATGTTCTTAAATCCAACGTTGGTATTGAATCTTTTTTACTTTTAATATAAGTAAGTTTCTTTCGTTTCAATTATGTCTTTCATTTCTCATTTTTATTATTATTCCAAGTCTAGCAGAGCGGCTAGACTCTTTATTCCGAATTGAATAAAGATGAAAATTTAACGAACATGTAAAGAATCGTGAGGCTTAATGGGTATAAAACTTTGTGAAATTGGTTCCGTCGTATAATCATTTTCTTTGTTGCATTAAAGTGGGCTAAGCTAGTTAATCTTGACTGATCATTCGTTAATTAGAATTGTATTCACTACCTCTATAAATGATCAATGAATTGTTATTGTGTGTTGATCGTAAAGAAATGTGATATATCACGGGTACTGTGGGCAAATTGAGAGATCGGTGTCTACAATAAATCTGAGTCTGTCTATGGCATAAAATGACTTTGTTGCTTACAATCAATTGAGAGATCGGGATTTGGCAACATGTTTGAGGCTAGGGAAAGAGAGATCACCTTTAGTCTAAACTGAAATTATAGATTGGGCACGTAAAGAGAGATCCAGTGCATTTAACAAGATAACTAATTTCACATAAATAATCAGTGTGCCCATGATCGGTTTAAATGTTTGTTAAGTTCGAATCAACATTCAAATCCGGAATACTTTACTATTAATATTTTCTTTATTTTTCTTTAGTTGTTTTATTTTATTTTACAGTCTTTACAATTGAAGTACGGAGACCACAACACAACCCTCAAACTTTTGGAATTCGTCACATTGTAAAATAGGATTTGCAGCTCCTCGTGGGATCAACTCTTACTCACGTTCACTGGTTACGCCTGTATTGGGCATAAGGATAAGTCTCTCTTGAGATTTATTCTAACCGTAAAATGACCACACGCCATCCTTATTCCGGGGTTTTAATGATGTATAGAGGTTTAAAACACACTAAAGTACTCGTGAGGCCTTGTGGGCATAATACTGCATGAATTAGTTTATGCCGAGTTTTATACTTGTTCTATGTGAGTGTGTGTTAAATATGACTATTTTGGCTGATGACTATTTAGTTATAATGGACAGGCCAGAGTTAAGCGGATAATGAATCATGACTGTGTTTTAATTTAATAGTAACTGGGAACTTGGTTGATTGTTATGGGCACATGAGGAATCAATAAACACAACAAATTTGGGTTCGTCTAAGGTACAAGGCTGCTTGTTTACTTAATTATATCTCTTAGGGTAACTGAAAGATGAGTGATAGGTTCGGGGTTTGATCGAAGAGAAATCACTTTTAAACCTAAAATGAAAGGATAAATAAAGAGACGTAGTGAGGAATTCGGTCTCCATAACTGAGTGATTTAATTGTGTAGGAAAACCGTTGTGCTCATAATTGAGTGAGTATGATTTAAACTGAAATCTAGTTCAAATTCTGAAAACTTTTGTTATTTGATATTCATTTACTTACTTTTGCAAATTTATATTCCAGTTGAGTGACAACATAATCCACACCCTCTTTTTGTGATTGGTGACTAAAAGTTAGATTGCATCACTCTGTGTGATCGATTATTACTCACAGCTAGCTATACTCTCTGTGGGCGCACATGAGAATATAAATTTATTTTGATCGTAAAATGACCGTGTATTAATATATATATATTAATGAAGTTGGATTACGACTCTCACTAATTAAAAAACATAGGAATCGAAAAATGAAACATTAATATTTAAAATAGGCAAACACTTCCATGCAATGGATGTAAATAACCCTATTTCAGACGGGTCGGGTTAAACCCGCGCTTTGACTCGGTCAACGCGAGTCAACCCGCAAAAAAGTAGAAAAAAACGGTTAAATGAGTATCAACCATCTCACTAAAAAGTATCACCAAAAATTCGAAAAGTATCATCTGTATCCTTAAAAAGTAAGAGGTCTGCTAGTTATTTTATACTTGTTTATGTAGTTCAAATTGTGATTTTTCCCATTCGAATTAATTTTTAGAGCTTAGTACGTAGTTTAGAGTTTTTTTAGGGTTCATGAGTTTTTAAAGGGTTCATGAGTTTTTAAAGGGTTCATGTTTTTTAGGGGTTTTTTTTAGGGTTCATGGTTTTTTAGGGGGGGTTTTTTAGTTTTTTTAGGGTATATTTTGTGTTTTTTAGAGTTTTTTGGGGGGGTGTTTTTAGGGGTTTATTTTGTGTTTTTTAGGATTTTTGGGGTGTTTTTAGGGGTTTATTTTGTTTTTTAGGGTTTTTTTAGGGGGGGGGGGGGGTTAGGGGTTTATTTTGTTTTTTTAGGGTTTTTGGGGGGTGTTTTTAGGGTTTTATTTTGTGTTTTTTAGGATTTGGGGGGGGGGGGATTTTTTAGGGGTTTATTTTGTTTTTTAGGGTTTTTAGGGGGGGGTGTTTTTAGGGGTTTATTTTGTGTTTTTTAGGGTTTTTTTTGGGTGAAATCGGATAAAAAAAATGAAAAAAAAACTCAAAAAAACTGCCCAGAAGAAAAAAAAAAAAAATTGACGGGCGCGTGGGCGCGCGTTGACCCACGCGCCGTCTAAAATAACACTATTTGCGGCAGTGCCGCATGGAAGTCCAGCTCGTTAAAATATAAAGGTATGCATGATATATGTGAGAATCGCTATCTTTTCCGTACGTATGTTGACATTCACTGACAACTATCCAGTGTATGTAATTATGTATTCACTATTCTTATTCTACATTTACATTATGATATTTTCTCCGTTTCTGAATAGGTGTCATTATGAATGAATCCACATATATTAATAAAAATATTTATAATTAAATAATGAAATAATCTTATACACCTTTATGTGAATACATTAATTAATGAGTGAAATATGATTGTTTGAATGCATTAAATGAGGGATAAATATGAGAAAAACCCGTGATTGTGAACACCACGATTTATACATTTTATTGATGAATATATTTAGATGTTGACGGATCTAAAATTAGGTTTTGACTGTTAACAGGTTGAAGTGTGTTCACCAAGGTTAATGTTCACATTTATCGGTTAAATATTAAATTAAGATGTGTTAAAAGATTCATATCATTTATCAACGCACTTTCATAATAACATAAAATTGCTGAAAATATTTTCTTAAGAAAATATTAGAAAACAATTTCCAAATTCAGTTTGATTACTTTAACATTTCCTCATAAAAGAATATTATTTAAAGAATAAAAATTAGGACTAGTAAAGTTGTTTAGTTTTAACTTTATTTTCTGTTTCGTTTTCCCTTTTTCCGTTACATGATAGTAGTTATTAATTAGCTCTTCCATCTCTTGAGTTGATATTTCTTCTTCCACATGAGAGTTTCTTTCACCCTACCTAGGGATGACAATTCTACCCGCACGGTACCCGTTCTTAATGGGACGGTGTTGGGATAAAAAAATTGGGTATGAAACAGGGGTGTGAGGGTATCAATTTTAATACCCGAGTCGGGTTCGGGAAGGAGGGTGGGGGGAATAGAATCCTAAACCGCCTCGATTTAATATAATTCATAATTAATATAGATTTTAAAATTATAATATAGTTTATCCTTAAGACTTTAATACTTGATTTTTCAATCTTTAAAAATAAAAAAAAAATATATATTTAAAATTATATATTTAATAAATATAAAATTTCATTCTTGATTTTTTTAATTTTTAAAAATAAATAATATATAACGGGTACCCGATGGGTACCTTTCCCATCGGATAATCCCCGCCCCGCCCCTATTTAAACGGGGATGGGGGCAGGTATGAGGGTTAGTTTAGTATACGGGCCGGTATGGGAGTGGGGGAGCAATAATACTCGACTCCACCCCTCCCCGTTTACATCCCTAATCCCGCCGGATATTTTGATTTGATAATCTAGAATGAGAAGCACTTGTGTGCACTAGGTGCACCATCAAGCGCATTGACCGGATCAACACGTTGACCGGTCAACGCCGGAAAAGGCGCGTTGACCTAGTCAACTCAAAATCAGTATCAACTGTAACATTAAAAAGTATCACTCAAAAGCCCAAAAGTATCACCTGTATCCTTAAAAAGTATAGGTCAAAATAAATAAATAAATAAAAACCCTCAAAATCAGTATCAACCGTAATACTAAAAAGTATCACTCAAAATTCAAAAGTATCATTTGTATTCTTAAAAAGTATCACCTACTTTACCATTTTTCTTTTTTGCGGGTTGACCAGGTCAACGCGCGTTGACCGGTGTTTGACCCGATCAAATACGTTGACCGTCTGATATAAGCTTATATACATCTAGTGTATGTAAGTTTTTGCCATCTAGAATTTATTGGGGGAATTGTTCTCATTAAATTTGCAAATAAAGTCCCTTATGACTTGGGAGTATGCATTTTCTTATTGTTCTCCTTTGCAAGTGCAAATAACCGACTTTCCAATCGAGATTTACACCCTTACGTTCGGTATGAGATTTTCATTGCACTATTTGTATTTTTTTTTTGTTACATTTTTAAATTATGAATTTTTTTATATTTTTTTCAATTTTAATTTTGTGCATTTTAGCTTAATTTTATAATTGTTTATTCAAGTTTATATCATCCAATTGGAGTTTATGGATATGTATTTTAGTATTTAATTTTTACTTTTCAATTAATAATTCATCATTATAGATGTATAGTTAATTATTTCATAATTATAATTAATAATATTTTTAATCTTTTTTTGTTGATTATGGTTAATTATGTTATAATAATTTTTATTTTATAATAAATATTATTAAAATCATACATTCGAGGTGAAACATAAAATGAAACACAAAGACGTGCGTGCAACAGAAAATTTGAACCATATTCATTCAGTTTTGGAATTTCAAAAGATCACATTTTACTTGCTTTTTCTTTCTTTCTTCCTATTTAATTAATGAAATCTCATTTAACTTGGCAAAACATTTAAAAATAAAAAATTAAAACCAGTGAATAGCTTAGAATGATTATAAAGTATAGCGCAATTACTCTGAGATGGGATCGGCATTAAAATTAATGGTCATTACCACAAATTAAAGAGTGCAACTAAAAATCTTGCACTTGGAATCTTGGATAGCAAATTAAGCTCGACCTAAAGGGTCAACAATACATACATTTGATGACCACATTAAAAAAACCATAAAATAATATATACTATACACCTCACAAGCTCCTGTCACGCTAACAAAAAAGAAAACACAATTCATATATATATCATCATCATCCACCACAATTAATTAATGGATATTAATATATAGGACACTAGAGCTGGAAGCCATAAACATCACAAACACTGATCTTGAATGAGGTGGCGGCGGCGGCAGCGTGGTGGTGAAAGCATGCCGTCGTGGCGGCGGATCGAGTTAGACTGCATTCCAGCATGAAGAAAAGCAAGAAACCTGTCCGAAAATCTAAGGTTTCTATAATAGGTTGTGATCTAACACACCTCTAAACACGAAAAAGATCTCTCTAAGCTCATTCTGCTCTTTATTTCCCCACATTCCAACTATATATGATATGATATATTCTACCAAGTTGCAGTGTGATTGGAACTCTCTCTCAACAACCATAATCCACTCCTGTCAGCCGTCTCTCTCTCTCTCTCTCTCTCTCTCTCTCTCTCCATTCCACACTATGTATACCTCCCCCACACCCAACATTTGTATACTCGATCAGTGCCTAATTAAAAAGAAAAACCCCAAAACCCCAAAAACCACACAAACGTAACAAGGTAAACAAAACCTAGGAATATATATATTTAGTTAATACGAAATATTTAATAGAAAAATTAAAGATCGAAATGATCTTCAAAGAGACCTGTAGTGATCAAGAATATTATTATTGGCGTTGGTTGTTCTTTGCCTCTTGACACTCCCCGAAGCTGAATCCTCGCCGTTGGATTTGTCCATCACAGATTTAAGGGCTTCTCGAATTGAGGTTACAGAGTAGTGGTCATCGCCGACGTCGTCATCACCGTTAAAGCCGTTAGTCTCTTCGTCTCCGGTAATGAAGAGAACATTCCTGACTCTTCCCCCAATAGTTGTGATTTCGGCTCTCAACGTTTTTAGTTTCAATGCTTTGAGAGTCTTGATGAGTTCCGGCAAGAGATCTGACCTATCCTCGCAGCAAATCGAAGCTTTGATCACCCATTTTCCATCTTCATCCGATGCATTATCCACCGTCAGTTCGTCCATTTCTGTCGGAACTGGGCTCGTTTCTGCTATTACCGAAGTTTGCCGTTTTAGCTCATTCACATGTTGGATTACTTCTGCTAGCAACGAAGCTTTGTCGGTCTGAAGCAATTCAAAAAATTAAATAAATCGCTATATATAAATCAATTTTATTGTGGTGATACTCATGATTATAGATGGAAACAAGAAATCTTTTAGCTAGGTTTAATTAAGGCTAGCATGCAATGTAATTAATTATTTTTTGGGTTTGGGTTTGGGAGAGTAGGCGTGGGAGTAATAGTGTCTGAAAATGAGGCCAATTCTGACAAGAATGCTTCTTTGTCTGTCTTTTTTGATTCTCTTACAACCTCTCTACTTCAAATTTTTGACTGCAAATTGGGTAAGAATTTTCCATGGAAGCTTTTCAGCAGCTCCATGGTTTCACTTTTCTCTTACATTCGACCGATATTAACGCTACCACATACCCTTTTTCGCCCCCATTTTTTTCCTTCCTCGAAATTACCACTGGGAATCACATTCTATTTATAAAATAAATGAATAAATAAATCTCAAAATCAGATATACATGGATTTGAAATACATAATAATGATTCATGTCATGGGATTACTACTGTACATGTTTTATTATGTCAACTTACTTTGGTGGTGCTGGGGAGCAAGCTTCGGAGCTTAGCAAAGTGATTATTGATTCTCTCTCTACGTCTTCTCTCAGCTTCGCTGTGGCTTTTGGAGGCGGCGAGTGCCTTCGCATCCATGATTTCTTGAGCGCTGAGTTTCTGCAGCTCGGCCTGGAGGCCGAAAGTGGCGGAGGAGCCGTCGTACCCGAACTGCCTCCTGTTGAACAAGGCGCCGTAGGACGGCGGACCCGCGGCGGCGAGGAGAAATGGGTCGTGGTCGCGCGGCGAGAAATGGACCGGAGGGAGCGTCCACGGTAGGATTTGTGAGACGTCGGGAAAAGTTAGAGTGGAACCTCCGCCGCCATCACCCCCCAATCCCATGCCCATATATCCATCGCCACTGTTTTGTTGCTGCATCTGCAAAATTGATCCACAATTTTTAGAAACCCTTGTTCTAATTTGAAATATATATAATATATATCAAATGAAAATTGTATTAAATTCATAGTTAGAGAGAAAGATTAGGGTTGTTTGATGATGATGGTGGCATATATATTCTTGTTTTACACATAAATTAAAGAAGAAAAAAGATATCGAAGGGATGATTCTAGTGGTTGTTAGAATAATAATAACAATAAAAAAGGCGATATGTTTTTGATAGAATATTGAAACAGAAAAAAAGGGAGCAAAGAGACAGTAGTATGTACCTTTGTTTATTTTGGCGGACTAATAATTAAAAAGCTAGATAGATAAATTTTTCTTCTTCTTCTTCTTCTTCTTCTTCTTCTTCTTCTTCTTCTTCTTCTTTGAGGTTGAAATTAAGTAGTGGAGATTTTGGTAGTGAAGAGTGGGATGTGAGTTAGGAACCCTCAGCTCCTCTCCTTTTATCCTTGCATCAAATGATAACTTTCCTATGAATTCCACATCCTTTAATTTAATTTGTTCCTATTTTTTGGTTTTATTTCAATTAATTAATATATATGTATATATATAGTGTACTGGCCCCTCCACTCTCCTACAAGTCTACAACGTACATATATAGAGTTTGTGACACTACTGTTACTCTTCCTGCCTTTCTTCTTACGGCACTCTCTTTTCTCTCTCTAACTGCATATATATTATCCATTTCTGTAGCTATCTTTCACACCGCACCACTTTTTTCACATTCACTTCGGCACTTCCACATATAATATATATATATATATATATATATATATACATACAACCTTTAACTATAGTCTATATATGAATCTATAACTAATACATGTTGCTTAGTGATTGGGTGAAAACCTATAAACTTGCATATATATAGTAATTATTGTCCCTGCTGCTGCTACAGCCGCTGCCGCCTTAGAGAGAGAGAGAGACAGCGAACAGAAAACACACAGATTGTCGAGATAAGAATATATAGATAAATAATAAAAACCGTTTAATACAGTATAGTTAGTAGTTAGTGTGCGTAGACTGTGAATTGTGATGATTAAAAAAAACAAAGGAGAAGAAGATAGAGGGTAAATGAGGGAGGTTTTTGTTGGTTGGGTACAATGGTCAAGCTTGGCCACGTTGTTCCATAATATACACTTTGTGTATACCGTAGCTATTTCCACGCCAAACCTTTCTGCTTGTTCAAGGCCCATGTAATCATTGTGTCTTGGGGCGCACTCCTCCCTCCCACCCCCTATACTATACCACCCCACCACTCATACTCATACTCATGAGAGAGAAAGTTCTAGAGAGAGACTCTCAGACAGAGATGATCTCTTTATTAATGTATGCATACAGTTTCTGTCCCTCTATATGCATTAGTCTCCTCCGTTTCAGCTGCTTATTTATATATATTCATCTCATTCAATTAATTAATATCCTTAAACTTCAAATGCTTAATTTAAATCTATTAATTAAACCTCAGACTTGAATCCCGAGTTGTGCATTTTTAACCGAGATTATGAATCCCTCCAAAAAAAATATTAAAAAATATCGAGTCCAAAAATGAGGTTAGATGTGAATTCGTGATCACAAAAATTAAAACTACAATTTAAAACTCAAAAGAATCGTGTATTTCAATTCATTTGTAATTTTTAAATTTTTGTTATTAAATTTAAGTGTTAATAGGGGTAAATAGCCATTATCACTTAGTAAATAATATAAATAGCCAGTTTTTAAAAAAATAATGTATCTAGCCTTTTAGGATGTAAATATACATCAATACCCTTACTTCCATATAAATAATTTTTGAATATAATGTATTTTTAACATTATTATTTCCTAAAATAAAAATATCCTAATATATTTAAAAACAAATCAAATTTAGAATAATCTAACATATTTAAAAACAAATTAGATTCATAGTAATATTTTATCAAACTTGATATTTTCTCGCTCAACATATTTTCTCGCTGATTCTTGCCTCCCATTCTCATATTTGTCTCCAACTCTATTCCAAACACCTTCATGAGCAACAATAATATGTGTTCGGCTCATCTACAATCACCAAATTACGAATAATAAATGACATGTTATAGCAACGCCTATAAATAAGATTCATACACAAGTAGGAATATTATATACTGGTGTTTAAATCGAAATTATAATGCAACACGAGTACATGAGTGCTACGACACGAGTAATTTAAGTCATGTTATCGTGCATTGGTTAAATATTCAAGCTACACGAGTACACGAATAGTTCAATATAACAGTTCAATACACGAGAATACGCATATGCTCATTCGTGTACTCGTGTAGAATTTGAATATTAACTTGAAACACGACTGCATTAGTATATTTATTCGTGTATTCGTGCACTACTTCAAAAATTTATAGATACACACGAATTCATTATTCTGCTAATTCGTGTAATCGTGCAACAGTAAAAAATGGATATTCCACACGTTACAAATAAATTGGTGCACGATTCTACTCCAATACTCGTGTGCCGAAGGAAATCGATTCGTGCTCCAAAGAACATTCAATTCTTCCACACGAAGGAATCCCTAATATTTGACTTTGCATCAGATAATTTATCGCTGCAACGGTGATTACAGAGATGAAAAATCGTGATAATCTTCAAAAATCATAGCTTCTGACCTTCGCTAATGGTAGTTTTGTTGGAAATGATAAAACAACGTTTGAAAAGGAGAGAGGCGAGTGAGAGAGAGAACGACGGTTATAGATTGAAGAGAGATAAAATCAGATCTTTTTTCTCCAAATCTTATTGATATATGAATATTATATATATATATATATATAATATTTTTTAATATTAAATATGAAAGTAAGGGTATTATAGTACCTTTTTTTTTTCAAAATGGCTAGATACATTATTTTTTTAAAAAGTGGCTATTTACATGATTTACTAAGTCAAAATGGCTATTTAAAAATTTTGCTCTAAATTTAATATATAATTAATGAAACTAAAAAATCAAATTATATAATATATATATTTTGCATTTGAGGTGATAATTTTAATTGCTCATATAATAAATTGATAGCGTTTATCTTTGTTATTCCGAATTGATAGTTGGTATACATATCTTTCAGACATTTAAATCCATAACTTTAATTAAAAACTTAGAATCGTGGATCACAATTATTACTGTATTAATTCATTTATACTCATGCCATTTACTTGCTAATTTATTTGGTATATATATGGAAAAAAGGAAACTGCATTCCAGCTACAAATATACAATAAAATTATGCAAGTCTGTTTCTTGGGCTAGCTTTGGAAATACAAATGCAACTGGCAAATTTTAATGCCTTTTCTTAGGCACCACTATTTACTGCATCTATATATTTTCTTGTCCTTTTATAGAGTGTTATAATTTAACTAGGAAAGTGACTGCTGTAGAGTTCCCATTTCTTATATATTTTATAATTTTATTTATTTATATTGCTCAATATTCTTTCTTAATCCATTTACCACAGCAGTTTATAGATATTCATTTCGGAATCTTCGAGTTCGACCGATTCCAAGGAATAGACATGAGAATTAATGCATGCACAATCGAAGTTTGACAAATTAAAATATACTTTATCCTATACTGACTCTGATTTAGTGCAGTAATTAATTTCTTGATCTAACCTAATTAATTTATGGATTCTTCTTTGGAATCTAAAACATTCAATAATCATAGGGGATCCTAATGATTTGGTGGCTTGGGTCGACATGAAAAATGAGGTTTTGATTTTTCATTTTATATATAATTTAATTAAAATAAATTGAGCAATATACACCATATGCAAAATATGTATTCATGATTCTAAGAAAATAATATATGAAATATTTGAAATTATTAATTAAATCAAATTAACAAAATTGAAATTATTTATACAAATACAGAAAACAAAACAATATACAAATAAATTATTCATTGTTTGCTCCAAAGTCCCGCAATATTCCCCGTTGGCTTGGTTTTAGGATGTCAAATTGAAAAGGAAAAAACAGAAAAGAAAAGGTGGGCAGCAATTCCGTTTAATATTCTTCTACTGTTTAATATTTTTATACTGCGTGCAACTGTTTTAACTTTTAATATAGATAGGTTTAGAATTAAATAATAATAAAAAATTATTATGAATGACGACCATTAATCGCCTCTTATAATATTATAATAATAAGAAAATGTTCAATTAGAATTAAATAATAAAAATATTTTTTTATTATGAATTGAATGAAGAGATTAGACACCTCGTATAATATTACAATAATGAGAAAATGTGCAAAAAAAAAGAGAACACTCACATGATTGATTATGTATGATTTAAAAAAAATAGATCTGATTATCTATGATTCTAAAATTGTTATGTTTTGGATAATTACTTTTATATTTTTAATCTCTTATTCAAATTAAATATTTATATAATAATTTATATTTATTTCATTTGATTTAAAACGTCTTCAAATTAATAAAATAAAAAACTCAAAAGAAAAACTAACGATGGACGACCTTTTTAACGACGAAATATATCGGTCATTAGTAGTTAACGAAAGATTTAACGACGGACTGGTCCGTCGTTAAAAAGTGTACGCGACAGAAACAGGGACCGATTTAACGATGGACGGATCCGTCATTAGATCTATCGTTAACCTCTAACGACCGAATAAATCCGTCGTTAAATCTATTGTCGACCACATGTTTAACGACGGACCTATTCCATCGTTAGTCGATTCTAACGACGGAATTCAGAGATTTAACGACGGAATAGTTTGTCGCTATACCGCGATTTTTTTATAGTGCATGCATATTCGAACTCATGTAGTCTTAACCTATATCACAAATCATTACAACTAGATCAACTTCCTATTTGATGTATTTTTTCAAATATATATGTACATGTATATATTATTATTGAAAAAATTGGGACCCATAAATTTTCATATTTTTTGGGGGTGTGATCGAGGCGACGACTCACTTGCCTCATATAAAAAAGGGCCCCGACTGCATGTGATTCACGAGATGTTATAATTTTTCAATGTACACAAGATTAGAGTTACTCAGACCGCACAAACAAGTACAATACTTTATTTTCTTCAATTAATAATAATGATGTTATATATATATATTATCCTTCCGTTTCAGAATAAGTGTTATTTTAACACTTTAATTTTATTTCATAAAGAATGTGAGTTTACACATTCTAGATGAAAAAATCGTATTTTTCTCCGATTAACCTTTATTTAATATATTTAAACATCCCCTTATATATTGACTCATTTAATATATTCACATAAATGTGTGTTTAATAATTTGATTACTTTATTAATATGTATATATTATTACAAAATGACAACTATTTTGAAAGGAGGGATCGAGTAGTGTTGATATAATTTTCTAATTAAATCTCATGTTTCTAATTAAATATTTTCTAACTCAAAATATATGTTGTTTTAGAGTTTTACACATAATTTCCCTCTCTTTTGAGCCCATATTAAAATATATTTTCCTAATAAATTCATATTTCTCCCTAAGTAATAAATGTAGGGTTAAAATTGAGAAATAGTACGTAAAAATATATTAAATTACAAATATTTTGAAACAAATTAAAAACTATAAAACAATATATATATATATATTGACATGGAGAAAGTATATACATATTAAAGCATATATAAATATATATACTGTATTAATTTGGGGGGAAAATGAATATTTTGAAGAGTGATGTATTTATGTTTTGATATATTTTACAAAATGAATCGGGGAAAAAACTTCGAAGGAACTATCAAACACCAGTTGCTTAGTCTACATATTGGAAGGGAAAAAAAAAGGTAAATAAAAATGGATAAGATGTACGAAAAAGATGCCAATAGTAAAAACTAAAAGGTGAATTTCATGGAAAAGTCTTCCGCTCCCACACGAGTCAGAGTATTTTATTTTTATTTTAAAAGAAAATAATTCACGCAGCTGATTAAAGTTAAATCGATGATCATTAAGCCTAGTGAAATTATAATTCTCTTTTTGTAGCACCATAATTGAATTGACTACGTTTGTCTCTCCAGGCCGAGAGACGGATGACTATTAAGGGTAAATTAAAATTTAATTCCCCAAACCTTTGATTAATATTTTAAAAAATTGAAAAAATGTTTTAATAATTACAATTTAAATTTTAATATTTGAGTGTTTTAACAAAAATAACTCAACGTTTGAACATTTTAACTTAAATAATGCAATTTTTTTAAATTTTGAGAAAAAAAAATCGCAACGTTAGTTATATTTGTTAAAGTTTTTTAAAAAGTGGGTGCTTTTTTTAAAAAAAAATATTGAAAAAGTAAATTATTTTTAAAAAAAGAATCCAAAATGTAGAAATCAAAGTGTAATTTACCTTACAAACAAATACACAAATAATTACTACCCCCTTCATCCCATTCATATAAACTTTTTTCCTTTTATGAATGTCCTGATATATAATATAGACTAATTTCTACATATATTTAACTCAGTTACTAATATATATACACCCCTATTTAATATATTTATGTTAAACATTAATTCATTATCAAAAAAAAGATATGGGCATATTAGGGAGGTTCCTTTTTTTAATTATGTTCTTCAATAATTTTATTAATCTTAGCAACAAATTCAATCAGCCTATATGAATAGGACTAAGAAAGTACCCGTACGAAACCACATCTACGATGATTGATTGTATCGATCACCTAAATTGTCAATACAACAAAATCAATTACCTTTACGGTACCATGTTTCAATTGTGGTAAAATAAAAAAAATAAAAAATCAGTTGCATTGGATGACTGAAAATACATGAATTCAAGTTCAGCACATTTTAATTCTGAATCATAATGTTGGTAAAATTATATGCAGTCAAAACATTACTCCGGGTATAAAAATATATTAATTAAGTGCATATTATTCATAAAATATACAGTATTCTGATGGAGAGCATCTAATATAGCATGTATTGAATATTGTGGTATCTATATATATTTAGCGAAGTGTGAGCACTATATATAATTAGAGAAATTTCATTGACAACGCGCGTACTATGTTTTCACTTTGGACAGCGAAAGAAAGCACCACTCACACGCTTATGCTCCTAAATGGTCGCACGCATGGCTACTTTCGGTCCCCATTTCTTACCCTTTTTCACTTCCCCCTTTTTTTTTCTTTTTTTTTCTTTTTTCTTTTTCCTTTCTTTTTTAATTTAATATTAATATAATTAATTTATTATATATGGTTTTTGTCATTGAAAAATCTGATGATGGTTGGGCTGCACCTTCCACCACTCCAGAATACCCCATCATGGTCATGGCATGGAGCTTAAATTAATTAATTAATTATATATGATATGATGACATCAGCCTCACGCTGTCATCACGTATCTAGCTATTCTCCCACACAATACTTACTTAATTTGGCGCTAATCGTTATAATCACATGGCCTAATCATAATTAATTTACTACACTACCCTTAATCAGTTCATCAGCTTTAAATGACATCACTTTTGTTTTTGGCTTTATTGTGTGTAAATTTATCTTCTCAAAGATGACGGGTTTGGTTTAGTGATTTTTTTTTTTTAACGATTCATTTTTTTTAACTTTATTTTTATGCGAATTTTGATTATACTCGAAAATGTATATGTATTTTATTAAACTCTCCATATAATACAAATTTTAGTTTGTGGTAAAATTATACAAATCATATAAATGCCTAGCTAGCTAGCTCCAATGCACCGTAAAAGATAAATCAGGTTTTTTTTTTTTTATATGTATTCATTAATTCGATTATATAATAGTGTTGAGGTATCCCAAAATATAGAAATTTAAAGAGCGGATATTGATCGTTGTTTTTATTTTCTATTAAAAGATATATAAAAAAAAAGAGCGTGATGAATAAGACAGTACATGTCAGTGGACCAGGAAAAATCTAACCTATCTCAATCTCAAGGATTATAAACTAATCTCTTCTTCATTAATTAGTGGAAAAGTGTAGTGTTTCATCCATTTGACCCATTAATAAAATAAAATTGTCATATTCACATAAAAGTAGATTAATTTGCTACTATGATTGTGTTTTTATCTCGTTTCAATTATTCATCATGTTTTACTTTTTTTTAGCAGAAAGATTGTCTTTTAATATAGTATGAAAAGTTGGGTAAAGTAGGACCCCGGTTGGGTCTCATACTTAAAAATTTATATATATATATATAGGGATGGGATCTGGTGAGAACCCAT
Source organism: Perilla frutescens (assembly GCA_026008535.1). Lineage (NCBI taxonomy): Eukaryota > Viridiplantae > Streptophyta > Magnoliopsida > Lamiales > Lamiaceae > Perilla > Perilla frutescens. The sequence goes on from BRKX01000015.1 coordinate 24,228,696, forward strand.
CGCTAGGTGAGAATCGGGAACCGATCCCATCCGTCCATTTTGAAAAATCTACGCCCCAGATGAATTCAGATTTTCGGTGGCATTGCTGTAATTATCGCAGAAATTTTCAATTGGCGCGTCTCATTAAGGGCAAAATCAGAAAAAAAAAATACTGGAAACATTGGCATCTTTTCGCGAAGAACAGAAATCAAAAACTACCGAGATTCAACTTCTTTGCTGCGAAACTCAAATCAACAACCAAAAAACGAGATTCAAAGTGAAGAAATAGAAGAAACTCAAATCTACGACGCTTCGAATTAAAATCGAACTAAGAAAAGAAAAAATGGCGGAAAGAAGAACGATTCAAGTTCAAAACTGGAGAAAGGTACAAAAAAGAACCCTACCTTTTCAGATTTCAATACTCTTTAATCGCAAATTCAGAAAAAGTTGTAAAAACAGTTTTTCGCATTTGCTCATTCGTTGATTTCTAAAAAAATACAGGATATAGAATCAATATGTGTAGTAGTTAAATTCAGTGAACTGGTTTCGAGGAATTTATGTTGTTTTAACTGTATAAGAAACGTTGATTTTAGCATACAGAGAACACGAATTTCCTTGTAGATGATTTTAAGGCGTGTTTGCAAAATCCTCATTTTAGCATTTTGTGTGATACATTTTAACATGTTCTATAACACATTTTAGCATTTTGTGTAATAAATTTTAGCATTGTTTTGAGCGTTTCCTCTAATACATTTTAGCGTTCTCTGTAATAAATTTTAGCAAACTGAATAATACATTTTAGCATTGCTCAAATTTATTGGGATGGTCTTGTGCATTGTTTTGAGAGATCTATTACTAAAATTGCATTTTAGAATTCCATGTTATATATTTTAGCATGTCGTATTATGCAGATACAAGAAAACGAAAAACAAGAGTTGTTAAGGAAGATCAAGAAAGAACGCAAAATGCAAGAAATGAAGAAGATATGATAAAAGAAGCAGCTACAACTGAACACGACTACAAACTTCTTGAAGATGGGTACCCACTTCTGACAAGCAGAGCAATCCCATCCCCACTGACTAATGCAATCAAAAATTTCAATGAGGCACAAAAAGAAGCAGTGATCAATATGGGATTTGGTGAAATCCTAAACCTACAAGTTAAAGAGTTACCACACAAGATGACATACTGGATTTTAAACAACTTTAATCCAAGAAGGTGTGAAATAGAACTTGCTGACAATGGAGGTCGAGTGCACTTAGATGAAGATGATGTGCTATTAGTTCTTGGATTGCCGAAGGGCAGAACCTTGATAAGAAAAAGGACTAGAAACACAACATGTGAGCTGACTGAGACTTGGAGGAAAAGATTTGCCAGGCACAAATATAGGATTGTGCCATCAAATGTTGTGACGGATATGCTTGAAGATGTTGAAGGAGGAGATTGGTTCAAGAGACAATTCATTGTGCTTCTGACATGTTGCTTGATTGAAAATGGTGGCAATGGATACATATATCCTAACATCATGCACCATTTACAAGATATTGACAACGTGTCAGAACTAAATTGGTGTGAGTTTGTAATCCGATGTCTGGTGGAAGCTTCGCTACAGTGGCAAATAAACAAAGCAAGGGATTTCAGAGGACCAATACTATTCCTCACAGTAAAAATCCTCACAATTATTGTACTCTTATCATTTTAGCATATATTTACAATAATTTTAGCATATTTATATACAGATTTTAACTTCTTCTTTCTGCATTGTTTCATATTACTGAAATTCGAATTCTAACAATATTTCCAAATGCAACAGCTTCTATATGTTGATAGGGTGGTTTTGTACAAACGATATGTGCTAAGATCAGTGCCAGTTATTTGAGAATGGGACACGAACTTCTTGTTTGAGAGACAAGTTCTGGAAATTGATGCAGGAGGATTTGGTTTGGGTTTTATAGAGGATGCATTCATGGAGCTCAATGATGATGCTGGACAGGAGTATCAAGGAGCTGATGTTGCGATTGCAGCAATAGAATATGGAGAGCCAAGCAATGCTGAGACGAGCAACGCTAAGAGACTTCCAAGATGCCGATCTCCAACTGTGAAAGATAAGCAATCTATAGCTCAAATGATCATTGAACATTCGAAGACAATAACCACATCAATGCAGGCAATACTTGATCTAGTTAATGATCTTCCCAATGAGATGTTGAATGACAGTCTCTTCAAGAGGATGATTGATGCTGCACTTATGGTCACGAAAGCTGATCTATCAACCTCACCAGCACAGAATACACATAAATCATCTTCTCAGAGCGATGATGAGTTCTGGGCGTGTCCAGAACACATCAATGCAATAATTGAGATGGAGCAAGCTGCACTGAGGAGAGACGCTTTTAAGAAAATGATGGCTGATGATGCCCCAAGCTTCAGCATAGGACTCACACAAGAAGAACAGAATGAAAAGTTGAATCAGATTTTGAAAGTATCAGGACTCTATGAAGTAGTGTATGCTACTGAAAACATGGGTGATGAAATAAATGAAGAAATGGCTGAAGGTGAAGATACTGAAACAGAAAATGAAGAGGTACATTTAATTTTAGCATCACATGTATTCCATTCCAGTACAGTTCTAATCACACCTAGGCATGACATGGCATCTGATAATCATATGAATCACATTACACAACAGATTCAACGGACAACATGTAAGCTTATAAGAAATGAAAAGGAATTATACTGCTGGTTGATGGATAATGATGAATCAATTTTGTAAGTTCTTTATGATAATGTTTCATTATGTTTGCTATTTGATAAGTGAAATTACTTAAAAAAAGAACACATTGATTTTACAGATCTCAATTTATATACTCCGATGGTCGTGTGAGTATTACAATGCAGGACATGGGGACGTTGAGTGTAGAATCCTATATTTACTCATCTGTGATCGATGTCTGGAGTACAATATTGAACCACAATGAAGGAGTAAGAGGTCCATCATGTTGCAGAAAATTCTTTGCCACAACAGTTACCACTGTAAGTGAAAATACAAACCTGCATTTATATTATAACATTATAAAAATAAACTATAACTTTTTAAAATTTTGACTGACAGTGCTTCTCCGTTTCACACCCACCAAAACACTTTGATGTAAAGAGAAGAATGATACAGTTCTCAAAACTGCTTCTTATGGAGATGAAGAGCTTCAAACACTTGAACATTGATCACATAGATCTGGTAAAATAATACTTATTCTAGCATGAAGAAATTCCAAGATAACCATAACATCTTACATTTTAGCATCTTATCTAATCCATTTTAGCATCTTATTTAATTCATTTTAGCATCTTATCTAATACATTTTAGTATGTTCTTTTGCAGTACCTATTCCCAATATATTACTCACAGCATTTCTTCATGATAGCAATTGATGTTGAGAAATAAAATGCAGAAATAATTGACCATTCTTCAGCCATGGATGGTGATGAGAATGAAGAGAAATATGGTAGCATCCCACAAACTTTGGTAAGCATATAATTACAACATCATTGTACATTTCAAACCACATAAAACTAATATTAAGAAACACAATGCAGGTTGAATTTTTAATTGATTTCCTCTACAACAACGGTCAAAAGAGAAGAGCCACAAAAATGTCAAAGCAGATGAAGCCTGCTGAAAGACTGAAGATGCCATGGAGAGATGACTCAAACAAATATGACTGTGGGGTATATGTTATGAGACATATGGAGACGTACAATGGGAATGAGTGGCAGAATTGGAACTGTGGCATAACTCCAAACAATTTGAAGCATTTGAAATACATGAGAGCCAAGTACTGTGCTGCAATACTTGCTGCGGACAGTAACATTGAAAAGGAACAAATCATAGCTGAGGCAAAAATCCGCTACAATCCTTCAGTTGACATTGATTCTATTATTCTGAACAAGAAAAACTAGTTTGTGTTATGTGTTTTTTGTATGAATATGTTTTACCACAATCTTTGTTTGAATTTTGGTGTTTTATTTTAGATTGCTATATTATACAAGATGACCAGTCTGAATTAATTTTTACTTCATAGTCCTCTCATTTCAGCTTCTTAGTTCTTTCATTTCAGCATTATAGTCATTTCATTTTAGCATCTCTAAAAACGAATTGGGAAATAACAAATCAAGAACGAGAATGTAATGTAATGTTGAGCAATCTAAAATAAATTTAACAACATATTCCTTTAAGTTTAGCATAATAGTCCTCTTCTTTCATTTCAGCATTATAGTCGTTTCATTTTAGCATCTCTAAAAATGAATTGGGAAATAACAAATCAAGAACGAGAATGTAATGTAATGTTGAGCAATCTAAAATAAATTTAACAACATATTCCTTTAAGTTTAGCATAATAGTCCTCTCAATTTAGCATCAGTGAAAAACATTGGCATCGAATATAAAAATATATGAACCAGAGTATCGTATTCAACATTCTAAATTAATTTTAGCATCATAGTACTATAATTTTAGCATTACAATATTCTCATTTGAGCATGTTAGACCCTGAACTGTAATAGTGTAATAATGTAATAAACACGATTATTAGAAGCTTAATATTATAAATAAAAATTCCTAAAAATATTAGTATGTGATGTAGAAATTAATCTAAAGAAATAAAAAATAATTAGTATGTTAAAATACTTATAAATTATCGAATAAAATAATTAATATGTTAAAATATTCTATCCCGCCTAAATTATTAAGGACAAAAATGTAATTTTAATTAAATTTCGTAAACAGTTAACATATTGAAATTAAAAGTTCTCTGATCAGAAACCTGCAACTGCAACACGCATATATTGATTCTTTTCAAACTCCGCTTTTCATAGAAGTATCATTCACAGAAAAAAAAACAGAACGAAAAAATCTAAAAAAAAAAACTGTAACCTCTAATCTGAAAAAATGACGGACAAGAAGAAAGTTGAAGCCTCTACCAACGAAAACGGTAAACTTTTCATTTCTGTAACAAGAACACATATTCAAAAGAACTGTACAAAAAAGTTAGGGTTTGAACATATTTTAAACTTGTTGCGGGTTTTTTTTTAACACTAGGAAAGCAAGCATAAACTTGTTATAATTCTAGCATGATTCTCGTAATATAATACCATACGTGTGCCGAATTTTTAAATGTTGAAAAAAGTAAGACAGTAAAGTTAATTTTTTTTAAATGCCATAATAATCAAGATACCATGTTTAACATAACATAGAGAAGCCCCATTTTTAGCATGTTCTAAAACCTAGTTTTAACATAGTTTTAAAGGTATATTTAAAATCATTTTTCTAGCGTACTCTTTAATGGTGTTTTAAATGATATGTTTAACATTGGAAAACATAGACCAAATTTTATCCAGATTTAACATATTTTTACAGTTATATTTATAAGAATTGTTTTAGCATAGTCCATAATGTTGTTTTAGCATGAGTAAATTCCAGTTTTAGCATCTCTCTGTGAGTCTTTTATATTGACAATGTTGAGTGATTGTGTGTTATGTAAACGTATGTAGATACTTTGAAGCGTAAAAATCCAGAAACAAATTCATCTGAAGAAATTGATGCAACAATTGCTGAAAGAAGAATGAAAGCAAGGAATGACAAGGAGAGACAAAAACAAATTAAATCTCAATTTCTTGCTCGCATTCTTGAGGAAGAACTTGATCATCAAAAAGATAAAGCTCATTCTTCATCATCAAAAGTTGAGATGGTCAAGGAGAAGAATACAAAGAAGCCAGAAGTTTGGCCAACACTGAAGAGCAGAGCACTCCCAGCACCTCTGACAAAAGAAATTAGGAGAATGAATGATGCACAGAAGGAAGCTGTCATTAGTATGAGATTTGGAGATATCCTACACTTGAATGTGATGAATATGCCTCAAAAGTTGAGCTTCTGGATTCTAGATAATTTCAATCCAAGGCGCTGCCAGATTGAACTTCCAAATAATGGAGGTAGTGTTCCAATTACTGAGCATGATGTTGCAATCGCGTTTGGATTTCCACAAGGTGAAACACTTATCGAAAGAAGGAAAATGAATCATCCATGTAAGCTGATGGATAGCTGGAGAAAGGAGGTGACAAAACAAAAGTACAAAATCCTACCGTCTGACATTGTTACAAAGATGATCGAGAATGTTGAAGGTGGAAGGTGGTTCAAGATACATTTCATGGTCTTGCTGACAAGTTGCCTTATAGAAAATGGAGGCAATAGTTATTTAGCTCCGAAGATCATGCACCTGTTAGATGATATTGACAACGTGTCAAAGTTCAACTGGTGTGAATTCACACTTAGAGCCTTGGTTGAGCATACAAGTACCTGGCACAAAAATAAGGAAAAAGACTTCACAGGCCCTGTATTGTTCTTGACTGTAAGACTCCATATCTATATTTCATTTTAGCAAATATTTGTATAAATTTTACACTATTTTTTATTATTATCAATACTAATTAGTACAATAATTAAACAATGCAACAACTTCTGTATGTCGATAGGGTAGTCCTGTACACGAGATATGTACCCAGATCTGTGCCGCTGATACAACAATGGACAAATACTTTGTTAGTTGACAGAGAAGAACTTGAAGAGAGTGCAGGTGGATTTGGGTTAGGGTCAGTTTCTGAACCTTATTATGATGAGGAGGATGAGACAGATGAAGATGAAGGAGACGAAGTTGAAGAAGAGGCAGATGAAGGAGAGGAAGATGAGGAAAATGAGGAAGAGGAAGAGGAAGAGGATGTGACTCACCATTCTGATCCCAGTCCGAGCTGCTCCCAACAACCTATTAAGCAAATTCGGAAAGGGATAATGAAGAATGCAAAGATAGCTGTTGCAGCTATCGAAAAAATAATTACTATTGTCAATGATACTCCGCATGAGATGCTGAGAAAAAAAGAATTCAAGAGGATGGTTCAAGCTGCACTTCTTCTGACGAAGGCAGAATCATCTGAGCAAAATGTAAACACAACACCAGAAATTGATGATGATTTCTGGGCCTGTCCAGAGCACATTGCTGCGATTGAGGAGTTAGAGAAAGCTGCATTGAGAAGAGATGATGTCACGAGGAAGTTAGATGGTTTCCCTACTCTGAGCCTTGATGATAAATATGAAAGATGGGACGCAGTCCTCAAAGTTGCTCAGGAGAATGAAATGATGATGATGGATGAAAACGAAGAAAGAATTGCTGGAGAGAATGAGCCATTGGTACCTCTTCACACTCAAGATGAAGATGAATATGTTTCTCCTATTCATTTTGGACCAACTATGAGTGATGAAGAGCATACAGAGAAAGGTACTGCTGAGGAAGGAGATGAAGGAGAACAGACTGAGAAGATACCTGAGGAAGAAGGTGAAGGGGAAAAGAAAGATGATGTAAGTAATATTCTGCCATTGATTTTGCATTGAATATCTTGCTCAGATTATTGTGATCTTAATATCAGAAGCATACTCCAAACTTACAGGTTGCTGAGACAAATACTGAGAAGGCTGGAAATGCTGTCACTCAAGAAGAAGAACATGAACATGAGAAAGAGCATGATGTAAGTATTTTAGCATGACATGTAACTCATTTTAGCATGATCAATCACATATTTTAGCATCAATCTGTAATTGAATGTAGCATTTCCTGAAAAACTAACAATAACACAATAATCCAAACTTGCAGGTTGTTGATAAAAACATAGAGAAACAAAGTCAAGCTGTGGAGCAAATTGTTGACACTCCACATAAAGACGAACAAGTTTGTAATGCTGAAGAAGAATCTGTAAGTTACATTTTAGCATGCTTTATAAATCATTTGAGCATTGTCAAATACATATTTTAGCATCAGTCTGTAATTCAATTTAGCATTACCTGAAAAACTAATAATCACACAATAATCAAAACTTCCAGGGTGTTCATAAAAACACAGACAAAGAAGATCAAGCTGTGGAGCAAACTAATGACACTCCACACGAAGAGAAACAAGTTTCTACTGCTGAAGAAGAATCTGTAAGTTACATTTTAGCATTCTGTATAAATCATTTTACAAATTTGTCCAAATTTACTTTAGCATGCACTACCTTTCCAAGCAAAACATTGATAAGATATTATATAAAATTTTCAGCGTCGTCGCGCTATGAGAAATGATAAGAAAAAGATTGTTGAGAAGGATTCTGAGGCTGAGGTAAATAAATATTAAATAATTTACATATTATTATACTTCATAAAATTTTATCATGATAACCAATCTTGGCGTAACAACTATGATTTCGTATAATCATGTAGAGATACACAAGGATGGTCACAAGGACTAAATCATCTTTGAAAAAAACTGACAAGATTGTATCTCCTTACCAAGAGAGAGCAATAACAACAAATGAAAAGTTGACCAAGATTGAGAAGGAATTGTACATGTGGTTGATGATGAATGAGGAATCAAATGAGTAATTTTCATATATGGTCCTTCAATATTTTTTCATATTATAAAATAAAATTATTTTGAAAACATCTCACAAAGAACTGATTTTTGTAGAAATGATTTTCTTTATTCGGATGATGATGTCTTCATTGGAAGGAATGAATTGAAGACATTAGCTCCTGGAGCATACGTTAGCTATGCTGTTATCGATGTGTGGAGCACCATCCTGAATCAGAAAGAAAAATTGAAAGCTCCGAACTCACCGAGAAGATTCTTCAGTTCAACGGACACAACTGTAAGTGATTTGGAGATCTTCAGTCCGATGCTAAAATGTTTATATCTATATGCTAATATGTGCATTCCACGGTGCTAAAATTGTTATACTAAGGCTTTTTTTGTATATTGTACAGTGGAAAACAATTTCAGAGCCTGTTGCAGCATGGGATGAGGAGAAAAGAATGTCCAAATTTTGTGAGACACTGCTTGGAGAGATTCAAAGGTTCAAAACGCTCAACATTGCAGAAATTGAAATGCTAAAACAAATATATACATAAAATTTTTAATTATAGAAGAACAAAACTCACATTATCTTACTATTCATGTGCAGTTCCTCTTTCCCATATACAAGTCAAACCATTACTATATTGTTTCCATTTGTCTTCGCAAAAACAAAGTCGACATACTCGACAACTCTTCAGTGCTAGATGGTGAAGAAAGTGTCAAGTATGGTGACATCCCCGACCTCACGGTATGAACAACTAAACAAATACAAATGTTAAATATTCATCAGAACACGACTAACAATCAAAAATATACATGTCAAATTTCTGGTACAATTCTTGAGGAATAATGGACAAAGTAGAAAAGCGGCACAACTATTGAAGAATTTCAACTTTGCTGAGAGACTGAAGATGCCGTGGAGGAATGAAACCAACAAAATTGACTGTGGGGTATTTGCGATGAGACTACTGGAAACATACAAGGGAGACGGCCTGAAGAATTGGAAATGTGGAATAAAGCCAAACAATCTCAAACAGCTCAGGTTTATGAGAGCCAAATATTGTGCTGCAATTCTCAGTGCAGACAGTAATATCCGAGCTGTGAGGTACAAAGCAGAGGCAAGTTTATTCTACAGGATGTTAAGTCAAGATGGTCCGATCAATGCTGAAGAATTTCTTCTGTCTCAGTGATTTGTAATCTTAAACAAATTCTACTACTATTCTCAAGACAATTTATCATGAACATTATGTTTATTAATATTAGATTAATTGCATAATAGTTAGTTAGGTTAATGAATATTAATATTAGTATTAGTATTAGGTTAATGGATATTTTCTGTGATGAATATTCGCAAGTCTTACTTTTAGTATTTAAGCTATTTTAACCAACATGCTATTGTTCTTTTGATTTTGGCATCATAGCATTTGTCTACTAATTTAGCATCCTACTTCACTCGTTTTAGCCTTATTGATTACACATTTTAGCATGAGTTTATAAACAAAATATGCAATGATAATTTAACTTGAATGTGACACAATACAACCTATTTGGGGACGGTGAACCCTAATGGTAATCTCATAGTTACTAATTGAGATCATATAAACCCTACTGGAAAATGTCACACCAAATTTAGCCTCATACGTTTTTCATTTTAGCATATTCTCATGAACGGTGATTTCATTGGAATGAAACCCAATATACCCTATTTGGGGATGATGAACCCTAATGGGAATCTCACAACTAGTAATTGAGATCATATAAACCCTAATTGGGAATGGTGAACCCTACTGGAAAATGTCACACCAAATTTAGCCTCATACGTTTTTCATTTTAGCATGTTCTCATGAACGGTGATTTCATTGGAATGAAACCCAATATACCCTATTTGGGGATGGTGAACCCTAATTGGAATCTCACAACTAGTAATTGAGATCATATAAACCCTAATTGGGAATGGTGAACCCTACTGGAAAATGTCACACCAAATTTAGCCTCATACGTTTTTCATTTTAGCATGTTCTCATGAACGGTGATTTCATTGGAATGAAACCCAATATACCCTATTTGGGGATGGTGAACCCTAATGGGAATCTCACAACTAGTTATTGAGATCATATAAACCCTAATTGGGAATGGTGAACCCTACTGGAAAATGTTACACCAAATTTAGCCTCCTATTTGAATAATTTTAGCCCGATGCATTTCTCATTTTAGCATCTTCTCATGAACAAAATATGCACAAGGAATCTGACAACATATTCTGCATAGTCACTGTGATTAATAAAACTTAATAATAATAATACAATTACTGCAAAGGAAATGTAATAAACACTTTTATTAAAAATCATATATATTGTTCAAAATGAATGTACTGAAAAAAATTCACAAACATGATAAAACATCATATTGAACTATACCCAATCACTATAATAATATCAAAATGGACAGTTCCTAGCATCGTGATCTGACAAGTTATGGCAATTGCTACACATTCTGGGTGCTTTATTCTCCTTTCTCTTCCTTGCCTCATTCTTAGATATCAAACGACTGCCGCTACCTTTTGTTTTAACTGGAATTGGTGGATGAACAACAACTTCAGAAGGTGCATGTAAACCGTAGAATTGCTCAAACATGACTGTCTTTCTATGTGAAGTAGAACCCTCCATATCACCACACTGAAACAATGCTTTCAACTTCTGCAAGCCAGCTAAAAATGAATTCATCTTCTCCACATCACGCTCAACATAGCCCAAACAAGAATAAAACTCTGAAAACAACTGATTTAGCAAACTCCTATTATTATCCGAGATAATAGATTTACCAAATACCTCAACACCACCACCATGAATATGCTTAACTAATGCAGTTCTTGTCCAACGGGAAGCAATATATTTAGATGGTATTGAAACTATTTTCAGATGCTTTAACAAGAGGAAAACATGAGAACACAATATGCCATCCTTAATAAATTTCTTACAGCTACATTCAACAATATCTTCTTCTTTGTTGCATGTCACCGTGTGAGTAATCTTACTCCCATCATCAACATAATACAGCAACCCAAAATCACAGTGATTAATTCCTGCAACATTACATTTAAAACATGAAGCCATAATTTCTTCTTGCACCTTGTTAAACATTTCAGAAGTGTAAATACTAGCTGCATGTTTTTCAATTTCCAATGGAGTCTTTGTTATTGGAATGGTTGATTCGTCAAGACTCTCTTGCAGATCATATGCATGTCTCTGTGCCTCAATAGCACTATCAAAATGCATAAAAAATTCAACTAGATTTGATCTGAAATTGATGTAGCGGTTGAATAGACTGTTAGAACTCTCTGAAATTGAAGTTGTTCTACAGAGACCACTCATTGGTAGTTCCCTAAAATAGGCAGGAATCCAATATTCTCGAATGCTAAAAATAGAATTGAACCAACTATCAGTAGTTAGACAATAGTGCACCATGATATTATTCCATTTCAAATCAAAATCTGAAGGTTCATTGTAATCTGACCAAACAGCATCACTTAATCTCTTCATGAACGATTCATCTTCCCTCAGCGTACAATGAGCCTTTTCAGGAACCTTCATCATGATATGCCACATACAGAGCCTATGCCTAGAATCAAGAAAAGATTGTTCTACTGCAATCTTCAATGCAGGGTCTTGATCAGTGATTATCATACCAGGAGAATTCTCCATACATTTGAGAAACTTCTCAAATACCCAAGAATATGACTCATTATCTTCACCTGACAGCAAACTAGCACCAAAACATACACATTTACCATGGTTGTCCTTCCTAGTAAAATGAGCAAATATCATGTTATACCTATCATTAAAACAAAAGAGAAAACACTAAGTACTACTGGAAGAAATAAAATACATCCTGGGTTCAATGGTAACATATATGAAACAGAATGCTAAAATGCTATATACACAATGCTAAAACTTTATACCCGAGATGCTAAAACTATGTTATACCTCAATTTATATATATAATGTTAAAATTAGAACATAATGCTAAAATGGTATATCGATAATGCTAAAACTCTATACCCAAAGATGCTAAAATTAGAAAACATGACATACCTGTTCAAACTATATGTTGAATCGAACGAAACAACATCACCAAAAGCAGCATACTTTCTCCTTGACAGAGCATCAGCCCAAAAAATGCGTGTCAGTCTGTCCTCTTTGCCAACACAATACTAAAAAAAGAACCCAACATGTGATTGTTGCCTTAAATGAAACTTATCCAATACAATTTGAGCATCAGCCCCATGAATGTATGCTCTCAACTCACGAGCATAATTCTTGAAATCAACTCCAGTGCAACCTACATCAGAATAGCTCCCAACACCTTCCTTAAAAAGCCTATAAGATCTCATTGCACCTATGTTTGCTCTAGCACAATTCAAAACAAAATTTTTGTGCACATCATCTAAATTTCTGCTCACCTTCATAAATCTTTTGAAATCATTCGAAACTAACGGGTGAGAATGACGTTCTTCAAACAATTTAACAATGTATCCTTTCTCACAACAAAACCTGAATACAATACGAGCCCTACAATTAGATCTTTTAGAGACTCCACACTTCTTTGTTTTAACTGCATCACTTGAATCACCAACCTTAACTACTGCATTCTTCTCACCCTCTCGACTACAGTAAACATATTTCCATATAGTTGTACCATCTTTAGATTTCTTCTCTGATCCAAGACGAATGTCAAAACCAGATGATTGTGCATAGATCCTATAAAATTTCACACCCTCATCCAAAGTTTTAAAACTTTGTCCAACAGTTGGCTTCAATTCACAATGTGGTATAAAATATTCTGTCATGCCAGGAGATATCTCTACAGTCATATTACTATGCTCACTTGAAACAGAAGACTCTGAAATATTAAAATAAAAAAAATTATAAACTGAACAAGGTAAAATAATAATACAATCACATCAAGAGATATTCAGAGACAAGAATTTTAGCATTAGCTATGTAACATTCTAGCATCGTTCAACATACATTTTAGCAACAAAATAATCTAATGTTTGCATGGTGTGTGTATATAGCCAAGTCACAACATTTTTTGTAAATGTTTGAGAGAGTGCGATATAAAACCAGCATCTTATAATGCTAAAACACATGTTACGAAATGCTAAAACAAACACATTAACATGCTAAAATGTCTTATATTACGTATTCAATAAACAGATCAAATTGATGCATCTGTATATTCTCAAACTAAACCCTAGCATTCCTAACAATTAGAAAACGAATGATACAACACAAAACTGAACAAAAATAGATCAAATCAATAAAAAATAAAAACGTAAATAAACTCCAATAGAACGAATTGTAGAATCAATAGGATACAACGAATTCGAAATTAATCACCATTAAAACTGAATCAAACAATGCAAAATTAAAAACATACCTGGAGTCGCCATAGAATCAGAGATGTAGAAATTTCACGACAAATTGATTTTCAACAATTACAGAAAAAAACGATCTTCACAAATAAAAAACCGTGATACAGTTTTTTATCTTCGCTGCAAATTACGAACGAACAAGATCGAACTGAGATTTAAGGATTTAAGGAAAAAAATTCGACTGAGATTAAGAATTGAAGGAAACAATTTCGACTCCAAAAAAAGCGGAAGGATTAAGATGGAAACAAAAACAGAACAAAAGGTAAGAATTATTAAATTACTATATTACCCCTCCGTCCAGAAAGTTGCCTAAAATTACAACAATGCCACCGCCCCATCACTTAAATATGTTTTAATCTGGGCCGTCCAGATTTACTTAAACAAGGGCTAGGATTTGTTCCTAGTTCCTACCTAGGGGGAGGATTCTTATTTGATCTTCTCCCTATATATATATATATATATATATATATATATATACGGGGATGGGTTCAAATAGGAACCAATCCCCCCGTGAGAACTAAGAACCAATCAAATTCAAGGATTTTGATGACATGGCGGATAAAAAGGCAGTGACATAGTTGTAAATATGTAAAATTCGAAATATAAGGGTCAATTCCAGATTTTTTTTATAAAGGGATGTCATCATCTTTTAAAAAATTCTTAAAATCTTTAAATAATCATAACTTACTCGTTTTTTATCCAATTTATGCAAAAAATATATCAAATTAAAGATTTTTTTCATGCTCTTTCATTTAAGATCCATAGTGCATATGTTTATTTGAGCAAAAATTGATAAAAAATACAAAAAAAAAAATTCACGTATATTTAACCCGTAACTGTCAAATATATTGCTAATATGATATCACAATATTGCTTATATCTTGTGTTTATGTTGCTAACATGAAATTTTTTATGCACGACTTTGAATCTTAAGTTGCTTTCATGAGAAAATAGTTAAAGTATGAGCTATATATCGTCAACTTCATAAACAATTATAACTTTACCAATGCTCAGTATTATTTTGAAAACTTTTAATATTTGAGAATTAAGTCATACTAGCATATCATTATTCACATATTAGCAAATTATTAGTCACATATTAGCAGTGTGTATATTTCTAACATATTAGCAATATGTTGTATGCAAGAATGATGTTACACATGTTACACAATATTATTTTAAATGTGGTCCAATGTTATATATGTGGTGTTTAATACGTGTCAATTTAATATTATGATCTCGTCAAGTTAGCAATATGAGTCTACCTTACGTTAGCAATAGAATCTCATGATGTTAGCAATATAAATCTCTCATGTTAGCATATTAATTCAATGCCAGAAAAGACAACAGTTTTAAAGTGTTGTCTATTTAATTCCGGGAATTGGGCCCAAAATCTGAAAAAACATAACCTAATTTCTAAATTACGAAAATAACCCCGCGTTCATTAAATTCTCAAATATTACAAGTTTGCCACCTTACTTTGACTAAAACTTTGACTAAATTATGGTCATTAGATCTAATCAAATCTAAAGTTAGAATTGGTTCCTAAGTTCTCACGGGGGATTGGGTTCCTATATGAACCATTCCATATATATATATATATATATATTATGTGTGTGTGGGGGGGGAGTTGGTTATAATAGGGATTATGCTTGGTTTGAGAACATCAGAACGTGTGACTTGTTTACTGTAATTTTAGTTATTTTCTTATTGTATTTTGATGCTAAAAAATTTATAATTAAAATAAAATAAGAAAAGCATTAAAATAAAAATAAAACAAATGACATCAAAATAATGTAAGAAAAGATTAAAATTACAGTAAACAAGCTCGTCCTCACACCCACACCACACGCCAAGCACTCACCCACATTTGAACAAAATCATGTGTGTGTCTTAATCGAGTGTTATAATTAATTCATATTGAATTTCCCTAAAAGTCGGAGCGGATTAGATCTCACGTGTCCATCCGTACTATATTTCGTGTGTTATAATTTTTTATTTAATTTTTATTTTTTTAATATATCCTAATTGGGAAAGAATGAAGTCTAAATAGAAAATTTAAATTAAAATAAATCATAATAAATTAAAAAAATTAAAAAAAAATAAAGAATCGGCACAGAATATGCCACACAAATTGTCACATGTGATCCCATTTGAAGTGAGAGGATGTTCACTAAAAAAAAAAAGACACACCATACAAATCTTTGAAATAAAAATTATGGCGTCAACGTGAAAAGTGAAATTTGACCAAATATGTAATTTTGCTACTAATGATGCTCTAATTCCTTCTCATTTCATGCAAAGCCGAAAGTAAAACGCCTTTTACTCCATTCTGTCAATTAACTAGTATATCACATGTGCGGTGCACAGTAAATATTATTTAAAAAATACATGTGCAATAATAAAAGTATATTTATTCAAGAATTTAAAATACAAATATATGAATTGTATTAACTAAATTATTAATTATTTGTATTTTTTTATATAGAATCTGTGTCAATCATCTCTTCCAACTTTATAAAAGATAAGACAATCGACTCAAATATGATAAATTGTTATTATATTTTTATCTTTCCAAATGGATTGATAAATGTTGTACATGTAACTTCATGAACACACCCGTAAAGGAACAAAACACCATGGGTTCAGAAATTACATATGCATGTTTAAAATTTCACAAATCTTTTACAAAAATAAGAATTGGAAGTAATCTAAAATATATATATATATATATATATATATATATTGGTAAAAACTTGCATGCATCATGATGCAAATAACACTATATGAGACGGGTCGATCAAACCCGCTTTTGACCCGGTCAACGCGGGTCAACCCGCTTTGACTGGGTCAACCCATAAAAAAAACTGTCCAAAGTAAGTACCAACCTTTCTATTAAAAAGTATCACAAAACATTCGAAAAGTACCATCTGTATCATTAAAAAGTAAGAGGTCTGCTAGTTATTTTATACTAGTTTATTTAGTTCAAATTCTGATTATTTTTTTTTCAGTTTTTATATTGTATGTGTTGAGATTAATCTAAAACAATCATCATTCCAACAATTTGCAAAGGAAAGCAAAACACGAGTTCGGTAAAATAAAAGGTACCATGTGGTAAGAAGAAAAGTATCAAGTACGATAAAGACAGGTATCAACCTGAGATTAATACTATCATCATTCCAACTACAATAAAAAGTACCATGTGGTAAGAAAAAAAGGTATCAAGTATGATAAAAACAGGTATAAAAAAAAAATTAAAAATCAAGTATATACTGTCTTTAAGGATTTGAGTTATTTAAAAGATATGGGATGCAGATTTTGAATTTTTTAATATATTTAATTAAATTTTAAAAATAAAAATATTTTAAATTAGTATATTTAAAATATTTTATTCAAAATTTTTAACATATTTTGTTCAAAATTTTAATTTTCAAATATTTAAATTATATAAATTAATTTTAAAATATATTTAATATTATATTGATAAAATCAATTATGAAATATTATACTTGATCTCAATTTCTAATGTGGGATAAAAGTTGTTCCACAAATTAGATAAATTTAAATTTGATAAGTTAAATATATATGTTAACTACAAAATTCTAAAAACATTTATCATTAATTTGATCAGATCAATAGATATGTTTAATTCAAAATTTAAACTTTTAAATACTATAACTTCATTGTGGATTTATTTTTTAATTTAAAAATTAAAATATATTTAAAATTGATAACTTAAATATTTTAGCTTCAAAATTTTAATTTTTTTAAATATATTTAATTAAAATTTTGTATCTGGATATTAATTTTTTTTATAAAATAATTAACATAAAAATTTTAAAAAGTCAAATTAATATATTTAAAATATTTTATTTGAATTTTTTAATATATTTAATTCAAAATGTTAAGTTAAAATATTTAAATTCTATAAATTTAAAATAAATTTAATATTTAATATTAAATTAATAAAAGAAATTCTTATAGTTGATGTCACCTGAAAGATCGAGAAAGATGGAATGACCATTGTTGCACTTCACAATTTATAGTTTGTTTTTGCACAACAATAATGAAAGTTTTTCGATATGGATTAATTTAGTTCTAATGTCGATTTTTTTAATATATTTAATTAACTATTTTAAAAAAAAATATTAATACATGTTTAAAATATTTTTTCATTTTTTTAGGGAATGGACACGTAATCTTCCATTGTGTAACATGTGCAATTATTACGTTAAGAATTCTATAATAATATTAACATATGATATGCTTTATTAATATTATTTGATTGTTGACTAAATTGAGTTAATTAAACACATTAATTAATTGACAATATATCAATCAATATATATTTAACTAACTAAATATGTAATAGAATATTAATTAACTAATAAATTATATATTTCTAATTATGGAAAGGTTATTTGGGCGGGAAAGATAACATCAACTTTGTTTGATCGGCGGGAAAATCACACATCTGGTGTATGTAGATCCGAAAATCTGCAATTAATCGTATCAGTCCGGAGTAGCGGCCAATCTGTGAAACAAAACCAGAAAAAATGTAAGAGCCAAAGACCGTCGGGGGGTTGACGATCGTTGGGCCTCCGACGCTCAAGTCAGGAAAAGAATAGGAGTAGAAAGCGATAAGATATGAAATAATTGACTAATTAAGCCAGTGACTAGAAATCAAGAGAACGTCGTTCAAATCTGGAAAAATGTAGGAAAGAAGCCTGGATGTTGAATCACCTGAGTGGAAATTAGGGTATGACGTGAAGCTTGTGGGTATTTCAGCGTAGTCGTCAAATGAGGAGGGAGGTCTCCTTTTATAGAGAGAGATAGCGCTAGGGTTCACGTAAATTACGGGAGTGGTTGAGGTACAATCTCATTTGTTTGATCACGTCAACCCTTCCAGGTAATGCGGACGGCTAGTTCAAAGTAATTCAAATTACCCGATCTTTATGAGGTTGCTCGGTTAAACGACAATGTTCAAAACTCATGGATTAACATAGTGGGCTGACGAAAAATAGTCACTACAGTGTATTTTACAAAATTATGATATTTTTATATTTATATTTACCAAGGATATATATCTACAAATCCGAAGTGATTTTTTTTTATGATATTTACGATCCGCTTTTGGTAAAATTGTCAAAATCGTGATTTCAAAAAGTATATTTCTAATTACG
The DNA here is from genome assembly GCA_026008535.1 of Perilla frutescens. Taxonomy (NCBI): domain Eukaryota; kingdom Viridiplantae; phylum Streptophyta; class Magnoliopsida; order Lamiales; family Lamiaceae; genus Perilla; species Perilla frutescens. The sequence goes on from BRKX01000015.1 coordinate 24,247,721, forward strand.
GAAAGATTATTTGGGCAGAAAAAAATAACTTTATTTTTTAGGTATACTATCTTACTTTTAGATATTAGATATAATAAGATAACATCAAATTTGCATGATCGGTGGGAAAATCACACCACATCTGGTGTGTTTTACAAAATTTGGATATTTTTATATTCATATTTACCAAGGATATATATCTACAAATCCTTATTAATTTTTTTTAATGATATTTACAACCCGCTTTTATTAAAATTGTCAAAATCGTGATTTCAATATACTTTTTGGGCCGAGGTTTATGGTACGGATGTGACTGTTCCTTTCAGTTGCATTTGAATATTATTTCTTGTAGCATTTGAATTTTGATGTTGAAGGCAAATTGTCAAATACCAAACAAATAATAGCTTATAATTACAGCTGTAAAAAGGGGCTGGCCCAACCGCCATCTTTTAATCGGTTAGGGCTTTAATTTTGTGGCATGTTTATCTGACGGGCCTAGCTATGTGGGTGAGCCTGCGGTGAGGCAGGTTTTGAATATTAATATTTTTTTATTTTTAATAAAATTGAAATAAATAAAAATCAAGAAGTATTAAATAATAATTAAAATAATACCCAAATCCTAAATTCATTAATAACCTAATTGCTAAACAACGTAAGTCTAAAGTGAACTCAGCGTCGCTTCTCCCCCACACTTCCGCACCAATTCATCTTCCTCTCCCACTCCTATGTAGCAATTGTCAAATTGCAGAACAATCAAACATGCATGGCTACATGCATGAGAGTTTTTCTTTATTAATGCTGCTGTTCATTGTGGATCAAGTGCAAATTAATGAGTTGCTGCAGCAGATTGACTTCAAGGAATACAAACTAACGTGTGCATGTCTACTCAGATTTCTGTAGCTTTAGGAGCACGCTTACTAGCTGTATAAATAAACTCTTTTCTTTTATTGTAAACTTGATGAGTACATTTTTCGGAAATAGAAAATATCTTGAACACTTTGCTATGCTACTTACTACATAATTCATGCTATTCCTATAAATTCTATATGGTATCTAGAGCCGGTTATATTTGCTGATTTTTCATTCCACAAATTGATCAAAGGATTGGAAGCATATTGATCGGTGAATTTTGATGCAATGATGAAGAAAAACTAGAATTTTTCATGGCGCAATGCACGCGAAGAAGAATTAGGGTTCAACCATGGAAATCCTACAACACCGGTTGTATCTAGTGGAACCAAGGAGGAGCACCACAATATTTCTCATTCTGATACAAATCCGTCGCCTCAACACAACAATAGAGCTCATGGAGGAAATCAGGAGATAATGCACCTTGAATCCTCGCGTAATGAGGTTATTTCAAATCGTGTCCTTGCTAATGATGAACTGTATATCAATCTGAGTGAGCACCCAAGCATGACACTCACTGCGGATTTATTCGATGGTTCTAACTTTCACAATTGGGCTAGGTCGGTTAGGAGAGGTTTAATTTCTAGAAATAAACTAAGCATTGTTGATGGAACTTTGAGGAAGCCAAATATGGGATCAGTAGACTATATGCAATGGCTAAGAGTTGATTATCTTGTCTATAACTAGATTAGTAACTCTATGTTAAAGAAAATCACACGAGGATTTCAAAATATGGATACATCTAAAGATCTCTGGGAAGAATTACATCAATGTTTTGGGAAGAAAAACGGTCCTAGAATCTACAAATTAAGAAGAAAGGTTGCCACATATGCTCAGGGAACTCAGTCTGTGATGATGTATTTTAGTAATCTGAGTAATTTGTGGGATGAATTGTCCCTATTAAAGAATTCTAGACCTTGTGTTTGTGAAGCATTAGAAGATAGTAACAGAGATCTCGAGGAGGAACATATGATGGGTTTTCTAATGGGTTTAAGTGACTGTTTTGAGGGTATAAGACAACAAATTCTCATCTTAAACCCACTACCAACTGTAAGCCAGACATATGCCATGGTTTTACAGGTTTAAGAGCAAATGAGTGTTACTACACACTTTGCAGATGCTCTAGACCATACAACTTTGTACTCCAATAGCAACAACAGATTTGGATACAAAGAAGAACCTTATAAGAAGAGGTTAACAAGAGAAGAAAAGGCAAAATTAAAATGTGAGCATTGTGGTGGAATAGGGCATTTGAAGCAAGATTGTTTTGAATTGATAGGGGTACCAGATTGGTACAAAAGGTTTAAGGCTGAAAAGGGACAAGGTAGAGCCCATTGTGTTTTTGATCCTGTATCAGATGAAAAATTGGAACCAAAATCCCATAACAGATTACAGAAGAATGACATAGACTCTAATAACTTTCCAGATGTTAGTAAATTGGTATAAGCAGAGATTGCCAAGCAGATGGCAACATATTTTAAGAAGAGTATGGATGCAGATAGTAGTTTAAATATAGCAAACTTAGCTGAGATGGAGACATGAGCTGATTCTATTACATACTCTGGGCATTATGCATTTGGAGTCAATATAGGGATTACAGGGGATGAATGGATCATAGACTCGGGGGCCAGTAGTCATATGTGCTGCCAAATAAGACTACTTTCTGATTTAAGGAGACTAAAGACACCTATTCAAATATTCTTACTAGATGGGAGTGCTATATAGATTTTTCTCACTGGCACTGCTAGATTGAACAAGGATATCACATTGCAAAATGTCTTGTTTGCTCTAGCCTTTAATATAATTTGATGTCAGTAGGTCAGTTAACAAAAGATATAGATGGAAAGGTAGAATTTTTGGCTAATCACTGTCTCATACAAAGGAAGAATTCTACACATACACTTGGCATTTGTAGAATGAAAGGGTCACTTTATGTGTTTCCTACTGAAGTGCCCCAGTTGACTCAATTGGTTGGGAGTGTACATCAACATATTTGCCTAGAGGATCTACACTACAGGCTTGGTCACTCTTCTATCAGTGCCATGCAGCATCTACAATTACCTCACAAACGTTTAAGGACTGAGGAGTTGGAAGTGTTGAAGGATTACAAGATATGCTTTGAAGCCAAACAGCAAATGGAATCATTCCCTGTGTTGAACAGACGCAGTAGTTGTCTTTTTGCTCTCATACACATGGATGTTTGAGGTCCATGTATAGATGAAAATATCTCTGACACCTTATTTTTTAACCATTGTGGAGGATCATTATAGAGGAACTTGGACTTTTCTGTTCAAGGTAAAATCCCAAGTTTGGTCTATTGTCAAAAGCTTTCTTCTTATGGTGAAAACTAGATTCAAAACACAAATTCAAACTATGAGAACTGATAATAGTGGGGAGTTTATTAGCTTACAGATGACAGATCTATTCACCTCTCATGGCATTCTTCATCAAAATGGAGTGGTGGAAAAAAAACATAAACACTTACTGTAGGTAGCTAGAGCTCTCATGTTTCAGAGCTAATTACCTTCAAAATTCTGGAGCTATGCTATTCTACATGCCACTTAGCTCATTAACAGACTGTCTTCTGCAGTTCTACAATGGAAATCACCCTATCAGGTGATATTTGGTCATTTACCTGATTTCAAGGACTTATATCCCTTTGGTTGTCTTGTTTATAAGGCTAATTTTCTTCCTATGCAGTCAAAGTTTGACAAAAGAAGCTCAGAGTGCTTGTTTCTGGGATATAGTGCTCAGAATAAAGGCCTCATTCTCTTTGATATACAGTCTTATAAGATTCTGATTGGGAGAGATGTCAAGGTTTTTCCCTCCACTTTTCCTCTGAAACATGATACTATACCTGATCTCCCTTTTACTTCCTTCCAACCTATAACTCCTAATCATCATGACTCTTCTCTCTTCCAGCAGGATCATTACTTCCCAGATAATTCATGTTCTTTTCCTGAGGATTCCTCCTTAGCTGATGTTGTGCCATCTTTATCACAAGATCCATCTTCCATTCCTTTTACTAATTCTAACCCTGCTATACCTTCTCCTAAGCAGGTTCGAAGAAGTAATAGAATATGCAAAACTCCTACATATTTGAAGGATTATATATGCTCTGCAGCACATAAGGGATCTTATACACCTCCTACATTTCCTTTTTATATCAATACTACCTTCACTTCAGCTTATAATGCTTTTTTAACCCATGTTACTTCAATTCAGGAGCCTCAGACATATAAAGAGGCTTCTCAATCAGTTGAATGGGTGGAAGCTATGTCCAAAGAACTGCTTGCTCTTCAGAATAACAATACTTGGGACCTGATTACTTTTCCTCCTGGCAAACATGCCATTGGTTGCAAATGGGTTTACAAAGTAAAGCTGAAATCAGATGGGCAAATTGAACGTTTCAAGGCTAGATTAGTTGCCAAGGGATACAATCAAGCTTATGGGATTGACTACACTGAAGTTTTCTCACCAGTTGCAAAGCTAGTCACAGTCAAGCTCTTTTTTGCTTTAGCCTCTCAGTTCTCTTGGCATATTCACCAAGTTGATGTGAATAATGTTTTTCTTCATGGTACTCTTACTGATGAAATATACATGCAACTTCCTCAAGGCCTACCTGGAGACCATACTGGGAAGGTTTGCAGACTTAAAAAAAGTCCCTATGGTTTGAAGCAGGCCTCTAGGGAGTGGAATCAGGAATTTTACAAGCTCCTACTTGCTTCTCACTTTGTGCAGTCTGAAAATGATCATTGTCTTTTTACTCAAGGTACTCATGATTCATTCATTGCTTTACTTGTCTATGTGGATGATATCCTCATCTTAAGCCCATCTCTGGATGCTATTAGTCTTCTTAAATCCTCTTTGCATTCTGTCTTCACTATTAAAGATCTGGGAGAGGCTAAATACTTCCTTGGTATGGAGGTTGCTCAGACTGATTCTGGTTTATATCTTTGCCAGCGTAAATATGTTCTAGATCTCCTTTAATACACTAGCATGCTTGGTTGCAAACCTGCTTTAACTTCACTCCTTCCTGGTTTGGTTCTTTCCCAGCACGGGGGGATCTTTTATCTACTCCAGACTCATATAGGAAGCTTGTTGGCAAGTTGTTATATCTAAATTTAACAAGACCTGACCTTTCTTTTGCTATACAGCAGTTGAGCCAATTAGTTAATACACCTCATAAACACCATTGAGAGGCTATTTTACATGTGCTTCGGTATCTAAAGGGATGTCCCTCACTAGGATTACATTACACACCTTCCATGTTTGAGGTGTCCTCCTACTGTGATGCCGATTGGGGGACATGCATTGACACTCATAAATCCTTGTCTGGGTATTGCATTTCTTTGGGAAATTATCTTTATAACTTGGAAATGCAAGAATCAATCCACAATTTTCTTATCCACGGCTGAAGCTGAGTATAGGAGCTTAAGTTACATAGTTAAAGAGTTGCTTTGGCTATCATATATTCTGCATGACTGTCATATTCCTATCAGCTTACCTCTCAAGATTTATTGTGACAATAGCGCGGCTATCCAGATCACAAAGAACCGGGTATTCCATAAAAGGACCAAGCATCTAGATCTGGACTGCCATTTTGCACGAATTCAATATAGGAAGGGTTTCATAGTTTCTATGTTTGTGCCTTCTAACATGCAGCTAGCAGATATCTTTACTAAGTCTCTAGCTCGACCTCAGTTCCAACAATTGTTGTCCACACTCTCCCTTGGTGACATACACCGGGTTTGAGTCTGCGGGGGTGTAGCAATTGTCAAATTGCAGAACAATCAAACATGCATGGCTACATGCATGAGAGATTTTCTTTACTAATGCTGTTGTTCATTGTAGATCAAGTGCAGATTAATGAGTTGCTGCAGCAGATTGAGCTTCAAGGAATATAAACTAACGTGTGTATGTCCACGTGGCAGCTGTACAGACTTCATGAGCTTGGACCACTCTCATGTTGATCAAGCACCGTTGAATTCATTTTGTAGTATAATAACCGTAGATTTTTGTAGCTTTAGGAGCACGCTTACTAGCTGTATAAATAAACTCTTCTCTTTTATTGTAAACTTGATGAGTACATTTTTCAGAAATAGAAAATATCTTGAACACTTTGCTATGTTGCTTACTACAGAATTCATGCTATTCCTATAAATTCTACATCCTACTCCTACTCGCAGTTCACTGTGTTAGTTTGTAGCAGCTTTTCTCGCAACAAGGTGGCAACAATTCTTCTCGCAGTAAGGCGGCGGTAGTAGCAGCTCGCAAAAGTCAAAGCTTAGTAGTGATAATGGCTTCATTTATTATGTCATCTCGCAACTCTCAACTCTTTGCTCTTCTTGCAGTAGTTCTCAACTCTTCGGTAATATGCTTCTCCCTTTTTAATAGGGATGTCAATCGGGCCAACTGTAATACCCCGTAAATTAATTTCTGCTTAATTGCAGTTAAGTGTGTGATTACTATACAAACACAGTAATTTCCAGTCAGATTAAGGTCGAAAGTATTCGTTAAGTTTCATTGAATTCAAGGTCAATTAATTCCCGAAGGTGGGTTAATTATTATTTCAGGTAGGGTATATTCCCTCTTCAGTATGGAAAGCCGAAATCGTAATTTTAGATAAATTCGATTTCTATTCTTTTAAATTTACGGTGTATGTTTATCGTAAATTAGATATTCCGATAAATATTTTTAGGATTGGGAGAATCAGATAATCTCCAGTCATTCAGTGTTTAAATTTAGATAATTTAAACAGAGGGATTTAAAAGCCGAGAGAATTAGATATTCTCAAGTTCGGACGTTTTAAATTATTGAGAATTTAAAACCAGTATTTTAAAGCAGTGTTTTAAAAATTTATAATTTCAAATAAATATTGTTTTAAAATAAGTGAATTATTTTAGCAATATCGATTTAGTTCGGGATTTTTCTGGAGACGAAAAATATCACGATAATCGAACAATCGGTATTTAAAGCTGGTATTTATTTTAGTCAATGCAAGGTATGGGAGGCCATGCCTCTCCCATACCCTTTCCCGTCACCTCTTGTTCCCCAAAAATAGAAATAGATATGTATTGTATTGTATATGTATTGCAAAGAGAGAGAGAGAGAGTTTCACCATTCTTCATCATCTTCCATTCCATCTTCATTTCATCTTCTTCACCAAAATTTCGAGAGAGAGAGAGATGAGGGTAGCTGCATCTTCTTCTTCTTCTTCTTTCCCATTCACTTCTTCATCTTCTTGCTCAAAATTATCAAAAGAGAGAGAGAGAGAGAGAAGCAAGAAGTTGTACCATTGTTGAGAAGAGTTCAAACTTGTTTCAGCCGTTCTTCACCGTTCGTTTCCGGCGTCGTCGTTGGAAGCTTCGTCTCCATCGATCCATCTTCTTCCAAGCTTCTTCCAACATTTCCCCATTGTTGTCTTGAGAGGTATTTCGAAAACTATAGTTTCGTAGTTATGTTTTTAGTTTTCGGCATCGATATATATATATATATATATATTTGGTTTGTTTTTTAAAGCATGCATTCCGGATTTAAACTTAAGAAGTTGTTGTTTGAATTCTTGGTGTTCAAATGATGTTTGATGGTAGAAATGAGGTAGTTTATGTTCAAAGCTTGTAGATGATTATGTGTTTTGAGTGGTGTTGTGAAGTTGTGTTGAAAATGGCGTCTATCGTCGTTCATGCGACTCTCGGACTCAGTCCCGCGTGAGCGCGGGGACAAGCGCGAGCGCGCACAGGTCGCGCGCCGGCGCACTTCGCGTTCGGCAGTTTCGCCATCCTTCGGTAAAACGAGCATAACTCCCTCGTTTTACGTCGGATTGAGACATCGTAAAGTTTGCCGGAAACTAGACTTAAGTGGATTTCCAATGGTATAGGTATCAATCTCTAATTCGTTCTGAGTAAATTATGAAAAATAGGCAAAGTTGGGTCATGTTTCAGTTTTCAGGAAGTCATGGCAATTCTGCCACCTTTTGGTAAAACGGGTATATCCGTTTCATTTGTTATCATCTTAAGACAATATAAATTTTTAAAAATTCTAGACTTCCACGGCTTTCTAATGGTATATAGCTCGGTCTGTAATGTTTCCTGAATCGATCGTGAAAAATCTTCAAAGTCAGGTCACGAGTTTGTTTTCGGAAATTATGGCAGTTCTGCCACCTTCTAGTAAAACGGTCATAACTTTTCGTTAGTTATTGTATTGAGTCACCGTAAATTTTACCGGAAACTAGACTTCCGTGACTTTCCATTGGTATATGGCACAATCCCTACACCTTAGTGATTCAAATCAGAGAATTTTTCAAAGATAGACATTGTGCGGAATGTTGTTTAGTCAACGAACTTAGTGATGATTTTGTTCTTAGAATCTAATTGTGATGATGTTAAGGTATTGTTGATACCTTAAATGATGATGATGTATGCCTTAATATGTCTAATAGCTAGTAGGGTTGAGAATAACCCTTAAGCTAAGATAAAATTTAGAACGGATACTAGACCCTAATAGGCCTTCGTGTCGTGTTGAGTCCTGTCAGATTTAGGATCAACATGCTAGGTATATTTTTATACATTGAAGGCTAGCAGATCCGCAAGGGATAAGACCTGTGAAGAATTAGCAGCTGCCGTTTTAAAACATCGGTGAAAGGTGGGCTTTATTTTCAACGGACTCTTAGTCCAAATAATGATTTGAGTTTTTACTCACCAGCAGTTAATTATTTCTGATGCAAATAAATGATTGTCATGCATAAAATGTTTGTTTTGTATGATATCCTTATCCGTATTTAGTTAGCTCGCAAGGGGCTTTCTAACTCTTAAATCGATCGGGCCTCGTGCTAACTTAGCGTGTTAACCGAGGTTAGTGTACACTTGGGTCGGTGATATTAGGAAGAGGGAAAGGCTGAGCGGAGCTATTCCTGACTAAGACATCGACGATGCTAAACGTCCGTAGAAAAGGCTGAGCGGAGCTATTCCTCGGAGTTTAGTTCAGATATGTATTCGTGGAAAAGGCTGAGCGGAGCTATTTCTCGACGTGTGCGGAAAAGGCTGAGCGGAGCTATTCCTTGACACACAGTTGGGATATGGATGATCATACAACAGAAAAGCGCGCGTAAAGACTGAAAATGATTTAGTAAAACATAGGGCCTTTTCAGATAAAACCCCTGTGTGTTTACTTGGATGCATGACAATAAAAGCAGTTTTAAGAAATGTTCATAATATCAGATATATTATGATATTTTGGCAATGTGTTCACTGAGTATACTTGTACTCAGCCCTGCATATTTGTTTTTAAATATGCAGGTTGAGTGTTGATGGTGCAGGGTGAAGTGCTGAGAAAGAAAGTTGTTTTGTACAGGACTCAGAATATTTCCTGTATTTTGTTATGCTATGTTGCTTCCGCTAATTAAGTCTAATCGAGTCAAGTCTTCAGTATGTCTTGAACTCGCTGATACCTTTTTGTTATTCTAAGGTATCTATATTTATTCAGTTATATTTTGAGAAATGAAAATCAGTTCATAATTTGAGTTCACAGCAAATATCGATCTTGGAATTCATTCCTTTATTTAATTATTTCCGGTTCGCGCCTTGATCCATCCTTCATTGGGATCGAGTCGTGCCAGTCACACTTCATATTAATCAAATATTAATTTGGGGTCGTGACACCAACCCTACTCGATTTCGAGCTTATTTGGTTCGGGCCTATTCGGTTAAAAAAAATTTTGGGCTGAAAATTTTTAGCCCTAACCCTTCGGTTTTCGGGTTAGCCCGTTGGGCCGGCATGTTAACAAATTTTTTCACATGTATAAATTATATCTTGATAATTCTAAGAAAATGATCACCACCTTATTTTTGAAATAAATAAATACACGAAAAATAACATAAAATAAAAAAAAATATATGATGAATATAAAATTTCATTAACATCGTAGTGCATCAAATAAAGAAATCAACGGTACATGCAATGATAAATTACAATAATATTCAATCATAATTTGTTCCTTCAAAAAGAATAATTTGAAACTAAATCATAAATCTAATTCTAGCTTAATCTCCGATCTAATTTGAAGTACAATCTTCTTCTATTTCAACAATAATATTTGAAGATCTTTCAACTTCATGTTCATATTTCATTTTTAAAGTCTTCATTATTTATTAAAAAAATAACAACATTATAATATTATACAATTAAATAATTTAAAACATGATAAATAAAAGCTAGCTAGTAAAAAAAATATGAGAAAATAAAAAGGGTAAAACTTATATAATTAAATAACACACTAAGAACATCCGAGTAATAAAGAAAAAACCAAAATTATGTGGAATTACATTATTTTTCTACTTTAAGGACATTTGGTGCTTCAAATTACGTATATCTTTGTATTCTTTCTCATACATTAAATAAATGATAACATTGGAATGTATATAAAATTAAATTATTGATAATATGATAAATAATATAATTTTAATACTTTAAAACATCAATATTATATAATAATAGATGGATAACGAGTGAAAAATAATTTTCTCAATAAAAATAAAATAAAATAATAAAAGAAATTAAAGTGAAAGGTCTTAATATTCATGAAGCAACAAACAAATAAACAACATGTTTTATACATTATATAAATCACTTATAGTCCTTATAACATTGATAAATGCAATAATGTATTCATAAATGAAAATATAAGATTTAATGAAAAATTGCATCATTGAATAAGACTCATTTACTATTAGTAATAAATTTAAAAATTCATAACTTTTAGCATACTTGGAATTTGTAAATTCATAATATATGGATGGAAAGATAATTGAGTTAGATTTCCAACGCTTCCGATCGTTCGTGAATCGGATTTTTCTAGAAAAAGTTACGAGCAAAACAACGGAAGTTGTCGGGCCAGTCGGCTTGGCCCGCCAGCCCGACCGGTCTAGCCTGTTCGGTTATTATTATTTTTTTCAGGCTAAATTTTTTCAGCTTTAACCCTATATTTTTCTCGTTCCATTCGGGCCAACCCATCGATTTCGGGCTAAATTGGCATCCCTACTTTTTAATGGCAGATTGATACCGGGGTGGAGGTCGCAATAAGATGGAGGGTCTTAATCACGGTGGTGGTGATTGAGGCGATGATAGTGGTGATGATGATGATTGCTTTGACAGTTTTGACGAGGGAGATGAGGGTGGACCGTTTAAGAGAATGATAAAAAAAAATGGGGGAAAAGCCCACGAGCAAGCCCGCCAGCCCGCGGGCCTAGACGGGGCGTGTAGGGCCCTGTAATTCAAGCTCGTCATCGCAAGTGGGCTTACTCGTTCCAACTCGCCAAAAGGCGAGCTTTCTGAGCTCACAGCCTGTCCCCTCCCACCGGCCCCATTTTGATAGGTCTACTTATATTAATGAATTATTTAGTTTCCCTTTTGACTATTTGTAGTTATTTTCAATGGATGCTAAACTAGATATTTTCGCTTTAAACCCTTTAACATTTTTAACCTCAAAGTTTATTTCAAATTTGTCCTTAAACCTTCCTTACAAAAACTAAAAATAAAAATCGTGCTTCATCGACCATCGTCATTTCACTAGTAAAACTTTATGTATATGTATATATAATCATTTAATCAGTACTATCTTTACAAAATTACATAATATTTCTTTTACGATATATTTGGCGAGCTTGAATTAACGAGAGAAATAATGACAACCGACTTGGAATGAAATGTAGCGTTCAAATAGAAGTGAACTTTAATCTACAATAAATTCATAGCCCAAATGTCTTTAGAGGACCAAAAAATAATTATGGGCCCAAGAAATTAGACCGCAAATAACATAAATCACTCCAACCACTCAACCACTTCAATATTTAATTAATTTTTCTCTTTTTCACATCATCAATATTCATCAAACCCAATTTTACATGTTTTATCCATGACCACCCAACCACAATATTATATATAATTCTTTTATTTTATTTTATTTTATTCTAAGATTAAAATATTACTTGTAATAAAAATAATATAAAACATTATAATTATAACAAAAAAAATGAAAATATTCCAAAAAGAAAAATTGAGCATTAAATAGAAATAAATAGTTAATACCAAAAATATTACAAACTAAATTAATAAAAAAAATTACAACATGCTTCACACCAATTAAATTACATTTCCTAAAATTACAGAAAATAAAATCACACCAACTAAATGACTTTTCCTAAATTATAAAAAATAAAATCACACTCATTAAACGACATTTTATAAAATTACAACCACCTCAGCTTGGAAATAATTCTGCTATAAGATGATTTTTCAGAGATTATTCTTGAGGAGACAAGTTGTTTTTACCCAACAAAGTGTTGAGCATATTCATTTTTTTCTCATCCTGTTAATTGTCTCCACTCCTTCTTACGTGTGATCCTCATCGCCTGAAGTTCTGCAGTGTATTCATCAGGAATAACTGATTGTTGTGATACAATAGCTTTTCCTTTCCTCTTCGCTTTCACATTGTCTCTGCCAACAGGCCAACGAATTGTTGAAGCTTCACTAGCATGAGTTTCTGAGGCGGAGTTGTTTGGATCATCTTCTTCTCTAGTGGTTCTTGATTTTTTGGAACTTCCATAATCTTCTTCAATATCAGCATCATCAACATACTCTATACGGGTATGATGATGCTCGACACCCAACTTCAATTACCATTTCGGATAATGACGTATGATTCTTTCAAAAACCTCATCACGCGCGAACTTAGTAGATTTTCCGTTGGTATAAAGTTTTTGAGCTTCATTCTCAACGTCTGCATTCAACATGTTGCTACTTTTTCAAGAATATGTTTTCTTGTAGACAATTACCCACTTAGTTACATTTGTATTCAACCTCTTCTGACGATTTCTCAGTGACCCAATGCTTCTTTCATCTCCCATAAGTCTTGGATGGAGCGCTCGAGATTCTTGATACATTTCCCAAATGCATTTCTAGAACGTTTGACTATTTTGGTTTTGGCCAACAATTGAATTTTGACTGACGGTAACCCAAGCATACATTAGTGACATATCTTATTGACCAGTCCAACCTTTTGGACCGTTTGAAGTGTTTGTGTTTGTGTTGGTGTTTGTGGGTAGGACATTTTCATGAGTGAGATCGTCAGGAAATTGGGGATTCGAACCGGTTCCAAAATCTTGAATATGAATAACATCAAGATTATGATAATAATCTTGGGAGACAGAAATTTTGAGGATTTGAGAAAAAATTATTTAGATTACTTGGATCCATTGAAAATTTGAGAAAGATGGAATTTTAATAATGAAAATAGATGAAATAAGAAATAAAAAGGAGATGATTTTTCTGTGTGCAAAAATATAGCAAATGAAATATCTATTTATTGGGGAAAAAATTAAAATTTATTGACATGAATTGTGTTTTTGACAAATGACTGAGATTTATTACTTTTGTGATGAATGATAGAGGTTAAATTGACATGGATTGTGCTTTTTATGAATGGCTGGGATTTATTGCCTTTGTAATGAACAATGTAGATCAAATTGAGATGGATTGTGCTTTTTATGAATGACTGAGATTTATTGCTTTTGTGATGAATGGTGGAGAGCAAGTTGAGATGGATTTGTGCTATTTATGAATGACTGTGATTTATTATTTTTGTGATGAACGGTGGAGATGAAATTGAGATGGATTGTGCTTTATATGAATGACTGTGATTTATTGTTTGAATAAAATAGTTAATACCAAAAATATTACAAACTAATTAAACGACATTTCCTAAAATTACATAAAATAAAATCAAACTCATTAACTAGCATTTCCTAAAATTACATAAAATAAAAATTTATTATTTGGATATATAAAAATTAGAGAAGAAAAATAGATAATTTTAAAGTGTATTGAAATTTAGCAAAATTGATGTCTATTTAAGAGAATGAAAAAAAAATGAATTTTAGTATATTTTTATTTATTTTTATTATATTATATAAAAATATATCAATTTTATCTATATATCAAAATAAAATTAATTGGCCAATAGAATGGAGACAAATATATTCATCCCATTGGATACAAGAATAATTGAGATGAGACTAGCAAAGGTCAAAAATGGGTAATGGTCGACCATATGCTTTTCCATTTCACCATTTTTTATGACGTAATGGGTAATGGTCGACCATATGCTTTTCAAAAATGGGTAATGGTCGAATTTAATTTGGCAAAATTTTCATAAATTATCACTTTTTTTTCAAGTAAAAACACACATATACACACATAACATATGACCAACAAAGCTAGCGAAGTCACATATGTCAATCGTGTCCTTACATAAGAGCATCATCAATGGTGTACTCAAAATTGGGTACGTAAAATCTCCACGTCAAAAATTATGTACCAAATATTTTAAATACTTATCCATCCACAATTATTTAAGTACATACATTAATCTTGAGAGTTTCACCATCACATCACTCATTTTTTCTTAATTCATCTTTAATTTTAGTACATGTTTCATTATATATTTTTATTTATATATATTTTTATTTATATATATTTTTATATAATTAAACCATCCTTAATAAATTTTATGTTTTATTTGTATTTTTAAATTATATATATATATATATATTAATTCATAAAAATAATATTTTAATGTTTATTCAAATTTTAAATATTTACTTAATTTATAAATAAATGAATTAATAATCAAGTCATCAAATAAAATAAATATATTTTTATTGATACGAGAAAGATGAGTTCAACGATGAAAAATAAAATACAACCGACATATTTAATTAAATATTGAAATGCAAAACACTGAATAAATAAATCAATTATTAAAACTATGATTGTCGTATCGGGCCCAAATGTGCTCAATCAAGTCGACTCAAAACTTGTGATGTTGTTTCTTATCGTGTAGTTCAGACTCTATATTAACTCAAGCTGCAAAATCGAGTGGGGCTCCTTGTGAAGCAAAATTGTTTGAGTTGTTGTTCGAGAAGAAAAATTAGAAGATAAAAAAAAAACACATTGACTTAACTATACTATGCCAAAGATAAGAAAATTGATATCCGCTAAAAAAAAGATAAGAAAATTGATAAGATTAATTTATTATAAGTTGGAAAATATGTTTAGAAAATAAAATAAATCACTTTTTTAAAAGTTGTGTTACTAAATTATTATTTTTTGTGTTTTTTTTACGGGACACAAGTGTCGATAATTATTTAAATAGGCGGTTAGTAAACACTGATATATATATATATATATATATATATATTTAATTTTACAAAATTAATTTATCTTGTTATACAAACGTCGACAAATATTCAATTTTTATTGGAAAATATTCAATTTTGTATCAGCAAATATTCAATTTTTTAATGGAAAATTTTACTAATTTTTCAAAATTAATTTATAATGTTATACAAACATTGGCAAATATTCAATTTTGTATTGACAAATATCAATTTTGTATTGGTAAATATTTGATTTTTTTAATGAAAAATATACTAATTTTACAAAATTAATATATCATGTTATACAAATATTCAATTTTTTATCCATAAATATTCAATTTTATGTCGGCAAATATCAATTTTGTATCGGCAAATATTCAATTTTTCAATGGAAAAATATACTAATTTTACAAAATTTCATGTTAAACAAATGTCGGCAAATATTCAATTTTTTATCGGGAAATATTCAATTTTTTTAATAGAAAATTATACTTATTTTAGAATTTTTTGTTGGCAAATATTCAATTTTTTATCAGATAATATTCAATTTTTTAATGAAAAATTATACTATTTTTTTCATTTTCTAATGTTATTCCAACTTTTGGTAGTTTTAAAAAATTAAAATAATTATGAAATGTAATTAAAAATTATAATATAGTATTAAAATAATTGGTATAAATAATATACAATATATCATTAATAAAAAATTAGAAAAGAATGAAAAAAGAAAAATCGAAAGAAAAAAAATAAAAGACATAATAGATAATAAAAAAAAAGGAATGAAGGAAAATGAACAGAAAAAAAATATAAAATTGAATGGAAGGACATGTGGACCCTATTAAAATTGGTACATGGAAATGTACCAAATTTCGTGTAACTTTCTTTTGGAGGGCATCCTCACTGTTTATGTACCAAAAGGTAGTACATTACTTGAGTTATGCACCACCAATGGGGATGCTCTAGATGAAAGTTTTTGAGTTAATGGTACTTTTGAGCACATCAGATCACCTGTGTGATTGTGTTCATTCTCCATCACATCTCCTACGCTAATTTTTATTTTTAGAAGTTTTTTTTTTTGAATTTATTATGATTTAATTTATGAGTAGTGATTTTCAGCCAGATTCTGACTAGCCAGAATCTTTTATTATTTTTAATAATTAATTAATTTAATTAATAAAACATTAATTATTCAATAAATTTACATTGATGCCCTCCAAAATAATTAGGGCAACTCTATATGCGCTTCAATTCAGAAGAAATCGAAGATGGAAAAAAAATAAAGAAGTGAAGAAAAGAAAGAAGATGAAGCTGCGCCCCTTTTTTCCGATCCGCTTCTGGAGTGATTTTAATAATTAATTACAAATCACTAATTTCATGACAGAAGGATAATATAGTAAAAACATAACATTTAATAATTAACATAATTAATTTATTAATAATACAGTTTTATTAATCATCAAAAAATTAGATTATGACTAACCAGAATCTGAATGGCTAGCATTATTCTTAATTTATTTATTTAGATGATCCATCCATTAAGGTATATTAACAAAAATTTAAAAATTAGTTATGACATACAAAATGTAACACGAAAGAGCACGAGAAATCTTATCTGACTTTTGAGCCGCTTGTAAATATGTTTTTTTTTTTTGGATAAAAACACACTTTTTAGTTACTTTTTTATCTTAAAAAAAATCAAAATTTTATAATGTGTCGTTTTATTCCTTCATTTTTATCTAGTTGTGCAACCACCAATTTCTCGTTCTTTCTCAACCACATGTCTCTTTATGTTTCAATCATTTTCTTTCTATTATTCTTTTTTTTTCTTGAACAAAAATAACAATTTCCATTGAAGAAAAAGAAAAATGAAAAAATTTGTATGAGACATTGAAATTGCCTAATGGTCTCTTATGTCAGACGAATTAAATAGGACTCCAACATATAAACAAAATCCAAATCCTGCCCAGAACCCGTGAAAATTCAGCCCAGATCTAACCATCCAGCCCAACTGCGCAAATGCATGTTGACAACCATTTTCCCTTATTTTTCATTTTTTTTTATTTTTTTCGTTTTTTAATCTTTATTTTGTATCGAGTCATGTACACCAGCCACGCGTTAGCATCGAACGAGTGTACTGGGTGGGACGCTGAATAAAAATATTAAATTATTTAATTCAATTTTAATGCTCATTATTTTCATTTTAAGGTATATATTTGTTTAAAAAAATATTATCGAGCGCAGTGCACGAGCCACACGTTAGCGTCGCGCGAGTGCACTGTGCGAGACATCGAATAAAAAATTAAATTAATTCAATTTAATTTTAGGGTTCACTAATTCTATTTCAGTGTATATTTTTATTTAAAAAAAATTATCGAACGCAGTGCACGAGCCCACACGTTAATTTTGAGAAAGTGCACTGCATGAGATGTCGGATATATATAATGAAGAAATTAAAAAATGGAAAAAATTAAAAAGAAAAAGAAAAGGGGGAGGCCACTAAAACAAAAGAGGTGGTACCTCATGGGTTAAATAGAAATCCGTTAGACGGTCTCACATAAGTGTGTATTTTTCTCTTTCTATTCTTCTCTCTCAATATTAATTATTTTTTATTTATTTATTTTTGAACAAAAATCACAATTTCCAATGAAGTAGAAGAAAAATAACGGAAAAGATCAAGAATGGCATTATGATATTCTGGCTGGTCGTAAAAAAATTGATTGAGGAAGGAAAGGCGCCAAAAATTAATGGAAGATGATAGCAATTCCTACAAATAAAAGATATTTTTTTGGGAAGAAACTCCTACAAACGAAGGACGATAATCTTTTTTCGTAGAGAAAAAGTAATTTCTTAGGAGGAATAAATATAAATCTTAGAAAATGAATATTGTTGATCACTTAATAATTAAATTGTAAATTTTATTAAAATAATTATTATTTTGATAAAAAATCAAAGTGACTAAAAATACATTTATTATTCAAAATGACTAGTTTAAAAATTGAAATTTACCAAACACTGGATAAAATTCATACTACATTGTAAATAATAAATCTGGCATATCAATGATCACGTGATAAAGGGTCTGCAATATAGCTCCTCACAGCTGTTCATGCCCAGGAGGCAAGGCTACTGGCTACAGACAGCTGGTAGAAGGGGGTATTAACTAATTAATAACATTAAAATTAGGATAATTTACATCATATATAATTATCAAAATAAGCCTCAACATTATTAATTAAGTTAATTATCAATTATTAATTGGCTTGAACTAGCCTCAACGACATTACAACTCATATAATTTAATTTCATCTAAATGAGGTTAGATTATATTTAAAAATCTAAATATTTAAGAAATATTTGCGAAAGATATTTAAGAGATAAGAATTAACAAAAAAATAAAATAAAAATGAATCCATGACCTGTCCGCCTTTTCTCATTCATTAACCTCTTTCCAAAATAAAACAATTAGATCATTTTAGTTCCCTTGACCTTGGGGGGTGCCCTAAAACTTGCAATAACACCAAATTTTTTGATTTAAGTGGTTGACCGCCGGTTGGATAATGTATTTAAAAAAACAATGTTCCAACCTTTTGATCTAAGACTGCTTCTAACGGCAACCAGGTGGATGGACCCTGGTTGCCAATTAAGAATTTAAAATAAAATAATAACAAAAGTTGAGAGATTATGATCGGCCACATAGCCTCTCCCAACCATATTGTCTCCTGCCAACCAAATCCAAAGGTCAATAGGATGGAGACATTTGTCTCCATTCTATTAGCCAATTAATTTTATATTGATATATATATATATATATATATAAAATTGATATATTTTTAATATAAAATATAATAAAAATAAATAAAAAATATACCAAAATTCATATTTTTTTCATTCTTTACAAATAGACATCAATTTTGCTATATTTCAACATATTTTAAAATTATCTATTTTTTCTCTAATTTTCTATATATCCAAATAATAATAAAAATTCATGTAATTGTAGGAAATACCATTTAATAAGTGATAATTTTTTTTATTTTATGAATGTCGTTTAATTATTTTGTAATATTTTTGGAAATTAACTATTTTATCCGAACAATAAATTGAGGTGGTTGTAATTTTTTTATCCGAACAATAATATTTTTTTATCTTATGGCAGAATTATTTCCAAACTGAGGTGGTTGTAATTTTATAAAGTATCGATTAATGAGTGTGATTTTATTTTCTGTAATTTTAGGAAATGTAATTTAATTGGTGTGAAGTATGTTGTAATTTATGTTATTAATTTAGTTTGGAATATTGTCATTTTCTTGTTATGATTATAAATTTTTATATTATTTTTTATTACAAGTAATATTTTAATTAAAAAAATAAAATAAAATAATTATATATAATGGTGTGGTTGGGTGGTTGGGTGGTCATTGATAAAACATGTAAAATGGATGTGGTTGGGTTTGATGAATATTGATGATGTGAAAGAGAGAAAAATTAATTAAATATTGAAATGGTTGGGTGGTTGGGTGGTTGGGATGGTTGTTGTTAGAAGTAGTCTAAGTATGCACTCTGATAGCAACTGTGATGCGATGTGATGTCAAATTCCACCAATATTACTAGTTGTTTGTCCGTTACAGTTGGTTTGTGATTAATCTTTTTTTGTGTACTTTGCAATTTATTACATACAAGCAGAATCTACCAAGTATGCACTCGATATTAGTCAAACATGAGTCAAAAGGTTAAAAAGACAAGACATTCCTATAATTTTTAAGAAAATTAAAGTATTTCAATTGTGTAAAAGGGCAAAATCGGAACCCCTAAAAATTAAAAAATTTAAAACTTTAAACAATTATAATTTGATCCTTTTTTATCCAATTTACACAAATAATATATCGAATTAAGGCTCATTTGATGCTCTTTTATTTAATATACATGTTGCATATGTTTATTTGAACAAAAATACATTTTTCATGCATATACAAGTTTTAATTCTGGAACTAACAGACATTGCTAATATGACTTAACAATATTGCTAATATCATGCACGTATATTTTTAATATAAAACAAGTCAATTATTAATACAAACTCTAATTCCGTAGCTTAACATTGCTAATATGGTTCAACAACATTACTAATATTATGTACGCATGTTGGTAATAAAAAAAAGTCAATCACTAATATAAAATGATTATATCATTAACATATATATGTTACTATGAGCATATATACATGCTAATATGAATATATAATCATGTTATTATGAAAACACATGAATGTAATTGATTTGTTTAGTTATTTTTCCTTTTTCCCCTTCAATTTTAATTCTATGTGCATTCTTTTAATTTCACACTTGTTATTTAGGATTCATTCTACCCAATTAAGGTTTAATAAAAAATTTAGTATTTAATTCTCAATTTTTAGTTATTAATTTAGTATTCTTGTGCTTTGTTTAATCTACACTGATTTTTTAGGGTTCATCACGTGCATTCAATTCGGGTTTATAATTTTTAGTGTTTAATTTTTAATTTTTAGTTATTAATGTACTATTATGAATATTTTTTCATACTATTATAAATATTTTCTCGTGCTATTATGAATGTTTCTTCATAGTAGCATTTATAAAATTAATTAAAATAATAGTTGTGTTATTCACTCATAATAGCATGATTATATGTTCATAGTAGTATGTATGTATATATTCACAATAGCATGACATCTTAATCATGTTGGCATGTCATACATATGTGTCCTACTAACAGCTAGTTTTATCCATATATATTAGCGTGGCATACGGGTCATATTAACACACATTCTTGATATAATGTTGCTGGCATGAATATATACATTGCTAATATGAAGATTTAATACTACTTACAAGAAGATATATATATATTGCTAATATGAGGCTTTAATGTTCCTGACACTATGAAGATTCAATTTCATCTGTGTTTGTTCATAATAGCATGATTATATATTCATATTAATATGTGTGTGTGTGTGTGTGTTTAAAATAGCATCATCATTTTATATTAATAATTGACTTGTTTCATATTAACAACATACGTACATGATATCAGCAACATGCATATATGATATTAGCAACGTTGTTTACCCATATTAGCAATGTCTGATAGTCAGAAATTAGAATTTATATTAATTAGTAATTGACTTGTTTTATATTAGCAAAATGTTGACATGATATTTGCAAAATGCATAATTTGATATTACCAATGCAGTTTAACCATGTTAGCAATGTCTGATAATTACAGAAGTAAAGCTTATATGTGCTTGAAAAATATATTTTTTTATATTTTTATCTATTTTTATCCGAACAAACATATGCAATATTGATCTTAAATGAAAGAATATGAGCAAAAAAAATTTGATATATTATTTGTGTAAATTGGATTAAAATGAGCAAGTTATGAGTGTTTAAAGTTTTAATTTTTCTATAAAATCTAGAAGTACCCTTTTTTTTTACGTTCTCATATTTATAATATTATCACCGCTGTGATTGATTCATATTTTAAGGAGCTAGCATTTTTCATTTGAGCAATCCCATGTGTATATGTATATATGTATGTAATTGAAGAAATAGCATTTTTTGCATTATAGTTGTGAATGAGGGAAACGATGGGGACAAAAGCAAATCAATAATGTTTTTTTGCCTCTTTTTACAGCCTTTCTTGTATTGTCTATTTCTTTTGTTTTTTCAGTAATACCCCTTAACCCTTTTCTTTTCTTTTTTTCAAATTCCAGATTTCAAGTTTCACTCTTTGTATTTATGAGTATCAACCAAAAAACACACGCACCCGCACTTACAGATGATTGTCCTCGGAAATAATTGAACATGGCATACATGCATGCATGTAGCAACATTGCATTCTATATATAATAAAAACACCCCTCACAAATAAATATAAAATATTTCATCATAAATATATATTTTTTTTCCCGTTACGGTTCTTTCTTTCTTCTTATGACGAGGGAAGTCCATAACTGTTACCCAATAATATGCTAAATTTTCATTATTAAAAATTAATTTTGCTATAGCTAGTATGCAAACCAAATATGAGAGGGAGGTCAAACTTTTAACGAATCTGATATAGCCTTTTGTATAGGACCCTTGCATGTTAACATTATTGAGTTACAAGAATTATTGAGAGTAGGCTACATATTTTCGTTTTTATATATTTTTTCAATTCAAATGTATAATCCAAATTGCCAATAAATTAAAGTGTCATTATTAAAACTTTTTTTTTCAAAATTCTTTCACGATGACGTAATGCTGTTCCAAAAATCTGCTCCATTTATATCTTTTATTTAAAATAGAGGGTAATAGAATTCGAATTATAGATAAATAAGATCCCCACCACTAAAATGCAGAATACATTAGTATAGTCGTACCCCTACATGCATTATAGGATTTTCTTTAATTGTTGATCATTATAATAGATTTTATTTATTTAAATGTTCCTTGGTCGGTGGCCCCTGACTCTGTTAATAATTAATTGGACCGATGCATGCATACATAAAATATTAAGGATATTTTACCTTTAATATGTTGATATTGTACTACCAAAATTGGTAGTGGAGGCCCTTAGTATAATTAGAATTTAAATCATAAAAATGATAAGTGACACGTGACAGTTGCACGGGATTAAATTCTAACAAGTAGTGTTACTTTTGAAATGAAACAGTGCTAATCAAACAGACACATATTTCTTTAAAAGAAATTAACATATAAAGTAATGCATGGGACAAAACAAACAGGCACTTAGATTGTGTGAAAGTGTTATTATTAATTAAAAATAATGGGAGTGAGTTTCGAAAAATTTAAATAAACCGTCCCAATTTGAATAATCACATCTTATCTCAAGACAAGTAGTATTGGAGACAGCTTTTTGCCATTTTTCTGAACATTGCCAGTTCTCCACATCATCAAATTTAAATTTAAATAAGTAAAATGGAACCCTCACACTCACATGCCCAAATGGCCAAATCTAATCACATTTGTCGTCGTCTTTTTTTTCTTTTTTCTTTTTTTTGAATCATCTATATATCTATCTAAATCTAAATAAATAATAAAAATCAACAAAACAATCCTGTAACGTTTGATCGCGCTCAGTGTGATTCACGGCGCAGCACAACCGTGTCGCGTAAAACCGAGTCGCGATCGATCCTTATCGAACTCGAAGGTGAATCCTTGCTGCATTAAGTTCCCGATCACCGAGAACCCCGCATCCGTCGCCACGGGCTGCAACGCCAGGCATTTCGCGCCCTCCGCCGCATCGATAAAGTAGTTCCGAGACGGCGGCGAGAACACCGCGCCGCCACCGAGTTTGAAACTGAGCTGAGGCAGACTCGTCCTCGACGCGGCCGACACGTTTAGGCATAAGTCGAATCCTGGCACCGGTTTAGCTGACTCGGGCAGCTTCACTGCCCGCTCGAAAACGGCTAGGATTCTTCGATAAGCCGGCTCGGGTAGGAACGTTATTGTGGTACCCGAATCAACCACGGTTCCGCCATTTCCGTACTCGTCTATTGCCCAAACCGAGGGGCTAATGCGTAATTTCACGCCGTTGATGGATACGCCCTCGATCCTAATGTAGTAAAATGTTGGAGAGAGAGGGTTTATAAGCAATGGAGTGTAGCTCAGCTTAGCCGAGCCGCCGCCGATTTGAAGATAGCTCGTTGGTGGCGGGGTGAGAGTATAATCCATTAAACAATATGAGAATTTATGGCCAAATTCCCGGCCCAATTGGGAGGAAAATGAGATCGGGCCGCGGCCCAAGCCCAAAACACCATCGCCCCCGTTGAAACTCAGGCCTGAGTTCCAGAACCCGCAGCCGAACGAGAAGTGCTGGAACTTCAACAGTTTGCCGGCGGTGGTGTTGAACGACGTCGTCTCGCGGGAGAAGAATCCGTTGGTGACGGAGCCATCAGCGTAGGAGTACTCGTAGCGGCACGTGCTGTGGAGGCGCGTGCGGTTGCAATGCGGCCGTTCCTTCGGGTGGGGGACGTGATTGCAAGTCTTGTCATAGCAGTGGTAGGGAGTGAAGGTGGCGGAGTGGCGGGGGTAGAAAGTGGGGGTGCGTGGGGAGCAGTGGCGGCGGCAGGCGGAGCAGGAGACCCAAGTGAGGTCGCTGCCTGTGTCGGCGATGAGGAGAAGGGGCTGGGGAGGGGTGCCGAGGTGAAGGGAGACGAGGTACTGGCCGGACCCGAAGGAAGCGGCGGAGGTGACCGGGAGCTGGGGGTGTAGGTGGTTGCGGACGGCGGAGAAGAGGATGGAGAGGCGGCGGTTGTCGGCTGAGAGGGCCTCTGATGGGGTGGGTGGGTACGGGTTTGTGTGAAGGAGGGGGAGCTTAAGGTGGTAGGCGGCGGAGGAATGTGGGAATGCGGCGGCGGAGAGGATGAAAATGAGAGTGAAGAGAGACAAAGAGTTTGAAATGAAAGCGGCCATTAAGATTGTTGGATGGAGAATGGGATTGGGAGAGAGAGAGAGAGAGGCGCGCGTGGTGGGGGTTAGGCATCAATGCCGATTTGCTGTAAGAATAGGGAGTGTTTAAAACACACGTGAAACGCCAGTATGAAATAATCTACTATACTTTTTACTATATTTCATGGGAAATTTATACGCTACCCCATGGTAGTGCCTTATAGTCTAATATTTTGACAAGTGTTCCATAAAGTTGATATCTATACTTTTATTTTTCTTTAGACACTCTAAATCTCTTAGGAGCTGATTGGTACGGTGGAATGGAATGACCATTTCGATGTCTATTTCCATTCCTGTGATTGATATGCCTTAACATCGGAAATCACCATTCCCGAAGGAATCGCTATTCCCAAAAGTAAGGGAATGACCATTCCACTCACCCCCCATGGGTTTAGCTATTCCCAATGAACCAAAAAATTAATATATTGTATATTTACACATAATGATGTCTTATAATATCATTTGATCATATTTAGAAAAATGATTCGAAAATTATATTAAATAATCTATTATTATTATTATTATTTCATAATTATTTTTATATTATATATTTATATTTAAAAAAATTAAAAAATATATATATATATATTAAAATAAAATTTTGATAGTTTTTAAAATTATATTGAAGAAAAATGAAAGTGGTACCAAAATAAATGTAACATATAAATATATTCTAATAAAAAAACAAACTAATTATAATTTAATATATTCAGATAAAAAATTAAAATGATAAACTATTTTTCTGTGGAGTAAAAATATTTTTATTAAGGTATACGAATTATTACGTGTATTAATTAAATACTT
This sequence comes from Perilla frutescens, assembly GCA_026008535.1. Classification (NCBI taxonomy): domain Eukaryota; kingdom Viridiplantae; phylum Streptophyta; class Magnoliopsida; order Lamiales; family Lamiaceae; genus Perilla; species Perilla frutescens. The sequence goes on from BRKX01000015.1 coordinate 24,273,117, forward strand.
TGGAATAAAGTTTTTAATAAATTAAATAAATTAATTTTTTCTAAAATATTAGAAAAAAAATCACTTACTATAAAAGAAATGCAATTTAGAAATATAAGAAAAAAAAATTACAACACGTGTTAATAATATTAGTTATTACACGTTATTCAATTATAAAGAAATTTAAAAGTATTAAAAAATATTCATTTTATAATATAAAAAGTAAAATAGTATTCCATTCCGTTCTTCATTCCAGTAACATACCAATCATAAGAATTGTCATTCCATTCAGACCTTCATTCCATTCTTAAGTTCATTCCATTCATACCTAATTCCATTCTTTCATACCAATCACCTCCTTATTCTTTTTATTTACTAAACTTAATACTTTAATTTTATTTTTTATGAGAATATGAATTAAATGGATTTCCTGTGTTTTTATTTTGTTACGTGAAAATAAATGTAATTTTGTTAAATTTAATTATGTTTAAATATTATTTAATTAGTTAAAATGTGCAAAAATAAGGCGTTTGAAAAATAATTTTTCCATATCGGCACATACGTCGACAATTATGTTTTAGTTATTTTTATGAAATATTCCGTATCGACAATTTTTTTTATTGTTATTAAAAAATTATGTTATGGGAGAAAATGACATCGATTATGAAATATTTTAGTTTGAAAATATGAAGATATAAAATCTTAATAAACTTCATATGAATCGATATTAAATTAAATGAAATAATGTTATAGAATGTAATTACGTTAAAATATTATTTAATAAGTTAAAATTTCCATGACAGCTTGTTAGATTAGGCTTTTGAAATATAATTTTTACTATTTAATTAGTTAAAATGTGCAAAAATAAGGCGTTTCCCTATTTTTTTCATATCGGCACATAAGTTGGCAATGTTTTTTGAGTTATTTTAATGAAATATTCTTTATCGGCATATTTTTATTATTGTTGCAAATTTATTTTATGGGTGAAATTGACATCGATGAAATATTTTAGTTTGAAAAATATAATATAATATAATATAATATAATATATTATATTGTAAAAATAAAATTTTAGTTGTCGATATATTTCTTTCACTGAAATTGATTTCTCGCAAAAACAAAAATGTTGCCTATAAATGATATTGAATTTATTATATTAAATAAGGCTTGCCGATGTATTAGATAAGACTTGCCGATGTATTCAATTATTTTAATTAACCCTATTTAAAAGGTGTCCATTAATCAGACTTTAATTTATTATATATTATTTTGGTATGTTATAAATAATATCATAGTAATATTTTATAACATATGAGATATTTAGTTATTTATTCAATATAAAAAATTAATTTGTTTCATATTTCCTAAAAAAATTCTAAGGAAAAATAGTTTATCTTAAAATCTCTACCAAAGTTATTTTACTTCAAATCATTAAAGAAATACCATTATGACAAATTGGAGAATTGGATATATTAAAATCACAGTTATTAAAAAATTGAAGATATGTAAAAGTTGGAGCTATGATTTTTAATGTAAAAAATGGAAGCGGCGGAAAAAAAAAAAGATATGAATTCTATTATCATTTTAGAAAATGAGTTAGAGTGGAGATATGAAAAATGGGGTGGAAAAAACTTGAAAAAGGTACTACCCGGGGGGTAGCATAGAATTTTCCATATTTCATGCTATATAATTAAATTTATTATTTTTTTTAATTTTTAATTCAATTTTAATTTATTATATTTTATTTTATTTTTTACACTTATTATTTAGGGTTCGTACTATTCAATTGGGATATATAATTAATTTTTTAATATTAAATTTTATTTTCTAATTAATAATTAATTATTTCATAAAAAAATAATTATATATGCTAATTGGGTAGTAATAGGATGAACTCTAATTAATAAGTGTAAAATTAAATTAAAATATAATAAATTAAAATTGAATTAAAAAATCAAAGAAAAATATAATTAATAAATTTGATTGTGTAGTACTAAGTATTGCACAAAGTGTAATAGATGATTTCATCAGTTTCACAACCACCCTCGTCTTCTTTTACTATATTGTTCATATGTCTCATTCACATGAGCCGATTGTATTTTTTCACTTTTATTAAAAAAAAGATAATTATCAATCCAAGACCCAAAAGATAGTACATTTATGGAAAATTGTCGATTCAGGACCTGAAAGATGGGTAATCTATCGATTTAATACCTGAAAGATTCTCAGTCTAGGACCTCTAATATTTCTTTCACTGAAATTTATTTTATGGAAAATCTGTCGATTCAGGACCCGACAGGTGAAAATTCTCAATCTAGGACCTCTAATATCACAAATTTTAATTTTCTTTTATTTTTAATTAATTTAAGGAGAATTATCAATCCAGGACCTGAAAGATGGATAATCTATCGATTCAGGATCTGAAAGATGAAAATTCTCCATCCAGGACCTCAAAAATCACAGATTTTATTTTTTTTAATTTTTTTAATTAATCTTATATTAATTTTCAATGAAAATTCCTTCATTAATTATCTATTAAATCTAATAAATAAATTTTTAAAAATAATTAAAAAATAAAAAATCATGATTTTTGAGATCCTGTAATGATAGTTTTCATCTTTTAGCACTTGTATCGAAAGTTTTTATCTTTCAGGTCTTGAATTGATAGATTAGCCATCTTTCAGGTCCTGAATCGATAATTCTCCTTAATTTAATATAATTTTCAATGAAAAATCCTTCATTAATTATCTATTAAATCTAATAAAGAAATTGTTAAAATTAATTTAAAAATAAATAGAAATCAAAATTCGTGATTTTTGAGGTCCTGAATTTAGAATTTTCATCTTTCGGGTCCTGGATTGAAAGTTTTCATCTCTCAGATCCTGAATCGATAGATAACCCATCTTTCAGGTCCTGAATTGATAATTCTCCTATATTTATCAATATAGAGGTTGAAAAATAGATTTTATCAATTCAATGTTTGAAATATCTAAAACTATCAAGTTAAGGCTCGAAGACTTAATGGTGTTAAAACTTGAATATTTAAATGTGTTAAAACTCCATCCAACATAAATTGATATGATCATTAAATATCCACATAGTTTTTTTTTTTATCATATATTTAATTAAACAAAAAAAACACAAATTTACATTAATTACACTAATCAAATCAAACAGAGCTTAGGGTTTTATTAATTCCCATCAAATAAAACCACCACTTTCCGACGTTTGACTATCATTACTTTGTAGTTTCAAATTCAACTTTGTTTGTTTGGTTAATTAAATATTTATAGTTATAATTGATTATTATGATTTTAATTCCACAATCAAATATTAAATCTTATTGAAATATTTAATAAATTAATTGATGTTAGTTTTTTTTTTCTATCTCTACATTTATTTTAAAATAATCATTTCTTCATCAAAATTGGAAATAATGAAATATGCCAATTTATTATTGTTAAAAAAAAAATTATTAGAATAATATACTGAATTTAATTTAAACTTCTAAGGATCTCTACTGAACTAAGCAGTGATTGAATTGATAGAATTAATAAAGCCCTCTATTTAATTTAATTAAGGTAATTAATGTAAATTTGTGTTTATTTTTATTTAATTAATTGAGGATAAAAACGATGTGTCAAGATAATGTGGATATTTAATGACAACATCACCTTCTGTTAGATGAAGTTACTACACTGTCAAATCATTAAGTTTTAAATTGATACTTTTAGATCTTTCAAGACTTGAATCGATAGATTCTATCTTTCAGGCTCAAAATCGATATATAAACCATCTTTCTTGTGTTTGATTAAATAAGTAAACATTCTAATAAGTGCATATTTATATATTTCTTCTACAATGAATTAATGTTTAATGTAAACATATTAAATAGTGATACATATAAGATATTTCAGAATACATTTGTATTATTGATGAAGAATACAATATAGTGGGAGCTTTATCTAGAGGAGGCTTTAGCAAATTCTATGTAAACTAGGAAAGGTAAATATACTAAAAGAATAAAAGATTACAACCAAATAATATGAAAGATACTAGAAGATATCCTACTGCGTAGGACTATCCTTATCACGCCCCCTCAGGATAGAGGTTGGGATAATGTCGATCTTGAAACGAGAGGTTTGAAGATGAACAGTAGAAAGGGGCTTGGTTAAAGTGTCTGCAAGCTAATTAACCGAAGCAACATGGGAGACTCGAAGTTCTCAAGCTTTAATTTTATGGCAGACAAATGGGAATCTATTGCGATATGCTTCATGCGAGAATGGAAGATATGATTAACAGAAACATATGTAGCCCTAATATTATCGTAGTAGACTGGATGAGCTGAGGGAATTGAGAAACCAAGCTCAATAAGAAGAGATTTAACCCAAGCAACTTCGGCTGTAGCTGAAGCAACATCGTGATACTGTAACTTAGTAGAGGATTTGGGGATTCCCTTGTACTTCTTAGAGGACCAAGAGACGGGATTGGCTCCAAGAAAAAGAATGTGTGCAGAAGTGGAGCTCCGATCATCCGGATTACCGCCCAAGTTAGCATACGAAAAAATATGTAGTTTAAGGGGATAGTCGCAACGAGGGTTTAAGCCAAAGTTGACACTCCCACGAAGATAGAAAATAACATGTTTGACGGTAGACCAATGTTCAGTTGTTAGGCGGTGCATGAATTGAGAAAGTTTGTTAACCAAGAAGGCGACATCGGGACGAGTAAGCTGCAAGTATTGCAGAGCACCAATGGTCGAGCGATATTCATTCGCATTAGAGAGAGTAGTACTAGTATGGAGGGAAAGAGAATGCGATGTAGCCATGAGAGAAGAGTTGGGTTTTGCATCTAACATATTTGTACGTTGGAGAAGATCAAGTATATACTTCCATTGAGAGAGGATGATGCCAATAATCATGATAAATAATCTCAACACCTAGAAAATAAGAGAGGAGACCAAGGTCCTTGGCGGAGAAGGTGGATGCTAACTTGCGAACAACTTGATCAAGAAAGGAGGAGAAGTTGTCTGTAAAAATTAAATCATTAACGTAGACAAGGAAGTAAGTAATGCAGCTGTCACGATTATACAAAAGAGGAAATGATTAGATTCAATTTGGACAAAACCTAATGATATAAGAAAGCCGAGAAGAGTAGAATACCACGCATGGGAAGCCTATTTGAGGCTATAAAGTGAATTTTCAAGCTTGCAAATGTAGTCGGGGTGTTGTAGATCAATAAACCATGGCGGTTGTTGCATGTAGACTGTATTAGTTAACTCACCATGCAAGAATGTATTGTTGATGTCGAATTGAGGTAGAGGCCAACTTTTGGTTACAACTAGGTGTAGAACAACTTGGATTGAAGTTGGTTTATCAATAGGACTAATGGTCTCTGAAAAATCCAAGCCAGGTCATTGGTGAAAGCCTTTGGCAATGAGCTGAACTTTATAGCATTCCATGGTTTTATCTGGATTTTTCTTAACATGAAATAACCATTTGCAACATACAATATTAATTAAAGGATCGGGAGGGATTAGTTTCCACATGCCATTTTTAAGCAAAGCGTTGAACTCATCGAACATGGTTTGGCACCAAAGAGGATGCTTCATAGCCTGAGAAACACAAGTAGGCTCAGGAGAGGTTGCAGCGGTTAAAGATGGACGGTTGATTGGCTTAAGAGAATTAGTTTTAGAGCAAGTTATCATGTGGTGAGTGGGGAGTGGGTTTTCTTACAGTGGCTGATTTGTGGAGGGTGACAGAGAGGGAATATTTGTAGGAGGTGAAGATTGTGGAGAGGAAGTAGGAGACGAAGACGTTGTATGAATAATAGGGGTGGAAAGAGAAGACATGGAATAATATATGATTGTAGCGAATTGTGCGTGTCTGTAGCAGTGGAGGACATAAACAGATGAGAGAAAGAAAAATCACGCTCGACAAACCTAACATGCCTTGAGATAAAAACACGATTGGCAGTTAGATCAAGACAGTGATATGCACTTTGAGACAATGAATAACCAATAAAAACACATGGACGAGATTTGTAGTCAAACTTATTAGAAGCATATGGTTTGAGTTAAGGATAGTAGAGACACATAAAAACATGCAATTTTGAGTAATTGGGTGAGGTTTGAAATAATTTTTGGTAGGTGAAGGAGCAAGAGAGATAAACTTTTGGCGTACGGTAGATTAAGTAAACACCAATAGAAAAAACCTCAGGCTAAAAAGAAATATGGAGAGACGTGTGTTAAAGTAAAGTGAGCCCAGTTTTGATAATGTGGCGATGCCGGCACTTGGCAAAGCCATTATATTCAAGTGTACGAGGGGAAGTGGTGAGGTGAGTGACACCACTTTAATTAAGAAATTGTTTCAAAGCCATGAATTCACCACCATTATCGGTGTATAATTAGATGATTTGTCTATGAATGAATGCCTCAACAAGGGATTCAAATTTAAGAAAAACATCACAGACATCAAACTTTTTATGTAAGGGATAAAACCAAATTAATATAATGAGTATAATGATCGACAAAAATTAAATAATATTTATTGCCATGAAGGGAAAAAACAGTAGCGGTTCATACATCATAGTACAAAAGCTCTAATGGAGCAGTGCTAGTGAGACTTGACTCATGGAATGGAAGCCTTGAGCTTTTATTGCAAGAACATGCATTACAGTGAGTAAAAGTCCCTGAACTAAGAGAAAAGGACACCAACTTAGCAGATTCTAAATGAGATAAAATCTTATAAGAAAGATGATCGAGACAGCCGGGCCAGAGAGATGAGGTAGAGTGAGTGCAAGGAAAAGCAGTGGTAGTGAGAGATGATAGAGTTGGCTAGACATACACTCCATCTTTAGTCAGAGCGGTCAGAAAGGTGTTGCCTTTTTTGAGGTCCTTTACAACAAAGACAGCGGGTAAGAATTCAATAGAGACAAAATTAGATGTGCAAAATTGAGAAATATAAAGCAAATTGCATTTTATAGAGGGAACACAAAGCAAGTTAGAGAGACAAAAAAAGGTAGTGGATGAGAAGAGGGTGCCCGAGCCTGTATATGTGATTTTCATTTTCAGATTTGTACCATTACTAATTTCGATGCCATCAACATGAGGATAGTCAGAGTGAAGATAAAGATTGCTCAAGTCATGAGTTATATGGTGAGATGCAACATAGTCAAGAAGTCATTCTGATGCAGAGGGTGCTGCGTAGTTGGCTTTGGGAGGGGCCATGGAAGAAAATTGAGAAGCATCACCGATAGAAGTAGTATGATATAAATTGAAGCACTTGATGGTGTGACCTTGTATTCCACAGAACTGACAAAATCCTTTATATGGACGAGGATCAGATTTGGGCTTCGAGTTGTTAGGTGGTCGGGAATTAGAGGACCTATAATTATTTGTAGTGTGGGGAACATTAGAAGGATTGAAATGCTTGTAAGTCGGGTTTGTTGTGACAGGAAATTGAAGAGCAGAAGATGATTGATTCAACTGAGCTTCACAGATGATAGATTCTTATGAAGTTCTTCAAAGGAGATGACGGAGTCACGGGCTTTAATAGCATCAGAAAGACCTTGAAATTCATTGCCGAGACCATTGAGAACTTTTAAAGTAAGATCATCATCATCACAAAGAGCATTGAGCACGTATAATTCATCACTGAGAGTTCAAACTTGGAGCATATATTCAGAATTGGTTTGTGGCCTTTGATAGATGATCAAGGGAAAATCAGAATTGTATGATTCGACCTCTTGATGGTTTGGCGTAGGTGTTGAATAGACAATCCCACGTATTTTTGGACGTTTCGGAGGAGACAATCAAGGGAACCAACCACGAGGTTATAGAGCCAATAATGGCGTTTAATATAAGTTGGTCTTGGTGGATCCAATATGAGTGAGCATCGGAAGAGTCGGTAGTAGTGGGGGATGAAGTACATATGGTGTGGATCCATCAATAAAGCCAAGAAAGATCGTAGCAATTCAAGGCAGTGTGGAACTGCATGCGCCAAGTGCAATAGTTTGACGAGGTCAATTTGATGGGAGTCTGAGCGTCGATGTTGATTGCAATGAGGGTCGGGCAAGTAGATACGGATGGGGAAGACCCATCAGCGGCCATGGCAGGATCTAATTCGTGAGAGTATGGCTAAAAAAATTGATACCATATAAGATATTTGAGAATGCATCTGTATTTTATTGATGAAGAGTACAATACAGTGGGAACTTTATATAGAGGAGGCTTTAGAAAATCCTATGTAAACTAGGAAAGGTAAATAAACAGAAAGAATAAAAGATTACAAGCAAATAATATGAAAGATACTACAAGATATTCTACTGCATAGGACTATCTGTTATAGAAGCAACGTTATACTTGACTGGAATTGGTTACAACTGAAGTGCAAGAGGAACAGAAGGAAGTGAAAGATTACAATAAACAATTGAATTGAAACAATTAAGTAAACTGGAATCCGAGTGCAGATTCCGACAAGCCGAGTCGAGGGGACCTCTCTCCGCAAGATAAATTACGCCCCGGCTAGTGCTCACAGTCTGGCGATTTTTCTCTTAAAGATGAAATGGCTTCATCCTTCTAGCAGTAGCACCATAAGTCTGGCAAGGCTCCGGCGAACTAGACAACGTCGAGAACTGGGAAGCTGTGACTCGAAGGAACTTGTATACAACAATATAATGATGTTTGTTTATGCAGAATATAACATTTTGGACCATGCATGATATCCTATTTATAGGCACATCTCCACTGCAGGGGACAACAGCTAGGATTTGAGGGTATTCAAACCAGGTGTTGTAACTTCCAGGAGTTATAGCTATGCAATTAAGCCCTCTAGTAGTTACCTTCTACAGATCCCGATAGGTGTCCCATGTCGGCTCGGATCCCAACACATGTCTAAGGCAGCTGCAGATGCAGATCCTGACAAGTGTTTCATATCGGCTAGGATCCCAATACGTGTCCAGACAGCTGCAGACTTTGACTCCTGACAGGAGTTACATTCCAGCCCACTAACTCCACCAGCTCCAGGTGGGAGTTACCACAGTTGAAATACAATTGAAGCCACTTAACTCAGCTAGGAGTTACAGACTTCAATGCTGGACATGCACCACTAAGTGCACCCACGACCCAGCAATCTAGATAGCCGATCCGCTCCACGACCCGACCGTTTCTGTACCGTAAAACTAGTACGGCTAAGCTCCAAAAGCCCACGTACGCCCAAAGTCCAATTGTCAAGATCCAAGTCCGAGGACAAGACGAGACGAGACGAGCCGAGCACGAGCATCGGGCACGGGCATGAGCTCGGGCACGGGCACGTGCACGGACGGGCCCGCACGTGTGTGCGCGTATGGGCTCATGGCCCACATCCTTGTGTACTTAATTACTTCACTTAAGTGTTAATACACTTAAATACGCTTCTTAACTTGATTAAGAAATCAATGTGGGATTATTTAATGTGTCTTAAACACATTATCCCACACACCATAAATACACAATCGTGTGACCAACTTCAACCACTTATTTCTCACTTACCGAAAATCGGATTTGAGCAAATAATAATAATACGATTATCTACTCACAACATAGAACAATCGTACGATATTTAATTCCTCCAAAATTAAATATCCCGATCATGAAAACTCGGATAAAATGAGTCAAAACTCAATTTATTAAATCCAATTTTCCAACAATCCCCCACATGAGTGGAAATAATGCATGCATGTATGCAGACAAGCAGCCTAGTTCTCTAGAAACACATCTGCAACAGGATATGTAGCTTGTGACTTTGAACCTTCCATATTCCAACATTATCGAGTATACCGGCTGTTTAGCGGACATGATGCCTTGAACTGTACATCCTTAGTGTATACCGAGACAATAGTATTGAAAATAGATATGTCTCAAACATTGTCTGTTCTCATGTTTGTGTCCGTTTCAGGCCATGGACAACCTCTTTGAATTCATAAGTATCTCTTAGAAGCGGCCCCCATTTCTCACTTATATAGGTGATCTCCTCTTCCGAGTATCGTGCCATACTCAACCTCATTAGGTTTAGGAATCATTAAAAGTCATCGGACTTATCCTCACCACATTGACAGGTGTGCACTTGGTTTGCTCACAGGGAAAGGTTCACTTATAAGTTTCCAAGTGCTACCAAACTGAACGTTTGTAGCTTAGTTTTCCCATTGAACCAAGTTCTTAGGATCTCCAGTCATCATGGTTGGGTTACCACTACATGCATTCTTAGAGTGTGGATTTTAAACCCATTCCCTCTAGCAACTTAGCCATTTGATCTCGGTTTAACCCTTTGGTTAGCGGATCCGCTAGATTGTCTATTGACTTTACATAGTCAACTGAGACAACCCTACTTGAGATCATATACCTCACGGTATTATGTCTCCTACGTATGTGTCGAGACTTACCATTGTACATAGCATTATGTGCCCTCCCGATAGCCGCTTGACTATCACAGTGAATCATCACTGACGACATTGGTTTTTTCCAACATAGATTATCTTCTAGAAAGTTGCGAAGCCATTTCGCTTCTTCACAAGCTTTATCCAAAGCGATAAACTCAGATTCCATGGTAGAACGGGCTATACAAGTCTGTTTCATGAATTTCCACGACACTGCTCCACCACCGATAGTGAAAATAAATCCACTAGTCGAGAATGAGTCTTTTGTGTCTGATATCCAATTCGCATCACTGTACCCTTCAGGTACAGGAGGAAACCTTGTATAATGCAGCCCGAAGTTCAAAGTATACTTCAAGTATCTTAGAACTCGTACTAGAGCTTTCCAATGCTCTTTGCTTGGATTGCTTGTGTACCGACTCAACTTGTTCACAGAACATACAAGATCAGGTCTAGTGCAGTTAGTGATGTACATCAAACTCCCAATGACCCTTGCATACTCTTCTTGAGCTACCGATTCTTCCTGATTTTTACTCAAGTGTACATTGAGTTCCAACGGGGTCTTAGCCGGCAGACTATCAAAAGCGTTGAATTTCTTAAGCACTTTCTCTACGTAATGAGATTGTGTTAAGACAATTCCACCACTTGTCCAAACTATCTTGATTCCTAGAATCACATCAGCTAAGCCCATATATTTCATGTCGAATTTTTTTTTCAACATTTGTTTTGTTTCAACAATCACTTGGTGGCTATTGCCCATGATTAACATGTCGTCTACATAAAGACAGACTATGACATAGCCATTAGAACTACTCTTTATATATACACATTTATCACAATCATTGATTTTGAAACTATTTGATAACATCATGTTATCAAACTTCAGGTGCCACTGAATAGGTACTTGTTTTAGACCATACAACGATCTAACAAGTTTACACACCTTTCATTCTTACCCTGGTGCAACAAACCCTTCAGGTTGTTCCATGTATATTTCATCCTCCAGCTCACCATTCAAAATCGCGGTCTTTACATCCATCTGATGAATTTCGAGATTGTGCAAAACAGCAATCGCTAAAAGCACCCGAATAGATGTAATCCTTGTTACTGGTGAGTAGCTATCGAAGAAATCATACCCCTCCTTTTGTCTAAAGCCTTTGGCAACCAAATGAGCTTTATACTTATCAACAGAACTATCTGTCTTATACTTTCATTTTAGGATCCACTTGCATCCTAAAGGCTTACACCCACTTGGGAGATCTGTCAACTCCCAAGTGTGATTTTGCATGATGGAATCAATTTCACTATTGATAGCCTCTTTTCAGAACGCAGCATCTGGACTAGATAGAGCTTCTTTCAATGACTTTGGCTCATCATCTAGCATATAGGTGATGAAATCCAGACCAAAAGTCTTAGCCATCCTAGCTCGCTTGCTACGTCTCGGTTCTTTATCCACAGGATCAGAACTAGTAGCAGCTTCAGAAGTTCATTTCTCAGAACTACCTTCTGCCCCTATCCTTATCTTTACAAGGATAGACATTCTCGAAGAATATAGCATTCCTCGACTCCATCATCATTTTTTCAGTCAACTCGGGAATCTCCAATTTATGAATAAGAAAATGATATGCACTACTATTAAGTGCATACCCAACAAAGATACAATCAACCGTTTTAGGACCGATTCTAACTTGTTTAACCTTAGCCAAACACCCCCACACTTTGAGATATTTATAAGATGACATGCGTCCTTTCCACAACTCGTAAGGTGTTACATCCTTACCCTTAAGTGGAATCTTCTTCAAGATATAGTTAGCTGTCAACATAACTCCCTCCCACAAGTTTTGTAGTAATCCCGAACTTATCAACAAAGCATTCATCATCTCTTTAAGAGTTCCGTTTTTGCGTTCAGCAACACCATTAGACTGTGGTGAATAGGGAGCCGTAGTTTGATGAATTATGTCCGCGTCTGCGCATAACTCTTCAAACGGGGCAATATATTCTCCACCTCTATCACTTCGAATTACTTTAATTCGACCGCTTAGTTGATTTTCATCTTCATTCTCGAAGTTCTTAAAAGCTTCAATTGCCTCATCTTTACTTCTTAAAAGATAAAGATAACAATATTTTGTGCAATCGTCAATAAAAGTAATAAAATACTTTTTACCGCCTCTAGTTTGCACAAACTTTAAGTCACACACGTCTGTGTAAATTAGATCTAGAGGTTTAGTGCTTCGTTCAACTGAATGAAATGGTAACTTTGCCAATTTTGCCTCGACACAAACTTTACATTTATTTTGTGTATTAAATTGGTTCACTTTTAGAAAATCTAAATTTACTAAATATTTTATAGCATTTAGATTAACATGTCCTAATCTACAATGCCATAAATCCGAGCACTCAACAAGCAAGTAAGCAGAAGAATTCACTTTATTAGCATTTTCTTTGGTAACACGGCGCATGGCCATTACATTCATTTTGAAGAGTCCATTAGCGAGATAACTCCGTCCAAGGAACTTTCCATACTTGCTTAAAATAAACTTTTCAGACTCAAACACTAGTCTAAAACCATGATTGACTAATAGTGAACCCGAAACCAGATTCTTGCAGATGTCCAAAACATGCAGCACATCCTTCAAAGTTAGCTCTTGGCCTGAAGTCAGCTTCAAAACCACATTGCCCATACCAGCCACTTCAGACAAGGCTTGGTTCCCCATGTGCCACTTTCTACCTTCAACATCTTTATAGGTAGCAAACGAGCTCTTGTCCGAGCAAACATGACAAGTAGCCCCGGTGTCAACGAACCACTCTCTCGGGTTGTCCACGTGGTTGGCTTCAAACACAATGGTAGCCAAATAATCGTCATCCCAATAATCTTGATGGGCCTTGCCTTTGCCTTTGTTGTTATGTTCCGCCAAGTGCGTACCATAGTTGGTACGCTTCTTCTTTGGAGCCGTGCAATGTTTGGACATATGCATCGACTTGTCAGAGTTGAAGCAGTTGCCGTTGAACTTCGTCATTGGCTTCTTCTCTTTGCCAACTTGACCCGGACGCTTCCTTTTATTGCTATTTGATAGTCTACCACGTTCCATCAAATTAGCTTTGGCCTCGATCGGGACTCTTGGTCTCAAATCCGCCTTTCAGTTATCGGCTTCAATTCGAAACTTAACCACAAGGTCTTCAAGAGTCATCTCCTTTCGCTTGTGCTTGAGATAGCTCTTGAAGTCCTTCCAACATGGTGGCAACTTCTCAATCACCACAACAACGGTGAACGAGTTGGGAAGGACCATCCCTTTAGCATGAACGTCGTGCACAATAAGCTGAAGCTCTTGCACTTGATCCATCACTGACCGGGTGTCCACCATTTTATAATCGAGGAATTTTACCACGACAAACTTCTTAGTTCCGGCATCCTCCGTTTTGTACTTCTTTTCTAAAGTCTCCCACAGATCCTTAGCACTAGTTATATTTCCGTATACAGAATATAAACTATCTACTAAGCTATTAAGAATATAATTTTTACAAAGAAAATCACCATTGATCCATTGATCATATGCAATTCGTCTGTTGACGCCTGACTCATTTTCCTCGACCACTGGAGCATTCTCTTTGATGTATCCAGCAACTCCCAACGTGGTTAGGTAGAAGAGCATTTTCTGCTGCCACCTCTTGAAGTCCAATCCGAAGAACTTCTCCGGCTTCTTAGCTTGTCCATGGGGAATGGTGCTTGCAGCAACGGGAGCAGATGATGACGCCATTCCAGCAAAGATAGTTGTTTCTTTTAGTTTATAATTTTTCTTGCGATTGTTATAGAAGCAACGTTACACTTGACTGGAAATGGTTACAACTAAAGTGCAAGAGGAACAGAAGGAAGTGAAAGATTACAATAAACAGCTGAATTGAAACAATTAAGTAAACTGGAACCCGAGTGCAGATTCCGGCAAGCCGAGTCGAGGGGACCTCTCTCCGCAAGACAAATTACACCCCGGCTAGTGCTTACGGTCTGACAATTTGTCTCTCAAAGATGAAACAGCTTCGTCCTTCTGGCATTAGCACCACAAGTCCGGCAAGGCTCCGACGAACTAGACAATATCGAGAACTGGGAAGCTGTGACTCGAAGGAACTTGTATGCAACAATATGATGATGTTCGTTTATGCAGAATATAGCATTTTGGACCATGCTAGATGTCCTATTTATAGGCACATCTCCACTGCAGGGGACAACAACTAAGGTTTGAGGGCATTCAAACCAGGTGTTGTAACTGCCAGGAGTTATAGCTCTGCAATTAAGCCCTCCAGGAGTTACCTTCTGCAGATCCCGACAAATGTCCCATGTCAGCTCGGATCCCAACACGTGTCCAAGACAGCTGCAGATGCAGATCCTGACAAGTGTCCCATGTCGGCTCGGATCTCAACACGTGTCCAGACAGCTACAGACTTTGACTCCCGACAAGAGTTACATTCCAGCCCACTAACTCCACCAGCTCTAGGTGGGAGTTACCACATTTGAAATACAATTGAAGCCACTTAACTCAGCTAGGAGTTACAGACTTCAATGCTGGACATGCACTACTAATTGCACCCACGACCCGGCGATCCAGATAGCTGATCCGCCGACCTGTTCCACGACCTGACCGTTTCTGTACCGTAAAACTGGTACGGCTAAGCCCCGGAAGCCCATATACGCCCAAAGTCCAATTGCCAAGATCCAAGTCCGAGGACGAGACAGAGATGGGCACGAGCACGGGATGGGCGGGCGCGCGCGCGTGTATACGCGTTTGGGCTCATGGCCCACATCCTTGTGCACTTAATTACTTCACTTAAGTGTTAATACACTTAAATATACTTCTTAACTTGATTATGAAATCAATGTGGGATTATTTAATGTGTCTTAAACACATTATCCCACATACCATAAATGCCCAATCGTGTGACCAACTTAAACCACTTATTTCTCACTCACCAAAAATTGGATTTGAGCAAATAAAAATACTACGATTATCTACTCACAACATAGAACAATCGTACAATATTTAATTCCTCCAAAATTAAATATCCCGATCACGAAAAATCAGATAAAATGAGTCAAAACTCAATTTATTAAATCCAATTTTCCAACACTATCCTTATCAATATACATTTCTAAATCAACTAAATATATATAGAAACTAGTCTATATTAAGACATTAAAAAAAGCTTGTATGAATGGAATAGAGAGAGTATAATAATTTTTAGTAGTTTTCTTAGGGGCAATAATTTTTAATTTTTAGTTAATAATTAGTTATGAGGGTTGATTATTTTATAAATATAATTTAATTTTTTTTTAAATTTAAATTTTTTGTTAATAAATGTGAACCAGACCGATTATGCTATAATTGATTTTTATTTTTGTAATATCATATCATAATAAATATGAATATTCAAGTTATATCCGAACCTTTTATTGTTATTATTGGAGTAAAAAATACACACGGTTTATATAACCAAGACGGTAAATTAAAAAAAATGAATCATGTTATTAGTTCTCTATTATATCACGATATATATATATATATATATATATATATATATATATATATATATATAGGGGTGCATTAGCATATGAACACGCCCCTTAGAAGTAAATTGTGGATGGATTATAACCATTGATCTTTGTTGATCAACGACTGTTACTAATTTGGGATTAAAATTATACAGATGCTATTTTATAAATGTGAAATGCATTTAGGATAAAAATGTACATTCATGTTTTTATGAATTTAGATGGTGCGATTTTTATGGGAATTTGAAAAGGTAAAAATGTACATTCATGTTTTTTTTTCAGCAGTTGATTTTCTTTTTCTTTTTTTTATATTATGTTACTGCGATTTTTAATTTTTAGTTTAAAATGCATATATGGAGCAAAGCTAACTAATTTGGATGAATGTCGTACATGCCTGTGTGATGTTTTTTTTTTTTTTGGGCACTGGTGGATTAAAATTTTTGTTTTTAATGTTATTAATGAATTTTTTTTAATAGTTGAAGGTACTTTTTTAATGTAAAAAAAAAACATTAAAAAAAGAGAGAACGAATTGAGGTCCTCTTTTATGCTTATGCAATGTTGTTTTGCACTAATGGATGCAAACTTTTTTATTAAATATTATTGATGGATCTTTTTTTTCCAGTTCAAGGTGCTTTTTTTATGTTCGACCGGAAAAAGGACAAGTTTATATATTTTTTTAAAAAAATTAGAGTATATTGTTATTTACGTTTGACTACGTACTGTACCATTTGTATCAATTTTATTTTTGGGTGTTTTTTTTACAAGTTGAAGGTGCTTTTTTATGTTAATGTAAATTTCTTTGCATTAATGGATGCAAACCATTTTTAAATGTTAGTGATAGCTATTTTTTTTTTTTCTAGTTGAAGGTGCTTTTTTATGTGTGGCCGGAGAAATGACAAGTTTATATATTTTAAAAGAAAAATTTAGAGTACATTGTTATTTACGTTTGACCACTGTACCATTTTTATCAATTTTATTTTTGGTTGTTTTTTTTACAAGTTGGAGATGCCTTTTTATGCTAATGTATGTTTTTTTTTAAATGTTATTGATCAATATTTTTTTTCTAGTTGAAAATGCTTTTTTTATGTGTGGCCGAAAAAAATGATTAGTTTATATATTTTAAAAGAAAGATTCAGAGTATATTGCTATTTACGGTTGACCCTATACCATTTTTATCAATTTTATTTTTGCTTTTTTTTTATAAGTTGAAGGTGCTTTTTTTATGTTAATCTAATGCTTTTTTTGAACTAATAGATGCAAACCCTTTTTTAAATGTTATTGATCAATGTTCTTTTTTTTTTTCTAGCTAAAAATGCCTTTTTTTATTTGTGGTTGGAAAAATGATTAGTTTATATATTTTAAAAGAAAATTTTAGAGTATACTGTTGTTTGCGGTTGACCATTGTACCGGTTTTATCAATTTTATTTGATTTAAGTTTGTACTTTTGTTGCTCTCGGAAAAGGGAAAAATTAGTGTATGTTTGTTACAATGAAAAAAAATAGTGTATAAATAAATAAAAAAAGCATTATAAAAATAGTATAGAAATAAAAAAAATATAAAAAATCATAAATATCATACGTATATGTCTGAAGTGAACAAACTAAATATTAGTGTACAAGAAAAAAAACAAATATTATATAACAATATTCTTAGAATCATCAGATGCCTATAAGAGAAGATAACTTTTAAATGAGGATACTACTTGATGAAATTATGAAAAAAATTAGATACTACTTGATGAAAAAACTAACCTTTGTATAATAGAATTAATATGAATTAAGGGATTTAATGATATCTTAATATTTTTCATTGTTTTTATTTGACAATAATGGCTTTTTGCAAATGTAACTGATGAAAGAAACTAAGTTATGTGCAAATAGATCATAACCCTCCATCTTACTATTTGGATGATTATAATTTATCCACAAATTACACATAAACCTAGTGTTCACAAATGATTGCAAATCTGTTTGTGTGTGTGTGTGAGAGAGAGAGATTAATGTTAATTTTGATGAGGTTAATTAATTATTAATGGTAAGAGAAAAGTGCATTGAAATCTGCGAGGTTGATGTGATCATGATCCAATGAAGTTAATTAATTTTGTATCTAGTCGAGTTTAAAAGAACTTTAATCGAGTCGAGTTCGAGTAGTTGATATTTTTTACACATTTACTCTATTTTTACTTATCGAACTCGAGCTCGAGAGAAGATTCAAATCTTATCAAATATAAAATTAATGCTCAAATTTGTTTGGATTATTGAATCGAGCTCAAATTAATTTTCAACGAACGAACATGACATGAGTTGAGTATCGAGCTATTTGATTTAACAAACAAACATGGGTCAAATTCAAGACAAACTTTAAGTATTAGAATCTCCCTAATACCACCAGATCGAATATGTAAGTAAAAAAAAAAAAACGAGTTAAATATCGAATTATTTGATTTAATTTTCAGCCTATCCGAAATCCAAAATTTAGGAATTCACGGGATATCATGATTTATGAGATGTAAAATTAGATTAGAAATAAATGTCATCTCGTTATTGTCTATTGCCTACTAAGAAGCACCGAATTTATTTTTTTCTAAGATATTATCGAAACGACAATGTCACCTTATGAGCACGTGTATTTAGGCGTGCTAGTTTTATTTGATAGTTTAGCCTCACATCTTGAGAAGTCCGTTAACTCGGAAATAATTTTAAGACCAAAGTTTTAAAACCTACTTCACGACTGTCATTACTTCAAATTAATTATTTTTAAATTAATATGTTAGGATTCATTACCTCAAATATTATGAAAAATAAAAAACACGTATGAAATTATAAGTAATGTTGCAGTCAATGTTATTCACTGTACCAACAATATTATCATGAGAATTTATAGAACAATTTGTACGGAAAAACTTTAAGAAACACGAGCAGAAACAACTTGTGAAAAATGTCAACATACATATAATATAGTTGATGTTGAAACTAATGTTAACCACTATGCCTTCAGAACACAACGAAAATTTAAAGAACAATATGCACGTAAATAATTTTATTCATAGCGAAATATCACTAAATCAAAGTGAATGCAATCGATTCACTCTCTCGAACTCACCCTATAAATATTACAAAAAAACTATTCTAACTTTACTCACAGGGACGGAGCAAGGATTTTTCGGTAGGGGGGGTGAACTTTTTCGAATTTCAAATTATAAAAACTGAATATATATATATATATATATATATATATATATATATATATAATATCTATGCATCAATAATATTTTGTTCCACAATATATATATGAATTTTTTGTACAGAAATATTCAATAAACGACAAAAATATACGAATATAAATTATCTTATAACAAGACCAGTTAATTATCAAAGTCTTTCATACATAGTGAAATGTTGTTCTAGTAGAATTAGCTTTGCAAAATAAAAAAGAATATATTATTATATCATATCACATGTTTATCATAAAATAACAAAAAAAATCATAAATATTAAATAACTAAAGCAATATAAAAAAAATAACGTTCACTAATCTTATAAGTTTATGCATTTTAAGTTATTCACGTCGCTTCTTCATGCTATTAAACACATCAATGATTGATTCAATATAAGAAAAAAAATTAGTAACTTAATTTGAGTTAGCTAAAAAATCATCAATCATAAATGAGATAAAAAAATTATTTTTTTTATTTAATTAATTATCTAAGTGATAAATGGAGAATTCATTTATTTATTTTCATTTTGGGCTTTCGCCCAACCTACACTACTTCACTAATTAATTTTGAGGGGGGCAAAATAAAACTTATTAAAAATTTAATATCATATTTATATATATAGTAGGCATACAAAAAAATTTGGGGAGCGACAGCCACCGCCAGCCCCCCTGCTCCGTCTCTGTTTACTCACTCGAATAATTCATAACACGTAAACCACCTAACATCTACATAGCTAAAATTACATAGAGATTATTCTCGGATCACTCCCTTGACTAGTATCGATAAACATAATAGAAAGTGTTCTCGCTTCACTTGAACAACTTCTATAAAAATCACTACCTAGTAGGTAGAACAACATCTACTCGAAGGCCTCTCAACGTTCAATCTAATATACTCCCTACAAAAACAACAGAGAAATACATACATTTGTTGATCCAGACAATAGGGGAGATGTCGATTTGAATGCTGACAAGTTCTAGTAGACGGTGGACTCAGTCTCCAAGTTTCTCACTTCACTCTGTGATTGTCTCTCCAACTGTGTCACACAATACTACACAGACCTTACAATACTCGAGAAATATTCTCCCTAAAACACAACTAAGATATTCAGATTTTAGTTGATCAAGACAATAGAGAAGATATTTGAATTCAGTGTTGAAGAGATCTGGTAGAAAATTGACACAACCTTCAACTGATAATGAATACATATAGCCCTTGCTTCACGTCCATGGTACTGCACGTCCAGAAACTGCTCCATGTCTCCAGAAACTGTTCCATCTCGTAAACACATTCAAAAATAAAAGGAATGGAGAAGGAAGTTACGTACCCTATAAATAGGGATTGATTATTGACTAGGTCAAAACCCTAAAAGGTGAAGCATATCTTTTATCCCACTTACCATATGCATTCAAATCATGGGGATAAATTAAATATCATTCATAAAATACATAATGGATAAATATTAAAATATAAATTCGTAAATATTGAGAAATGATAAGATTATCAAAACTGAAAAGGACCGATGACATCCGATGCAACATTAACACCCAATGTTATATGCGATGTAATAAACACTCGTTTCCAACATAAAATATTTACTTTTATATAAAAAATGTATTTTACAACATAACCTATAACAATAAAGCGTTCAAACTAATTTAATAGGGTTTGATACTTTAAAATATTGTAAATCCACTTTTTATTTGTTATTACTTTCCATCTCAATTAATTTACCTTCGATTATTGATTGACCTTTAAGTAATTTTGTTTTCGTACAATTAAGCATTTTTATTTATTTATTTATTTTTTTTTTGTGAAAAAGGCAATTGTAGACTAAACAACAACTCGAGAAGCCGAACATATATAGCCGGATCCATGAACGACAAGCTTCGATGGTCAAGTCAGTGATAAGAAAAATATAAAAAATATGACTAAATAAAGCGTAAAAGATTTATGAATATTATATATGGATTGGAAAATAATGATCGATGTTACAAGCAAGATTCACATTAATATATTATGAACAATTTGATCTACTTAGTCCTTGGGATCTTTGATGGGATGGGAATGAAAGAGGCCCTTCCATCCATCCATCCATCCATCGAGCTTCCTTTGTCTAAATAATTCTTACAAATTATGGTTTTTTTAGAAAATATAATTAATTACTAAATTGAGCGTTCTAAATGCATTACAATTTTTCTTTACATAACATATTTTTTTTTTCCAATGCAAGGCCTTTAGCAGTAGCTGAACGAGTGTGGAAAACGACGTACGTCGATCGCCCTCTTCTTCCTTCTCCACCCAAAAACTTGTCGGCCCTAGTTGAGAGCGCATCTTCTTCTTCACCATTGTTGTTGCTTCGAAAACAATTATTTTAACCCAAAGAAGAGGCCTCTTCTTCCTTCACCATTTTTACGCATATACACTACAGATCTGAAACCACTGTAGTCTTAAGAAACTAGAGTCAGGCGCATAAACTACGGTTTTCAAATTAACGTAGTCTTAAGAAATCAAATACACATATATAGACTTCGGTTTTGAAACGACCGTAGTCTTAAGAAAAAAAATTATGCACATAGACTACGATATTTTTGAAAACCGCTGTCTTAAGGAACGTAGACACGCACATAGACTATGGTTTTTGAAAAAACCGTAGTCTAAAACCAATAGTCTATGATTTTTTCAAAATAATGTAGTCTATGAGCATTTTTCTTGTAGTAAGGGTTCAAATTTTACTGTTTGAACGAAGCCAGAGAAAGAAGAAGATGACTGGAGCAACAACTGAACGAGCAACGATACAACCGTGAAGGGATCGAAAACGACAACGTTCACCCTGTTAATTGCAATGCACCATGACCGGTGGATTGCTATGTCTAAAGAGTCAGAATTCAAGGTTGTGTTAGGGAAGAAAATGAAGGCCAGTGGCGGTTAATACATTGTTGTTGTATTTTTATTTAGTAAAGGCTATTTAAATAATTCTATAAATGATTATTTTTGTATTATTTTTTGTTGTATTATATATATATGTGTGTGTAAATAAAGAAAAATTAGTGGTGTATTTAGAAACTCCATATCTCTATTTTACAGCACCCCTATCTCTATTAGACAGTAAAGGCTTCACTTCATCTCCAACAGTTTACTCCAAATTCTACTCTAAAAAAGAATATTTCATAATATTCCTTTTTATATATTTATTTTAATCAAGAATTTTCCAACAAAAATAACTATTAAAATTTCTGAAACTAAATAATAATAAAACATGGAAACAATTCATAATAATATTGCAACGAACAAAAATTACATACTAATATTGCAAAAAAAAAAATTACAGACTAATATTGCAACATAGAAAAAAAAACATAATAATATTGCAGCGAAAAAAACACAAATTACATACTAATTTCAATGCTTTATTTGTATTTTTAACGCTTTGTATTTTCTTTGTTTTTATGTTTAGTAGTTTTATTATGTAATTTTATTAAATGTCATTTTATTTTGATATACAATATTTTTAAGAAATAAATAAATTAAAGTATAAGATTATATATATATATATATAAATAAATCGTAAATAAAAATTAATCTAATCAAAGTATAAGATTTTTTTTGAAAAAAAATATCTTGATTTGCATCCAACAGTCCCTAGTGAATAAAAAAACACTATATGAACAGTAACATACATCTCAGTTTTCGTTAATTAACAAAAAAAAAAATATATCGTGAGCAGTATTTTACAGCAGCTACAGTGCTGCTTTAAATTTAGAGAAGTAGAGCACCTATCTCTATTTTAAAGCATGGAATAGAGATTCTGTTGGAGATGGATTTTTGCACTTTTTGCTCTAAAAATAGAGTTTAGAGTATCTGTTGGACTTGCCCTTATAAATGTTGTTTGCACTCATATTTTTTGGTTACTAGCTAATCTTTTCCTTAAAAGATATAATTGGTTAGACGTACGGGTTGAGCTGCACATTTAGATTTAATTTTATTAATCTAACGTCTCTCGTGCAAAAAACTTGATAACTAACTCAAAAACTCCTATACACCTAGTGTATGGATCGGCCCATCAGACGGCCCGCCCCGCTCTGACCCGATCCGGATCCGCGACCCGGGGTATAAATATTTTTTTGCCTCATTTTACTCATTTTCCCCTTCTAGATCTGCAACTAACCCTAGCCGCCCCTCTCTCTCCCAATCTCCATCTCCATCGCTCTTTCGATTCCATCCGTCCGGATCTCGCTGATTCCATCAGAGAATTTTCTACTCTCTTCCATCATCATGCACACAATGCAGAAGAAAAAAAATCTAAGCTTCTGTTCGAATCCATGGCTGTTGGTCCCGGGCGAGTTGATATCAGTTTAGAGGGGGGTGAATAAACTGATTAAAACTTTTCACTTCAAATGCGGAATAACAGGGCCTTTTGACTCGCTTAGTAAAACTTATCTATACATAAACTTATTGATTAGTTAAGACAGTTTGAGTGCAGCTTGTGTGATATTGTGTGCAGTTCAGAGATATGCAATAATCAAAATAGTACATCACACAAGCAATTTATAGAGGTTCGAAGTCTCAAACTTCTACGTCCTCTCTTCCTTCCGCAGAAGGGCAACTTCACTATATAACTTGAGTTTCTTTACAAATTATACAATGAAGGACAATTGGCTGAACCTGGTAACTGCTCGCTACCTCAGCGGGTCGACGACTCACACTTGAAGTCCCTAACTGCTCGCTAGGAAGGTAGGTGCTATTGTCGTCTTTACAAGGTTTTAGATCTCTTTCGATCTTCAAGAGGTTAGTCTTGAACAGGGGTTATCAACTGATGTGCTCCTTCAATCGAGCTGAGTAGTTGATCGTTGTGTAGCTGAAACTGAGAAGACTGCCCTGGCTGGATTGTCAACAGCTGGCTGATTATCTTAACTCTGTGAATTTCTTCTTCTCAGTTGGACTTTCGCAGTTTCTATCAAATGCTGAACTTGAGCTTGAGTGGGAGGGAGAAAGAAAAGCTCTTGCTTGTATATGCGAAAGTTGTGTAGGCGAAGGATTCTTCTTGGCTCTCTGTTGTGTATAAACTCTGATTCACTCGTCTTTTATAGAGGAGTGATTTTATGACTGTTGAGTTCCATTGTCCATTGATCGGTGGCTCTGTTGGCTCATCAATGGAAGATGATCGCTTGGAGCTTTTAGTTGAAGTAGCCGTTACTCTGCCAATCGATCTTCATTGGATATTTAATTCCAAGATCTTTGTTGAAGCATTTATTCCAAGATTCGGCGGTTTGAGCAATAAACTTCAGGGTTCTTTGGCTTCAGCTTTCTTGGCAGTTTTGAGTTCCAGTTGGCAGTTCTGGACTTGTCAGCTGAGTTTGACTATTGCTCCAGTTGGTAGTTTTGAGCTCGTCAGCTGAGTTTGGCTATTGCTTCAGTTGGCAGTTTTGAGCTCGTCAGCTGAGTTTGGCTATTGCTCCAATTGGTAGTTTTGAGCTTGTCAGGTGAGTTTGACTATTGCTCTAGTTGGCAGTTTTGAGCTCGTCAGCTGAGTTTGGCTATTGCTCCAGTTGACAGTTCTGAGCTTGTTTCTCCAGTTCGACTGATCTCAAGTTCTCAACTATCTTGTCAGCTTGACTGATTTAACTTGAGCCTTCTTGTCAGCTTGACTAATTACAAGCTGGCTGACTACAGTTCTGGCCTTCAGCTGATCTGTCTTGCTTACTTCAGTTTGGTCATCAGTTGGATACTTCCAGTCTTCAGTCTAAACTGATCTCTTATCAGTTCCTTTAGTTGACTCTTTTCTCCCTCAGCTCAGCTGACTTTAGTTGTCAGTTTATTTCGACTGATTCGACTTCTTGACTTCTCAGTTGAGTTGACTTCTGACTGAATGACGTATCCTTCAGCTTGCAGACCATACTTTTGATTGGTTGACTTTGACTTTGCTTGATTTCCTTTCTGATGATGCCCTGGATTGATCAGCTCCGATCTGCAACTTGAATTTTAGTTAGTTTTTCATAAATAATTTTGACATCTCATCAAAACCTAATCTAGGGGTTCCTTGATAGTTTTTCCTAACAATTTCTCCCTTTTTGATGATGTCAAAACTTTGTTGATGATGATGGAAAAACTGCAAGTGTAGCAAGTTTGCTTAAGCAGTTTTCAGAGCAAATTCAGAGCAAGTTTGAGAGAAAAAATTTGATTTATGATTTTCATTCAAGTATCAGAGCATTTGTCATTAGCATTTGTCATTCATGCTGTCATTCAAGTATTAAAGCATTTAAGATATGCATGAAATTCAAGTATTAGAGCAATTAGACTTCAAGTTTCAGAGCATTCTCTCATTCTTTCACTTTGGGCATGCTTTCATTCCAGTATTAGAGCATTTTTCATTCAAGTATCAGAGCATTATCAGAGCATTCAACTTAATCATACTTGAAGTATCAGAGCATGAACATTATAAGCATGATCAAAATGTATATTATATATATTCACTTTAAAGCATATTATATTTTCAAGAGTAGTTAAAACTACTAATCTACTCCCTGAAAATTGCTCCTTTTCTTTCTGCTCGATTCTCCTCTTTCTTGGACTCCTTGTATTCTCCATGCTTCACCCTGAAGCTCATCTTCCCCCTCATGATGAATTTCTCTTTGAATTTGATCCCAAAGAGTTAAGCATCCATCATCTCTCTATCCTTCTTCCCCCTTTTTGGGATCATCCAAAAGTTGGAATGGGTCGCATGATGGTAGTGACAAGTTTGGCAGGAAGGTGAACGCAATTGCCATATTGTCATCATGAATTGAGAGAACTGAAGGAATTTGCATGGGTGAGGAGAGCCATGCATAGGCTTCTTCAGTTGTCATGAACTGACCTTGAGCAGAGCAGAGAGAGACTTCTTGCTCTCTGAAGTTCATCGAGGCCAAGTTGTTAAAGATCTCATCGGTTGAAGGGATGGGTGGATCATCAATGAAGGGTGTGCATGAGGAGTTGGCCGGTTCATTGTCGGGGAGAGGAGCATCGACTGGTATACTCAGCTGGATTCGCTTGATCATCGAATCCATTATCTCTGAAAGCATTGGTGACGAGGAGAGCAGATGATTCATCCAGTTTGTACTCCATGTTCCTTCATTGATCCAGAAGGTGGAGCTACGGGTGTGGATGAGGTGGAACATTGTTGACTCATCCAGTTGAAATCGCCATATGTGGTACTGTAGGTACTGCCGCAGTTGGTCGAATAGAGAGGAGTCTATGTCCTCAGCGAGACCGAAGTAGCTTCTCAGCTGATGGTCTAGAACTGCTTCAAACTCAACCTCAATAGAGTCACGTTGGACTAATGGTAGAGGTTGGGAGCTGGCTGATATTGTAGGTCGATCACTCAGCTTTGAAAGAGATTCGCTCTCAATCATCAGCTCTCTTTCGTCAGATGAGCTGACGGGTGCCTCCAAAGGTGCCTTTCCACGACCTGAGTTGGAAGGCCCTTGTCGACGTGAACGCTTCGGGATCGAATGCCAGTAGATAGTGGGGAGCATG
Organism: Perilla frutescens; assembly: GCA_026008535.1. Classification (NCBI taxonomy): domain Eukaryota; kingdom Viridiplantae; phylum Streptophyta; class Magnoliopsida; order Lamiales; family Lamiaceae; genus Perilla; species Perilla frutescens. Next base: position 24,299,771 of record BRKX01000015.1, read on the forward strand.
TCCCTTCTTTTAAGTTGTTCGCCAGTTGGGATGACCTCATCAAATTGGCTTTGAATGATATGGCTTATGTGACTCATAAACCCGATCTTCTCGCGAAATGAGCCAGTTGATGGGTCATATGCTGCTCGCTCTACATTAGCTCGCAGTTGAGTAAGGATGAAAGAGGCCTAGTCAGCTTTACATCCAAAGTAGAGAGCGGATGTGAGATGGGCTTTGATGTCCGAGAATTGGACTGTCTCAAAGTTGCCATGTAGAATATGGCCGGTGATATCTAAGAGTTGGAGAATATCATTGGGCATACTCTCCTTCAGTCTGTGGGAACAGTTATGGTGGCGAACGTGAGGAAGCTTCCAAGCATCCCATAGTGCGTATTTGCAGGGCAATTGCAGGGTCATGACATCTGGACCGTCGCCTGGAAGGTAAAGGGTAGACATCATCGTCCCTTTCGTCACTGTGATCGTCTTGCTCCGGACGGTAGAAATGATGTTGTCACCGGAGATTGTTGCGTTATAGTAGAATTCCACAACATGGGAAGGTAAGTGCTTGAGTGGCACGACCGTCAAAAATGGTAACATGCCAGTTGCCTCCAATGGCCTATAAATCCTTTGAAAGTGTTCGGAGCCGAGACGTGCGTTAAGATACTCTAGGCTTAGAGTCTTATCTTTCTTCAGCTTCTTAATAAGTAGATTGGCATCTACCATCTGAAATGGGGGCTTCATATCTGCAAAAAGATGCTGTTTTAGGTTAGAGAGCAAGTGTTTTTGAGGAGAGAGAGAAGACTAGCAGATGATCAAAGCAAGAGAGAGAAAGGGTTTGCAGATGATCGGAGCCTTCATCTCTGTGCACATATTTATTTAGCTTTGCATGCAGGAATCGAGGGCACTCGATTGCTTTTCTTAGCTGATCAGCCATCCGATTTGATGGAGGATTAGCTGAATTAATGATGCTTACATCTCAGCCGTTTGATGAAGAAGTAACTTTATGATCTTGTGGCTGAGAAGTAACGACTCTGAAAATGGGGTAGTTGCCATAAATAGCAAAATATTTTCTGCAGATCTTGCTATTTATATCTCAGTAAAAAATATTTTCTTTTTCAATTTAGAAGAGTTGATTTAATATCAATGCAGAGATATTAATTGCAGCATTGTGAGATAGAACCCTATTTTCAAATTGTAACCATTGAGTATAATATAAAAAATTTCATAATCGCAACGGTAGGAATGTAATTATGATAAGATTTGAAAAATTAAAAAAACTTATCCGAATTTAGTTGGGATACAGTCCAACTGATTGACTGCTTCGGCGGTTGAATGATCAGTTGAGTCTCGCTTCTCAATTGTCGCTGAAGAACTGGCTGAAGTTGAAGCTGTAATTGAACTGAATTGATCAGTTGGCTTGATCAGTTGCTTGGCTCTCAGTAGACAGTTTTCGCTTCTTGAAGGGCATAGCCGGACTGGCTGCACTGCTTCTATTAGAGAGAGTTTTGGTCTTTGGCAGTTCAGGCCTTGCAGTCCTCCGGGCTTGGTGAAGGTGAAGGTGGATGGCAACTGATGAGTTTTTCATCCTTTGACTAAGGGATTGTGAAGTTCCCTTTGGCGATGATCGAAACTGATAATTTTTCATAGGCAATTGCATGCCTTTTGAGCTAGATGTGAGCAGTGGAGTGACATAGCTCTTGGATAGGAGGCTTGGTGATGTGGCAGTGTCTTCATCATCACTATCGTTCTCGTCAGCACGCCGTGGATTCTTCTGGGTAGTCACAACTTCAGTTTGTGATAGTTGTGGTTCTATCCTTTCAACGACTGGTGGAGTTTGTCGGGATGGCTCAGTTGACTGACTTGATAGATTATCAAAGATCAGTTTTCGACAAAGCGAGCCAGTTGGGCAGTTGACTGGTTGATCTGCAGTCCCAACTGCTTGAGACACGATGCTGGTCTTGATTTCTGCTAATAGGGCAGTTGCTGGAATCTTGTTGACAAGCCGGTGATTCATGATGTGCTAGACTTGCACGATGGTTGGAGGAAATAGATTTGACGATCCTATCCATTTAATGCTCCATGTTTCTTCACATTTCCAGTAGCTCATGCCATGAAAGACAGTTAGCAGAAAGTGAGACTGGATGGACATAAAATGTCTCCAGTTATACCAGTAGAAATACTGGTGGAGTTGTTTGAACAACTCTTGGTCACGTTGTGCAACAAAAGCGAAGTGAGTGAGAAGGAGATTGGTCACTTCCTTTTGTGCACCTTTGACTGCATATTCACCACTATAAAAAGTGCGAATATTCTCTTCAGTCAGCTGGAGAGAAGGGCATGTACTTCTGAAGTAGTCCGCTCCGTAGTTTGGATGAGGGATTCCAATGAATGGAATAAGCTCATCTGGATCAGAGCAAACCTGAAAATCAACTGGTGATCCGTTCTTTGATTTTGGAGACTGAACGGCGTTGGCAGTTGAGTTGCTCGAAGAGGGGTTGCCTGTCTTGGCTTTGGCTTTTCTCTTTTTCCTTAGTGACTGAAGATGAGTAGTTCCTTTCTTGGGAATCCAGTCAGAGATAAGAACTGGTAGTTACTCATCATTTGGAAGCTTCAGCAGGTCTTCAATCATTTTACTCATTCTTAGAACAAGTCCAACCTTGGACTCAAATTTACCAGAGTTCTTTGAGTCAGAGGCCTTGATGACTTGATGCTTGAATTGTTGGAAGACAAATTCTGCCCAGTTTGTTTGTCGCCCTTCAGCAAGGTGAATCATAACCTTGTATCTCTCTTGGGTGAGTTGACTCAGGCTTTCAATGGCCCCGAACATCATCTTGTTCGTTATGTCAAGTAGAACTCCATACTTGGGCTTCAGGTCAGTTTTAGCGGTTGTAAAACTGAATTGCTTGTCGCAGGTTAAAGCTTTCCATTTTCTCCAGTACAACTCTACAGATTCATTTAGATCTTGAACGGATGAACCTTCCTGTGGGAGTTGGAACACTTCTCCAATTGTTCTTTCAGTGATTTGAAGTGGTCGTCCTTGAATCACTGATGACACTGTCTTTCCATCTACAGATAATTTTGCTTGAAGCAAAAATTCACTCACCAACTTTTGTCTAAAGAACTTTGGTGGTGTTTCCAGGTAGTAAAGAATTTCTGTCTTATGAAGATTTGACAGAAGGATTGGGTTGTTTGATTCATTTAGAATCAATTGAAATTTCTTCCTATCAAGAAATTTATCTCTCATAAGTTGTTCTTTGAAAGAATTTGAAGATCTGGATAATTCGGCCATCTTTGAGGTTGGCTGAGATTTTGGGAATTTAAGATCTTTTGAGAGAGAGAGTTTTTGAGACTGTAGGAAGAGAAGGCTTTTTGAGAGGTTTGAAAGAGAGGGGCTTTTTATGAGTGTTTGGACATGCTCATAGATCTGATGGTTGGAATGGTACTAGCCTCTGCTCTCTTTTGGTCATTGGCAATTAATGACTTTCACACGTGTCATTGTTTTGCAACGGTCAAAATTTCAAAATAAATGTGAGGCTTGACATTTATCAAAAAATAAGCTTTTATAAATATATCAAAGAATAATTTAAACTGATTAACAAGAAGTACACTTAGGGCTTTTCTAATCAGGTTTAACTTGATCAGCCACTTAGTCCTTCTTGTGATCAGTTTTCCTTCTCTTAGCCTTTCTGGAGCTGTCTGGCATGTCCTCATTGGAGGAGACTTCCTCTGAGCTTTTTGTTCCAGAGTATGCTTCCAGTTGTAGGATCGATTCAGAGAGCAGCTTTACTTGGACTTTCATGTTTTCGATCAATTTCTTGAATTGTTTTGACGCCTTGCCTGATTGCTGCTTCTTTGTTTGTTTGACATATCGTCGAGTCTTTTCTGCATTTGGCTGATGCTTTTCAGTCTCTTGATCTGCATCCAGCTGATGCTCTACACTTTGATAATTAGCAGCTGGTTTCTCAACTGTCTCAGATTGAGTTGGTGAAGCTGCTTTCTGCTCAGTTTGACCCTTTCTAGAGTCTTTTTTATCATTATCTCCTTCGGTTGATGACTTGTATCTCTGAATGATGCGAAGGATATCATCTGAGTCGAAGTTTGATTGAACCTCTGACTCCACCATTATAGCTTTTCCTTTACCCCCTGTTATTGAAGTAGATGGGATTAGCTTCTGCCTCAATTTTGGTTGTGATTCCCTGATCATTAGTGGAGGTAGTGCAGTTGTATTTATTCTGCGGATAAAGTCGTCAGGATCAATCTGTTGAGGATGAGTCTCCTTAATCATCTCATCAGGAAGAAGGTATTCCAGGATGGAGCTTACTCTGTTGAGAAAGTTCATCTTTTGTGGAAAGTGCCCTGAGCTTTTAGTTCCAGTTTCCACATTGTCCACAACCTTCTTTAATTGCCAAAAGAAGTATAGAGACCACTTGACTCTCTTTTCTTCCCAGATTGCATTGCAGATTATGTACTTTATTTCTGACATGCTGGATTGATCTTCACATGATGCTATCATCATTCTCACAACCACTGCTTCTAGTACTTGAAATTCTTTTCCAAAGTTGAACACAAAATGGTTGATGTGATATCTTCCCTCAAAGTGAATCGTTGCCCATCTGTCATAGCAGTCTTTAGCATCAACTTCTATTTCTTCAACATTATCTCTTTCATCTGGGAGATCAATACCCTTTTTAACACTGATGGAGTGATTGTGATTTCTTGCCCTTGAACTTCTGTTTTGAATTCCAGAGGGTTCTCTGTGCTTGTTGAGTTGTGGAAAAACTCGGCAACTGCCTCTGGATATATTTGAGCGGGTATACCCTCAGTGAATGTCTTCAGCCCAGAATTTTCAATTGACTGAATGATTCCTTCACAATAGCTGGGAATATTGGAGAATTTCCTGAAGTTGTCTCTGCTGAGTATCTTGTCATGATACAGATCCTTGCAGAAGACTGTGGAGTCTTCCTTGGTGACTTTGAAATTGAACTTCCTTCGATGAGGATTGGTTGAGAATAGAGTCATGATTTACGAAGGTGTAATTTTAGGGGTGGGGAGTTAATCTGGAAGGCTTTGAGCTCTGGATGGAGATGAGACAGAAAAGTCGGTAGTATAAGGTGTGAAGCTTATCTTGAAGACTTAGCCGACCTTTTTATAGAGAGATTGGGCTTATCCAACAGTTGTGTCACTTTATATGCCTAATTTCAACGGTCAGATTAAATCAATCGACCCGTCGATTGGCCTTTCGATTCTGTCCGTTAGGGATAAATGAAGGAGGAGAGAGAAAGTTCAACGGTAATATTTAAGTGACACGTGTTTTTACCGTTTCTAATATTGAAATTTTTGAACTTATCTTTTCTCTCTAGCAGCTTCTTCTTGGCTTGAAACTGATTACGTCATCAGTTGGCTTCGACTATAACTGATGATCTTTCTGTTGATCAGTTCCAACTGAGATGTCTTCTCATCAGTTCCGAACTGGTTTTGACTGCTTGGACCTTCATTCAGCTGCTTCTCAGTTCAGCTGGTTTCCTTCAGCTGGTCTATCTCCTTTTGAGTTGATTCCAGTTCCTATGATTCCTTCATCAGTTTGATCTATTTGCAGCTGGTATGTTCTGCACAGCTGACTGGATCATCAGTTTGAGCGATTGGACTGATGATTGAGCTCATGGGGTAAACTGATAATCTCCAGTTTACTTTTCTCTCCACAGCTTATTGCTTTTACTTCAAACTGATGGCTCATGTGTCCAACTGATCAGTTTCTCGCCTTTTTGGTTCAGTTCCTCTCTTCAGCTGGAATGTATTCATGACCTTTTTCTTCCAGTTGATCATCTTCATCCTGTGATGCTAGCTCAAGTAGTCCCAGCTGTATGCATTGCTCCATAAACCTTGCTTCAGGTAATGGTTTGGTGAAGATGTCAGCTATCTGCTTCTCCGTGTTGACATATTTAATGCATATGTATTTCTTCTCGATGTGATGTCTTATATCAATGTGCTTGGTTCTTGAATGTAGAACTGGATTTTGAGATATTGCAATTGCACTATTGTTGTCACAGTAGATATGGACTTCTTCAGTTTCAACTTTGTAGTCCTTCAACTGTTGCTTCATCCAGAGTATCTGAGCACAGTAGCTTCCAGTAGCTACATATTCTGCTTCAGTTGTTGACGTGGCAACTGAGTGCTGCTTCTTGCTAAACCAGGATATCAGTTTGCTTCCCAGAAACTGATATGTTCCACTGGTGCTTTTTCTGTCGATTTTGCATTCACCAAAGTCTGAGTCTGAATAACCAATTAGACTCAAACTGTCATCTCTGGGATACCATAGTCCAAGATTTATGGTTCCTTTGAGATATTTGATAATCCTCTTAGCTGCTTCAAGGTGGCTTTTCTTTGGGTTAGCTTGAAACCGTGCACATAGACCGACTGAATAAGAGATGTTTGACCGGCTAGCTATTAAGTAAAGTAGCGACCCAATGATTCATCTGTAATATGTTTGGCTAACTGATTCTCCTTCTTCGTCGAGAGTTAGCTGAACTGATGTGTTCATAGAAATCTTGAGAGTTTTTCCTTTGCTTACTCCAAACTTCTTGACTAGCTCCTTGGTGTACTTCGCCTTGCTGATAAAGATCCCATCTTTCAGCTGCTTCACTTGGAGTCCTATGAAGAATGTCATTTCTCCCATCATGCTCATCTCAAATTTGCTTTGCATCAGTTGAGCGAATCGGGTGCATAGATCCTTGCTTTTTGATCCAAAAAATTATGTCATCCACATAAATTTGAACCATTAAGATCTCAGTTGATCGTTCTATTCAGAATAGAGTTCGATCAATGACTCCTTTTTGAAACCCATTTTTCAGCAGAAATGTTGTGAGAGCTTCATACCACACTCTAGGAGCTTGTTTCAATCCATAGAGGGCTTTCTTCAGTTTGAAGACCTGATCACCAATTTCAAAGCCTGGCGGTTGCTCGACATACACATCCTTCTTGAGCATTCCTTGAAGAAAAGCACTCTTGACATCCATTTGGTAGACTGTGAAATTGAAGTGAGCTGCATAGGCTAGGAATAATCTGATGGCTTCCAATCTTGCAACTGGTGCAAATGTCTCATCAAAGTCAATCCCTTCACTTTGTGAGTATCCTTTGGCTACCAGTCTAGCCTTATTCCTTGTGATCACTCCTTGTTCATCCAGTTTGTTGCGAAAAACCCATTTTGTACCAATGACCTTCTGGGTCTTTAGTCTATCAACAAGAAACCATACGTTATTTCTTGTGAACTGATTCAGTTCTTCTTGCATGGCCATGATCCAGTCTGAATCTTCTAAGGCTTCCTTGACGTTTGCTGGTTCAGTTTGAGATATGAAGCATGTGAATAGTGCATGCTCAGTTGAACTTTTGGTTTGGACTCAACTTTTTGGATCACCAACTATCTTGTTAGTTGGATGGCTTCGGAGCCATTTGGGAAGATAGCTTCAGCTGGATCTGCAATGGTGACGTCATCAGTCGCCCTTTCATTAGTTGGTTCGGCATTTTCGTCAGTTCTTCTCTCTGTTTCAGTTGTGGGGTTTATGGTCTCAGCACGATTTGTGTCTTCATTGACCATATTGTTCTCAACAGTTTTAGTATCAGTTTCATTACCTTCTTCTAGTGAAACTTTAAGCCGCTCTGGAATAATATGATCCACATAGTCCTGCGAGTTCTCAGTTTCACTAGGTAGTTCTTAAACTGATGTGTCTATTCTTTCTTTGTTCATGTACTCATTAGCAAATTCATCAAATTCCACATGACATGTTATTTCCACAACAAGAGTTCGTTTATTGAACACTCTGTAAGCTTGTGCATGAGGAGAGCTATATTCAAGAAATATTCCCTTATCAGCTTTAGCACTAAAAGCTTTCAATTGAGTCTTGCCATTGTTGTGAATATAACACTTACAGCCAAATATTTTAAAATATGAGATAGAAGGCTTACGACCCTTATACAGTTCATAAGGTGTTTTGTCATGTGCAGCTACAATGACACTTCGGTTTTGAGTATGACAAGCTGTGTTGACTGCTTCAGCCCAGTAACCTTCAGCTATGTTGGCATCAGCTATCATTGCTCGAGCGGCTTCTTTGAGTGTCCGGTTACGTCATTCGGCTACACCATTTTGTTGTGGAGTTCTTGCATCTGAGTGTTCATATGTGATTCCAAGCTGACTAAGAAAGCTGATCATTTGTTGATTCACAAATTCAGTTCCATTATCGGAGTGAATCCTTTGAACTGATCTTTCTTTTTCAGTTTGTAACCTTCTGATCAGCGTTGTTAGCTTGTCATAAGTTTCATCTTTGCTCCTCAAGAATTCCACCCATGTATATCTTGAGAAATCATCAACTACTACGAGAGTGAATCTTTTGCCCTTTGGAGTTTATGGTCTAACTGAACCAAACAAATCTATATGTAGCAGTTGGAGACAATCAGTTGTTCCTGGTGGGTGACTGTTATTTTTGAATGATGATTTCACCTGCTTCCCTTTCTGACATGGCCCACATACGCCTGTTTTCTTGTATATTTCCTTGGGAAGCCCCTCAACTAGCTCTTTCTTGACTAGGTAGTTGATTGTTTTGAAGTTGAGGTGGTTCAGTCGTCGATGCCATAGCCAGCTTGCTTCAGTTGATCCTTTTTAAAGGAAGCAAGCTTCTGAGTAGCCAGTTGACCAGTCAACAATGTACATGTTGCCTCTTCTTATACCAGTGAGAAGAATTACTCCAGTTAACTTGTCTCTTATGCTGCAGGAGTCTTTAGTGAAGTCAACTGAGTATCCATTGTTGTACAGCTGGCTGATGCTAAGTAGTTTGTGCTTCAGTCCATCCACGTAGGAGACTCCATTTACCATTACTTTTCCCTTAACTACGAATCCTTCTCCAATGGTTTGGCTTTTGGAGTTGTCTCCAAATGTGACAAGTGGACCCTTGACTTTTTCATAACGGTCGAGATCTTCTCTGTCTCCGGTCATGTGCTTGGAGCACCCGCTATTTAGATACCAAATGTCTTTGGTTTTCTTCATAGATAGGATGCTCTTGTCCTGCAAAAATAAGGATTAGCATTTAGGGACCCATTTTATATCGGGTCCTTGTTGATTTTTCAAGCTTTTTGAAATCCAAACTTGCCAAACTTTTGGCTTCTTATCATTCAGAGATCCAACTGACTTGGATCGCCTGATCAGTTTAGATTTTCTCTCAACTCTTCTATTCTGATTTGAATCAGTTGAGTGATACCTGCGTTGAGAGTTAGTTGGATAAAACAGTTCAACTAAAACACTTTGGTTTTGAGACCTTTGAGTTTTGTGATCAGACTAGTGTTTTGTATGTTTCCAGTTTATTAGAATGAACTTTTTTTGCTCATTTCTGGAATCTAGGTACTTATTATAATGATGATAGGGTTCAAAAGAGTTTCTTTGATTTCTCCTGTAGGTGTTCTGATTGAACTTCTTGGTAGGATAGGCTTGAGATCCAAACTGATTTTTCTTTCTAAAGAGGGCTGATTTATCAGTTTGTCTTGGGAGCATTCTTTGTTGAGATGATGGTCTTTGTTAAACTGGAGGCTTTAAACGAGTAGATTGGCTTAAGTGAACTGATGGTCTTGGCTGGAAATTGGGCTTCAGTTGGCTTGGTGTTTTTGTTTGGTAAAACTGACCAAATTGTCTAAGCTGAGTTTGAGGATTTTTCAATATTCCTTTTTCCTTTGGTTGACTCAGCTAGCCGATCATGAGATCTAGTGAACCCTTTTAGGATTCCCTTATCACTGGGTTGGGCAACTGCTTTTCCCTTTTCTAGAGCAGTGAACTTGCTATATCCTAGCCCTGAGCTGCTAGTTCCAGTTCTTTGATGATTTAATATCCCATCTAAGTTTTGAGATCCCTTTTTGAACTTCAGAGTTACTTTTTCTCTTTCATGGATCTCTTGTTTGAGTTTTTGATTTTTAGCCTCTAGATCAGCAATTCTCAATTTCAATTTCTCAAATTCTATAAACTGAGACTCAAGATAATTCAATCTTTCATGATTAATGCTCAGTTTTCTAACCTTATTTCTTAGTTCATCATTTTCATCTTTCAGTTCAACATGCAAGCAGGATATTGAAGCTAATTGGTCTTCTAGCATCATCAGTTTCATATCAAGTTCATTACTAGAGACAGTTGCTTCATTTATATGATAAAAAGAGGTTTGAGAATCAGTTGTACTAACCTCTTCATCATTGTCAGCCATGAGGCAGAATAGCGCTTCATCATCTGAGCTGTAGCCGTCAGAATCAATTCCAGAAGGGTAGTCTGAATCATCTAGCACGGCATTCTCAAGGTTTGTAACCATTGCTTTTCTTTTGAAAAAGCTTTTCCTCACCTTGGCTTTCTTGTCTTCAGGGAGTTCTGGACATTCAAATCTATAATGTCCTTGTTTGTGGCAGTGAAAGCATTCTCCAAGATTTCGGTTGTCATCCCTGAATGGTTCAGCTGACCGTTCAGCTGGTTGATGAGTTCTCTCATCTTTTGGGATTTCATCAGTTTAAGGTGGAACTGATTGTTTATCCCAAACTCTCTTCAACTTTTCTAGCAACCTGGTAACTGATTGGATTTGATCATTGATGTCATCAGCTAAATTCTCCTTCTTTTCAGTTGCTTCTCTTTTTCGTTCAGTTGAAGATCCGCCTTGATGTTCTTTGGCTGGTGAGTTCCTAGGTCGAAAGTTGTTCCTTCCTCGAGTGTCTCTAAACCGGTTCCTTTCACCGTAGAAAGCTGCATCTTGAGCTGATAATGTTGACGCTTCCTTCTTTCGATTTAGACTATACTCATGAGCTTTGAGAGAACCAAATAGTTCCCTTGGAGTGATGTTATTTAGATTTCTTGATTCCTTTGTAGCTATCACTTTCATATCCCATTCATCAGTAAGATTATCCAATATCTTGGAATTCATCTCAGAATTGGGATAAATCCTCCCGAGGTTGTTCATCTCACTGATGATGCCCAGAAATCTGGCTTCAAGGCTTGAGATGGACTCCTCTGGCTGCATTTTGAAGGATTCATATATGTCGACTGCCAGTTGGAGCTTGTTTCCTTTGATGGCTTCAGACTCTTTGTATAGATTTGCTAGTAGGTCCCATATCTCCTTGGCAGTTGTGCAGTTCTTTTTGTCCTTCATTCTGTCTTTATCTAGAGTTTGGAATAATGCGGCTTGAGCAATGAACTCTAGATTTTTTAGCTTCTTCTCTTCGTTGGTGAGAAGATTAGTTGGCTTTGGAATCCTTGCCGGTTGATTGATATCAACTATGTGAGCATCATTGTCTATCATGATGATGATTGGACCATCTTCGATGACTTCCCACATATTCTCATGAATTGAGCAGAGATGAGCCTTCATTCTCCTGCTCTAGTTATCATAATTCTCAACTGAAAACAAAGGTAGCTTATGGTTTCCCATAGCTGAAATGTTAGCACAGATAAGTAGATCTGATTCAGTTGATCTGCAGAAACGGCTGATCCTTAGAATCAACCGCTCTGATACCACTTATTGGTCCTGGGCGAGTCGATATCAGTTTAGAGGGGGGGGTGAATAAACTGATTAAAACTTTTCACTTCAAATGCGGAATAACAGGGCCCTTTGACTCGCTTAGTAAAACTTATCTATGCACAAACTTATTGATCAGTTAAGACAGTTTGAGTGCAGCTTGTGTGATATTGTGTGCATTTTAGAGATATGCAATAATCAAAATAGTACAACACACAAGCAATTTATAGAGGTTCGAAGTCTCAAACTTCTACGTCCTCTCTTCCTTCCGCAGAAGGGCAACTTCACTATATAACTTGAGTTTCTTTACAAATTATACAATGAAGGACAGTTGGCTGAACCTGGTAACTGCTTGCTACTTCAGCGGGTCGACGACTCACACTTGAAGTCCCTAACTGCTCACTAGGAAGGTTGGTGCTATTGTCGTCTTTACAAGGTTTTAGATCTCTTTCGATCTTCAAGAGGTTAGTCTTGAACAGGGGTTATCAACTGATGTGCTCCTTCAATCGAGCTGAGTAGTTGATCGCTGTGTAGCTGAAACTGAGAAGACTACCCTGGTTGGATTGTCAACAGCTGGCTGATTATCTTGACTCTGTGAATTTCTTCTTCTCAGTTGGACTCTCGCAGTTTCTATCAAATGCTGAACTTGAGCTTGAGTGGGAGAGAGAAAGAAAAGCTCTTACTTGTATATGCGGAAGTTGTGTAGGCGGAGGATTCTTCTTGGCTCTCTGTTGTGTATAAACTCTGATTCACTCGTCTTTTATAGAGGAGTGATTTTATGACCGTTGAGTTCCATTGTCCATTGATCGGTGGCTCTGTTGGCTCATCAATGGAAGATGATCGCTTGGAGCTTTTGGTTAAAGTAGTCGTTACTCTGCCAATCGATCTTCATTGGATATTTAATTCCAGGATCTTTGTTGAAGTATTTATTCCAAGATTCGGCGGTTTGAGCAATAAACTCCAAGGTTCTTTGGCTTCAGCTTTCTTGGCAGTTTTGAGTTCCAGTTGGCAGTTCTGGACTTGTCAGCTGAGTTTGACTATTGCTCCAGTTGGCAGTTTTGAGCTCGTCAGCTGAGTTTGGCTATTGCTTCAGTTGGCAGTTTTGAGCTCGTCAGTAGAGTTTGACTATTGCTCCAGTTGGCAGTTTTGAGCTTGTCAGCTGAGTTTGACTATTGCTCCAGTTGGCAGTTTTGAGCTAACTTTAGTTGTCAGTTTGTTTCGACTGATTTGACTTCTTGACTTCTCAGTTGAGTTGAATTCTGGCTGAATGACGTATCCTTCAGCTTGCAGACCATACTCTTGATTGGTTGACTTTGACTTTGCTTGATTTCCTTTCTGATGATGCCCTGGATTGATTAGCTCCGATCTGCAACTTGAATTTTAGTCAGTTTTTCATAAATAATTTTGACATCTCATCAAAACCTAATCTAGGGGTTCCTTGATAGTTTTTCCTAACAATGGCGATTGAAACTTTTGGTGAATTTTTGTGTTATTTATGGTGTGTATCTTTCTTGATTTTCAATTTTCGTAGAAATACTTCATTATGTCCTTGATTTTTCATTCTTCCTAAGGTATTGGTTTGTATTTAATATATTGGCGTCAAATTCAAGGATATTTGGTATTTGACTGCAGAAAATGAGATGTCGGAGTCGTCGAGCTTTTACCAATCTCATGTTTCAAATTGATGCTCCAGGTGAAAAACTCTTTTATGATCTTTAGACACCAAATTCAACATCCATGATATCCCTCATGTCTAACGTCAATTAATTGGAAGATAAATAAATATTTAATTATTTTCTCCCAAAATCAAAATTTAAGACTTGCTAAACTGTAGATTGTGGCTGAATTACGTGCTGGAATTTTGATGTTCATTGGTATTCGAATATTACTGAAGTCATATTAAGATCTTTGTTTGATGGCATTTTTTTTAATGTTGCTATTAGTTGTTTACTTCTATAAATCTATTTGAATATTTCTGGAGTTAATTGTTTGCTGCTATCAGTTAGGTCAGATTTTATTTTATGTTTTTATGTGTGTGCATTTTCATTTTTGTATGGAGTATCAATTTTCACGCTGATTAATATCAAATGAGATTCTTATAAGTATCAGAGTTAGGTCAGATTTTGTTTTATGTTTTTATGTGTGTGCATTTTCATTTTTTATATGGAGTATCAATTTTCATACTGATTAGTACCAAATGAGATGCTTATAAGTAGGGATGTCAAACTAGCCCGAAACCGATGGGCTGGCCCGAACCGCCCGAAAAAAAGGCGGGTTAGGGTCATATTTTTTAGGCCCGAAATAAATTTTAACCGAATGGGCCCGCCTGAACGGACCGACGGGCTAAACGGGCCAGCCCGCTAGGTCCGCGGGTTGGCCCATAGGGCTGAATTTTTTTTAATATGCTCTTATTATTATTATTATTTAATAAGAAACAAATGGATACTAGAAAATAGTTAGATTATGCTTTCAACTGGTAACTCATCATTCTTTATTCTTCTTTCCTTCTGTTGAACTTGGATTTTAATTTTTTATAATAAAAAAATGAATTATTATAAAATAGTTAGATTATGCACTCAGTCGACTATCTATTATCTAAATTTCTCAAAAAAAAAATCTCACTGTTGAAGAAATGGTCATTGCTTCGGCAGAGATAATTCCAATCAAATAAATTAGAATATATGTTTAATTTGGAAACTCTTCTATAGAATATAGTGTAAAAAAATATAATACAATTTGCAATCAATTCGATTGAAGAATGCGCAGTTCCACTATTTGACAAAATTCCTCAATGAATAAATTGTAATGCATCGTAATATAGAACTGTAGATTATGTAAGGATTTTAACCTATGCATCTATACAGATTGTACTGCTTAAGTTCTCGTGTATTAACTTTGCTTGTAATTATATGATGCTTGTATAAACATACGGTGTCTCTGTTATAGTTTTGGATCTAATATATGACATGAAAACTTACTATTTGAAAGAGTATTCTCATTACACTTAACTTTTGTCGTAAACATGTTGGCCCGACGGGCTAGCCCGAAAACCGAAGTTTTAGGGTTAGGGCCAAGATTTTTTAGCCCGAAAAAATTTCAGCCGGAATGGCCCGATAACCCGATAGGGTTGGCCCGAAACCGACGGGCTAGCCCGTTTGACATCCCTACTTATAAGTATCAGAGTTAGGTCAGATTTTGTTTTATATTTTTATGTGTGTGCATTTTCATTTTTTGTATGGGGTATCACATAGGAAACTGAATGGTACTATTTGATTTGATTGTATGTATCAAATTTGAAGGATTGTGTTGTATGGTATGTTGTTTTTTATGTGTGCATGTGTGAGTTCAGCATTAATTGGCATACTGGTTAGTACTAGTTTGATTTGATTTGTATTCCCCTAACTGATTTTCTAACTTCATTTTTTTGGTTTGTAGCCCTTTGGTCGAAGGAAGCTTCCAGCCCTGTATTGTGCCCGTATCGCCTTTGCTGGAATGAATGATTTAAGATTTGAAGTTTATAAATCGGTGATTGCATTCATGAACAAGAAGAAGAAGTGATTGAGAATTTTGTATTTATTTTTAGATACTTGTGGTGTGAGGAAATTTTGTATTTATTTTTAGATACTTGTGGTGTGACGAATTAATCTCAGTGGATGAATTGGTGATGATGTTATTGTCAAAGATTAGATTTAATATTATATGTTATATGTGGTGAAAATTCGGATTTAATATTATGTGTGAGTGTGAGAGTTTTTTGCATTTTGGAATTGATGATGCTTGGACGAATTAATGATTAATCTCAGTGGATGAATTGGTGATATTATGGTAAAAAATCAGATTTAATATTATATGTAAGATTATATGTTATGGACGAAAATCAGATTTAATATTATATGTAAGATTATATGTTATGGATGAATGGATGATGCTTGGACGAATTGATGATGATGAACATAAATAAATTAACTTAGCATATTTGGTAGATTGACTAAACGAATCAGATTGCATATTTTTTTGCTGAACTCCAACTGTTGTTTCATGATTTTTTCACCTGCATATGCTATATTTTGATGACTGTCCAGATTGCATATGTCTTGCTAAACTCCAACTGTTGTTTCATGATTTTTTCACCTGCATATGCTATATTTTGACTGTCCGGTTTGCATATTTCTTGCTGAACTCCAACTGTTGTTTCATGATTTTTCTTAATTTATTTTGTATTCGTCACATTGACTATTGTTTGAAATTATTGTAGATGGCCGAACAAGAACCAACTGAAGATGGTAGTTCTCAACTTCCTCTTTCAAGTCAAACGGACTCAGCTGCAACTTCAAAAACCAAAAAACAGAGAACCATGGACCTGAGGTCAGATGTTTGGAATCATTTTCAGCCTTTTGTGACTGAAAATGAGGAAAAGAAAGCTAGGTGCATTTACTGTAATAAGGAGTATTTTGCTGATTCAAGGAAAAATGGTACGGCTTCTCTTGGTACTCACATTAAATCATGCAAAAGAATCCCTAAAAGTATTGATGCTAGTAAGCAAAAAGAGTTGAATTTGCAGCCTGGTGCCCTAGGTACTTGGAAGTTTGACCAAGAAGCTATTAGGAAGGCTTTATCTGATATGGTTATTGTTGATGAATTGGCTTTTGAGTTTGTTGAAATGAAGGGTTTCAACATTTTATGTCTGTAGCATGTCCTAGATTTCAAATCTCATCTAGGTGGACTGTGTGATGGGCCGACCTGTCTGGTGGACCGGCCCATCAATCTCCTGCACAGGAGAGCTCCCCGATAACTAATTATATAGTGAATTAATGTATGCCATTTTTATATTATTCATCTACCTATTGATATTTTTTTTAAAAAAGGCACAATTGATAATATCATGAGTGATAAGTACGTAAATTGGGTATGTGAGAACTGAGAAGGGGACAATATCAATATCAAACAAAATTTGTGTGTAATTAATAATGTTAAAGCATCATATACAATGGAGCCCATCATCAATGCTATCGACTTTAATTCTTAACCAAACAAAATTAAGCACTAAATTTAGATGAAGAATTTAATGCAGGAGCAAGTACTTGCAAATATACGGATGTCGAGAGAGAGAGGATTTTTATTATTTAACTAGACCCGTCAACCAATGAAAAATATTATTATTTTAAATACACATAAAATCGCACCATGCACCATATTATATTATGGAAGGACATGAGCTACACCATTCATTGCCCTCAGAGCCGGCTAAGAACATGTGCAAAAGGCTCGATTGCACATGACCCATAATTTTAAACGACAAAAAAATAAAATAAAAATTCATGTATATTTTTTAATAAATGAAAATATAAAATATCTTACCCATATATCTCTCCTTTATTAAGGAACATAATTATCAGTGACGAATTATTGAGCAAGCATGAATCAAGAAATCAATTTTTAATTCTGACACTTTTCATCTTCCCTTTTATTGTTTAGTCTCCAAACTTTTGTTTGTTCTCCCCATTTTTATGAAAGAAAAATACTGCTCAAATCATATTTTCCTGAATTCTCATATGCTAGCTTCTGCTTGCCCCTTCAAAATAAAAATAAAAATCTTGCTCATGTGAGCCTTTGCTCAGCGCTCGCCCCTCTGGAAAAAAAAAGAGATCACCTGACAATCTTGGTCTCCTCGTCTTCCTCTAGGTTGTTTTTTTTAATCAATTTCAGTTTGAATTTTTGAAACGTTGTTTTGAGTTTTTAAATTATGCCTCCTAAAATTAGAAAATATGACTTAGGATATGATAAGAAGCTTTTCAAAAATGAGGTTATTCTAAAAAAACCAATATAAAAAAGTAGTTTGATTTTTTTTTTCTGTTTTCTTTTTTTGTCAAAATATAATTGTAATATGCTAATATTTGAAATTTATAATTAAAATTAAAATTGAGTGTTCTTTTAATATTAGAGGCCAATTTTTAAAATTAGCACAGAGGCCACCAAATTTTAAGACGGCCCTGACTTCCCTAAGCATACCATGGAAAACACTTACAAAATAAAACATTACCTGTAAATTTTTCCTTAAAATAAACAAAACTTCTATAAATAGTATTTTATAAAAAAAATGTTTGCATGAAAGAGCTAAGTTTTAGAAATGACATTTCCAATTATGGAAATGTTTTTACCCAATCAAAAGTCCATGAAACTGTTTCATACTTTCATCAAGGTTTTTGTTTTTAATTTTGAATAAAAAATTTAAATCATAATGTTTTGCATAAATGGTGTTCCTAAATATACCATTAAATTGTCTTTACATTTCACTTTTACCTTGCACACCATACTAAATATCTCATTTAATCTTCCACTTATAAAAATAAATTTTTAATCTTTTTAACTATTAATTAAAAACTTAATAAAAGAAAAAGAGGAGGAGGAGAGAGAGAACCCAACATTACCGTCGACCCCTTTTTTTCCGGATCGGATCCTCTATTCCAATTTGATGTTCCATTCCATCTCATATTCCAACAATTGGATATATGACATGTGTATTTAACTTTTTGTTGTGGACAATTGTTTAATTTTTTTAAATACACATAACATGCATCTAATGATTGAAATATGAAATGGAACACCAAATTAGAATAAAGGATCTCCTCTGTACGCTACCCTTTTTGACCAATGCCACCTTTCTTCTTTCCTCATTCACCACTGCCATCTCAACCGCTACCACCCTCCTCCACCACCGCCATCTCTTCTTTCCTCCTCCACCGGCACCACCGTCAATTAGGGGTTTGGAAAATCATTTTCGAACATATATGGAGATGTTCAAAAATCATTTTTTGAACAACACATTGAGGGATCGAAAAATGATTTTTGAACCTATTCATGGACGTTCAAAAATAGATTTTAAAATCATGTTCGGTGTTTTTTTAAGGGCTGTCATAAAGTTTGAACGAATCTACAGAGGTTCGAAAATGTTAGTGGCCGCTCTGCAGATTCCGACTACCTTGCATTACATTTTTGTGGACAAATTACAGCATGATACCCGACTTTTGAACATTTTAACAAAAATGTCATATACTTTAAATATTTACAGATTCATATTCAACTTTGTAATTGTTTTTTTCAAATTTTATCACAAGGTCAACAATCTTACTCCCCATCGCTTGTGGACTACTCGATGAAATATGGTGTTGAATTTTATATATGTAACATCAGATCCAAAAATAAAATAAAATTTAGAACTTAAAAATATATTTTATATTTTAACACTCCCTATCACTTAACTGTTAGTGTTCATTGATTTCTCTTTATCCCCTATCATAAAAAATATTTTTATGCTATACACTGATTATTACATTAGCATATAAAGATGTTTTTAAAAATAAATAAGGATAATTATGATTAAACATAATATATATATATATATATATATATATATATTAGAAAAATACAAATTAACTATGTAAATTAGAGAAAATAGTGTGCAGGCACCAATAAGATTTTATTTACATTTCAATCAGCAGAATATTAAAATAACAAATATTTTACTATAGAACCACAATTACATGTTTAATTATATTTTTGTTTTTCTTCTTTAGTTTGATGTGGCATATATAAAAATCCACATCATATTTTGGATAATCGACGTAAGCTATAGGAAGTAGAATTGTTGACCATGTAATAAATTTGATTAAAATTTTACAAGGTCGATTATCAATCTGTAAACATTTAAAGGTCGGGATAATTTTATTAAAAAATTCAAAGATCAGGTAGTATGTTGTAATCTACCCTTGTTTTACAGGTGGCTTTGAAATTGTTTAATTCTAACAAGATGATGAAGTTGGTGGAGGGAGAAAGAAGAAGGGAGAAGGGGTGGTCTATTTAGAAATAATCTTGCATAAATTCATGAAATCGTGTAGTTCAAACTTGGGCTATTGCTGATGTACTACCAATTCAGCCCAACTCAAAGCCCAATATATTCTGCTCTTCTTACTAATTTGTGTTGACCTTTTATTGTAATAAGAAGTGTCCATCAGGCTTCCTTTGGGATGATCTAGTAGTGGAGTGGTGTTTTTTGAGACCAAAGGTCTTCAATTCGACCCACCACCAACACCACTAGGTGTGAGCCTGTCACACCTAGCCTCCTCTGTGTAGATTTGCAGGCTATTACACAGGGGCGTAGTTTACCCAGTAACCTCCCCTGTATAGGTTTGCAGACAATAGTCAATTAGGCTAAGTAAATTAATCAGTTTTGTGTTCCCTTACCAAAAAAAAAAAAAAAAATCAACCAGTTTTGTGGCTTCAGTTATATAATACGGAGTAATTGGTTTTTAAATGAAGAATAATTTTATATGTACTTTTAATATGCATTCATTTTTTTTTTTTTGAGGGAGCATTCATTTTAAATATGCTCATGCGTCTCTATGTTATATAATAGTTCAATTTCACATTTTATTTTACGGCGAATCAATTATACACTCTCAAACAGTCATTTCAATATAATATAGCATTTTATATTATGTTTTTGAGCTACTTCAACTCCTAGATCACTTTAGATTAAGGGTGAGGACAAAATACCGACATAACGAAATATCGCGCACATTTTGTATCCGAAAAATATTGAAAATATAGAAATTTATGTCATACTAAATTTTTGGTAAGGCGTCAAAATTTTGCGGTACGATAACACTATTAATTTTTATCAAAAATTAAGGTATATCAACATATACTGAGAGTTCGGCATACCGTCATATATTGTATATACTGTATTATAATATATACCGGCTTATCAATACACTAGTATGTCGGTATATACCTGATATGATTCCGTCATGCTCAAAAACATGAAAGACTAACAGAAGACGTAGACAACAGAAACGAACGCACGACGACGGTGTAAGGGTTCTATTTAATACCGGGACGATTGGAAAAGACACGAAACAACGGAAGACTTACGTAGTTATGGCTTGGAAGAATGATGGCAGCGGAATGGATGATGATGAACGACGTTGATGATGAAAGGTAGAAGAAATTGAACGTCAATCGAACCCCGAATCGACACGAACTCGGAACGCAATTACTTCGAACAACTCCGGATAGATTTTCAGCAACTTCTCCTTAGAACTCGAAGAACTAAAAAGAAGCTTGATGTAGGACTAATTGATTTGCTAGATCAATAGAACTTGATAAATGTTTGATCAACCGATGGATCGTGAGACAGTTGAAAATAAACTTCAATTATCATTCAATGTCTAAAGAAAATAAAATACATGGATCCCTTATTTATACTATAAGGATGGACGAAAATTAAATAAAAAAGGACCTAAAAATCGGATCCAAAAAGAATTCTAACTAGACTAGGAAATTGCCTAAACTAGAATTGTATTCAAGGTAGAAAATTACCTTAATTAAAATTCTAGTCAATCCTAAACTAAATAGGAACGAAATTTAACATAATAAATAAATAAACTCTGATCCAAAACTATAGTCTAAAATAATTAAATTAATACTATAGTCTAAATAAAATCAGCCCATTAATTAAATTAACTAAGAGGGATGAAAACTCCAAGCAACTCGTCTATGCAGCGTGAATCTGCCATTCATACAAAACTTGATGATGCTTGATTTGAAGCTTGTCATGGCCTCATCATTCCCCTCCTCTTGAAAAGGATTCGCCCTCGAATCCAGTCCTCCTGGATCAAAGATGCACATACAAGACTTGAAGAGAACTTTATGAAAACACTGCAGAATTTGATCTCCAACGAACTTCAACTCTAAATCAGCAAATTGCATTTTCAATGCATCAATTTTCACCATTTTGTGAATGAACTGCATTTCTGGTGGCTCTTCTCTGACAACCTGAAATAAAGTAGAACAAGGAACAAGTTGATAATAAAAAGGTGATATTAACAAAGTTCCCATGTTCGACTTCTCTTGAATATCGAACTCATTAACACAACTTGCAAAAGAAACGACTTCAGTTTCTCCCCGATGAGCTTCCAATCGTGGCGTTTCATCAGCTGTAAACTCGTTATGCATGGGATTCCAGCAGAACAGGTGCCACCGAGATCGTCTTCCACCTATCGACACATGGCGTGAGTTGAAAGATTTGATGCGGAAACGTTTCATTCCAGACCACTACCAATGGGAGTTGGAGGAAAAGCTACACAAGCTTAGGCAAAGAGATCGAAGTGTAAATGACTACTACAACAAAATGAATGAAATCATGAGACGAGCTGATGTAGAAGAATATCCAGAAGATACCATGGATAGATTTCTAGCTGGTTTATGAAGGGCAATTCGTGAAAGAGTAGCATTGTATCACTTCGACGAGTTGGAGGACATGGTGGAATACGCCATCCGAATAGAAAAGTGGCTAGAGGAGCTAGAGACAAGGTCCAAGGAAGTGATTCAAGTGGAAGCCTGTGAAAAGTTGCCAACTGAGTTCGTTGGCACCAACAAAGATTCTACTTCCAAGGTACCAATTTTAAATATTGTTAAAGCATCTATTAAAGAGTTACCATCTGTTTCCATGTGGTTAGACGTTGGTGAAGTTGAGGTAGTTGAAGAATCTAAACCGGAAGTAGACATGACCAATGAGGAGATACTAGTTTTGGAGGAGATAGCTCTAGAAGATTGCAATCTGGAAGTTTCATCCATGGAGATGACAAGTCCTAATGATTGTATAATGGACAAACTACAAATTGTGCACTTGGAGAGCATTGTTGCAGTTGCGAAGATTGAAGAAGATGAAAATATGATGGAGTTACAACCATGTTCACAAATGGAGGATGACATCATTTTGGAAATAGATGTCGCACAATTGGAGCCTTTGCAAAAACACATGGCGGATCCATTGATTTCTAGCATTTTTGTCAACCATGTTCTTTTATTGTTTTAATCTTACAGGTTGCCAAAGATGTTCCACATGATATTGATGTGCCACCAAACTTATTCGTGGTTCCTATGTCCATGCATCCCATGAAGTTGCGACTTGTGCAAAAAGAGATTGATGATCAGTTTGTCATAGTCTTTGATCCCGGAGATTTGAATTCGAGGACGAATTCTTTTCAAGAGGAGGGGAATGATGAAGGCAGAAGGCACGATAAGCATCAAAGAGTCAAATGAAGAGATGCCATTAAAGGGTTCCAAGATTGTTACTTTGTTAACAATTAAAGATTGCAGATCAAGATTTGAAGAACAACACATGATGATCAAGAGAGTTCAAGTCACAAACATGCACGTTGGAGACGTTTTGGACGTGCATGGCTTGCATGGAAGTTTTCGTCCCCCTTAGTTATTTAATTAAAGGATTGATTTTATTTTAGACTATAATATTAATTAGATTATTTTGGATCAGATTTTTATTTATTATTTATGTATTTTTTATTATTTTGGATCAGATTTTTATTTATTATTTATGTATTTTTCGTTCATAGTTGAATAGGTTTGACTAGAATTGTATGTAACATCTCAAAATTTCAGAGAATTTTCCAAATTTATTTAGAAGACTAAAGAAAATAATTGGAGCTAAAATAAAGTAAAACAGATGTAAGTCGCGACTTTTTTGTGTCTTTTATGAGAAAATCGATTATGAGGTTTTGCGTTTGCCGTCGAAAGATAGTCAATATTGATCTTTTCTGGAATGTAATGACCTAAAGGAAGCTATTGGTGCTTTCAGAATTTTATTCTGACCTCTACAGGAGTCCTGTAATTGAAAATCGTAAAGGGAAAACATGTGGATAGTAATTTATGCATGCATTCGTGATTTGAAAAATTCACGAAATCCTCCTCATTAATCTGAGACTTGTTCTATCAAGCCTATCTTATAGGAAATGACCCAAGAAATCCTTTCACGTTCACGGATTGTCAATCTGAGGTCAATCGAACGCTCGGGAGTAAAATCTGTCAGTCGAAAGAAATAGTAAAAGTAATTTTTGAAAGAGAATCTTTTCTCGTTTCTCTTCAGACGAATTCCTCGTCATCCCGAGTTAGGTTGGTTCAATAGTACTCGAGCCAACGAGTCTCTCAGTATTTTCAGATTTTGTGTTGGAGGTCATTTGGACCTCGCCATTGAATAAAACAACTTTAATTGAATCCGGAAATCACTTTATCAGTATTTTATATCCGAAAAAGTTATACCCGTCCCAGAGACACTTTTCCTATAAATAGGGGGCTTGGGATTCATTTTTCCTTGCACCTTTCTCTCTATTCTCTCTCTTTTCTCTCTCGTTCGTGTTGACGAATGAGAGAAACCCGGGCCTGCGCCGAGTAAATAACGCATGCGGGTCCAGGTTAAATTTTGTTTGGGGGTGCTGCTGCGGGAGCAGTTGTTGAGCGCCGGAAGGCTGTCGGAGAGCCGCCGCCGTCGCCGCGGCCGTGGATGGCCGGAAATCACCGTCATGGTGCCGCCGTCGCGCCACCGCTTCGGATGTCTCGTTTCGGTCCATTTCTTATCCTTTATAGTTGAAGTTTTAATATGTTGTGTATTTTAAATAGTGCTTCATTTCGTATGTTGAGTGCGTCGTCATCCGGTGGCCGAAACCCGGCGAAAATGCCGGAAAACGTGAAAAATAAAGGGGCGCCGATCAGTTTCCATTTTTGCCCATTTTGGGTCGTGAAATCAAAAAAATGTGAGCTAGAAAGTTGCTCGAAATATTATTTCCTATATGACTGCCAAGTTTCATAATTTTCCGATAAGTTTTGATTAAAGTCGATTATTTTAATCAGGTGGTTATTTTTATAACTAGAGCATGTGATTTCAGAAAATTCTGAAAATTGCATAGTTTAATAAAGATATATGTGGGGTCATGTTTGATTATTTTCATAATTTTTGAAAAAGTAAAAAGTGCAATCGAGGTTAGCTTTGAGAAATTGAGTAAAAATGGCAAGTTACGGAAGGTGAGCTCTGTCAAATCTTTTGGTCTCATTCAATCAAAAATTATATTTTAGAATTTATTTCCTTCTGTATTGAAGTTGTATGAAGTCTCTAGAGTCGCGCATTCTTAGCTGAAATATAATTAAAGTAAATAAAAACTCCAATTAAATTAAAGTAGAATTCTGAAAATTAGAGCAGCAGTCCTAAAATAAGGTTTGACCTTGTAGGACTTGTTGAGCCAGTCAGAGAAGCTGACAGATGAATATCGAGAAGTTTGATCATCTGAGTTGATCTAATCGAGGTGGATTTATTTGCAAAACCTATCTATATTTAAGTTATTAACTCATAAATATGATAGTCATAGTTAGAATATCCAAATAAAATATTTGATAAATTATCTGCTCAAGTCTCTGCTAGAGTAATAGTATTATACTGTTGTATAATTATTGAGAACATAGATTATGTTGTGCCATAATTATTGAGAACATAGATTATGGTGTGCCATAATTATTGAGAACATAGATTATGCTTTGCCATAATTAGTGAGAACATAGATTATGCTTCATCATAATTATTGAGAATATAAATTATGATTTATCACAATAAGCGAATATAGATTATGCTTCGACATAATTAAATAGAATAGATTATGCCTTGTCATAACTAAAGTTTATGGGTTAAGAGTTAATGTGTAGTGTTTAAAGTTCATAGTATATAGATTATGGTTAGAGTTTATATTTAAAGTCTAGAAGTCATAGTTTAAAGTTACAGTAAATTAAATATTTATTGTGTATTGATTATACTTGTGTATAATGAATTATAATTTTTAGCTTGTCCTTTTAGTATTAAACTCAAGCTAAAGAATGATTTCCGTTCAAGGAATAAGAAGCATAATTGAACTAAGTGCTATAGTAATTAAAGGTTAGCATAATTGATATATTAAGAAGATGACATAGTTTTTGTGCTTATGTCATATTATGCGCTTTATAAGAGAACATAGAACAAAGGATAAACAGGAACTGTGATTCTTGTAGTTGTGATGTTAATCACTAAAGGTGTCACTGTGAGGTAACCCCTGCTCATACACGTGATCTGAGCATCACTATAAGGAGTCAATGCTGGGTAACCCCTGGTATACTCAAGGGTCAATGCTAGGTGATCCCTAGTACACTCTTCTCGGATTAGCGAGGTAACCCCCTCCCTTTTCCTATCAGCGACATGTCATAGAGTGCAGTAGACGACAGAAGGAGCTACATGGTACTAAAGAGAAGTAAAGGTTTGCAGAAATGGGAAGGGCTTTCGCGTTTTGCTTTCCATTATCTGTATTTATATTTTGGATATTCTGTTACAGTTTTTATTAAAGATTGAGTTAAAAGTTTAACTCACTGAGTGCTTTAGTATTCTGTTACAGTTTTGAGATGCTGGAGGTGATGGCTCGATGTACTATTGTGGGTTGATCATGCTTTGCTGTCTCGTTCAGACTAATGTATTGCTCATGAGTATGTTGTTATGTGATACAATATTACTCCATTATTTTCCGCTTAAACTCTGATACAGTTGCCCCATAGTATTATTGCATGCTATGTTTTATTTTTGGGCTTATTTGAATCGTATTTCTTATTTGAATCATGATAAATAAAGTCTTATTTCTTTTTCATAGATCTAAGCATGTCTCTTTAAAGTTTTTGACCTATGGATAGGTCATATTTGGTTGAGTCTTCAATTATGTTATTTTTCAGTTGACCTATGAATGGGTCTTAAAGTTGATTAATTGGTTCTGTCCTATGAATGAGACATAAAATAATTTATTTGCCTCTGACCTATTGATGGGTCTTAGTTGTTGTGACCTATGGAGAGGTCTTGTTTATTTGAAGGGTAAGAATCTTATCTATTAATTGTTGGATTCTGTTTGAATTTGATTGGCCTATGAATAGGCATTCTTTTGACTTGATTGAATCATTTGACTTCGTTGATACGTTGAAAGACATGGATTTATTCCAGTTACAGAGGTTATGCTACCCAAATTTCTAGGGAATATAACCTATTCTTGTTCTAAAGCCATTTCATTTAATTGTTCTAAATAGTACTTCCTTTTTTAGTAACACCTCGACCCTCATTTATTATTTCTTTTGGGACCGGAACATTACAGAGGACCCTCTGGATTTTGGATTATGCTATCTTTTTCCTTGTATTTTTCCCGTGGTGCCCCGTCCTAATCCTCGGGATCGGGGCGTTACATTGTATGTAAGGCAATTTCCTACCTTGAATAGAATTCTAGTTTATGTATTTTCCTAGTATAGTTAGAGATCCTTTTTGGATCAGATTTTTAGGACTTTTTAGCATCAATTTTCGTCCCCCCCCTGAGCACTATAAATAGGGGATCCATGCTACATTGATATTTTAGACATTATTGATTAAGTTTGCCATTGCATACAATTGTGTCTCAAATATCCAAAAGCTTTTGTTTGTTTTCTTCGAAAATAATCATTCTTGAAGCTTAGCAATTTCAAGTCTTACATCAAGGGAACGTTCTAATTCACACGAGGAATTAGGGTGAACTCGCTATCAATGAGTAACTTGAAGATTCATTTTCATCGTACAAGGGGATTAATCAGGTTGCAAATCACAACACTATCATCAACGCCATCATCATCGATGTCTTCCATCCTTCCATCTATGTTCGTGTTCATTCCAAGTCACCAAGACCTGATCGTGTGTCGATCATAAGGGTTCAGTTCCGTACGCGTTCAATTCATCGTGTTCGTCATCTATATCGTAAGTACACCAAAATCCTAACATATCCTATCTACTCCTAGCCTTTCTTCACCAAAATCACGTCCCCAAATACCTCCTTAGTCCAGCCATAATTCTCGTCACAAATCAGCCTCATATTTGGATTTTGTGTATTGTTTTTGTGTCGTCGTCTAAGTGTCGTAATTAGGTCTAGATTGATTCGTATATTTGTTTGAGTTGTATTTCATTTATTTTCAGTTTATTATCATTTATTGAGTCTTAGAGTAGGGTTGAATCCTTCCTTAGTTGACGTGTTCGATCTAGAAGTCTTCTGCGCGTCTCTAGTATCCTGTACAAATTGTCCGGGTTACATCAATACCGTTATACCGGTACTTAGTTGCATACATGTACTTCGATAACTATATATTTTTTTTATTAACTTTTTGTACATCCGTAATACAATGCAATGATATAATATTTTGCATGTTAATGAAAAAAAAGTTAGCAAAATTTGATATTTAATATAATTTAATACATAAATTATAACTAAACAATGAGCAATTTGAAAATAAATGTAATAATTAATAATCTTCTATTATTCTTCAATCAATAAAACTAAAAGTTAAGATGAATAATCGAGAAAAAATAAAAAAAATGATAAATATGTAAATTATGAGATACAAGAATATTACAATGTAATTATATAATTTAGCGAGTTTGTTAGTGCCTTTGTGACATCAATCTGTTAAGATGGATTCAACCGTGTCACAAGTACTATGTTTGTTTATCAAGAGCTCTACATTGCTCTTGTTATAAGTGGTTGATTGTCATTCATCTCTATGACAACTCATAAATCACTTTTGTATCTGGTTATTCCCAAATACATGCCACTATTCTGGATAACGTTCATCACAATATACGTGAACATGATTTGAACTTCCTGAAGATAGCTCAAAGCAAAGAGTTTGGATTGAGCTGAAAAGAAGACTGTTGTGCATCGTGACACAATAAGAGATTGTTCAACATGCTGTGTATGGCCAGCTAGCTTAAGTGATAGCCTTAAGACAGTATGTGAATATACAAAAGATTCCGCTGTGCTACCTGATGTGAAGATTCACGATCAACAATGTACATTGTAAAGTACACATGGACATCTGCATCTGAAGAGAAAACTCAAAGATCAACAATGTTCACTGTTAAACCCTTGTTTTTCAATGATTATCATGCATTTTGAGGTCTTGTTCATGTGTACTTCTTGCATGAATTAACAAGTTGCGCATAGTTTTCTATATTTTGTGCAGTGTCACGTATTTGCTCATTTTGAAGAGATTTGATGCAATTTATTTTATGAGACTCAATTGAGCTTGAAAATTATCTAATAAGATAGAGGATTGAATGAGGAGCGCGATGTAACTTGAATTGGGTCAATCGAATGAGAAACAAGTGAGAACGGAGCAAAACGGTGAGGAGTGTCGGGCGGCAGAAGCTGGCGCACGGCCCGTGCAGGAAGAACCCTTAGCGCACGGACCATGCACATCCTTAAGAAAACAGATCAGAATGTTCCGCACAGCCCGTGCACGAGAAAGCCCTTAGCACATGGACCGTGCATCGTGAGGCGGTTTGTGGCAGATTTTTCTCTCTTTCCTTGTTCGACTGCAATACCCATCCAAACTCAGCCCGACTATTTAAGGCTCTTATTTGCACGAAAAGTGACATAACTTTTACCCTATAGAGAGAGCAGAGACACCGTGGAGAAGACAGAGAAGAGACCATCGAGAAATTGAAGAAGCACATCATAGACTAAGTATATTTTATGCTTTATTCAATTATAACTATCATGTTGATTACTTTTGTGTATTTATTTCCCTTGGATTTTGAATACAACATGAGTAGCTAAATTCTTTGAGATTCTAGGGTTGTTGAATGTTGATGGATTTATAATTTGACATAATTTATTGTTTCGTTCTATATCTTGTTTATGCATCCTTGACGCGCGGTCGTTTCGCGCTCAAAAATATATTTGTAAACTTCTGTGCCCATAGCGAGCGTAGCAAGCCAATGAGTACGGGTTGATCCCACAGAGAGCTGTTACGATTCTATCTTCAAGTAACCAATCACAAGGGGGGGTTTGGTGTTGTCACTAAACTGAATTTAAATCTGCAAAAGGAACTAAAGAAAATATCAAATAACAAAAGGTTCTGGCATTTGAATTAGAATTTGGTTTAAACATAAAACAACTCGATCATGGGCACACCGATTTTCATACATGCTAGATCATCTAGTTATGGTGACAGGATTCCTCTCTGCGTCTCCTCATCCATCCTTTCATTTTAGGTTTAAAAGTGATTCCTCTTCTATTAAACCCCTAACCAGTTACCCACCTCCCGATTCCTCTAAGAGATGTAAGCAAACAAGCAGCAGTGTGCCCTAGACGAACCCAGATCTGTTGTGTTCAACTGATTCCTCTTGTGCCCATAACACCTCCATTAATTCCCTTATTACTATATGAACCGACACACAGTTACGATTCGCCAATTCAATTAATAGTGGTGTGCCCTCTTTATCTAACGAGTGATCAACCACATTGGGCATTTCAGACACACACTCACATGGAACAAGGCTCAAGAATCAACAGAAACTTATCATGCATTATTATGCCCATTTTGGCCTCACGAGTTCATATTTATGCTTAAACCAATTTCATTGTTCAAATGCCAGAATTAAAGATCTAGCCGAGAAGGCTAGACATAATTGAAATTGCAGAAATTAAAGACATAAAAATAAACAAGAACTTACTGAATTAATGAAGTAAAAACTCAACTCCAACGTCGAGAAGCATGAACATAACCTAAGTCCCGAAGGTTTAAGACCTTTCGGATTGTTTTTGGCTGCCTCAGCAGCGTACTGAAAATGAAATGCAAAAATATAAAATGTAGAAATGTTTCCGACTGTCTAAAGATGTTTTTCCCAGTAATTAAAATTGCTTAAATAGTTACATTTTTCCGAGTGGAGTTTTCCCCCACAGACGGGGGTCTTCTGGTGCAATTCCGGAACGGCGTGCCCTTTCTGATCTGTTTGGATAAGCTTCAGCTTTATCAAATCCCTATTTTTTAGGGATTGCGCTTATCTCTTTGTTGCAGCGCCTTCTAGGAGTCCAGCTTGGTTCCAACTCTCCTTCGGATATGTAGCTATCTTCCACCATCTCTCTTCCAACTTCTTTCCGGGTTTCACGGGAATGCCCATTCTGACCTGTGGTCGAGTCTGTGCGAGTACTGTGGGCACGGCATCATCTGTCAGCTCCATCCATATCTGATATGTCCACTTCACCGACTGAATGTGGGATGAATACTGAAGAAGTCTCCTGTGCCTCTAAGGAACATATGTGTAAGATAAACGTGAATAACTGGGCATAAAATGCCCCTTCCGCTAGACTCGACTCTTGGAATGTCCTTTGACCGCAACCTGGTTCTTTTAGACTCAAAACACACTAAAAAGGACATTTATAGAGGATAAAATGCCCATAAAAACACGAAATAAATGGACTTATCACACCCACACACTTTAAGCATGATTGTCCTCAAGCATGGGGTGCAACACACCAGAGAAACAAAAGAAAAGAAAAGAGAAAAGAAACAGACACAAGACACAAGCATGCAAACTGTTACTCAGCGTGGGCACATCAGAAATAATCCAACAATATTGCAAAGTTTAAGCATACCAAAAATTGGTCAAAAATGAGTTTAGTTTGGTGTTCTTCACAAACTTTCTTCACTCAGTGTTTACACTCAATTTAGCTACAATTTTGTACGAATTCGTCCCATAGGTTTGCCAACGTTCTGCTGTTCATTCTCCATAAACCATTATGCATAAGTAATTCATTGTTGCAGAATTTGGCCTAGCCGGCCGCCTTGGCGCTAGGCGGCCCCTGGCCGTGCCGAAACGGGCATAATCGGGCATTTTGTGCGGGTGGCGCCTAACCGGCGCCTAGGCGCCAACTAGTCGGTGAGTAATCAGAAAATCGGGCGCCTAGGCGGTTTTTTTTAGTTTTTTTTATTTTTTTATTTTGCCATTTAACACCCTAATTTACTTATTTACATTGCGAAAAGAGGGAAAATTGCAATAGGGGGGAAATTCAGAAAAGAATATCACGCGAGACGGTAAGAGAGAAGAGAGAACTGGAGAACTGGAGCCTGGAGGTACCGCCGTTGCTACTGGTCCATCCGGCGCTGACGTCCCTACCGCCATTGCTATTTCGACGAGTCGACGACTCGAGGTATGTACCGATTTTTTTTACTCTTTTAGGGTTTCGTTTAGGGCTAGGGCTCGTATGAAAAATTGCAAAAGTTTGTGGTGCCTATCAATCTGTTTCATTTAGAAATTAAGAATCAAGAATATAGAAACAAAGATTATCAATCTGTGAAGAGTTTGTGCCCATGCCTAGAATGATTCTTGTTGCCCTGTTTTTTAAATTTGATTTTTGTAGACGAATGTAGGTGTGAAAGTGACTGTATGTGAAGCTATGTACGTACTTGTAATCTTGTATCTGTAATTATGTATATGTGCTGTGCCCAGAAAGTATGTGTATACTATCGGTGAAGCTATGTTGTAGTTGTAGATGAAGGGTTATTGTGAGAAAATCTGAAAACTGAAATTAGAGATTAATCATTAATCTGATTGCGATGACCGATAGGCGATATATACATATATCAGTGAAGCTTCTGCATGGAGATTTATATAAATATGAAATTATGAATATGATCAGTGAAGCTTCTGTGTGCATGGTGATTTATATATAATGGTTGTCATGATTACAGATTATTATATATATATATATATACACACACAAGTTGAGATTGATTAATTTAATATATACAATAACGGTTGTATGATTATATATTAGTTTGTCTGATTCCAATTTCCAATTGATTGATTAATATATTATTAAGTTATTATATTAATGGTTGTCATGATTGTATCAAGGTTGCAGAATATATATATATATATATATATATATATATATATATATATATAGTATAGAGATCAAATGAGAACAAGATTCATATGTAGGAAATAGGAATGGATCTGGATCGTTGATTCAATTTTTTTGGAAGGCCGAGATTGATTTGGAAAAATGGGGTAAAAAATGTAATTTTTTAACAATTAGTTTTAAGTAAGGTTATAGATGTAATTTGATTTATATTCCATATCAGTTACCATAAATCATGGGATTAGATATATGTTAAGTTATGTAGTTATATTTGGACAGTTATTTTAACATTATTTCTTCCATTTTTTTTCGATCGGCAATTTAGAGGAGGCGAAGTGACGACGTTTCTGCACTGTGTTTGGTTAATCAAGTTCCATAATTCATTTAGTTTCTTAAGATGGTTGTTTGATATTTTGAGCATTGGTATAATTTCGATTCAACAAGAACTCTGCACAAGTGGTTAATCAATTTACGGCACCACCTATGGAGAATACATGTTTTTATTTCGAAAATATTTTCTCTGATTTTTTTGTAATTGTTTTGATCTTACAGTTCATATGGTATTAAGGGTTTTTAATTATGAGTTTTAATTTTTCGTTCAGATAAGCATAGTCGATTTGCTAAGTTATACTATATTATTTGCTAACCTGTCATATATTATTTGCTAACATTGATATAATTAACCTTGTTGTGTTCATATTGTATCCAGTTTTAATTTTTTTTATGAATCAGATGGTATGTACAAATTATAATTTGGTTGATTAGTATGGTAGATAAATTATTGCTTCAATTTATTTTTATGAAGTGTTGGTTTAGTGTAGTTGTACGCCTTATGTTGTATAAATGAGAAGTAACGATAATTATGCACTAATTAGTATTGGAACAATTATTGTTGCGTCTCGTATGGAAGCTAGAGTTTTTTATTTAACATATAATTTCGATTATGTGTACTTGTTGCAGTTCACTGCTCTTATATAACAGATTCTATTAATGGTGGTTTATTATGAATTTTAAGTGTTTGTCCATAAATCATGTTTGTGTTGCTATATCATAGTATATCATTTGCTATCATTTCGTATGTTATTTGCACTGTAGTGTATATAGCCGTAATGTGTTGATATTGAAATAATTTATGGATGGTCAGTTTGCTTGCAGGAAACACGTTTGCTTTTGATGTTAACTATTATATATTTTTCTAATGTGCAATATAAAATTTGACAACATCCATGAATTGATATGATGGTTTACATATAGCAGTTGTATGTTTGCTGGAAAATTAGCTAAGATGCATGTAATAATTTGCTAACTAAACGTAAATATTTGTTAATATTCATACACACAAATTTATTGCAATCACAGACCCCACTACATGTTTCAACTAAAGGAAGTGGAAGCGATGTTGGAATCAAGAAAGGCGAAGGCTGTTCGTGTGGCCAATAAGCCTCTTAGAAATTGTATCAATTGCGGCAAAAAAGCAAACCACGATGCTAGAAATTGTCTGGAACCGAAGAATTGTTCGGATGCCTAAGTTTTTTTTTATGTTCATTTTATGTTGAATTATTATATGGTTTGACATTGAATTTTTTGTATTTATACGGCGTCTCTTTTATGAACACAAAATTTTTATTCGTTCAATGAAATTTTACCAACAATGTTGAAAGTCTAAGTAATCCGATTATGAAGCATTTGGAATCCTCGTTATAGGGATTGTACCACCTATATATATATATATGTGCCAGCACAATAAATATTTTAAATGTTATTGACAAATTTTTGTGCTCGTATGTATGTTAGCACGTATTGCATAAATTTTAGCTAACATATGTTTGCTTATTTGCAAATATTTGAAGCAAAGGTTGAGAAAAATACAATGTGCACTTTAGCAAGTTTTGCAGGATTTCATATAGTTCCTGGATGAATTTTAGCAAATGCTTGTATGCTTACTAGCAAAATGTTATATTCATTTTAGCTAATTACGAGATATATTCGTTAACAATTTATTAATAATTACTAAACATACAATTGCTAACAATTTAATAATAATTATTACACATATATTTGATAATAATTTATTACTGTGATTATATTGTTCGAATACAATTATCATTTCCAAAAAAAAAATCGCAACGTTTTCGTCATTAAAGTAGTGAGTTTTCCTTATTAGTAAATGTACAATATAGGATTATGGAATATTTATTTGTTTTTTTATCATGGAAATATTGTTCATGTAGGTTTGATAGCATATATTTGTTTAATTGTTAGCAAAAATACATTTTAGTATTAGCATATACCATAAGCAATTTTTGTAGGACTGTTATATAGTTACTGCATGAACTGTAGCATATTTCTGTATAATTAATAGCAAAGTTTTATATGCATTTTAGCTAGTTGTACATTATATTCGTGTGTATGATTATTAGGAAATCGTTATAAATGTTATTGCAAATAGTTGTGTGTTTGCTTAAAATACTATTTCTTCATCTCTTAGCAACATCTTATTACAAAAACCAGCAATATTATATTATAAACATAGCAAAAAACTCTTATTTCTCATATTAGACCATAAGAAACAAAGTAAAATTGTTAACTATGAATGTTGTTGATTATTACATGGTCTATCAAACCGTTTCCTCCACAGTGTCATCACATCGGAAGTCTCAATCCAACTAGGCCTCTCGATTTTATGTTGACCTCGTGGAAAGCCAAACACTAATCTGACATCATCCTCAGACACATGTACTATCTTATCACTACCTAAAATAATATCATTCCGTTTCAGATCGAAATTAGATAGAACCGAAGAAGACAACTTGGGCGGCACATCCTTGATCTCCAAATTCAGTATGGATCCAAATCCCAAATCTCTCACATCTTGCTTTTGTGCATTGTTAAGTTTGCTTATTTACCATATGCAATGCGAGCGGGCTTGTTCGATGTTTGAGGTTTGGATATTCATTCCTTGAACGTTTTGTAATAAGTGTCTCAAGTGTGTTGTCATTTGCAGCAACATTCACATCATGTCGTGCCTTTGTTCGACTCTCATGCCCTAAATCTGAAAATAATATGAAGACACATAATACTCAATTTAGAAATTTATGTTATTTTTAAATAATAATATTACAAATATTTCATAATATTCATACATATAATTTCTAATATGCATTCAGATTTGTTTCAATATAAAAATTGCAAAAAATTACATAAAAATTGCAATAATTTTCATTTATTTGTCTTGCATCTTAGCTAACACCCACAAATTATTTTGGTTAAACACACTCAAATTTGGCAACATACATTAAGAAATACTAGCTAATATAAATTATATCTTCACGTAATATTTGATATTTATAAACACTGAATTTGATAACAATTACATACATATTTGTTAATTATTAAACATATATTTGCTAAAAATTACGTACATATTTGCTCAAAAATCACATAAACTTTCTTGCTAATTGCATCTAGCTATATGTAGCTTCATAATTAGCTAATATGCATACAAGAGTTTGTTAAACAGAATATAATATTTGCTAACATACATAAATTAATATCAGCTAATATATTATTTATTCATGTAATATATCCTAATTATTAAACACAAATCAGCTAACTATTATACAGATATTTGATAACCATCCAAATATATATTTGTTACCTTATAAATAACATCTAATATTCTAATATATTTGTGCTAACTACCACATGAATATTTTATAAATAACTGCATACATATTTGCTAATTATTAACATATATTTGCTAACAATTACGTACATATTTACTAAAAAAATCACATAAACTTTGTTCCTAAATGCATTCAGCTATATGTAGCTTCATAAATAGCTACTATACACAGAAGATTTTGCTAAACAGAATCAAACATTTGCTAACATACATAAAATAGTATCAGCTAATACACTATTTATTCATTTAATATATGCTAATTATTAAACATAAATTCGCTAAATATTATACAAAGATTTGATAACCATCCAAACATATATTTGTTACCTTATAAATAACAGCTAATATTCCAATATATTTGTGCTAAGAACCACATAAACATTTGATTAAAAACTACACGATTAGTTTGCTTAAATATTAGCTAACACGCATAAACCATTTTGCTAAAAACAATCACATATTCTCTAACATACATTTGCTAAATTTTATATAAATTATTGTTAAATAATTCAATATTTGCTAATTATTAAACATATATTTTCTAAATATTTTATAAACATTTGCTAAACAATTACACGTATATTTATTGCTGTTAAAATCTTACAACGGATGTCATCATTTGATAAACAGAAAAAAAATGGTAACTTGGATATTCATTTAAAAATTACAAATCTGAATTCATAGGGGCAAAATTATATGAATTATGTAATATGTTTCTCAAGAATTCAATTTTTCCACAACTCAAATAACCAAAATATTTGCTAACTATTCAACAAAAATTCGCTATAAATTACATACATATTCGATAAAACATCACACATGTGTGTTTCTCAAAAATCTGTCAATCCATACACCACAAACTTATAAATACACACAAATTTTTCTACATTTCACGCTTTGTCCAAACATCGCAAATTTAACATAGGCGGTAGATTTTAGGAATAAAATTAGATGTCTTTAACAGTTTAATCCCTTCAACAACTCAATACCCACAATATTAGCTAATTATTGGACATATATTTGCACAACATTACATACATAGTTGTTGAACAGTCAAATTAATATGTTGCTGGAAAATTTACAAAAAATCATACGAAAATTTGCTAAATACACACTAATTTTTGCATAATTGAGCGATTTTTACAACAATCACAAATCTAAATATCTGCATTTTGTCGTTTTAAATTTTTAGCAAAAAACAACAATTCCCAAAAATCATGGAACCCTAGTTTCGTCACTAATCAAGACATCAATTAACTTGAAATCAAATGCAGAAACAAAAACCCATATACCAAAATTATAAACTCATATAGCAAAAATATCAACAGACATACCTTTCACACGACATCTTTTACTACCACCGGCCATTGGAACGTCTATTCAACTGGATTCGAGAAACTCCATAGTAGAACACTTGCCGGAGCGATACTCCCGTCAAGACAGCCAATAGCCGCCGCCTGTGAGATGGGTTGTAGCGGGTTTAGTGGGCGTTGCGGCGGTGGTCGTTGTTCGCTGGTTTGGGTGCGTTGCAGCTGCGGTTTTTTTCTCTAAAAAATTTGCTCTTTTGTTTTTTGTTTTTCCTTTTTCAAGAGAAGCTTTGATGGTGTCGTGTTTTTTGGTAGATGTTTAAGAGTTTCCATGTTTATAACCTGCTACTCCTAGATATTAGGGATGTATACGATTATGGGGATATATTTTTTACTGTTTTAACCCTATCAAATCTAAATTAAAAACAACCTACAAAAATATTGCATTTAGGCCCCTAGATATCCATCTAATCTTGACCATTAAAAATTGTTGGATCAGTGGTTAATATTTATTCCTAGTTCCTACACAAGGGGGTGGTTCTCATTTTAACCCACCCCTATATATATATATATATATATATATATATAAGTTGTCTGATTGCTTGATTTCTACAATTTAAAAGTTCTATTTATTATTGTTACTAAAATATGCAATCTGCCATTGTCATGATTATATTAATATGCCATCTACCATCTGCCATTGTTTCTATTTATTGTAATCTAATTTTATAAGGCAGATTTGAAATGAAAAGTTCAAGTATCGCATCCGCCATTCAATCTTCGTTCGATGTTGCACTTAAACGAAAATCAAATGATGTTGGATGGAGTTATTGCAACTTAGTTGACCCAAGTAATATGGATAAAGTATAATGTATCAAGTGTGGGAAAAAGGTTTATGGAGGAGTATATCGAATTAAGGAGCATATTGCACAAATAAGAGGAAGTGTTACTTCTTGTCCAAAAGCTTCAAAAGAAGATCAAGACATTTGTAGAAAAGCAATAAATGAGGCTAAGCTTAAGAAGAAGCAAAAGAGTGATGAAGGGGAAGAGTTGTAAACACAAGTAAATCTTGACAATGTGCCTACTGAAGATGCAATTGATGTTGATCAATTGCAAAGTTCCTTTGGGTCTATGAAGTCACCACGTAGTCTAGGCCCCATGGATAAGTTTGCAAGTCCAATATCTCCCGATGTGTCCTTGACTTCTGGAAAGGGGAAACTACGGGACCAAAACATCAATGATGTACTTTTCAAACAAAGAACCGAGGCTGCAAAAGAGTACATTTGTAGATGGGTTTATGAAGCGGGTGTTTCATTTAACTCGATAGAGTTAGATAGCTTCAAGTGGATGGTGGAGGCAATTGGTCAATTTGGACCAGGACTTGTACCTCCTACAAGATATGAGTTGACTGAGCCGTATTTGAAGAAAGAGCTTGATAGAACTAAGACTTTGTTGCAGACACATGAAGAAGAGTGGAAAACAAATGGATGCTCAATAATGACAGATTCTTGGACGGATAGTAAGAGAAGGAGCATAATGAACTTGTGTGTCAATTCTCGTTTGGGAACTGCTTTCCTTTCTTCTAAGGAATTTTCTGACATTGCACACACAAGCAAGGTGATATCTGAGTATGTTGATAAATGTATTGAAGAAGTTGGCCAAGAGAATGTGGTTCAAATTGTAACCGACAATGCATCCAACAATATGGGGGCTGCGAAGTTGTTGAAAGAGAAGAGGTCGAAAATTTTTTGGACTTCATGTGCTGCTCATAGCATAGATCTTATGCTTGAAAGTATTGTGAAACAACCGAAATTCAAGAAGGTCATTGATCAAGCAAAGGAATTAACTGTGTTTCTTTATGCACACCACCAGGTTTTGGCGATGATGAGATCGTATACAACCAATGACATTGTGAGACCAGGGTTGACACGGTTTGCTTCGGCATTTCTCACTTTGCAGAGTATAAATAAGAAAAGAACCGAATTGAAGAAGATGTTTGGAAGTACTGAATGGGAAGTGTGCAAGTTTTCTAAGAGTGCCAAAGGGAAAGTTGCGTACAAAACAGTGATGAGTATGGGTTTCTGGAGTGGTGTGGCATCATGTTTGAATGTTTTCACACCTTTGATTAAGGTACTTCGAATTGCTGATGGAGATAGAAAGCCATCAATGAGGTTTATATATGGAGAGCTCGTCCAAGCAAAGGAAGAGATAAAAATTGCTCTAAGCAATCTTCCTAAGAACTATGAGCCAATCATTGATATTATTGATGCACGAATTAAAGATAGGCTCGATAGCCCATTGCACTTGGTGGCTTATATGTTGAATCCATTTTATCACTACAACAGTCCCCATCTTCATTTGGATCAAGATGTCTCGACGGGTTTGATTGATTGTTTGGATGTCTTGTTTGAAGGAGACGATGATTTACAAGCTAAGATCATGAATGAAGAATTTCCAATTTATAGAGCGAAAGAGTTCACTTTTGGGAAAGTAGTTGCAGTGAAAGGGTGTTCTTCGAATGATGATAAATATGATCCAGGTAAATAAAATAGATTCATTTTATTATTTGTACACTTTATTTTTTTTAATATATTATTTATTCTTTGAATTTTTTGTATGTAGTATCTTGGTGGTCGAATTATGGTGGAAAGACTCCCAACTTGCAAAAATTGACTATAAAAATTCTTTCATTGACAGCAAGTTCATCCAGTTGTGAAAGGAATTGGAGTGCATTTGAAGGGGTTAGTTTACTTATCTTTTAAATTGTTATTGTATTTTTTTAGCTAGTTTGATTTAATGTTATCAATGTTGTAATTTTTTTTGTAGGTGCATACAAAAAGGAGAAATAGATTGGGTACAAAGCTACTTAATAATCTTGTATTTATCCAATTCAATGCAAGATTGTTGGGCAAACAAAAGAGAGTAAAAGAAAGAAGTGACGTGGATCCTCTACTTTCTAATGATTCAACATGTGCACAAGAGTGGATTGTTGATGGCTTTGTTGAAGATGATGATAATAATGATGATGATGATGATGATGATGATGATGATGATATGGGTGGTGTGGGAGGGCCTAGTTCTCGAACTCCAAAATATCGAACAATGAGAGAATTATATGATGAGGATTTTGAGTCCGATGATGAGGAAATCAATGAGGATGGAAATGGAGATGGGTTTGGTGTAGATGATCATTTCTTGGAAGATGTTTGAAATTTGAATGTTGAAACTTTTTTGGATTTTGGATATTTTGAACTTGTAGTGCTGTTTTGTTTCGACTTTTGGATATTTTTGATCTTTGAATGGTGGTTTATGTGTTTGGAATTTTGGATGATTTAAATTGAAGAATGTTGCTTTGTTTGGAACTATTGAACTTTAAATATTTTGTTTTGAATGTTATGATTTATGAATTTTAAATGAAAATTTCAATATTAATAGGACCCTAAATAAATAAATAAATAGAAATGTCTAGGTTCCGCCTAGGCCCCGCCTAGCCCACCTAGGCGCTAGGCCTCCCCCAGCCGCCCGACTAGCGCTTAGCGAATTCTGCAACCTTGATAAGTATCAATAGGGCTTTTTGGGCTACAATGGGCATTTTAAGTGGGAGGGGTTTTTATTGTTTGTACAGACCCCTCCCCAGCTCCTTTCTATTCACTACCCTACTATGCCCTGTTCAGGCACTGAATTTTTTATTTTGGGCATTCTGAACACTTATGACTCGGGGGATTTTCATTCAAATTTTCTCTTTTTTTTTTTCTTTTTCTAGTCACTTTTTTTTATATATATTTCTTCCCCCTATCTTTTCTAGCCATTCATATATATATGCTTCCCCAACAACAGCTCTGCTATCCCATTTTTCTTTTCAGGTCTTATAATGCCCTGGCTGAATATAAACCATCCCAAAACAACGAATTGACCAAGGCATTTCATAGGCTCAAAGGGCTGCAAGGGCTGTGTTGTTGGTGGGAGTATTTTATTTTTGTTGCTTATCAAAACATGGCCTATCTCATCTACATGTGCATCAACAGTTCCCTGAGTTAAACGCAGAACATAGGCAAATTCTAGAACTCATAAGCACAGAATGATTCACACTCATGAATGAAAGAAAACTGTAAAATGAGGCATACAGCATTAAAGCTCAATTCTCATAGGGCATGCTAAACTCTTTCGTCATCCCTATCTTAAGTGGACATGCTGATTTTTCTGTAAAGCAATTAAAGTTGAATTATCAATTGAAATGCCCACACAGACTCACAGAATAACATGCTTTGACTCAACTATCCACCTACACACTTTGAAACTTGCAAAGTATAGACACAGACTCAAACAACTTAAACAACAAAGAAAACAGAAAAAAAAAACAAAAACAAAACCTAATCTACAAGAACAGAAAGAACCAGGTTAGTCGGTTGTAGGCGTTGGGTGAGAGAACCCAACATGTTTGAAATAAGCTTTCAGGGCTGCTTCGATTTGGGTCATTTTTTCATTGGTCTGGAACTGGTCATTCTCGATCAACTCAAGCCTTCTCATGATCACTGCGACTGGGTGCTCCCTCTGTAGTGCCTTCCCTACTGGTGGTTTCCTCGATGTACCTGCCATTGCTAAAAGCATGCTCTAGGGGTCTGCCCCCGGTACAAAGAAAACAGGTTTTCCATCCTCATCGTCAACCACATCTTGCATCCTCCTCAAGCAGTTAAGATCAAAATATTCACGGGAAAGGGAAATTAAATCAGTAGCATGCAAATCAAGGAGCCTATATCTAACAGCAATCTGGGTGATCAATTGGGCACAAGAAATACGATGCCTAGGGTGTGTTTTAATCTCCCTAAAGTGTGCAATAGCCACAGAGCCAAAATTAATTTTGATTTTATGCACCATGCACCACAAAATAAATAGCTCTTGATTAGTGATTGAATTAGAGCTATCCTTACGGCCGAAGAAGTTATAGGCCAACACCCTATGGCAAAATCTTAAAGCATCATTATTTAAACAATACCCATTTATGGATCCGCTTTGAAAAACGGATCCATCCCCAATATCAACCCATTTCGCATCGACTCCTTCTGCAGAGTCGGGCACTATAGTCACGGCATCGACATACTCCTCATCCTGGAGGTCCAAATATGTCACGATGCCCAACAACATGTTCAAGTCATCAGCCGACAGAGAATAACTCCTACCCATCAGTTTAAAAGATAAAACCCTAGGCTTATTTACAGCTTTAATTTTCAAGTTTTGGACAAAATCACGAGACAAAGAAGCAAAAATCACACATTCCATATCCAGAAAACACTCCCAACCGATTGCAGAAAACAAGTCCCTTACCTCCTGCTCTATACCAAGAGCTGCGAGCGTCTCATGGTGGACTCCCTTAGAGTTTATAATGCCCCTGACTGGTGGCGGGCCACTGCGGGCTTGCTTGGTGTGGGGCTCCCCACACCTCTGCCCCTTTTGGGCACAGAGGCTGAAATGCCCTCTTCAGCCTTCCTCTTGCGCGAGGAGGCCTCTCCAGTCAGCTTGGCTCCGGCTTTCATGCTCACAGCTTTCCCCACCCTTCGCTTGGATGAGGAGTCCTCCGAGGGCTCTTCAGTGCCTGCCTGAGTTTGGGAAGGCGCACGGGTCTCTTGCTGCTCCTGCTCTTCTTCGGTATCTCCTTGCTGGGATACTTCTGGCTGCTCGGTTGGCTTTGGAGTGGGTTCGCCAACCTTCCTTTTTCCTTTTGCTTTCTCCAGTGCCCGCTTCTTGATGTCAGCGGGTGCCTCATCCTCTTCTTACTGCTAAAAAAGCGGTATCTTCTCCAGTTGTTGCTCAGCCTCAATGTCTTCTATTTTGTCCAAATACTTATCCAAATCAGTATCTTTGTATCCTTCCTCTTCACCCTCTTCTCTTTCTTCAACTTCCTCTCCTTCTTCGTCATCTTCCAAGTCCTCGACCTCCACCGATGGCACAGGGTTGGAACCCTAGTCAGGTTTTCAGCCTTCTTCTTCTCAGCCCCCTTTTTAGGCTTTGGTTCGGGCTCTTTAATAGCCTCTTCCTCCTGCATGCCTTCTGCAGTAGCCTCATCATCTTGCTGCTCCGTTTGAGTCGGAGTTGCAGAACTTTCCTCCGTCGCCTCAACCTCAGGCGCATATTCCTTTTCCAGTGGAGTCTCCTTGGAAGGTTTGCTCGAAGTGGCTGCCTCAGACACAGCTTTTTTATTGGGCTTGGCAGAAGGTTTCTTTACAACCTTGGCTGGAGTGGGCTCCTCAGAAGCAGTAGGAGTCTCAAAATCCAAGCGTGCCTTT
The DNA here is from genome assembly GCA_026008535.1 of Perilla frutescens. NCBI lineage: Eukaryota > Viridiplantae > Streptophyta > Magnoliopsida > Lamiales > Lamiaceae > Perilla > Perilla frutescens. Next base: position 24,343,117 of record BRKX01000015.1, read on the forward strand.
GGTCCAGCCTTGGGTGCGACCTTCTTTCCTCTGGTTTTCACCATTATTGAGCTTTCGATTTTGCAGAAGTTAGGGTTGCAGAAGAATAAGGGAGAGAGAGAATTCCGATTTTGAAAAAAAAGCGAGTGAAAGTGATAGTGGGGATTTTGTGGAGTAAGGCTTTTATATAGAAGAAAGCACTATTCATGATTTGACTTGAGACTCTTCAGATTCCTTAGGAGTCTCCCGGATCAGTATGCCCCATGCTAATGGATAAGCCTTATCCCTTGAAAAATCAGAACAAACTTTATCTCTTCAGAGTGCCTCACTTCAGAATCCCTATTTCCAAGGGATTTATTTTATCTTCATCTTTCTCTCTCACTATCTAAACCTGCAACCACCATACTTATCCAAAACAAGCTAAAATCGCTCCCTAAACTAGTTTAATTGACTGAAAAACTTATTTAAAATAAATAAAAACGAATTAAGATAAATAAAAACCTGGGCTGCCTTCCAGTAGCGCCCCAGTTATTGTCGTCGGCACGACATCACCCCAGATCAGGCGTAAGTGGGCTTGGCGAGCCAGATCACTGTGACATCTTCATCAGAGTGCCCAAGGTAAGCTTTCACACGGTGACCATTCACTTTGAAATGCCCTCCAGTATTAGGATTTATCAGCTCAATTGCCCCATTTGGGCATTCTGCGTATACCTTAAATGGACCTACCCACTTGGTCCTCAGTCCTCCTCCCATAAGCTTGAACCTTGAGTGGTACAAAAGTACTTTCTGTCCTTGGATGAATCTCTTCCTTCGAATTACTTGATCGTGGAGCCTTTTCATCTTTTCCTTATACATCACCGAATTATCATAGGCTTCCATTCTCATTTCTTCCAGCTCTTGAATTTGAAATTTTCTGAAATGCCCAGCGGCGTTAGGATCCATATTCAGCTTCTGAAGTGTCCATCGTGCTTTGTGTTCTAACTCGACTGGCAGATGGCAACACTTTCCAAATAACATCCTGTATGGGGACATCCCAATTGGAGTCTTGTATGCAGTTCGGTATACCCACAGGGCATCTTCCAGATGAACACTCCAATCTTTTCGGTTCGGAGCCACAACTTTTCTAAGAATGGCTTTAATTTCTCGATTTGAGACTTCAGCTTGGCCATTTCCTTGGGGATGGTAAGGTGTGATGACCATATGGTGAACCCTATACTTCTTCAATAATCTTTCCAGCGTTTGGTTGTAAAAATGGGTCCCTTGATCACTAATGATGGACCTGGGCACACCAAACCGACTAAAAATGTAAGATTTCAGAAATGCGGCTACCACCCTTGCATCATTAGTAGGAGTGGCCTTTGCTTCTACCCATTTGGGCACGTAATCAACTGCCAGGATAATGTATTGGTTCCCCCTTGAATTGGGAAAAGGTCCCATAAAATCCATTCCCCAAATATCGAAAATCTCCACTGGCATGATTGGCATCATAGGCATTTCGTTTCTTCTTGTAATGTTCCCTACCCTCTGGCACTGGTCACACCTTCTGCAGACGTTGTGGGCATCCTTGAATATTGTGGGCTAAAAGAATCCACAATCCAAAATTCTCCTCGCTGTTCGGTTTGGACCGAAATGCCCTCCACAAGCATAACTGTGACAATGCTTTCGAATTTCATCTATCTCCTCATCAGGGACACATCTTATGATAATTTGATTAGCACATCTTCTCCATAGAATAGGGCAATCCCATGCATAGAACATGCTCTCATACCTCAGTTTATTTTTCTTGTACCTTGAGTACCTAATAGGCATTTCTCTAGACTCGAGGTAGTTCACTATATCCGCATACCAGGGTGCTAGTGTGCCCTTTGCTGAATATAAATGCTCATCCGAAAAATGATCGGCAATGGGCATTTCGTCACCTTTCTCATTCATCACCCGGCTCAGATGGTCAGCCACCAAGTTCTGTGCCCCACTTTTATCTTTTATTTCAACATCAAACTCTTGTAAAAGCAGGATCCTCCTAATTAGTCTTGGTTTCGTCTCCTTCTTGGCCATCAAGTGCCTCAGGGCACCATGATCTGTATAGACAATGTTCTTTGCTCCCAAGAGATAAGATCGAAACTTCTCAAATGCAAACACTACCGCCAATAGCTCATTTTTAGTAGTGGTGTAATTACATTGTGCCCCATTCAGAGTCTTGGAGGCATAGTAAATTACATGGCTTTCTTTTCCTCCCTTCTGACCCAGTACCGCGCCCACAGTGTAGCCACTGGCGTCACACATAATCTCAAAGGGCATTCCCCAATCTGGTGGTTGTATGACTGGTGCCGTGACCAGTTGCTTCTTCAGAAAATTAAATGCCTTCTTACACTCTTCATCGAATTCAAAGGGAACTTCTTGCTGCAACAAGTGAGTAATAGGCGGAGAAATTTTTGCAAAGTCCTTAATGAACCTCCTGTAAAATCCAGCGTGCCCCAGAAATCCTCTCACTTGCTTCACAGAAGAGGGATATGTCAATTTTTCTATTATATCCACTTTAGCTTTATCAGCCTCAATGCCCCTCTCAGAAATCACATGTCCCGGTACAATGCCCTCTCTGACCATGAAATGACATTTTTCATAGTTCAGCACTAGGCATTTGTCCACACAACGCTGCAACACCTTCTCCTAATTATCTAAACATCGATCAAAACAGCTCCCGTATACTGTGAAGTCATCCATGAATACTTCAATGCAGTTCTCGAGCAAATCAGAGAATATGCTTATCATACATCGCTGAAATGTGCCAGGAGCATTGTAGAGGCCAAAGGGCATTCTGCGATAGGCAAATGTGCCGAATGGGCACGTGAGTGTTGTTTTCTCTTGGTCCTCTTAACTTACTGCAATCTGCATGTATCCTGAGTATCCATCCAAGAAATAAAAGAACTTGTTTCCTGCGAGTCTTTCCAACATCTGGTCAATGAACGGAAATGGGAAATGATCCTTCCGCGTGACCGTGTTCAGCTTTTGGTAGTCGATGCAAACTCTCCAGCCAGTTTGCAGTCGTGTAGGCACAAGCTCTCCTTTCTCATTTTTTACAACTTGAATGCCCGACTTCTTGGGCACAACATGGATTGGACTGACCCACTTGCTGTCTGAAATTGGGTATATAATGCCCTGGTCCAGTAGCTTAATTATCTCTTTTAGCACCACATCCTTCATCACTGGATTTAGCTTTCTTTGTGGATCACGAACGGGTTTGGCATCATCTTCCAACAATATTTTGTGCATGCAAACCGCTGGGCTAATGCCCTTTATATCTGCCAAAGTCCATCCGAGTGCCTCCTTGTACAGTCTCAATAATCTCAAAAGGCGGTCCTCATCAGCTTGATTCAACCCCGCACTAATTATTACATGGAGAGTCTCATTATTCCATAAATAGGCATATTTCAGATGCCTTGGTAATGCCTTCAACTCCAGCATGGGCGCTTTGATAATAGAAGGCATCAGCTTATCATCATTTCTCCGAATGGGCACACCATAGTCCACACATCCGTATGGCATTTCTTCCAATGAGTACAACATCATAATTTCATCCCTTATGTCATCATCCTCGTCCAGAGCATCCTGGTCATTCAGTCCATCCCATAATGCCTACTCCAGTGGTTCTCTGTTGCTCACCATAGATAAAGTAGAATAGCTCGGGGAATGAAATATGTTCACGAAATTACAATTTTCTATATCCGGGGGGTGTTTCATGACTTCAAAAATGTTGAACGTCACCTTCTCCCCATCAAACTCACACGTCAGTGTGCCCTTGTCCATATCAATCTTGGTTCGAGCTGTCTTCATGAAAGGTCTTCCCAACAATAAAACTAAAGATTTTGAAGTTGCTGTGCCCATGTCAAGCAAATAAAAATATGCTGGAAAAATAAGCTCTTCCACTTTAACCAATACATCTTCAATGAGGCCTTCTGGATAAACATTAGAACGGTCAGCTAACTGAATGACCAAACGGGTCTCCTTTAGAGGCCCGATCTTCAATTCTTTGAACACTGATAGGGGCATTACATTGATTGATGCCCCCAAATCCAGCATGGCCTTTTCGACTTTTTTGTCTCCAATAATGCAAGGGATCTTGAACATCCCTGGATCGTCACATTTCTTGGGTAATTTTTTTTGTATCACAGCCGATACATTCTCCCCAACTAGGAACCTTGCATCGTCATTGAATCGCACCTTTCTTGTATAAAGCTCCTTTAAAAACCGGGCATACTGCGGTACTTGCTTGATTGCTTCGATCAGTTGGATGTTGATCTCCACCTTGCTGAATACTTTTAGCATCTCCCTGGTTTCTTCTTCTCTTCTATTATGTGTCAATCTCTCTGGAAATGGAGGTTTCCGTTTCTCTGGAATGGGTACCTTGGCAGGCTCCTTCACTTCCAGGATGGGCACAGTATTAGTCTGCTCAGCTTCTGGTGCCTTGTCTTCTGTGGGAATTTTTTCCACTTCTTCCTCCAATGGCACATCATCATTCTCTTCTCTTGGCGTGACCATCTCCGGAAGCTCCTTTCCACTCCTTAGAGTCACTGCATTCACCTGTTCTCGAGGGTTCTCCATCTAAGAAGACAGCTTCCCACTCTTCTCTTCCATCTTATGCATGGCCTGGGCTAGCTGATTTATTTGCTTGCTCATGTGCGAGAGTCCAGCTCGAGTCTCTTGCTTGAATTTCTCATTTTCCTCAGCCATTGTATACACAAGGTCCTTCAATCTATACTTTCTCTTTTCTTCTGGTGGCTGTAATGGGCGTGCAGGATGCCCATCTTCTGGTCTTCTCCACCTGAAATTTTCATGGTCTCTCCAGCCAGGATTATAAGTCTGGGAATGGGGATCATATCTTCTGGAATGCCCATTCTGGCCGCCTACAACGTTTACTTCTTCCACTTCATCTTGTAGAGTAAGGCATTCATCAGTGAAATGGGATATGCTCTTGCATACCCCTCAAGGTCTGGGCTTCCTCACCATGCTTACACCGGACAAGATTTTTTTGATCTTGTCGCACAATCTATCAATCCTGCTGTCTTGGTCCGGTGCCTTTTCTGATTCACTTACAACCCGAATGCCCTCTCCACCGAAGTCTCGGTTGTCTTCAGCCATTTCTGTGAGAATTCTGAATGCTTCAACATGCTGTTTCTTCAAAATGGATCCTCTACATGAGGCATTCACGATCGTCCTCTCATGTGGTCTCAATCCTCCGACAAAATACTGAATCAAATCATGTTCAGTAATCTGGTGCTGTGGGCATTTCACCAGCATCGCCTGGAATCTTCCCCAATAGTCATAGAAACTTTCGTTAGTTCCTATCTTCAGGCTCCCTATCCTTCTTCTCATTTCTTGCACTCTGGATGCTGAGAAATATTTCTCCAAAAACATCTATTGAAGTTGTCTCCATGTGGTCACAGCGCCAGTGGGTAGTGTGTACAGCCAGTCCCGTGCCCCATCTTGAAGAGTGAAAGGGAACGAGACCAACCGCACATACTCTTCTCGTCCATGGTCAGATGGTTGAGTTTTGCAAACCATCTCAAAATCTTGCAAGTGCCTTTGTGGATCCTCTCCAGGCATTCCGTGGAACTTCAGCAAGATCTGGATAAAATTTGCATGAATATCCCAGTTCTGAGTTACAGCTGGGAGTGTAATACCCATTGGGCGCAAATTCATGTTGGTCGGGAAAACCAACTGCCGTAAAGTCCTGTTATCATCCGCATTGCCATTCACGGCATTTCCATTTGCGGCTATGTTAATGTTGTGGCTGTTCTCAAACTGTCCTTCCTCCTCGTGCCCTTCATCTCCTTGATCTTCTTGATCCTCTGATGGTGGTGTGGGCTCACGAGGTCTATTTGCTGCTTGGCGTGCCCTCTTCACTGATGCCTTGTTTTTCCTCGAAATCTTCTCTATCTCCAGATCGTACAATAGAGTCTCCTCCAAAGAGCCCCTGGGCATCAACTTCCAGGCTCACCAATTGTGGAAGATAAAATCACTAGAAACCAGCTCTCTGGCAACGGCGCAAATTTTAACGCGCTGTCGTTTCGTGCTCAAAAATATATTTGTAAACTTCTGTGCTCACAGCGAGCGTAGCTAGCCAATGAGTATGGGTCGATCCCACAGAGAGCTGTAGTGATTCTATCTTCAAGTAACCAATCACAAGGGGGGGGTTTGGTGTTGTCACTAAACTGAATTTAAATCTACAAAAGGAACTAAAGAAAATATCAAATAACAAAAGGTTCTGGCATTTGAATTAGAATTTGGTTTAAACATAAAACAGCTCGATCATGGGCACACTGATTTTCATACATACTAGATTATCTAGTTATGGTGACCGGATTCCTCTCTGCGTTTCCTTATCCATCCTTTCATTTTAGGTTTAAAAGTGATTCATCTTCTATTAAACCCCTAACCAGTTACCCACCTCTCGATTCCTCTAAGAGATGTAAGCAAACAAGCAGCAGTGTGCCCTAGACGGACCCAGATCTGTTGTGTTCAACTGATTCCTCTTGTGCCCACAACACCTCATTAATTTCCTTATTAATATATGAACCAACACGCAGTCATGATTCGTCAATTCAATTAATAGTGGTGTGCCCTCTTTACCTAACGAGTGATCAGCCACATTGGGCATTTCAGACACACACTCACGCGGAACAAGGCTCAAGAATCAACGAAAACTTATCATGCATTATTATGCCCATTTTGGCCTCACGAGTCTAGATTTATGCTTAAACTAATTTCATTGTTCAAATGCCAGCATTAAAGATCTAGCCAAGAAGGCTAGACATAATTGAAATTGCAGAAATTAAAGGCATAAAAATAAACAAGAACTTACTGAATTAATTAAGTAAAAACTCAACTCCAACGTCGAGAAACATGAACATAACCTAAGTCCCGAAGTTTTAAGACCTTTCGGATTGTTTTTGGCTGCCTCAGCAGCGTACTGAAAATGAAATGCGAAAATATAAAATGTAGAAATGTTTCCGACTGTCTAAAGATGTTTTTCCCAGTAATTAAACTTGCTTAAATAGTTACATTTTTCCGAGTGGAGTTTCCTCCCACAGGCGGGGGTCTTCTGCTTCAATTCTGGAACGGCGTGCCCTCTCTGATCTGTTTGGATAAGCTTCAGCTTTATCAAATCCCTATTTTTTAGGGATTGCGCTTATCTCTTTGTTGCAGCGCCTTCTAGGAGTCCAGCTTGGTTCCAACTCTTCTTCGGATATTTAGCTATCTTCCACCATCTCTCTTCCAACTGCTTTTCAGATTTCATGGGAATGCCCATTCTGACCTGTGGTCGTGTCTGTGTGAGTACTGTGGGCACGGCATCATCTGTCAGCTCCATCCGTATCTGATATACCCATTTCACCGACCGAATGTGGGATGGATACTGAAGAAGTCCCCTGTGCCTCTGAGGAACATATGTGTAAGATAAACGTGAATAATTGGGCATAAAATGCCCCTTCCGCCAGACTCGACTCTTGGAATGCCCTCTGACCGCAACCTGGTTCTTTTAGACTCAAAACTCACTAAAAATGACATTTATAGAGGATAAAATGCCCATAAAAACACGAAATAAATGGACTTATCAATCCTCGTTTATTGTTGTCTTGTGTGGATGAATTGATCAGCATTTACACTTGTGTAGTTAATTTATTATTCACTCAAGAGAGGTTAATAGATTAACGGATTAGGATTGTATAACACGAGTCTGCTAGATCGAGAGATTGGTAGGTGTCATGAGGAGAATAAAGCTAAGGTACTAATTGGAGTTAGATAATAATTCAAGATCGAGAGATAAGAATTAGAATCTAATCTACGTCTAGAACTTACTCGAGAGAAAGGGTGTAGATAATTTAGTGATTCTCCTACAAGATTTAGAATTAAATTGGTTTAATAAATTGACTAAAAATTAGAAAATCCATTTAGCAGCAACAACCTAGGATCCGTTTCCTCTTCTGTTTATCCAGTTTTCTGTGCTTGATTTATTTATTTTATTTACAACATTTAGTTTATTAAAATCAACCTTTAATTCGGTTCTCTAGATAAAGTAGGACAATAAAACTGAGTACTTAGTTGTATTACTTTGCCAGTCTCTATGGATACGACCTTGCTCACCATTGTTTTGCTATAAATTACCTCGTGCACTTGCAAGTAGTACTTTAGATGAAATAAACTACCGAACATTCACAGTAACATTCTTGAATGTTTACAGGAACATCCTTGTCCAGATTATTCTTCCAAAGATCGATGGAGTTGTTCAAGGTTTTCAACCAAGAGAAGATTCATAGATCTATCCAAAAGCTGCAAGAAGAGTTCTAGACTGAAGTCAAAGGCAGAGTTCTACACATGGAAGAATTCATAACATGGTTCGAGTTTGATCTCGGTTCTAAACAAGGAAAGTTTCCTTGTTTATATCCGAATCAAATTAGGACTTATATTCCTTTGTTTAGGCTATCTCTTTTCATCTATAAATAGCCAAGGGATCAGACATGTTAGACACGCAGAGAACACACCAAATAGAAGAACTGTAGAGATTGTTTTAGTGCTCTAATTGTTTTGAGCCACATAGCTTCGATAGTGTCTTAGACTAGAGATTAGTGTTCTAGTCATCATGTATTGAAACAAACTTGTTCATACACTATCAAAAGGAGTCTCGGGAGTGATTTTTTGTGGGAACTAGATAGGTTTGACATCTAGGTTGTGAGGAGATCTCATGATTCAATTCAGTGAAAGAGGGTATATGGATAGAAAGGATAGTGAGTGACGGGAGGTCAGTTGGGTGTAAAATTCTCAGTAAACGTGACACTGGAGTAGTGAATTATTTTTCATGGACCTGACAAGTTCCCCTGACGTAGATCGGTTGATTGAACAGGGTGTAACACCCTAAATATCCATCTGCTAAAGTGTTACTTTAAAAAAAATACTTAATATAACTCGTTTGAACATATACTACATAAAAGAAGATATATTTTGATACTTGAAATTTTTTTTCTAAATCAAACAACAACTCCCAAAAACCATGCAAATTAATTAAAGAAAAATAGAACTTAGCATATAAATGAAATGTGAAACCGTTCCCAGTAGCAAAACAAGACAAAAATCCAAAACGTATTGGGTTCTTAACTCGCACGAAAAGAAAGGAAATATCTAAGGGAAATAAACACTATCTAAAATAGAGATCTTGCGCCACAATTCTGCCATAGTCACCCTCGAACTCCCGAACTGCTTCAACCTTCTGTAAACTGCATACTGTAAAATAGTAGGGGTGAGTACATATAAAATGTACTCAGTGGGCACTGCATACTGTACATATCTCATCAAATCAGTAATTTAAATCATGCAAAAACAGTACTTGACATTATCATAACAAAACTGATGCATACTTTGTGCTTTAGCACACATTCTCTTCTTCTTAATTGTTCATTCTCAACATGATATTCCTTAGTACGTGCTTAACACGCCATCCTCTGCTCATGCTTAACATGAGATCTCATATCTTATACGTAAACACTTTTATAATAGTAATATTTATACAAGTTCAAATTACTTAATTTAATCAAACACGCACAATAGTCACGTTGTAGAGATAAACCCCACCTCAACGTCGAATCGGAGATTCCTGCGAACAGAAAATCACATCTAAATCAAAATCTCATAGAGATTACTCAACTAAAACTACTCGACGTCTCCTAACTATGAACTTGACGTCCCAGTTCACGGCTTACATAAACTTATCAAATGATTTACATCTACCAGCTCATTGTCGTGAGCCAAAGAAAATAAAGATTTTAACTTTGTTACTTTTGACCGAAAAGCTAGGATTTACTTCTTAATAAAACAATTGCCGACTAAAAATTAAGCTAAAGCAGACTTTTATGAAAATAAAGAAATCTGAAAATAAAGAATTTCATACCTCCAACGCTAACCTCTCGCAAATCCCTTTAAAACTAGAATTTTCGTAAAAGCTTAGGTTTTTTCTTTGGTATGGAAAAAAATACGGTAATAAACTCCCTTATTTATACTAATCATTGAAGATGATTCCAAGTTGAAATACAATTCTATCGGCTGAAGGAGGTTGCAAGGAAAACAGAGTCTTGGTCTTAAATTGCAAGTTAAAGAGATAAACTCTAATTCTACAAATCTTGAAAAAAAAAACTGATGAAAAAAAAGAGATAAGTGCTAGTAACAAAATAGCGTTTTCTTTGGATGAACTACAAATTTTTTCGGCTTCTAGAAAAAAAAATAGAGTTAGGCATTTAAAAATTTAAATTTAAAGGACCCCCCCCTTCTTTTTTTTTAACGGGCTGTTACACAGGGTTACCAAACATCTGCGTACTTTACTTTCTGCAAGCCATATAAACATTCACAATAACGTTCTTGAACTTTATTGTGAACATATCTATAACGTTCAACAACTTTTCTGTGAACGTTGTGCAGATAAATACTTCTCATGCGGGTGTGCAATTTCAGAGTTTATCATAAAAGATTAGCAAAAATATGATATTTAATCTAGGGAAAAGGTCCAAATTAGCCCTTAAACTATTTCCCGAGATGCAATCTGACCCTCAAACTAATTTTGATCCTCAGTTAGACTCTTTAACTATTAAACTCGGTCAAGTTAAATCTTTCAACTACCAAACTCGCTCAGTTAGGCACTCCCGTTAGTGACACTCCTAACGCAGTAAATAAATGGATCTTTTGAATTATAATTGAACTTATTTGTGAGAGTAAACTTCTTTGTTGTTTTAAATTGTTGAAGGAAAAATTGAAAAAGATCAAAATAAATTTCAATGAATATATTTATTAAACTAAGAATTAATTATTAAGGAAAGATTGAAAAATAAAGTTTTGAGCCGCAATGAAAAATCGAGAGAAAATGAAGAGAAACTAGAGAAAAAATGGAGAGGATTAATTTTGTGGAAAAAAAAAATTATGGAACGTATCTAAATCCCTCGAAAAATCCCAGCAAACAACTTACTTAATGTAGATTTAACGGCGTTAGGAGTGTCACTAACGAAAGTGCCTAACTGGGCGAGTTTGATAGTTGAAAAGTCTAACTGGACCGAGTTTAATAGTTAAAGGGTCTAACTGGGACTAAAATTAGTTCGAGGGCCAGAATGCATCTCGGGGGCTAATTTGGACCTTTTCCCTTTAATCTAATTTATTACCTAAACGACATCCCCAAAAAATGAAAGTAAATGTAATAAATAATAATTTTTTTTATATATTATTCTTCAATCTTCAAAACTAAAAGTTAAGATGAATAATCGAGAAAATTAAAAGAAATGAGATATATGAATAATGCAATGCGTTAATATAATATTCAGTAAGTTTATCATATACTTTAGCAAAAATATGGTATATAATTTGATTTATTATCTAAATGATAACTGCAAAAAAAATAAAAATTGAAATCAAATGTAATAAATAATAGTCTTCTGCTTTTCTTAAATCTTTAAACTAAAAATTATGCTGAATGATCGATAGATTAAAAAAAAAGATATATTATACTGTAATATAATACTTTGTTAAATAAAAGTTTAGAAAACTATTATCTTTTGTATAATGTAATAATTAAATTATAACTAAAAATTAAACAATTTGAAATCAAATGTAATAAATAATAATTATTAGTTTTTGTTACGTTGGAGTTCGGTTGTTGGTCGACTTGCTCAAACGTAAATTGTTTTATTGTGTTGGAGTTTGATTGGTGGGACATGAACTAATGATTTGTTGTGTTGGTGTTTTATTGTTATTATGAATGTTTGATTATCGTTAATATTATTATTTATGCACATATTTTCTTAATAAATAATTTTTTATTGTAACGATAATTTTGATACGGTATACCGTGAAATTTCAAAATGGTAGGGTATATTGATATGTCATATTGATAATTTCATGGAACTTCAGTCGATCGATCGAGTATATTTGAAAGTTTAAGACTCACAAGTTTATAAGAAATTTAATTTATTTATTTAATAGTCACTATATATACTAGTAATATTTATATATATAAATAATTAATATATATATATATGTGTGTGTGTGTGGGGGGGGGGTGTTTGTTATTAAAGTAACTAGTATATCTCCCGTACGATGTACGGAAATCGGTCAACACATTTAAAATTTAAAGTTTGATAATAGTTGAAATATTGATTGTAATAGTATTAGTATATAATATAAAATAATTATAAGTTTATCAAATTATAGTTTACAATATATTTCAACATTATATTTGTAATTTTTTAAATATATTCATAAACATATTTAGATTTTTTTTTAAAATTTAATCCATTGGAGATTTATATTTACTTATTGTATATGAACACATAACACATGATAATTTTATTTTCGATAGACAAAATTGAATAATTTCTTTATTTCATAGATTTAACATATTAAATATATTTTATGCAGCCACATATAAATTTAAATAAGTAGATTCATACCACAATATAATAATAATAATAATAATAATAATAATAATAATAATAATAATAATAACAATAATATTATAATCTATGTTATATGACATATGTGCATAACTTATTGACATGGTTAATTTTCTAATGGTTAAAATAAATAGATAACAATGATTAATAAATATGTATTAGCTTTTTAATTAATAGAATTTATAAAATTAATTCAATTACTCCAAATTATAAAATAAATCTTATATTATCTAAAACCCTTCAAAAATAATGATGTTAATATATATACATATATATACATATATATTAATAAATAAAATGTTATGAGAGAATTCAATTAGCTGAAATCTTTCCGGAATTTGAAAGATTGACAACTAAACACATATTATTATTATTATTATTATTATTATTATTATTATTATTATTATTATTATTATTATTATTATTATTATTATTATTATTATTATCATCATCATCATCATCATCATCATCATTTTTTTGGTCTTATTTTTTTAATTTTTTGTCAGCCATTAAAAACTCTCATTAATTATAATCCTCTTTGATTACACGATAAGCGAATGAAATCATAACCTACATTTTGTGGAAAATTCATAATTTCAATTGTGTGCGTGGAGTATTGCACAAAATGTAGCAGTGAATTTTATCCGCACCATCAAAATTATATTAATTAGAAATAAAAAAAATGTAAATGTTTGTCATTCAAAATATCCGCTAATTATATAATAAGTAATTTGATTACACCAAAAGTAGTATTATAATTAAAAAAATAAAAAATTAAATATTTTCGATGGGCATATTTTTTTATATTTTGGTGATATTTTTTATATTTAGACAATCTAAAACATTAAAGATGTGAACGGTTGTTAATTTCTATCTATGCATGTTTTGGTGATATTTTTTTATTTAAAAAAATTCTAAAAATTTTAAAATACGAATGTTTACACCATAGGTAGTACTATAATTAGAAGGGTATTTTATTAAGTTTTAATGATTTTTTTATTTAGAAAATCTAAAAAATTACAAATGTGAATGATTGTTAATTTTTGGTGATATTTTTTTATTTAAAAAAAAAATCTAAAACAGCAGAAATTTAAAAAAATAAAAATATGAAAATGAAGTGGGTGAGTGAGTGCGCTATTAAGGAATTGTGCTTGAGGGTCTAATAAAGACCATCAACCATTTGCTCTACTGACCAGTTTGCACAAATTTTTGCCAAACAATGCTTTTTTAACACAGTTTTGTCTGATTTATTTTTATGACAATTTTACCCCTACGATTTTACTTTAATATATGTATAGATTGCAAACTGGTTAGATTACGAGTCAGCTACACCAGCTTACGAGTTTAATTTCAAGTTTCATCAAATTATTTTTCTTGATTTTTTTTTTTCAATTTTTTTTATTTTTTTTGCGATTTTTATGTTTTTTTTCCCTAAAATTGTAAACTCTAAAATACAATTAATGAACCATAAAATTGAAATGAATTAATTTATTTTTCTGAAATAAATATAAATATATACCCTAAAATTGATTTAATGAACCCTAAAATTAAAGTGAATGAATTTTTTTTTTTTTTAAATTCGGCGACTCACGCAATGCACTTGTCCGACGCTAACGCGTGGACTCGTACATTGCCCTCGACAATTAATTTAATTTTTTCAAAATAAATATAAATAGCAATTGAAAGTAAAAAAAAAAAACCTAATTTTGAAATTAATATATACCCTAAATGGAATTAGTGAACCCTAAAATAAAAGTGAATGAATTTATTTTTTGAAATAAATATAACCCCTAATTGAGATTAATAAACCTAAAAAAAACTTGAATCCTAAAAAACACAACAACAACCATTAAAATATCTAGAAAATACTAAAAAAACCCTAAAAAATCATGAACCTTAAAAAAAAACTACTAAACTTTAAACATTAATTGGATTGGAAAAAATTACAATTTGAACTACATAAACTCATATAAGATAAGTAGCAGACTAGTTACTTTTTAATAATACAAGTGATACTTTTTAGTGTTAGGATTGATACTAATTTTTATTATTATTATTATATTTTTTTTGCAGGTCAACGTGGGTTGACCCGCATTGACCCTGACCGTATCAATAGATGTATGGGCCACATTGAGTCTTGGGTGATGCATAGAAGAATTGCTGAATATAAAATAATATGTAAGCACTTAATAATTGTAGATTGTTTTTTTTTTTGGTGGTGGGACAATATATTATAATTGAGTAAATGAGAAATGTATATTGTGTTGACAACATAATAAAGACCTTATTGGCTCTAGCAATGTGGTCCTTTCTGTTCTGCTACATAGGGTCTCAATACCGGAATTTCTTAAGTGTGTGTATCCCAACACAAAGATTGACACGTGGAACAAGAATTCAAGAAATGGAGAATAAAATAGAGCGAATTTTGAACTTTTATTCCACATATTTATCTTTGTACGAATGTGTGAAATGTGTTTACCAGGCCGGTCGTGGGGGTAGACCAACTGGGCTGCCACCCAAGGCCTATAAACTTCTTAATTTTTTTGGGGGCCCATTTTTCCCCTTTTATTATATACATTATACACCTAAAAATTATACCGATTCTAATTTCTGCTCCAGCCTCTCCAGTGTCGTTATTCGCTATTTTGTCTTTGTCCTCATCTCTCTTCTCTAACTCAATGGTCTCAAGTCTCAACGGCTCTAAAGTTTAAACAGTAAACTCTCTCAATCTCTTGTCAACGGCTCTAAACTCTCTCGACTCTTGATCTCTTTTTTTGTCATCTCTCTCTCTCTCTCTCTCTCTCTCTCTATATATATATATATATATATAAAATACAGGATCAAGCTATAAACTATAATCATGGGAATGAAGACTATCTTACAAACTATAATGGGGATATCTATTTATAATGGACATAGTAGAACTATAATGGTGATAGTAGAGATAGTGCAGACGAACTACACAATCTATGGTTGAGAATTATACAAGATAAGAGTGCTGGAATGCGGAAGCAAGTTGTGTCCTTCTTCATGGATAAGCTCCCTTTTATAAGCATCAAATGGACTCCAAATTCGGACTTTAGTTTTAGTTGATAAACAGTACTTCATGAATTATTGTGCGGATTTTATCTTCGGATCTCAAAAATTTTGAAGAACAGTATTCTCCATTATTTCAGACAAAACTCCAAAACTCCATCATTTCAGATTCCTTTAAGGACAATTGTTGGCAGCTTTATTGCGGATTCTTCATCCTTTAACGCTCATGGGGATTTTGAGCATCTTGCATCATGACATCTGAGTCACCACCAGCCGTAGATTCATCATTAACTGTGGCAGCATCATTATCTGAATCAAATAGAGTTTTAAGCTATTCCTTCAACTCCTTTTTAGAAGAATTTTTAGAGAGGAGTTCTTTAACAATTTCTGAAATGTCCTTTTTAGGTTCAGCTATTGGGGGAGGCCCTAAATTTATCAAACCCTTTCTTGAAAAGATAGAGTCTTCAAAGAAATTAAATTTATCCTACCATTTAATAAAAACTTGTCTTCCTAAATAAGGAATATTTCTGAAATTTATGACATGCTTTGAAAGAGATCTTGGGGTTATAATAACATCCCACTTAACAATCCAAGGTACTTGGTAAAGGACTGTAAACATTAGTCCATGATTTTCCATAGAAGGATTAGTTTTAATAAAATCATCAAAAATGTCTCTCACCCTCTTTGGTAAAATTAAAGGATATAATCCCCAATTAGAAAACCAAATAATAAACCATTGAGGGAATTTCAACGTCTTTTGTTCTCCAAATTTAACAAACCAACTATGTTTTCTTTGACTGTTATTACAGCAAAAAGCAATATCCCAAGCTTTGATATAATCAAAGTAATTAAAATGAACTTTATTCGTTCTAGAATATCTAGAATTAGAAGGGATCTCTTTATATCTAAAAAGATCTCCACCCCATGCTTCTGGAGTTAACACTTGATTAATTGTAGCTTTAAAATAAGCTAACTCACCACCTCCTCTAGAGGTTGAATAAAAAAGAACTGAATAAGTTGCCGAAAGAATTTCTTGATAGAACAAGAAATCCTTTGGAAAGAGAAATGGATCTGTATAATTTTTTAAATAAAAATTCATAACTTCTTCAGCTATTAAATTTGCATATTTATGCTCAATAGGAGATATCCATAAAGTAGTAATAGGAATATAAGGATAAATATATTCCTTGGCAGAGGTTGATTTAGCAGCGATGCTATAAGCATCATCTCTCAATTTCATTTCTTCTGAGACTTGACTAAAAGTCTCCTCTTTGAGTGTATTTTCATCCTTAGATATTGCAGACTTATAAGTCTGATTCTTTTTAACATAAGGGCTTAACCCCTTAATAGCTTCTTTTCCTTTATTTTTGCTCATTATTTCTCTGCAAAAATTCACGAGTTAAGAAATCAGGTAAAGAATTATCTGATCCTTTAATAAACTCAATATCAAAATCAAAAACAGATAAAATTCCTTTCCATCTTGCAAAGATTTGTTTTGATGCTAAATTTTTAACATCCTTTTGCAAAATATCTTTTGCGGATTTACAGTCTACACGAATAAGAAATTTCTTATTAAGAAGATCACTTTCAAATTTCTGGATGCACAAAATAATAGATAAAATTTCTTTTTTAACAGTTGAGTAATTAACTCTTGGTCCTCTCCAGACCCCTGAGGTAAATCTCACAAGAGATTCTTTATTATTAATCCTTTGTTTAAGGATTCCACCATAGCCTATATCTGAGGCATCTGTTTCAACTATTTTATAAGCATCTGGTTGGGAAATAGCTAAACAAGGAATTTTCTTAATTTTTGCTTTTATTTTTTGAACAGCTTTGGTGTGAATATCTGTCCATGAAGGAGGATTTTTCTTTAACCTTTCGAATAAAGGTTTAGCATCTTGAGCTAATTCTTTATAAAATTCAGAAACATAATTAAGGCTTCCAAGAAATCTTTGTGATTGATTTTTATCTTTAATTTCATCAGGAAATTTTTCAGCAAATATTATTGCTCTGTCAATGGGAAAAATGGTTCCATTTTTAATAATATGTCCTAAAAATCTTATTTCATTTTGAAAGAGTTTAATCTTTCTTGCTGAAAGTACAAGACCTGCTTTCTTTACAGTATTTATAAAAATATTTAAATGTTTAAAATGTTGTTCAATAGTTTCAGAATAAACTAAAACATCGTCAATATATACTATAATAAATGTTGTATAAGCACTGAATATGTCATTCATAATTTTCTGAAATTCAGAAGGGGCATTTTTAAGCTCAAATGGCATAACGTTCCATTCATAAATGTTGTCTTATATCTATCCTTTTCAAGGATTTGAATCTGTCAAAATCCAGATTTCATGTCAAATTTTGACATTATCTTTGCTGAGTAAAGCCTATTTAATAGATCCTTTTTATTAGGGATTGGGTATCTAATCCATCTTAAAGCTTTATTTAAAGGTTTATAGTTAATACTAACCTAGGAACACCTCTTTCTAATTCTGCAGCATTTTCAACATAAAATGCAGGACAACTCCAAGGGCTCTTGGAAGGTCTAATGAGTTTTTTAAGTAATAACTCTTCAATTTCTTTTTTACATAATTCTAAATGTCTAGGACCCATAGCTATAGGCCTAGCTTTTGTAGGGATTTGACTTTCTTTAAAGTCTGGTTCATAAGGTAAAGAAATTACATATTTCTTCCTCTCCCAAAATGCATTCGGAATATCCGAACATATTTCTTTTTTTATTATAATTTGTAAATCTTTAATTCTTTTCTGTAAAATAGGGGAAGAGAGTTTTTCTTCAATTTTTTTATAACAAATTTCCTGTGATAAGGAATTTAAAAAAATTTCTTTTCTTTTTATAGTCTTTTGAATAGTATCTATCTCATGAGAACGAGGTTGAGACACAAAATTAAATTCTAATTCTTGTCCCTTTACATCACTAATAATTCCATTTTTTGTAATGCTTTTAATAGGATAAAGCATATGTAGGAAAGGATTCCCAAGAATTACATCATGGGATAAATTTTTAACCATTAGAAATGGCATTTCTAAACAAATTCCTTTATTACAAACAGAAGTATTTTGGAGTTTATATTTAACTAGTAATTTTCTTCCATCTGCAGCATTAAGAATTTCAGTAGTTTTTGCAAAATACCTAGAGGGTACTAACCCTTCATTTATGCAATTTAAATCTGCACCTGAATCAACCATGGCTATAGCCGAAAAATAGTATTCTTTATGAACTATTATAGTGACTTTAATATGTCATTTATGAGTAATTACTCTATCTATCATGTTTATGAAGGTTAAAGAATTCAATTCTTCTTGCTCTAGAACAGCTTCAGTTTTACTTTCTTCTTCTTCCTCTTGAGAATGATTATCAAAAGTTTCTTTTGATTCTAAAGTAATAACTCTAGCTTTAAGCTCTTTTAATTCTTCTTTTAGAATTTTAACTTCATGTTTAAGTTCAGAAATAGTAACTTCTGATTTAGAAGTGTTTTCAACATTAGAAATTTTAACTCTTCTAAGTATATCTTTAAGATTATACATTTCTTTTGGTTCTGTAATCCCCTTTTCTTCATTTCTATTTTTATAATTTTCTTCAATATATTTTTGAAGTGACTTTCTTTTTTCATCTGGATCATTAATCTTATCAATAAGATCAAGGACAAAATTTTATTCTTTTGTAAGAACAAATAAAACATTAGCTTTACATAAAGCTTTATAATAATTACAATCTCCATCACAATCACTATAACCATTTTCTTCTTCCGTTTCTGAATCATCAGAAACATCAGTTTTTTCTTCTGTTATAACAGAGATTTTTAAATTTTCCTTTTCAGAATCAGTATTATCTAAAAAGATATTTAAGAGTGATATTTTTAACTCTTCATCAATTTGAAGACTTTCAATCTTCTTTTTTAATTTACACTTATTAGCGTAATGACCAGTTTTATGACATTTATAACATACTGGAATAAATTTTTCATTTCTCTTGTTATCTTTATTCCGACGATATTTTTTATTTCTTTTAGGATTATAATCCTTTTCTTTTTTCTCATTTGAAATATATTCATTTTTTCTAAATTTTTTCCTTCTAGGAAATTTATGACTAATCTTTTTATTTAATTTTTTATCTTCAGGTGATAACCCAATTTGTTCACAAAAGTCTCATAGGATTTGTTTTTCTAGAATTTTCTCTTTCTTTATTTGTCTATGTAATTTTATTTCATTACAAAGACATATTCCTTCAGCCACAATTTCGGCAACAAGGTCGCCATATGTATAAATAGAATAAGGAATTATTTCTTGATGTTTTTGTTTTATCCGAGTTTTAACTCGTTCTGCAAACATGTGGGGTAATCCAGCAAGAAATTTTTCTTTCCAAAAATCATGTTTACTATCTTCCCGCATATATATTTTTGAAAAGAACACATCTTTATACCATTTGAACTTAGATAAAGTTGGACATCTTAGACTCATAAGTTGCTCTTGTGTTTTGTCAAATTGCAAAGATGCAGTTCCAATAAAATGTTTTGCAATTGTATAAATTAGTGTATTAACACTATCTGCAACACGATTTTCTCCTTCATATTTTACAGTATTAAGTATATGTTGTTTAGCTTCATCATTTAGATGAAAATCCTACCAACCTTTTAGTTGGCATGTGAATCCTTGAATTATTGCTTTAGCAATATTGATATCATTAGTATTTTTTAATCTACAAGCAGTAGCGAACATAGTCATATACTGTAATTTTGTCTGAATTTGATATTCTGAATGGCCATCAATATTCCATTATGTGATGGAAGATCCATCAAAAGAAGCGGCCATATAATTATCTTGTTCTTCAAAGAGAAGATCAACTGGAGTAGGCCTGTGATAATAAGGTTTTCCAGGAAAATTATAATTTTTATTTTGATATCCTACCTTATTTATTTCATAAGGTTCCTTTTGTTCTTTTAAGAACATTTCTTCTATTTCAGAAATCTCATTTTCATTAGTTTCTGATTCAGATACATTATCTGATTCATCATTCTTCCCTTCAATTAGAGGGGCAATATGTTTTTCTTTACTAATGCTAACATTATTATGCCTTTTTATAATTTCTTCTAACATTTCAGAATTCTCAAGATTTTTATTAATCTTGATATCTAATTTTTCAGAATGAAGGGGTATAAATAAAACCTTTTATGTACTAATTACAGGATTTTCTGTTGGATGAATCAAAATAGTTTTAGCAATATTATTATTAACATTATTTTCAATTCTAATTAATTGTTTTCCAATTGTCTGTAGAGACAAGTTAATAAAATTATTTTGTTCAACAACAGCTTCTAATGTTCAAGTTTTCCTATAAGGAGTCGCAATAACTTCATCTTCTCTAACTTTAACAGATAATTTAAACTCAGGAGGATGTACGCTCCTAATTACTTCTCCATTTTTAAGGATAAAATTTTTGTAAACAGATTCAATATTATTGATAGTCTTTTCTGTTTCAAAATCTCGGAATTTTCTATTCTCTATTTTATAGAATAATTTCATTACATCAAAGAAATCGTCAATTTCAACACTTCCTTTAATAAATTCTTTATAAATTTTAAACCATTTCTTTTGGCTTTTTACTTTCTTTATGGAATAGAACCATTTTCTTTTTATGTCGTTTTTAGGAGAATAGAATAATTCTCTAACTTTTCCCTCACAAGGAAAATTTACTTCAAAATTTTTATTAGTGGTAATGGTTAAATTACCTGAAAAATGGACTCTTGAAGAAGTAAATGAACCTGTTAAACAGAAAAATTCAAAATTAGAACAAATTATTGAATATCCTGATGGTGAAGTTGAAATTAGGTTCTCTAGAGAAAGAATTACTCGCCTTAATTTAGGTAGAAATACTCCCGGTAGAAACTCTACTTCTTCCGTTCCTTTATCTCAATTTGAAAAGAAAAATGTAAAAATTAATACAACAATGGACAGTGTTAGTCAACCTGAATATAAGGTTGAAATTCCTTCTTCTTCAAAGGCTAGATCTCCTACACCCTCTGATATGGGGTATGATGATAGAAGTGTCTTTGGTATATATATATATGTATATATGTATATATATATATATATATATATATATCTTCCGCAGTGCCGCCTGCCGACAAGCAATTGGCATCTTGCAGTTTAAATGTAACTTCTTAATTTTAGTTCTCTTTTTGTCAATTTTGACATATTGAATTAATTATTAATTTTGTTGATGTATAAAAAATGAGAAGGGGAGGGGCGGGGGAGTTAGAGTGTCTGAAAAGGTTGTTTGAGAAATAGAGCATTATTAGAGTTTCATGTTGTCTGTCGAAATGGGTGATAGATTAGAGACATAGAGTGAGGTTTTGGGAATATTGGTGGAGCTGTGGAGCTGTGGAGAGGTGACATCTCCTTTGTTCGAGTTATATTCATCATTGTATCATATTTATTTATTACATCATCAATTCATTGCTTGGGTCCACTTATCTTGAGTTTTTTATTTAATTTCAGATTTTTAAATTGGATTTTTTTGGCAGACTTTTGTTTGCAGTGTTCCTGTTGTATAGACCGTTTACATAACAACATTTGTGTCCATTGTGTGGACTTGAGGTATTTTTCCTATCCTTACAGCTCTGGTGAGTGCTGGAATATGAAGGTTAGTCCTCGATTTCATTGCGTTAGGTTATTTTTTATTGGTAATTGGTTGTGATTGCGCACTGTTGTTAAGCAATCTGTAGTGTAAACGCGATATCTAAAAAACATATGTCTGGAAGTTAGAAAAGAAACAAAAGAAAAAGAATTGATGAGCTAATTAAAACTCAAATAAGAGCTCTTGATAAATTTATTAAAACTAGTTCTTCGGTCGAAAAGGTTGATGTAATTGAGAGTGAAGAAGTTGATGTAATTAAGAGTGAAAAAGTTATTTTGAATGAATATGTTAGTGTCTTACGTGACACCAATCATAGAAGTTGGTTCAGAATGATTCAATGGTGTCACTATACTATGTTTGTTTATCAAGAGCTTTACATTGCTCTTGTTATAAGTGATTGATTGTCATTCATCTTTATAGCAATTCATAAATCACTTCAGTATTTGGTTTTTCCAAGTACATTACCACTGCTCTGGACAACGTTCATAACAATGTACATGAACATGATTTGAACTTTCTGAAGACAATTCAAAGCAAGGAGTTTGGATTGAGCTGAGTAGAAGACTGTTGTGCATCGTGCCACAATAGAGATTGTTCAACATGCTAAGTACTGCCAGCTAGCTTGAGTGATAGCCTGAAGTCAGCCTGTGAACATACACAAGATTTCGTTATGCTACATGAGGTGAAGATTCAATATCAACAATGTACATTGCAAAGTACATGGATATCTACAATGAAGAGAAGACTCAAAGATCAACAATGTTCATTGTAACATTCGTGAATGTTTACATGATCATTCTTTGCCCAGATTGTTCTTCGAAGATCGATGAAGCTGTTCAAGGATTATAACTAATGAGAGATTCAGAGATCTATCTAGAAGCTGTCATATTCAACTGAAGAGATCAAGGCTGAAGTCAAAAATAGTTTTCTAAAGATGGAAGAAATCTTAACATGGATCGAACTTGATCTTGGTTCCAAACAAGGAAAGTTTCTTTTCTTTGTTTCCAAATCAAGTTAGGCCATCTATTCCCATGTTTAGGCTATCCTTGTTTCTCTATAAATAGCCTGGGATACAAACTTGTTAGAAGTGCAGAGAATACACAAAACAAAAGTACTGCACAAGTATTGTCTTAAGAGCTCTAACTGTTTTAAGCCACTTAGTTACGGTTGTTTCTTAGACTAGAGAATAGTGTTCTAGTCATCGTGTATTGAAACACATTTATTCATACACTGTCAAAAGGAGTCTCCGGAGAGATTTTCTATGGAAACTAGATATGTTAGATATCTAGGTTGTGAGGAGATCTCACAATTCAATTCAATGAAAGAGAGTGTACGAGTAGAAAGGGTAGCGAGTGACGGGAGATCAGCTGCGTGTAAATCCCTCAGTAAATGTGACACCGGAGTATTGAATTATTTTTCACAGACTTGATAAGTCCCGCTGAAATAGATCGGTTGATCGAACAGGGTTACCAAACTTTTGCGTGCTTTACTTTCTACAATCGTCTTAACGTTCACAATAATGTTCTTTAACTTTATTGTGAACATCTTCCAAACATTCAATAATTTTACAGTGAATGTTGTGCAGACAGATACTCATCACACGGGTGTGCAATTTCAGAATAAGTTGATGTAATTGAGAGTGAACATGAATTTGAACAAAATAGTCATACTTTGGATATATTTGATCCAAGAACTAGGAATAATCTTGATAATAAAACTAGATATCTCTTAGTAGAGAAAGGTCCCTTAAGAGAGAATAATCTGAAATTTGCTCTCTATGAATTTTCTAGACATTTTTCATATTCTCATTATACAAAAAAACTATAAAATTGAGAAGATCAAGATAGAAAATGGTTAGTGTACTCAAAATATGCAAATAAAGTATATTGCTTTTGTTGTAAATTATTTAAATCAGTTCAAAATCATAGTCTCTTAGCAAATGATGGTTTGAATTATTGGAAACATTTAAGTGATAGGCTAAAAAATCATGAGAATAGTATTGAACATATTAACAATATGATAACTTAGATTGATTAGCAAATTAGATTGAAAAGAAATGCAACAATTGATAAAGAGTTACAAGTGCAAATTAAAAAAGAGAAAGAACACTGAAAACTAGTTTTAATAAGAATTATTTTTATTATAAAATGTCTTGCATCGTGTAATTTGACTTTTTGTGGGGATAAAGAAAAGATTTATCAAAAGAATAATGATAATTTTTTTAGATTAATTGAAACAATTGCATAATTTGATTTGGTAATGCAAGAGCATCTTAAACGTGTACATAACAAAGAAATTGATTATCATTACCTTGGTCACACTATTCAAAATGAGTTGATATCAACACTAGCCTCTAAAGTTAGAACTTCTATAATTGAAAAAATAAAAAAGGGAAAATATTATTCGGTGATACTTAATTGTACTTCAGATGCAAGTCATAATGAACAAATGACTTTGGTAATTCGATGTGTTGATATGTTTGGTTATTGAATAAAGGTTGATGAATATTTCATTGAGTTTTTAGAAGTGGGGGATACATCTGGATTAGCTCTTTTTAATGAAATGCAATCTGTTTTACAATTACTTGAACTTGATATTGATAATATGAGGGCCAATGTTATGATAATGGTTCCAATATGAAAGGAAAATATCAAGGTGTACAAAAGAGATTTCTTGAAATCAATCCAAGAGCATTCTATATGCCATCTGCTTGTCATTCTCTTAATTTAACAATATGTGATATGATAAATTCTTGTGTTAATACTGTCCCATTTTTTGGAATTGTACAACGCTTATATACTTTGTTTGTTAGTTCTACAAAAAGGTAGAAAATTTTGTAAAATCATGTTCATCAACTAACTTTAAAGTAATTATTAACAACAAGATGGGAAAGTCGTGTTAATAGCATTGCAGCTATAATAACTCAACCTAATGAGATAAGAGATGTTTTAATTAAATTATCGAAAGTTAGTGAAGATGTCAAAACTAGGAGTGAGACAGAGTCTTTAGTGATTCATGGACTTGGTAATTTTGAATTTGTTTTGAGCATGACTATATGGCATAATATTTTGAATAAAAAATTAAATTTGATTAGTAAAAAACTTACAATCTGAAGATATGCAAATTGATACTACAATAATTGTTTTGAAATGTTTGATTTCTTATTTTGAAAAATATAGAGAAGAAGGTTTTCAATTGACCATGACATCTGCCAAAGAGCTTGCATCTAAAATGAAAATTGATCCCTTTTTCCTAAAAACGTATAATCCATAGGAAACAACAATTTGATGAAAATAGTTGTGAAGATAATTCATTATCTGTTGAGGAGTCTTTTAGGATTAATTATTTTATTGTTGTAATGAATACTGCTATTTTATCTTTAAAGAGTAGATTTGAAACATTGAAGGAATGTTGCGTTAAGCTCCAAGATACCTTGAAACATAATGATAAATTTCATATTGATGCTAATAATTTATTTTCTGAATTGCAAATGCTACAAAAATGTTTACCAACAGATATAAAGTCCATTATTCAAATTCTTGAGTTTGTTAAAATTTCAGAATATTTTCCTAATGTTTGTATTGCATATAGAATATTGTTGACCATACCGATTACTATAGCATCATCAGAAATAAGTTTTACAAAACTCAAATTGATAAAATCATATTTGTGTTCAACTATGTCTCAAGAAAGGTTAAATGGGTTAGCAATTTTAAGCATTGAAAATGAGATATTAGAAAAACTTGATTTTGATGATCTTATTAATGATTTTGCCTCTCAAAATGCAAGAAGATTTAAATTATTTCGATAATTATTTGGTACTTGTATTTTTCTTGTAGTATGTTTATAACTGTTGATTGCTATATTAGTTTGATAATTATTTGATACTTGCCATTTTTCTTGTATGTTTATGTATTGATTGCATTTTTCAAGGTTTAGAACAATTAAGACAATATTGAAATAATTGCCCATGAAAAAAAAAATAGGGCCCCTTTTTTTTTTTTTACTATTGGCTTCTAAAATGTCGGAACCAGCCCTGGTGTTTACACATATCAAAGAATTTCTCATCTCATTACATCTAACTTGGTATATATGCATGGTCCCTTTTGTGCATTTGACAATTATTTATATTAGTTAGCAACACATTTAATAATATTATAGCTTAAACAAGATATTATAATGTTTGAAAAACTAACATAAAATAAAATAAATATTATAATAATTATATATTGGTAATTAAAGTGTTCGAATTGAAAGTGTATCTACTATTAATGTTGTACCGAAGATTCGAGGGCACCGTAACCCTTTTTTTTCTTTTTTTTATTCACACACCCGACCTGATAGTATTGAGGAGGTTCAAATCCACCGTAAGCCTTTTTTTTCTTTTTTTTACTCACACATCCGACCTGGTAGTATTGAGGAGATTTGAACCCATGATCTTTGGTCTCCAAACAACCTCATTCCACCACTAGACCATCCCCACCGAGACACACCGTAACCCAATTTTTAAATTTTAGTTAAATAAATATTTGTAACATGTCTTTGTATATAATTTTTTGGGGACATATGTTACTCATTAAGTGAATGTTAATTATGTTGATTCCGGATTTCTTTTTTCCGCTTCCAGTTATGTTAACGATAATATTGTAGTTTTCTTTTTTACACAATATGGTTAAAAAACACGTCAATGTTGTTTACATAATAAGAGGTGGGGGAAAAATTGGGACTAACAAAACAACATCTACTAAAGTTGCCATTAATGTCCCCAAAAATTTATTTACAAAAATACTTTATAAATATTTATTTTAATTAAAAGTACGAATTCGGGAGGGCCGTGCACCATCGATATTTCCATTGTTGTACACTGCGAATCATTTATTTGTTTTGGGCTTTGGGCTCGTGGGCCAACTCATTTAATTATCATAAACTCCATTTAGGGCCCGATCCCATGACCCACTTACTCGTATTGATTGGATATATATATATATATATATATATATATATATATATATATATAAATATATATATTTAGGATATGGATCATATGAGAACACTTTGTTGGTGTGAGAAATGAGAACACATCTCACACATCCAATTTAATGATCCAATGGTTGAGATTTAAGGTGGCAATTTCGTAAATAATAGGGCAAAAAATAAGGAAGGAGGGCTATTTTCGTCCAAATCCATTAAAATTGATGATGTCAGCAATTAAAAAAAAAATTCTTAAAAACTTTAATCGACCATAACTTCCTCGTTTTTAATCCAATGCACACAAAAAATATATCAAATTAAAGCTCTCTTCATGCTCTTTCATTTAAGATGTCGAAAGGCTATGTTTGGATGAAAAAATACGAACGAAAAATAAAAAAAATATTTTTTTACGCGTGCCCAGGTTGTAAATGCTTTCGTTAGCATATAATAATTCTTCGTCAGCATTATGATAACATATGAACGTATGCTAATGAAGCATTTGTCATATGCTAACATAATATATTCGATGTGCTAACAAAGAATTATCATAATGCTAACATAGTATAAATTTATTAGGGTTTATTAAATCTCAATTATGGTTTATTTAATCTCGATTATGGTTTATTCCATCTAATTATCATTATTCTTTTGAAATTTAATTTTTTGTTTATAGTTCTTAATTGATTATTATGGTTTATCCTATCCAATTATAATTTATAACGTATGTTGATAGAGTATTGACATATGCTAACATAGTGTATTCGCAATGCTGACGAACCAAAACTATAATGCTAATGTAGTACAAATATATTATTATTATGATTTCTTTCAACTCATTTAGGGTTTACCACATCCAATCAATGTTTATTTCATCTAATTAGGTTTATTTCATCCAATTATGATTTTTTCCATTTAATTAGGGTTTATTAAATCGAATTAGGTTTATAATTAATTTTTAGAATATTTTTTTCGCCAACAATATTTGAAAACTTTAATTAGCATAACTATAATGCTTCGTTAGCATTATGATAATACTTCGTTAGCATAACGATCTGTTATCAAATTCTCCGCGATTTTTATAAGAATTACCAAATTACAGTAATACCCCCGCGCGAAAAACTTTTCAGATATTACAAAATTGCCACCGCTTTTTTCATCAAATCTGGACCTTTGATTTTTGATGGATGTGTGGTGTGAGATGTGTTCTCATTTCTCACACAAGGGGTTATTTTTATATAACCCCACCCCTATATATATATATATATATATATATATATATATATATATATATATATATATATATATATATATATAGGGAATGGATCATTTGTAAATAGATTTCTAGTGTGTAAATTATGGATTGATCCTATCCATTAGAATTTTTAGATGGATGGTTTGGATCTATTTTCATTTAATTATTTTTTATATTTATTTTATGTATAAAAGGTTATAATTGTCCATTATATGTTTAATAAGATCTTTTAATAGCTTTGAAACCCTTAATTGCAGTTTTTTTTTTCATAATGTACGTTTGCAATTTTGTAACGGTTTTTCAATTTTATAATTTTTGATCAAATATTTGATATTTGTGTGATAAAAAAATTTCAATTAACCATTTTCAATACCATGAATTTAATATAGTATGCATACCACTCTCTAAATGATGGAGAAATCAATTAAATGAATATCAATATTATTACATAGTTATCTTTTAATTATTTTATTTTTATTTCAACATTAATTATTTTATTTTATTATGTAAGTTTATGTAGTTGATATTAAATTTTAGTTTTGATTCTCGGTTAGTAAAATATTTTAATAGTAATGAATTAATATATTTTAACAATATCAAAATAACAAATTTGCATGTTCCATACTTGGTTAAAACAAAATATTAAATTACTACATTACAAGCATCTTAGATAATAAAAGAAGCATCATGCATGTAACATAGTAAGACACTTGTTAATCGCATGTTCATTAAAACATTATAAAATAAGAAAAAAAGTTGTATGAAGTTTAAAAATAACTTAACAATTTACCTAAATATACACTAAATAGTAAGACACTGGCTAATCGCATGTTAAAACATTATAAAATAAGAAAAAAAACATTATGAAGTTTAAAAATAACTTAACAATTTACCTAAACATACGCTAATCAAATAAAAAAAACATTACAAAATAGTATAAAAAGCATTTAGTGTATAAAAATAACATAACAATATATTATGACACTATATATTTTTTACAATGTTTATAGCACAATCAATACATTATTATTTATATTCTTCCACACATTATTAATAATAAGCTTTACTATTTTCTATATACAAATAAATTAAATACAACATTTTTGAATTTCTAATAAAATATTTTTAATTCTAAGGAACTAATATATATATTTTAACAATATCAAAACAATAAATTTACATGTTCCATACTTGGTGAATACAAAATATTAAACTACTAAATTACAAGCAACTTGGATAACAAAAGAAGCATCATCATATAACATAGTAACACATTAATTGTACATTAAAGCATTATAAAAATAGAAAAAAGCATTATGAAGTTTAAAAATAACTTAACAATTTATATTGGCCTCAAAAAACCTAAACATACACTAATCAAATAAAAAAAAGCATTAAAAAATAGTATAAAAAACATCTAGTGCATGAAAATAACATAGCAATATATTATGACATCAAATATTTTTGAGTGAGTATGCTTAATTTAATGGCTTTGGTGTTTGAATAACTTATTATGTTAAGTTATTGTATATTTATTTTTTTAATATAAATATTTTTTTTTCATTTTATTAATATTTTTCGTCGTTGGTAATGCATAAATAAATTTAGTTTCAATTTTTAGCTCAAAATATTCCAATTATTTATTCAAGCATATTATTAATTCTTTTTTATGTGTGTTTGAAAGCATAGTTTATCATCATTTTAATTCAGTTATTTAGTTTATTAATTTTTTCAGTTTTATGGATTACATGGATTAAAAAAAATAGTTATTTTTTTGGGAATAAATTAAATTTAGTATTAAATTTGATCATCATATTGATGATTTTATTTTATTCATGCAATGCTTAATTTTGTTTGTTTTGATTCTTATAAACTAATTATATTAGGTTATTGTAAATTCGTATATTGAATATTAATGTTTTTTAGTGAATGCATGCTTATTTTGTGGTTGCTAATGTTTTTATTAACTGGTTTGGTATATTTGTGAATTTTTAGCAAATTCAAAATTAAATTAAACTAGAATTATCAAACATCAATTAAAGGATCACATAATTTCAAATTAGCATAGACAAATAGATTATAAAATTGTCGAATGTTAATTGCATCACTGTAAACTCTAATAAATATTAAAACTATCAAATTCACAATTACACTAAACTAGCATTATGAAACACAATTAAAGCATCATGTAATGTAAAAAAAAAATGACATTGTTTCATACTTTAAAAATTCAAAATAAAACCTAATAAATTTTAATGGATCCACCTAAAATACAATGCTTATTGATGCACTTTAAAATGAATGTGATGCTTGTTGCATTTTTGTAGTTTTTAGAAGAACCGTGAAAAAAAAAACGTCTCTCACAATACCAAAATTAACTGACATTAAATTACCTTCAATTACGTTCTTTCTATATAATACATACACAAGTTTACGGAATTATCCTTTAAGTGCACTCACACATTAAAAATGAGCATGATGACTACTAACTCATAGAATTAATACGATTCGTTGATCTCATAGATTAATGGTTTAGATTAATCCATAATTTATACACTAAGCACTTATATGCATGCTAACCTTCCCCTATATATATATATATATATATATATATAGGATATGGATCATATGAGAACACTTTGTTGGTGTGAGAAATGAAAACACATCTTACACCATCCAATTTAATGATCCAATGGTTGAGATTTAAGGTGGCAATTTCGTAAATAATAGGGCAAAAAATAAGGAAGGAGGGCTATTTTCGTCCAAATCCATTAAAATTGAGGATGTCAGCAATTAAAAAAAATCTTAAAAACTTTAATCGACCATAAATACCTCGTTTTTAATCCAATGCACACAAAAAATATATCAAATTAAAGCTCTCTTCATGCTCTTTCATTTAAGATGTCGAAAGGCTATGTTTGGATGAAAAAATATGAACGAAAAATAAAAAAGAAATTTTTTTACGCGTGCCCAGGTTGTAAATGCTTTCGTTAGCATATAATACTTCTTCATCAGCATTATGATAACATATGAACGTATGCTAATGAAGCATTTGTCATATGCTAACATAATATATTTGATGTGCTAACAAAGAATTATCATAATGCTAACATAGTATAAATTTATTAGGGTTTATTAAATCTCAATTATGGTTTATTTAATCTCGATTATGGTTTATTCCATCTAATTATCATTATTCTTTTGAAATTTAATTTTTTATTTATAGTTCTTAATTGATTATTATGGTTTATCCTATCCAATTATAATTTATAACGTATGTTGATAGAGTATTGCCATATGCTAACATAGTGTATTCGCAATGTTGACGAACCAAAACTATAATGTTAACGTAGTACAAATATATTATTATTATTATGATTTCTTTCAACTCATTTAGGGTTTACCACATCCAATCAATGTTTATTTCATCTAATTAGGTTTATTTCATCCAATTATGATTTTTTCCATTTAATTAGGGTTTATTAAATCGAATTAGGTTTATAATTAATTTTTAGAATATTTTTTTCACCAACAATATTTGAAAACTTTAATTAGCATAACTATAATGCTTCGTTAGCATTATGATAATACTTCGTTAGCATAACGATCTGTTATCAAATCCTCCGCGATTTTTATAAGAATTACCAAATTACAGTAATACCCTCGCGCGAAAAACTTTTCAGATATTACAAAATTGCCACCGCCTTTTTCATCAAATCTGGACCTTTGATTTTTGATGGATGTGTGGTGTGAGATGTGTTCTCATTTCTCACACAAGGAGTTATTTTTATATAACCCCACCCCTATATATATATATATATATATAGAGAGAGAGAGAGAGAGAGAGAGATGGGATCATGTGAGAACCACACCCCCTTATGAGAATTGAGAACCAATTTCAACCACAGATCTCGCCTATTTGGACGGCCAAGATGCACTATAAGATTAAAAAATGCGGTGGCATTACTGTAATTATAGTTACTTTTTAATGAACTGATGGTATTTTCGTAATTTATGAAATCTGTTATTCTTGAATACAAATCAGATCTGAGGAGAAAGCGAAGGATTTCTACATGAGCTGGGCCAAGGATCCCGAGTTTCTTCAGTTTGACGCCATCCCAACTAATCACTTTATCCTCATAAATTCGCCCCGATTTGATGTGTACGGGAATGATTTCAGGTGGGGACCTCCGGTGGCGGCGAGAAGCGGGAGAGGCAGCAGTTTTGACGGAAGGATAACGGTTTCTGCAGGTCTCGATGAAACACAAGCAAATAGGTTTAACCGGAACGAAACACACAATGAACAACACTCAAGCCACCGCATATTCGAACTAGAAAAAGAAGAGATCCCCATCTTGTTTGAGTACTTTTTATATAAAACAACATAAATAGTTGGTTCAAAATTCTACAGAGGCTCGGCTACTTTTATTTTTCGGTTGCTTTGCCTTTACTTCTGCCGCTATTGCTTGTTTCTATAAGGTAACAGATCATTGAATCAACATCATCTCCGAAAATGCTGTATGCCTGAGTCGAAGTTTGTTTGCTTACGTAAACTCTGTCTGCCATGTCGGAGGATGCAGACTTCATGGACTTTGTCGCACAACAAAAAATCCATTAATTCTTTTTAATTTGTTTAAGTTATTCCAATAAAATTACATCTTATCTTCATTTCATTATTTTTGTTCTTTTTTATTATAATATAATCTTGCATTTGCTTTTAACTTTAAAGAAAGTATTTGGAATTTAAAGAAAGTACTGTAATTTTTTAGGATTTAATGTGTTCTTGCTGCACATATTTTACATATTGCGATATTAAACCGCGTAGCTGCTCGCCCTTATATATGTAATTCTTAATAACAAATTTTTATTTTTTATGGCTTTCATCAAGTAAACGAAAATAAAAATGATAAAAACATAATTGGAATGCTAAAATAAGTCATGACAGTGCTAAAATCCTAAAAGAGCCATGCTAAAATAAGTCATGACAATGCTAAAATAGAAAATGACAGTGATAAAATCTAAAAGAGTCATGCTAAAAAAGGTCATGACAGTGTTAAAATAGAAAATGACAGTGCTAAAACCCTAAAAGAGACATGCTAAAATAAGTCATGACAATGCTAAAAAAGGCCATGATAATGCTAAAATAGAAAAATGCGGTGCTAAAATCTTAAAAGTGTCATGCTAAAATAAGTCATGACAATGCTAAAATAGAAAATGACAGTGCTAAAATAGGTAACTTTTGAGTTTTTTCTATAATTATTAAACTCTTGAACTAAATAATCAAAGTTTTGTTGTTAATTCAAAAATAGGTACGCACGTTTCAATGAAATGCTAGTTTTGAGACCTACGAGCCTATCCCTAAACACGTAGTTAGTCATTTGAACGTGCATGCCAACAAGTAAGTTCTGTTTATAGTGTCCCATCGATCGAATTATCTTATACATTTGCAATTTGATTTGAATTATATTAATTTTGCTTATGTTCGTATATGTTAGTGTAACTCATTTCCAAATATTTTGTTAGATTATATACTTGTTTTACGGCTCTTGTGTGCAAATAAACATATCCTAATGATATATAAAAATTGTGTGAGACCTTTTTATGGGATAAAATTTAAAAAATGAGTAAAGATATGGATTCAAAAACCATATTCAATGGCATGTGCATTTGTAATACTTTATTGTTGTTAGTTGTGTTTGCATCTGGATCATAAATAATCTTATAAATCTTGAATCGTGCGACAATCTTACACAATGCATGCTCTCTCTCACTATATATCTTAAGTCATGACAATGCTAAAAAAGGCCATGACAGTGCTAAAAAAGGTCATCACAATGCTAAAATAGAAAAATGACAGTGCTAAAATCCTAAAAGAGCCATGCTAAAATAAGTCATGACAATGCTAAAATAGAAAATGACAGTGCTAAAATAGGTACCTTTTGAGTTTTTTCTATAATTATTGAACTCTTGAACTAAATAATCAAAGTTTTGTTGTTAATTTAAAAATAGGTACGCACGTTTCAATGAAATGCTAGTTTTGATATACATGCAGTAATACATAAATTTTGTATTAATTGTATTCCAATTTCCAACATATATATAGTAAGAAATTAATTAATGAAATAATGATTTTGGGATGACAGGCCAAATAGGTTATGCTCTGGTTCCATTGATAGCAATAGGGGCAATGCATGGTCCTAATCAACCAGTAATCATACACATGCTTGACATCGAGCCTGCATCTCAATCACTCAGTGCTATCAAAATGGAACTCATCGACTCTGCTTTCCCCCTCCTCAAAGGTATGTACCATTGATCATTTTATTTTCAATTTAGTCGCATAATTAACGTGCCTCGAAACAGGAGTCGTTACCACGACCGTCGTTGTGGAAGCCTGCAGCGGCGTCGACATCGCTGTCATGATGGGCGGGTTCCCTCAAAAGGAAGGAATGGAAAGGAAAGATGTAATGTCCAAGAATGTGTCCATCTACAAGGCTAAAATAATGAAAATGACTTTAAAAAAGGCCATGACAGTGCTAAAACTCTAAAAAAAGTCATGCTAAAATAAGTCATGACAATGCTAAAAAAGGTCATGACAGTGCTAAAATAAAAAATGACAGTGCTAAAATAAGTAGACAAGCAAACAACCCAATAGTTAAGCAATGCTAACACAAACAAATCAAAACCAGAATCTAATCAAACACGTAAAAGTAAGCTAAATACGAAAAAAAAGCCACCATCACTCCTAAAACATAACTGAAAACAAGAATTCTCAACATTTCTTAACATTGTTCGAATTCAAATGCAACAAATTTATTTTCTCCCTAAATTAATATTTTACACTCGAATTTGAGCTACAATACTAGCAACAACCTCATCAACATAAAAAAAAGCACAAAACAACACTAATAAATTCACAAACAAACTAAACAATTCAACAATTGACGTTGTGTATGGAAAAACAAGCATAAAAATCGATGTAACCAAGTAACCAAATACGATTAAAGAAGAATTTATACGAAAAAAAAGATAGTTAAATTAAAACCTGGCACATGAAATAAGTCATGACAATGCTAAAAAAGACCATGACAGTGCTAAAAAAGGCCATGACAGTGCTAAAATAAGAAATGACAGTGCTAAAACCCGAAATTGAAAAATATACACGTAAATTCTGAGTATTCATATATTTTTCGATTTTACCCTTACTAAGATTCAGGGGCAGCGAAGTTGAACGTTATTACGAGATTGCCACCGCGTTTTTTAAAATCTGGAGCAAATCTAGACCGTCCAAATATACTGGATCTATGGCTTATATTGGTTCTCGGTTCTCACCTAGGGTGTGGTTCCTTCTGGAACCCAACCCTATATATATATATATATATATATATAGAGAGAGAGAGAGAGAGAGAGAGAGAGAGAATAAATAAAAAATACACATTTCTCTGGTGTGAGAATTAGAAACTTATCTTATACCATCCATCATATGATTTAATAACTGAGATTTAATGTCAAAATCAAGCAAAAAAAAAGGAGGTCAGGGCATAATCGTCCAACCTTTATAAAAATGATGATGTAATCATTTTTTAAAATAAATCTTAAAAACTTTAAATGATCATAATTTGCTCATTTATAATCGGATCAACACAAATAATATACCAAAT
Source organism: Perilla frutescens (assembly GCA_026008535.1). Classification (NCBI taxonomy): domain Eukaryota; kingdom Viridiplantae; phylum Streptophyta; class Magnoliopsida; order Lamiales; family Lamiaceae; genus Perilla; species Perilla frutescens. The sequence goes on from BRKX01000015.1 coordinate 24,379,153, forward strand.
TAACACTATTTTCATGCTCTTTAATTCAACATTGGTAATGGATATGTTTATGCAAATAAATATGGACCGAAAAATACAAAAGTACATTTTTACTCGTATTTAGCACAAAAATGTTTTCATTAGCTTTTAATAATGGTTAGTCAGCATTATGCTAACGAAGCATTTGTTATATGCTTACACTATATTCACTATGCTAACGAAGCATCATCATAATGTTAACGTAGTACACGTACTTATATTGTTATTATGATTTATTAAATTATAATTATGGTTTATAATTATTTTTTATTATTAAATTTTTATTTTTTAGTTACTAATTGATCATTATATGTTGTTTATTTCATTAAGTTTAATATATTAATTAGGGTTTACTTCATCCAATATGGTTTATACCTTATACTAATGAAGCATTATCATAATGTTAATGCAACACACATACTTATATTTTTATTATGATTTATTACATTATAATTATGGTTTATAATTATTTTTTATGATTAAATTTTTATTTTTTAGTTACTAATTGATTATTATATGCTGTTTATTTCATCAAATTAGAATATATTAATTATGGTTTATTTCATCCAATATGGTTTATACCTTATGCTAACGAAGCATTATTATACAATAACATAGTTTCTCTGTAGTGCTGATAAAACAATATCAAAATACTAATGTTGTATGTTTATATTGTTATTGTAGTTTATTATATCCAATTAGGGTTTATAATTATTTTTTAGAATTTAAGTCCATTTTTAGATCATTGGAGTATATTACATTCGAACCGCGGTTTATTCCTTTCAATAAGGATTTATAATTTATTTTTCATTAACAATATAAGAAAATTTTCATTAGCATAACGATATTACTTCGTTAGCATGACAATAATGCTTTGCTAGCGTTACGTTACTGTTATCAACTACCTAGCATTTTTTTATAAACATTACCGAATTACGTTAATACCCTCACCTAGAAGAATATTTTTTAAGTAAATCTAGGCCTTAGATTTTTATTGATAGTATGTCATAAGATGTGTTTCTAGTTCTCACACTAGAATTAGTTTACATTATAACTGCATATATATGTATATATATATATATGTAGAGAGAGAGAGAGATAAATGTAAACATGGTCCCAGTATATAATTTAGGGATTGATTCTATCCTCTAGATCTTGTTAAATGTACGGTTAGGAGTAATTTTTAATTTATTTATAATTTTATATTTATTTTATGTAAAATGTCCTACATATATTAATGAAATGAGGAAACAGTTCAAATTAATTAAAACAGAACACATTCTGTTTATGAATCACCATCAACTTTTTCTATTAATAGTATTATTGCACTAGAAAGTAGAAACAGTGAGAATTTTTCAGCAACATACAATTTATGTATTATTTTTTTTCAATAGTTTTCTTTAATTTTATTTCTCATCAGCAGTCTGATCAATGATGAAGGCCCATGCATATAAGTCTCGGTGGGGATGACCTAGTGGTGGAGTGAGATTACTTGGAGATCAAAGGTCACGGGTTCGAATCTCCTCGATACCACAGATCGGGTGTGTGAGTAAAAAAGAGGGGGGGGGGGGCATGCATATAAATCCATATTTGAACAGAAAACAAATTCCGGATCATCGGTTCGATGATTTTCTGGATTGCAGGACTAATGATCAACTCTTCAATCTTATTTTCTCTTTAATCATTCAATAAATGCAAAATAATATTTCCAGCTGAGAAATTCGCTAAATATGCATTAATTCATAAATCAGGCAATTTTTTGTACGTAATACTACGCTTTTCAAGTTATTACAAAATTTTCTTTAAAAAGACAAATTAAGTTTGTTGGCATCATTGTCGCGCGCCCGGATAGATTCTTGATTAAGCAGAGGCACAACTCAATAATGACTCATTAATCATAAAGCGAGAAAAATTAGCTGTCAATAATCAACCAGCTAGTTTGAAGTTTAAACCCTCGTTAGATTAATTGTTAAATTAAACAGAGAGAGAGAGAGAGAGAGAGAGAGAGAGAGAGAGAGAGAGAGAGAGAGAGAGAGATTGCGGTCAAAGAAACATGGGCTTAAATGGGAGTAACGCAAGATAAATACTGATTCAAATAATTGTCCTACAGTTAGGGCATAGGTTTTAATTAGGGGTTAGGGGACACCTATCAACTTCATTTTTATTAGGAGCTCTCACTCTCTGACCGTCAAATCCTTCCACACCCACCGTCTATCCCTGCAACTAAATGCCCCACAATCCATCTACACACATACATATATGTACACCATCACAAAAACTTTGTTCATGATTATTTTTGACGAGTCAATCCCACATTGCATTTTACGTACAACAGTGTATATATGTATGAGTTATGGTTAAGATCCGGATCCAAATGAGTATCGTTTGATGGGTTTTGACCCGTTCGTCTGACACGAGACTACGCACCCACACACTGTATATATGCCTATGTGTGTGTGTGTTGTTGTGAAAAAAATTGAATGATCATTAAACTTGAATAGAAATAATTTTGTTTAATGCATGCACTATTGCAACTTAACTGCTGATTCTTTCAATATTCAAAGATGATTAAAAATCACGAGTCAAACTCTTGACTCATATTTATGGCATGATTGGTTATTTCAATTGAATAATATCTTGATGTTTTTTTTTAATCAACCCTTTGAAGTATTAATTAGTAAATGTATATTATATTTCACCATTTCATATATATATATATATATATATATATAATCCATTATTTATTTTTATAATGTTCCACTTAAATTTGTAGTTCTCTTTTTATATTTATAAGGCAATTTTTAACAATCATTTTCAAATTAATATATCCTTATTTAGTCTTGAAATATTGAACTGTTAAAACACTTTAATTTAGTTGTAATCATAAAAAAATAAATAAGACATATTGTAGGAAGTCTAGTACTTATTTATGTAATCTATTTTTTCAATACAAAATTAATCTTAATCCGTGTGAAAAATGAATTAAGGTGGGGTATATAATTTGGATGAAGGGCATATATATACGTACACAACATTAATTAAACTAATACTGCACGTAATTAATTGATTGAATCTTATTATATGCTTGAACTAACAACCTAATCGCCGAGTATATCTAATTATGCCGGGACAAATCGATTGGATATAGATCATTTTTATAGTCTGTTAATCAACTTAATTATTTTAAGATTAAAGCTGGGATCGAATGTAGAGAAGAGAAATCTCTAAGAGCAACTCTAAGAGTTGTGCTGCGGCTCGGTAAATCTGGAATGTGGCGTGAATTAGTGGATTTCTTTCCTCCAATAGCTACCTCTCCGGCTCAGCAAATTGAGGGGCGTGAATGAACGAGGTACTGTTTCCTCTTGTAAATTCCCTTTTTTTCATTAGATATTGTGGCAAATTTATTTGGTTGATTTTTTTTTCTATTAGATCTCTTTCAATTGTTTTAAATTTATTTTATACATTAATTAAGTAAATAATATTACATAACTTAAACATATAATTAAACACAAAATACATAATTAATAAAAATAAAAATACATAAACATTTCAATAACAATACAAAGCCACAAATATATTACAATAAACAATAATTATTATGACATGTAATTTATGATTTTATTAAATGATCAATTATGAAATGTTGATTTTTATTTTGAATAAGTTGATTGTTTTTAACATGAACCTTTTAGTTTTTGTAAAATAAAAATAATATTTAACTATATATTAATTAAAAATAAAAAATAATGAACAAGAATATTAATATATATATATATAATCATGTTTAATTAAATAATTCGATAATAAAAATTAAATCAATAGTAAAGAGTATAAAAAAGAAATATTTCATTATAGAGCGAAATGTAGAGTGATGCTGTTGGAGATGAAAATGAAAAATCTATAACTTTAACTGTACAGTAATGTAGAATTAAATGTATTCTGGTGAAAATTGTTGGAGATGCTATAAGGATTAAAGCATCAAATCCTGAATTCCAAATAAATAATAATTAAAAGGAGCATCAGAACCCTAAAAAAACTCCACAAATTAACACTTGAAACATTACGTACGTACTAGCTAAGAACATTAATATTGATAGGGACCCAGAATTTGACAAAATGATCACATTGAAAAATTAAATCCTTGAAAATTAACAATGTAAGCGACCTTTCATGTGCAATTTCTACAATAAGAAAATTCAAATTGTCGACGACAACAAAAATTCATAGACGTTCTATTTTATTTTCTTCCATTTAATTTGAAATGTAAATTAATTTCCTGTAAATGTTTGTGTACGTGAAACTAGCTGACCTATTACTAGCGTGAACACATATACCATACTAAATCTCCTGTAACATTTTCTATAACATCTCTTGTGCCAATTTTTTTAATTTATTATGATTTAATTTAATTTAAATTTTTTATTTAGGGTTCATCCTTCTCCAAATGGAGTATATTAAAAAATTAAAAAATAAATTAAAAAAAATAGTTATGGTATACGAAATGTAACACAGTTGTCACAGGGGATATGATCCACATATATACACGACTCAATTAAGCTTTCATTTTAGCAACGGGCATAACTAAACATTAATCGAAGTCCAGAGTTTAACTACTTTAATATTTTTTCAAGAAACTAATCAATTTGATTTTTTACTACTTAAATTATACTACCTCCGTCTCAATAGCAAGATGCCCCTTCTATTAAAATAGAGAGAGCTAATAATAAGAAGGGAGACCTTGCTATTGAAACGGAGGAAGTAATTAATTAGGAACTTATTGACATCATAACTTAGCATTGAGTGTGATTGATTATGTCACGGTGTGGGTTGAAATGTGCCCTAATTGAAAGGTGTAATTATTTGAGAAGGAAAAGAGATACTCCTATAGTCACTATATATGTACGAAATATTAATATTGGACTAGCTCTCCCTACTCCAACCCCATAAACCAAATATAAATATTAAATTGTTTGTATGTATATATATATATACGTACATATACATACACGCATATATAATTATATATTGCAATATGTGTGTGTGAGTGTATATATAGGTAACCCCACCAGTCCAACCTCTCCTCCAATATGACTATCAATAGTGTAGCGTAGCACAGCTCTCATATATGTGTATTTTGCAACAGTTCATAAATGCCCTAACTTTCACTTCTCTCACTCTCTCTCTCTCTCTCTCTAATTGACCTTCCCGGCTAGCCCACTTGCCATATTCTTGATGATCATCACATCTTGTTGAAATTTAGAGCAAGAGATTGGTTTGAAGTTATAGATCTGATATATATGTATCTCCTTTAAAAGCTCTCCACCAAATCCGAAAGAGACAATAATTGTTGCATTGAAAAAATGTTTCCTTCTTCACCCAACTGCAACAACCCATTTGAGTCGGTGCTCATGAAACGGTCATCGCCATCATTTGAAAACCCAAACCCTAGCTCCAAACTCCTCTTCAACTTCCCCTCACCTTTCCTCGACGAACACGAATCCCCCTTGAATCAGATATTCCTCCAAACCCCTCAGCTGATCCCTTCACCCGATCCGGCACCTGCAGCAGATCACAGATCAATCAATATCAAATTCATGGAGGAACAAGCATCTCCTCCTCCTCCGCTGCGGCGGCGGAGCCTCGGCGTGATTCCGCGGAGGAGGGCGGGGAAGAAGGACCGGCACAGCAAGATTTGCACGGCGCAGGGGATTAGAGATAGGCGGATGAGGCTTTCTCTGCAAGTTGCTCGGAAATTCTTCGATCTTCAAGATATGTTAGGGTACGACAAAGCAAGCAAGACCATAGAGTGGCTCTTCACTCAGTCCAACGACGCCATCAAGGACCTCGTCCACGACCATCACAGTGAGTCTTTCATCTCTGAATGCGAAGACATTAATGAGGAGATCACCTCCATTAATTCAAACGTTGCAAATGCAAATGAAATTAACTCGAAACCACCACCCTCGTGCAAACGGGAGTCGAGGGAGAAGGCGAGGGCACGGGCGAGGTGTAGAACCAGAGAGAAAATGCTGGTTAAATGCTTCCAGTTTTCTGGAAACCCTAGCAGCAACAATATTAAATTACAAGAAGCTGGAGGAGGAGAAGATGAAGAACCTGCAAATCCCAACATCGACATTCAAGAAATTAGGTTTGAAGCGGAAGCTGAAGCTGAAGCTGCTGATAATTATAACACGATGACGATGGAACAGCAGTTGTCCGACGTGGGAACGATTGAGAAATTCTTGGGGAATTCCACCTCTGACGACTATCACTGCACTTCTGTTTCAGACTACGCAGATCCCAACAGCAGCAGCTTTATGGGATTTCTTGGAAATTGGGATCATGACAGAACAACAAATTGCTTCCAATATTCAGTCACCAATCAACTTTCTTTTGCAGGTAATCTCAACTCAGTTTTTTCGGCCACCGCAGATTTTCCATGATTTCATAATTAATTAATTAATTACTACCATGTATATTATCTATTTAGTATGGATCGATCCCTCGATGGATATCATATATATTGCAAGGATATGATCGCCCGGACTTTAATTAATTAAATCTCTACGATCGATGTTTTAATTTAATTAATTTGCACTATGACCACACACACACAATTGATTATGATTCAACTGCACTCTCGTTTTATGATCATAATTAATTAACTCAATAATTTAATTAACCAACCACGGATATATGGCCAATTAACGTGACTAGCTACGTACATTCTCCTAAATAATTAATTTATAGCTATAAATTAAATGAGTATCTATATATATGTATTGCTGAAGCATTCTCTGCTTTCTCTATCATCGATCTTCGTTTTATTTTATAGATTGAATGACTCTGAACAGTATAGAGGATTAATATTGTGTTATATGATAGTTTACATAATTTTGAGACCATGAGGAGCTAGGTCATACGCAACATTTGATTAAACTGGTTAACAATTTAAGACATTAATGGATTATTGTGCTGAGTTTTGCAGCAAATATATATTTGCATGATTAAAGAATGCTTCAATTCATATTAGAAGGCTAACTATAAGATCAGAGCTATCTCTCTTTCAATGATATACATTTATATTAGAAAATTAAATATTCATATTAATGCTGAAAATAATTGACCAGAATAAAATTGCTGCTATGATATTTATTATATATAAAAGGAGAAATTCAAATTAAATGCCAAATGAATGGTCATGCAGCTATAATTTATATAATGCATGCATCAGTATATATAAAGCATACCGGTCGAATTATATATATACATTACTTTTAGTTCTGATACAACATTTATCTGGAAATTAATATATATGGATATCTTTCGCTAAAATTTATTCTATAGTTTAATTTGTGAGAAGATTAAATTTGAAATTTAATTTACTATGCAACTCAACCACCATAACCAAATCAATTGAAGAAGAAGCACAGCTAATACACACACACACACACACATATCTTGAAGTTTTTTTTAGGGTTTTTAGTTTTTTCCTGCAGATTGAAGGCAACACATGTGTTCATGAATAATAACCAGCTGCAGTTGTTCATATAAATCAATACACATTTAAATTTTACTTAATTGCTAAGCAACTTATTTATTATATTAAAAATTAATATCTTTAACATTTGTTTGCATGCTGGTACTTCTTGTTATAATAAGATCGATGTATATGGTATACAAAAATATTAAACTGAGACGTATAATATGATAATTTTTTTAGAATAAAAACTTAATTATATGATACTAGATATAGTAAGCTAGGAGGATATAAAAGTATCATTAACTGTTGATCCAAACGAAAAAGGAATTATCCGTATGAAATGCATAGCTTTTTTATTTTTGTGATGATTATTATTTTCATAGGTAAATTATACTTAATATACAGTCAACATTTTTCTTTTATTTTTTATTTTCATGATAAAATGAAACATTGGGATCACACTGTTATTATGTATATTGAGTAATATTATTGTGAAAAAATGTAAACGTTAGGGTATAATTTATCCTTATTTTCATTCGGATGAAATCCTCTGCTACACTTTGTGAACACTTGGTGCCATACAATATAATCTATTACATTTTTCTTAAATTTTTCATTCAATTTTGATATATTTTGCTTTAGTTTAATTTTACACTTATTAATTAAGGTTCATCCAATTCAATCAGGGTATATAATTATTTTTTATGGAATAATCAATTATTAATTAGAAAATAAAATTTAATATTGAAAAATTAATTATATAACCTAATTGGATAGGATGAACCCTAATTAATAAGCGTAAAATTGAACTAAAACACAATGAATTGAAATTGAATGAAAAATTGAAGAAAAATTAATAAATTTAATTGCGTAGCACCAAGTGTTGCACAAATCTAAGTATAGCAGATGATTTTATCCGTTTTTCACTTACCACTAATATCTCCATTGTTTTTGCTCGATATGTGATAGACTGGGTAATTTGTTGCTACTGATAAATTAAAAGCAAAACTATGTTTATTAACTTAATTAATTATAATTTCCCAAATTGGAGTATGGTAGGTTTAATTACTACACCCGTTGTCGAACTACTACGTACAAAAGTTAATTCGATAATTTATTAGTATATAAGCAAAATAATGAAGCTGACGCTGAGGCATTTAATTAGTTATTATTAAATGGTAGATTTTTCACATCAATGCAGACGATTAAGCTCTTTGAATGAGAAATTGTTTCAAATGATGCGGCAGGTGCATGATGTTTATTATTTCTCTAGAATGTAATTAATCCATGAAAAGGTTAGGTTCTTGATGTTAATATATATACTGAGCAATACTACTCTTGCTCCCCTTCACTTAATCTTTTCAACTACAAATTAATACATAAAACATATTGAAGGGGAATCGTCAGAGAACATTGGTAGTATACTATATAAAAGATATTATTACTGCACTATCAATCTTTAACTAAATAACTACACACACACATATATATACATACACGCCTTAAATGGGCATCCTTTGTGTTGATGATATCCTCTAATCCTAAGTTTATGTTTTGATTAAGTTTATAAAAAAATAAAATTTATTATATTATAACCAATCCTAATTCATATTTATTGCTAAGAATTGAAATTTTAAAAAATTATGTAACCTAACTTTGGAATAATCAATTATATTAACTAAAAAATCAAAATTAAATACTAAAGATAAACATAAACCGTAATCGGGTGAAATAAACCTTAAAAATAATGTAAAATTCAACTAAACCAAAAGAAATTAAAATTAAAGAAAAAATGAAAAAATGGGAAAAAATGAATAATTTTAATGTTGGATATATACCTTTTTTTTTTACTCGCACACCCGACCTTTGGTATTGAGGAGATTCGAACCCATGACCTTTGATCTCCAAATAACCTCACTCCACCACTAGGCCATCCCCACCGGGACATGTTGGATATATACTTTGGACTAGAGAATTTCACTTGCCATTCATGGGCGCCACCTATGTGTAGCCACCTCACCAATTTTTATTTTTTATTCTTACATTTATCGTGGTTTAGTTTAATTTTACAATTATTATTTAGAGTTTATTCCACCCAACTAAAGTTTATTATTATTTTATAATTTATTTTTCATATTTTTTGTTGATAATTGATTTTTAATGATAATTATTCCATAATTAGGATATACATTTTTTTAAATTTTTAATTCTTAACAGTAAATGTTAATCAGGATTGATTATGTTATAATAAATTTTATTTTTATAATAAAAATTGGTAATGTAATGTTACATAGGTGCGATAAGGGATGTCTACATAAGTTATGTAGACCAACAAAACTACATATTAAGATGGCAAAACACATTCTTAGGTCCTTATACTTTTATGTTTTGTTTCGATAGGTTCCTGTATAATTTCTTTATTTTAGTAAGTCCTTCTAGTTAGATAATATATACACTTTCACAGGTCTCTGTACACTTTTGTTTTATTTTGAAAGGTCTCTCTACAATGTCTATATCTTAATAGATCCTTCTACTTCTATATTTAATATTATCAAGTTTTTATTTCATCAAAAAGAAAAAAAAAATTCAATATTTAACAAAACTAAAAAATTTATTATATTTTTATTATTTAACCTAATCCAATTATTACAAATTAGTAATAAAATTTTGATCAATAATTAAAAAAATAAAAATCACATTAGAAGATGTGAAAGAATTGGGCATCCAGTTCTTGAAATTAATTCAAGTGGTTTAGTTTTTTTTTTATTATATAAAATTAAACTTGATTGTCGATGATTAGTTAGTGGATTATTATTTTTTAATAAAAATTATTACTTTCCCGGTCTAATATATTAATAGAAAAATAAAATTAAAGTGCTTATAAAAAATGGATCGACACCAGTGGGTGAAAAGACGTTATGCTACGTCAATCTCTATTATGATGAAAATTCTTAGTTCTTTAATTTCATATTTTAAATATATTATTACATACGACAAATTCATAAATAAATAATAACCCAAAAAATATATATAATAACTTAAGTGTTAATTATTTAAATAATAAAAATGTGTGGACTCTATTACTTCCATTAAATAATTAAGGATTTAATGATATCAAATATAAAAAATAGAAGGACTTACTAAAATAAATAATTGTACAAAGATCTATTAAAATAAAATATAAAAGTAGAAGGACCTCAGAAAATAAATTGTCAAAGTAGAAGGACCTCATAAAATAAATTATCAAAATAGGACCTAATAAAACATAAAAATTGTACAGGTAACCATTGAAACAAAACATAAAATTAAGTACATGGATCTAATGATGTGTTTTGCCTGTTGAGATCTCTGAAATTTATGAACCTTAACATACATACATACATATTATATGAACATGAATTTTTCTATCCTATTTTCTTTATCTCGCTTTGTGTTGAATTTTGATTTTTATTACATTTTCATCCATTTTTTATTCAATTTAAATTTATTTTGATTTAGTTTAATTTTATAATTATTATTTAGGGTTTATTCCACCTAATTATGGTTTATATATATTTGTTTTTGTTTTTAGTTAATATACATGATTAAAATGGTTGATTATTTCAAATTAGGGTATATTATTTTTTAAAATTTTAACTTTTAGCAATAAATATTAATTATGATTCATTATACTATAATAAATTTTAGTTTTATAATAAATATTTTAAAATATTAAATTTGATAGTGGGATATAATTAAAAAAATAGAGAATGTGTACTAGAGAATTTTATCACATGTAATAGGGCCGGGTAACAAAAAGAAAAAGAAAAAAAATATAGAATGAGAATTGGAGTTGCGGAAATAAGATTTGATTGTGTCAGCTGAAAGGTGATGTATGTATATATGTATATATGCATGTATGTATTAAAATTTAACTAATTTTAAAATTATTTTTTTTATAATTTTTTCTCGAGAAAAGCGTACAATTTACACATTTTTTATTATAAAAAACTATAAATTGATTTTAGTTGGATTCTTGAACCACCAAGAGCTACTGAGCTAGTTGCATGAAATAAATGTGCAGTCAACAAAACTATATATATACAAAATAATATTTAGACTAATTAGCTCGAAACCTAAACTGGGACGTCGTCGACACATAAATTTGATTGGGAGACAAGACTGCAAATTCATCGGCTAATCTTACAGTGCTGTCATGCAATGATTTTCTTCTTAATTAATTAAATTAATAACCTAGTTAATGCGAAGGCGGCAATTTCAGATCATGCGAATTAATTAAGTTATGCATAATTATAAATATGATGACGGTCAAAATGGTCCTAGATCTATGTATGATTGTATGTTAGATTAAATAATTAACTAACTATATAACAACACATATATATCCAGTGCAAACTATAATTCTTTAATTAATCTTTTTTTTATATGATTAGTTGGTACGTACGTATGATTGATATGATGGATATTCTTTATTTTATCGTAATTAAAACATGATACGTGTATAAAATTATTTAGATGAACACTTTTTGCAAGTTAAATTTTATATATCTAAGTGGCCATGTGGTTACTCATTAGTTAAATCCTCTTATCATATGAAAATCATGAAATTGCTTGATTATTTAGAGCGCTTATATTTGAGGAAAATAGACTAATATATAATTCAATCAATATACGAGAGTTTGTGTATACATATAAAAATGTATAATTATAAAATAGCCCAACTACACTAATATAAAAGTCATAACCCCATAAAATTTTACTTGAGTTGTTTAATTTGCATATAAAACACCAAAAAGTTGACATAATAAATGCCATTAATTTCTTGCATTTATTAGAAAATTAAATATCTATATGGTGTGTGGACCAGCCAAAGCATACTACAAATGTGAGACGATTTGAAAAAAAAATCATAAATGAAACATAAATTGCAATAAATATTGAATGGGAAGCTAATTAAATTGTACTGCAAAATTTGAAATCAAGTGGTATATTGTGGTTTATGAGTCGTTTTCAATTTGACTATATGTCCAATTACCAATTTGCAGTACTATTAGTCAGATAATAAGCTACAATGTGACACAACTCTGCAATCATGGTCCACGATAATGTTCGAGCAATCTCATCGTTTGATCTCGTTGATGAGGAATATGAGGATGACTCTAAAAGAAAACAAAATGATGAAAAACGTTTATGAAAATTGATTCGTCTAAAAACAATTTACAACGATCCTGAATCCGCAAAACTTTTAAATTGCTCAATATGTTGTGTAAAGGCGCAAATATCCATTTCCCTAACGTTTATCTTGAGGGAGTATTCTTCCCCTAACTGTTTTTTTTACCAATTAAGTCCATCAAAATGTTTTTATGGAACAAACAACCCCCGTTTACTTCAAAGGGCAGATTTCCCTCTAAAATTTTCTTAGGCCAATTAAGCCCATAAAAATATTTGCATGGGACAAATATGCCGATCATTTTTGTGGATATATAATTAATCATAAAAATATCTAATATATAGTTAGATAAAATCAATGATAATAATCATTTTTAAATTATTATTATTATAATCTCCTAATAATTTGATATGTTGAAGGACGAAAAATACCCACATGCAAATATATACTCCTTCCGTTTCATTTTGATTGTTGTTTTAACTTTTTTGTTTTGTGTCAAAATGTTTGTTGTTTTATGTATTTTGATACTCTCTCTCCTAATTTTAACCATATTCCAAACAATATTTTAGGAAAATATAAGTGAATAAGATTTTATGTCATATACGAGGGATGAATATATTAATTCATAAAATTAATTGTTAATTCTAGATAAAAAAAAAAAAAAAACTAAAACAACAATCAAAACGAAACGGATGAAGTATATTAAAAGAGATATCATATTCATATTTTTGGAACAATATTTTTATTTATCATGTAGTATTATTATTGATGGATAATAAAATTGGAATCATTTTTGGTTTTTTATTACCTAAAAATATAATTTATTTTCTTTTGTAATATCTATCAATGATGTGTATATCCCAGTAAAGACATTTTTTTGTGGACTTAATTGGTAAAATAGAAAAGAAAAAAAAGGTATTTGTCCCATAAAAACATATTTGTGGACCTGACTCGACTGGTAAACAAAAGTTAAGGGAGAATCTACCCATGGATGGGAATCCTTACGGATATTTAATTGTACTTTAACCCAAAATAGATATCGGTGAATATGGATGTAAATAAAAAGAGCCGCTCGCGAGCTATTTGGAATTCAGTTTGAAAAAGTTCATTAAAAGCTTGTTTATTTTTTAAATGAATCGAGTTCGAGCCTCGAATCATGCTCAATAAAATTATTGAGGTGAGCTCGAACATAGTAATATTTGGCTCAGTTAGCTCATGAATATGTTCGAGTTCGGACTTAATCAAACATGTTTAGGACAAGTAAATTAAATAATCTTTTTTTTTCGAGCTTGAGCTCGAACATGCAAACTAATCGAGCTTTTTTAACATTCAAGCTTGGGTTCAATAAATAAATTTCACGAGTCAAGCTCGAGCCGAATTTGAACAAGCTAAATATTTGTCGAGCCGAACTCGAATAAGAGAAAAAAAAATTCAAATCAAACTTGAACTAAACTCGAATTTGAATATTTCTTAACGAGGTGAGCTTAGTTTGTCTACAGCCCTGCCTGCAACTGCTATCAGTGGTTGCATCTTTGATATTAATCTGATTTAAAAAAAAAAAAAAAATCCATAAAATTCAAATCTATATAAAAATAAAACATTAAATCAACTCGCCAAGTAGACCATTCTAGCAACTACGAAAAACACGTGGTTTTGAATTATGAATGTGAGATACTACTTTTAACTTATGCCCCTTACACGTCGTCGTTTCGATTCTGGGGATTGGAAATTGAAGCCCAATGAAAATGGGAATGTATTTGAGGAAGAAGGGTTGCGAAAAGGTTCATAACTACCAACAAAGAATTAGAAGCCCAATATATTATATATTATAGAATAAAAGGGAGAAACAAAAAGTTACATACTTGGGGGAGCTACATACTAATGTACCAATGACGTAACATATTCGCCCCATTCTATATTTTTTTATTCTTTTTTCTTCGTTTCAAAATTATACCAATTTACTAATTTTAATAGGGATACATTGAATTTTCATTTTCTTCATGTACTCCTATTTAATGTTCGTTGAAACTAATAATTTTTATTTTAAATAATAAAATAACAACATAGTAGAAACTTTTATATATAATTTTACTTTTTTAATCTATATTGACACGCTATTTATTAATAAATAATCGACCGCAAGTGTACGGTGTTATTACAATATGTAGTGAGTAAGAGTATCGTATCCACAAAGACTAAAGCTCGAATAAACCACCAAACTAAAACACGAATATCTCACTACAAGAAAATAACGTTTAGGTGACGGAAAAATCCGTCACCCGAACTTGAAATTCTGTCGCTAATAGCACAAACGACGGAATGTGCATGTCACCTGTTTCCAGCTGCTAATAACACGGGTGAACTGAGACGGCAGAATTATCTGTCGCTAAATTCTCGTCAAATTCAATCGTTAGAATATAAAAAAATTAGCAACAAATTTAGTGACAGAACAAATTTGTCACTAAAAAAAAATCTATGAATATTTTGAGATAAGCCCATTGGCCGGCCCAACCCCCATAAGAATTGGCCCGACACACAAGGGGCCACACATACCATTCCCCATTTAATGGGGAGAGATTTTGCTCCAAGAGGTTTCGAACACCAACGCTCCCCAGTTGATCAATCAAACGTTAAACCGCCAAGCCAAAGTCCTTACATCTAAATTGTATATAATATTATGTATTATAATAATACATGCCTTTTTGTGTATATTCTTATTTTCAAAATACATTAATATTATAAATGAAAATAATAATAATAATAATAAATTATATATAATAATAATAATTAAATGAATATAAATATTATTTTCTATCTATTATTTATTCTTTAATTTACCATTATTTAATATTAGATTATTTTAATTACTTTTTTCAAATATTATATATTTATAACATATACAAAAAAATTAAAAGTATTAAATAAATGATTTAATATAATTATATTTTAAAAAATATTTTAAAATATTATAGTATTATTAAATGTTAAAATTAAAAAATAATATAAAATATTAAAAAATAAAAAAAAAATCCAAAAGAATAAGATAAAATATTAAAAAGATTAAATTCAAATTTGTAATTAGTAGTAATTGAAAAAAAATATAAAAATTAAAAAATATTACACAATAATATAAAATATTAAAAAAGTAGAAAAAATAGAAAGAATAAAATAAAATATTAAAAAAATAATTTCAAGTTCGTAATTAGTAGTAATTGGAAAATAAAAAAATATAAAATAAGAAAATCAAATTTAATTTTAGCTATGGAATATTCCGTAGCTAATCCGTCGCTAAAATAAAAATTTTTAAAAAATATCATTTAGCGATGGATTTTTTCGTCTTTAACGTAGCGACAGAAAAATTCTTCTCCATGTCTGTCGCCAATTTAATCTACCGCTGTTGCATCGCCCGCGATAACAAAATGAATTCTGTGACCATTTTCATCGCTCGATTTGAGTTTTCTTGTAGTGCCTTATCAATATCTTAACCTTGAACATAAAGTAGAGAGAATGTAATTAAATGTGAAACAAAACGATAACAAAGAATTCAATGAAATAAAATGAAAGAAACTTAGCAATTAATAGAAACGGGGGATTCCAGGGAAATTACTCATTCAGTAGATTTCAGACTGATCGATTGATTACTTAAACTTCTTTAATTCATTAAAGGTGGAAAATCACTAGTTTATTATCAGACTATTCATAGAACACATATTACAACATAGAAATAACAAGAATGCACTTCACTAAGTCGGTTCTTTGCACACATTATTACTCACAATCAATTTCCTTGGACTTAAATTCTCATGCAACATTTGTTCATTTGGTCGGTTCTTCTAAACATCACATAAATTGATTAACCTATTTTTATCCCACCAATTAATGAGTTATGGTTGATAATCTTCCAATTAATTATCTTGTATACACTTGCATTTCCCTGGGTCGGTTCTTCGCACCCGTTATTAGTCACAATCAAGTTCCTTTGACTTAAATCCATATGTAACACTTGTTCACTTGGTTGGTTTTTTCAAGCATCACATAAATTGATTAACATATTTTATCACACTAATTAATCAGTCACGATTGAGAATCTTCCAATTAATTAGCTTGCACACACTTGTTGTGACCATCAACATACATATGAGAAATCCAAACTAGGTAATAAAATTCCCACTAATGAACGAAAAATATAAATCAATAAATTAAATCATTCAATCGATAATAGTTGCAAACCCAGAATATAATCCCTAAAGTAATTTAGCTAGATCGACATAAATGAAATGAAATAAAACAGAGTTTGAAACATTATAAAATAACTATAGATAACACTGAATATCCTCTATGGCATCCAATCGTCTTCAATGATGAACTTTCTCTCCAACACTGTTAGAATCCTCATCATCAATGGTTTATAACTCTCCCCAAGTATAGATGGAGCTATCAACCTCCTTCATTTTCTTGGGGTATGTGGAAGTGTATTAATGGCGTGAATAGTGTATTGAAGGTGTTCCTAGGTGTGAGTGGCGTCTCCTCATTTCTCTCCTCGTGCGTCGCTCTATATTTTATGTTTGGAATCCTAATTATAGAGGAAAAACTGGTCAATCTGCGAAGCAAAAAGTTTAGGTCGAGTGAGATATTTCATTCGACCCAGAGGAGCATTTTTACACTGGGTCGACCCAGATTTTCACGATTTGTTTATGGGTGGGTCGACTGAAGCTTTTCGGGTCGACCTACTCTCTTTTCATATCGTGCTTTGGAATTTTACGAGCTTTGATCATTTAATCCCGTCCATTAAGGAGACTTTAGCTCTCCACAACTTTAATTGATCATTTTGTGCCAATTATTCAACATATTCACCACTTTAACGACAAAACTCACAAACACATCAAAAACACCAAATTATAGGGAATTAAGCACAAAAGCTAGTAAATTACATAATTTATCAAGATAGAAGACATCAATTCATGTCCAAAAGTTGTGTAAATTACACAGCTGTCATATACTAATATTAAAAGTGTGTTATCTTACAATTTTGGATTTACCTATTATAACCTTATTTTATACTCCCTCCCGTTTCACAATAAGTGTCATTCTAGTACTTTAATTTTGTTTCAAAAAAATATCATTCTACACAATCGAGGTAAAAATTTCATATTTGCCCTCATTTAGTGCATTCAAAAAACCAGGAGCAAAAGTTCGAGAAGAAAAATTTGAGCAAGGCGTGTGCAAGATTATTCATCAAGAATAAATTAGTGCAAAGAATTTTCCATTTGGAAAGGTACGTTTTGTAATGTCCATTTTTATGAAATTATTTCCTATTTATTGCTGAGTTATGATTTGAAAATATGCAAGAGGGAGAGATTTGCATCTTGTAACCTTTTCTATATGAACCGTAGTCTTATTTATAATAAATAGTATTTTTTATTAAATTAAGATTAAATTAAGAATTATGAAAATGATTAATCCTATACATAATTAAGTAATCGTAGCATTTGTTCATAATTAATTGTACCATTACTTATATTAGTCGTAACCGTGTTTTAATTAACCGTAGCCTTTATTATATTAATAGTAGCCTTAATTACATTAATCGTATCCTTTAGTATATTAATCATAGCCTTATTTTTTTATAATCGTAGCTTGTATTAGTTAATCGTAGCAATGTTTTAGTTAATCGTAGCATTCATTTAAATTAATCATAGCAATTTAAAATATAATCATAGCATTTTTAAATATAATTGTAGCAACTTTTTTAATAATCATAGCATTTAAAAATGTAATTGTAGCATTTTAAAATGTAATCATAGCTTTTAAAAATATAATCATACCATTATTAAATAAATGTAGCTTCATAATCGTAGTATTTATAAATTTAATAGTAACAATTTTTTAATAATCATAGTGTTTTTAAATATAATCGTATCTTTTTATTAATCGTAGCAATTTTAAAATGTAATCGTAGCTTTAGAAAATAAAATCGCAGCATTTATTAAATAATCGTACCATTTATCAAATAATCATAGCATTTTTAAATATAATCATATCTTTTTTAAATATAATTGTAAGTTTTTTTAATTAATCGTACCAATGTTTTTAAATTAACGTAGCTTTAAAATGCAGACGGTTAGACGTCACATTATTGTACAACATAATGGTCGATGGAGAGATTATAATAGTCTGATGAATTCTTCTTATAGTTGTTGGCCGATTTTGCTTGTCACATACAATCTTCCTCCTCGATTGTGCATGAAGAGAAAATTTATAATACTTACATTATTGATTTCTGGTCCCAAACAACCAGGGAATGATATTGATGTGTATTTAGCACCTCTAATTGATGACTTGAAAGAATTATGGGAGGTAGGAATTGTAGCATATGATGCATATCGTAAAGAAAGATTCATGCTCAAATCAGTCCTCTTATGGACATTTAATGATTTTCCTGCCTATGAAAACTTGTCAGGTTGTAGCGTTAAAGGATATCATGCATGCTCTCCATGTGAGCACACTTATGGTAAACATTTGCCGCATAGTAAGAAAATGTGTTATACAGGGCATAGAAGAAGGTACATTGCACGGTGCTCCAATACCTAAGGGTTGTGCATGCGTGTCAATCCATGAAGCTTTGGATGAAAATTCCATGTTAGCATTTTCAATCCCAAATGTTTGTGCCTTTGTTGGGGATGCAATAGGATCACATGTGGCTTGGCCTACTAAGCTGTTGGTAGTGAAAGATGAGGTAAATAATATATTTTTTTTTATTCATTTATTATTTAATATGTATCAAATTATCTAACATGTTGTACCATTATTAGATTATTAAAAGTGAGAAGATTGAACAAAAAGTAATTTCCAAGGAAAGAAAGTCCAAGTACAAGATAGGAACTCAGCTTCCTTTCAACCTTGGTGCATACATTTTTGATGCTACGTTGAAGGCTGCCTCTAAATCAAGTTCCTCGAACTTGCTTCCTTTCCCATGTTTGATCTATGGGATCCTTAAGAGCCAAGGGTTAAAGGAACGTAAGAAGAATGTGCTGTCTGAGCAAACCACCTTCTCCATAATGAAGCCCAAGAGGAATGATGACAGGATCATTGATCTTCCCTATCCTCATGATGCTGCAAATCCAGTGCCTCCTTCTGCCGAAGGGACCCCTGCTCATTCCCAATCTGATGTCTATCCTAATGTTGCCTCCACACCTTCCATTCCGATTGTCATGATGCCGTTGGAGTCTCTTCAACATCAAATTACTCTGCTTGATCATGTGATCGGTCAACTCACCAAGGCTCGAGATTCTTTTCTGACTCTCCTTTCTACACAAAAAGGGAGAGTGGATGATGATGCTGATGGTGATGATGCAGATGCTGGAGACACAGATGCTGCTAGTAAAGCAAAGGGGAGAAAAAGTGCAGCCAAAGGAAAGAGAAAGATGATGTGAAGCTTAATGTTTAAGCTTCTGAAATTTAAAACTAAAACTTTTTGTTAAAAACAATGTTTTATGTTTTCTGTTTTTATATGTGCTGGACACATGGTTTTTGATATGCATTTTATGCATATCTTGTTTTTGTTGGTGAATACAATTTATGATTGTGTTCTTGTTTTTATATGCTTATTCAGTTTGTGATATTTGTTATATATCATTATGTTTAGGCATATTGAGTTTGTTTTTGAGATATTGAATGATCAATATGTCTTGATTATTTTGTGTTGAACGTTGAGTTCAACATTGATATTTTGTGTTGAACGTTGAGTTCACCATTGATATTATGTGTTGAATGTATTGTTCAGCATTGATTTTATAATAGGATATGTTCCTATTATATGATGATCTAATTAAGGGGGAGTAACCCTTAAGGGGGAGATTTTTTAAGATCTCCATTTTCCGCTGCGACTCTAATTGTACAAAATACATTGAGTTGTATGTTTTGTGCAGAAAGGCTAAGATTAAGGGGGAGATTGTTGAGTGCTGTGTGACATTGAGGTTCAATGTTGCACTCAATGTCAGACAGACTCCCTGCGACATCGTCTGTGACATAGTCGTAACTAATCTTATCCTTTCCTAGTTTTATTTATTATTTTAATAAATAAAATAACTTTATATATCTTAAAATATATGTGTATATCCACGAAATTAATATTTCAAATAAATGGATATATACATATTAGATATATTATTTAAAATAGAGTTTGACAAATTCAAAACTCTATCTCCTATTTTTTAGGTCTAGCGGTTTCTCTATTTAATTCTTTTTCTTTTTCAGAAAATTTTATTTGCTGGATATTTAGAAAAAGAGCATGAACGTGGAGAAGCTATCAACCACACCTTGGAGGCGGTTTCTTCCATCTACGGTGAAGTCATGAAGTGAAGCGGTTATCGTCAACCCATGTTCAAGAAAGAGAAATCATGGACCATGTTGGATTCAAGTGAAGAAGCATATAAGAGATGTGTTCGACACTTGAAGACTCATTCAAGCCCAATCCGTTTTCCGCTGTGTGAAGATTGAAGAAAGCTTGAGTCACAAACTTAGTTTAGGTTTCGTTCTTCGTTCCTTCTTCTATCTTAATGTTTATTGTTGTTCAATCCTTTCACGGAATAGATTGTTCAAGTTAGGATAGATAGCAAGGTTGTGAAACCTTTACTAGTTTGTATACAAATTGACGGGATGTCAATTTGTTTATTTTAGTGGTTATACAAGTCGACGGGATGTTAACTTGTATGATCTAGTTTGCATATGAATTGACGGGATGTCAATCTGTGTGTTGTAGTTTGCATATGAACTGACGGGATGTCAATTTGTATGTTGTTGTTTATATATGAATTGATGGGATGTCAATTTATATGTTTTAGTTCTTTTTAGTGTTAGTCTAGATTAGAACTTGTAATGTTGCTGTAGTGTTAAGAGCCTTCGCGTCTAACATTAACAGCTTGAAAATTTTGTACTCTTAATAGTATAATTTCACCCTGTGGCAATCATACACATGTTGTGTATGATTTAAAATTATATCGTGTATTCTTGTGCATTTTATTTCCAGCATATTTGTGTTAAGATAAGTTGTGTTAACTGTCTTTAACATTGAGTTTGACATTACGAATCTGTGTCTAATTTTAGTGTTTGTGGCAACAAATTTCAACAATATAGATAGTGAATTTGAAGATCATAGAGTGAAGCAAATGAAGCCTTCACACCATATTATTAAGGATCATCCTACCACAGAAGTTATAGGAGATATCCATGAAGGAAAAATGACCAGAAGCAGACTCAGAAAGAGATTTCATAAGAGATTTCATGAGGAAATATCCAATGGCTGCTTCACATCCAAGATAGAGCCCAAGAATGTTCAAGAAGCTCTTAAAGATGTCTACTGGATTGAAGCTATATAGGAAGAGCTTCTCCAATTCAAGAAGAATGATGTCTGGGATCTAGAGCATAAATCTGAAGGAGTGAATATAGTTAGGACTAAGTGAATATTCAAGAACAAGACTGATGAATTTGGGAACATCACAAGGAATAAAGCCAGACTGGTTGCACAAGAGTATTCACAGATTAAAGGAATAGATTTTGATGAGACTTTTGCTCTAGTCATAAGGATAGAATCAGTCAGATTGCTCCTAGCAATGGCTTGCATGATGAAGTTCTAGCTATATCAGATGGATGTCAAGAGTGCATTCTTGAATGGATTTCTAAAGAAATATGTGTTTGTTGCTAAGCCTAAAGGATTTGAAGATCCACATCATCCAGAGTATGTTTTCAAACTCAAAAAAGCTTAATATGGTTTGAAGCAGACACCTTGAGTATGGTATGAAAGACTAGTTACATACCTGGTTAGCAAAGGATACAACAGAGGAGGGGAGGACAAGACATTATTCATCAGAAAGGACAAATCATAAGTGATTGTGGTTCAAGTATATGTAGATGATATAGTGTTTGAAAAGATGATCAAGGACTTTATCAAAGACATAGAAACTGAGTTTGAGATGAGCCTGGTTGGAGATTTGAAGTATTTTCTTAGACTTCAAGTGAAACAGTCAGAAGAAAGAATTTTCATCTCACAGTCTAAGTATGTAAGAAACTTAGTCAAGAAGTTCGAGTTAGAGAATTCTAAGCACAAAATAATTCATATCAGTACCACTGTCAAGATTGGTAAAGATGATACTGGAGAAGAAGTGGACCAGACACTTTACAGAAGCATGATTGGAAGTCTTCTCTACCTTACAACATGCGGACCTGATATATCTTACAGTGTGGGTGTATGTGCCAGATATCAGTCATGCCCTAAAGAAAGTCACTTAAAGACTGTCAAGAACATCATCAAGTACATCAGTGGAACTGCAGACTATGGATTATGGTATACTTCATATACCAATTCAAGTCTTACTACCTACTGTGATGCTGATTGGGCAGGATCTCCAGATGATAGGAAAAACACATCAGGTGCTTGTTTCTTTTTAAGAAACAATGTTGTTTTCTAGTTTAGCAAGAAGCGGAATAGCATCTCATTATCAACAGCAGAAGCTGAATACATTGCAGCTAGAAGCAGCTCTACACAGATCATATGGATGATGCAGATGATGAAGGACTATGAAGTTGCTCATGATACACATATTCTATATTGTGACAACATAAGTGTTATTGATATATCCAAGAATCCAGTTCAGCATTCAAGGACAAAGCACATCGACATCAAACATCACTTCATCAGAGAGTTAGTTGAGGAAGAAGTTCTGAAGATTGAACATGTGAAAACAGAAGACCAACTAGCTGATCTATTCACCAAGGGATTGGATGTTGCTCGATTTGAGAAACTCAGAGCATCCACTGGGGTTTGCTTAGTTCAGTAAACCAAGAGAAGGAGTATGAGTGTGTTTATTTCACACTTAGAAGGAAAGAACCATTCCTGTACAAAGAGACTGAACATTTCCATAAATGTTCATCAGTATATATATGAACAATTTTCAAATTCTTGTGTACATTCTTGTCAATGGCTAATTCTGACTCACAAACGTCATCACTGGGTTTCCTGGGTTTCCCTCTAATTTCTCTATCTAACAGATACCTGGAATATGTATAGAACGGAGTTCTCTATTATATATACGTTTAGCCATTTTGAGATATCATTATACGCTCCTAAATTCTAAATTTTGAAGCTGCTCTCTCAGAAATTCTAATATCTCTCTTTTATTCTTCTCTTCTTTCTATCATTGTCATTCTCTTGATCATACATAGAAATATTCTATATTCTTTTTCAATGGCACCCAAAAGAAAACTTGTTCATCCAAAGAAGGTTGTTAAACCAAGAATGAGGTATGGAAAGGTGACTTATTCCAAACCTCAAGATCAGTTCTATGAAGAAGATGAATTTGGCAAACAAGTTCGTGGAGAATCCTCATATAAGAAGCCTGCTCAGAGGACATTACAGGATGAATCCTCTAGCAAGGACACTGAAGAGTACATTGAGACATTCCATGGAGAAGAAGAAGAAGACTTGGAGGAAGAAGAACCAGAAGTTGCATCTTTTGTAAAGAAATCAAAGTCTCAGAATCTTACACTCCAAGATCTTTTGAAAGAAACAACAAGATCATACAACGTCAACAAGAAAGTTGTTGCGAAAAAGGCTAGAACAAATGGCGCAGTAGTCAAGAAACCAAAGAAGACTACAACCCCCATCACAGAGAAGATCATCGCAGCACCTGCTAAACAAGCCCTTTAGAAAGAGAATGGATCTACTGATGATGAAGATATTGTGCATGAAGATGCTCCTACACATAAAGAGAAACATGTTGCTGCAAAGAAGACATCACCTGTCAAAACTATTCTAGAGGAGGTGATTACAGAACAATTGATTGCTACTAAAGGAGAAGTTGTTTCAGAGGAGGACGATATTCCTCTAAGTATCAAGATGAAGGCCATCTTTGTTACTACTGCAAAGGGAAAGAAAAAGGTCATCAAAAGACCTTTAGTTGCTGATCCTGAAGAAAAAAGAAGATGATCATAGCCCATTTTCTGAATCTGCTGAGAAGATTCATGTACCACAACAAGAGAAGTTATTGGCATCAACACAATATGATCTGTTTACCAAATCACCTATGAAGAAGAAGACACCAAGAAATAAGTCTTCAACTGCTATGGTTCAGATTGTTCAAAGTGTTGGTTTTGTATACTAGAAGACCAGTCTTTTGTATACATTATTGATGATGGTTTTATGATGATCTAGAATGAATACAATTGCAATCACTGTTTGCATTTAAATTATTATATTTGCATGCATGTTCACTATACTTACATTGTAGATGATATGGTGTGGGTAAACATATGGTTAGATCATATCATCGGTTCCTTGTAATGTATTAAAAGGCTCACGGTCTAGATGGCACTGAACCTGCTATCGGTACGCCGTAGAATAATTTGATAGTTAGTTTATCTTGACTAACTGATTATTCTAATGCACGGGTAAGTGTATTGAGGAGGATCTACTTAGGATTCTATTCTCTATTCTGACCTTAAATGAGAGAATAAGAATCTACAGAGTTCGGGTTCTTAACCCCTATATGTTGGTGGACATATACGTGTAGTCTTTGCAGCTTTGATTTATCAAAGGGTGAGATTCTTTTATAGGATCAATAAGCTCGATATCTTAGGTTGTGACATTTACACTTATGATGGGTCGTACAATATGTAGGGGCACCGTGTCCTGGTGCGCCAGGTTGATGGTGTCCCCTTGAGGAAACGCAAGTTCATGCTGAAACCCTGCAAGTGGAATTTATTCTGTGCATGAGTAAAGCTTGTGTGGTACTACTCAAGGAAAAGATATTAATTAATTATAGCTGTCAGAAGCTTACATAATTAATTAATGGGCATTATATCTTAAACATGGGGAATGGCTGGACTAAAAGAGAAAGCATATTCAGAAATATGTATTAAATTGGTAGGTCAGTATTATTTCTTTAGTGGAATAAAAATAATACTTAATTTATTTAATTATATCATAAGTTTATTGGATATTGGATATTAAATAAATTAATGCGCCAATTTAATATTCTTCTAGATCCCTGTTGTAGCCCAAAAAGAGACTGAATTGGATTTGAGATAGAACAAGAGATAGAGATAGAATTCTAGTCCAACCGGGATACTAAATTTCGTCCACCCCCTTATAAATAAGAGGGTAGATGCACGAAATTTTGATCATAAATATCAGCCCTCTCGTGTTCTCTTGATCTCCACATATTTCATACTGATCTAGTAGATTTTAGCCCACCCTGAAACTAGATTCAGTCCGGGAATACAACAGAAGATCAAGGATTGGAATAGCATCAAGGGACGCCTATTATCATTCATGCAACAGCAAGATTAGACCTTTAATCTTATCCTCAACCCGTCGTTTAATTTGTAAGTCATTTTTCGGTATTCTATGTTTCCGCTTTAGTAGAATCGAAAACCGGCTATGCATGTTATTTTAACTCGGTTAATTAAAACATATGAGATAGATAAAATTATGATATATATGATATTAGGATTAATGAAGATCCAATTAGATCATGCGGTGGTTCAATTCAAAAAAACTCCAACAACTGATATCAAAGCGGGTTTTGGCACTGTTCTAGATTTAATCCTAGGATTAATTCGAAATATATGTATAAATTTGATGAAATATTTATGTTGCTTAAATTTTCAGATTTATATGTTGATGTATTTCGAATGGTAGTGATCAAAACTTGGATGAATTTTTGATGTAGTTCGAAAATTCTAGTTTTGAGGTTTGATGTAATTTTCGATTATATTAAAATTAGATTTGGAATAGATTTTTGATGATATCAAAATTTTCAGATTTATTTTGATAGGTGTTCGAAAATTATGGTGCAAAAATTTTCAAATTTTTGGTGTTTAAATTCCCTAATTTGTTCTATGTAATTTTCGGTCATATTAAATTAATTTGGAGAGGTTTTTGATTTAAAATCAAATTTTCAGATTTATTTAATATGGGGTTTCGAAAATTATGTGTGTAAAATTAGATTTGGTATTTTTGATGTTTATCTTAAAGTTACCTAATTCTAATCTAGATAGATTTGAAAATAGAATATTAGATTTGGATAGAATTTGAAGTGGATCAAATTTCCAGATTTAATCTTCTTGTGATTTTCGAAATCTACAAAGATTTGAATTGGATAAGGTAATTTTTGATATATATCAATAGTTATCTAATTCTGATCCAAAAAGGATTTGAAAATAGATTTTAAATTTGGAAGAGTTTGAAGTGGATCAAATTTTCAGATTTGTCATCTTAAAATTTTCGAAATCCATGTAGATAAGAATTGGAAAAGTAATTTTTGGTGTATATCATAAATTACTTAATTCTAATCTAGATAGGATTGAAGATAAGATTTAAATTTGGATGGAATTTGAAGTGGATCAAATTTCCAGATTTTATCTTAGATATTTTCGATCCTAGCCTATCCAAATATTTGGGATAGATTTTTTATCTATATCAAGATTTCCAAATATTAATTAATTAGGGTGTTATTCGAAAATTAAGAAATAAATTTGGTGGATAATTTAATAAATTTACAGATTTATTTTTTATGGTATTTTCGAATTTTACAAGTCTTAATTTGGTGGATAATTATTTTAATTTCCAAATTATATCTTACAGCTTTTTTTGAAATTATTAATTTAATTAATTGTAATTTTTGAAAATTATGTCATGTTTGGATATCATATGTTATTTTATGCTAATCATGTAATTGTGATTGTTGGATTGTAGACTGACTTGTTTGCAGGGTTAACGACTATCATGACTCCTTAATTATGTGATGTATATTTTAATTTATGTTGGATGTATGATGGGTCGTATGCCGGTTTGGCTACGTGATTTTAATCCATGAGAAAATCTATGGATTGGGTCTAGGTTTTATTTTATGTTGTTTTAATGTAATAGAAATAAAACTGTTAGACCAAGTTTTTGAGTTGTAATTTTATTCTAGATATATTAGATTTTTCATTTAAGGAATAGATATTCTATATTGAATAAAGTTTGAAGATCAACTCAAAGGAGGAGAGTAGTACAACTCAAGAAAGGAAGTATCACTGATTCACGTCCCGAAATCCTAATTGGAGCTAGGATTTTCGGCGAGGCGCAGTGAAGGGGGCGGCGGCCATGCCCGAGTTTCCGGAGCTGACTTTCCATTTTTATCTCATTCAGCAACATGAGATATAAGCCATGATATTTGGTTTTTATTATTATTGCTTATTATGTTGTTTGAAGCATGCAATTGTATTTTATCATTTTATGTGATGTTTGCATGTTTTACAATGGGATAAAATGAAACCTTAATCTTAAATAACTAAGTTGGAGAGATTCATACCAAAGTATGTAAAAATCTCAAACAATCTCAATTAATCTGGTTTAATTGAGATGTGATTAACATGAGAAGTTGACAATAGGTCTTTCTCCATAACGGATGTGTCATATCACTGTTATCTCTAGAAATTAAACTTCTTTATCAAGATAGCTGTAGAACACTACTAGAACAAACTGACTCCTCCAACTGGAACAGGGAGTTCGAAATGGTGGACTTGGTGCTAAGATGATGGTGTTCACACTTAGGTGTAATTTATTAATAAACGTCCACACTAACGTGGCTTATTAATTGGAAGGTTACACGACCGTGGTTATTTTCGACTATTAATTTACTTGTCATAAGGAAATTTGACTGGAGGTAAATTAAAGGTGGTTTTACCTGTTTAAGGATGAATTTTATAAACGTCCACACTAACGTGGCTTATAAGAAACATTTTTAAAATGTCGGTGGATTACATATAATTTTTTGAGGTATACGATTATATATGAGTATCCTAAAGTTTGTGACTGTACTGCATGTTTACTTTTCAGTTATTCTATATCATCATGGCACTCTCCAACCTGTCCTCTATTCTCAAAGAAAACAAGTTAATCGGTGAAAATTACAATGACTGGATTCGAAACCTTAATCTTGTTCTCACTACGGAAGGACACAAATTTGTACTTAAAGAGGTATGCCCTCAGAAGCCAGATGAGGGTTCTGACGAAGCCCAAAAGGTTACATATGATAAGTGTGTTAGGTCTAATGAGATAGCGCGTTGTTATATTCTGGCATCCATGTCGAATGTGTTGCAACATCAGCATGAACCTATGAAAACCGCTTATGATATCATGTACAACCTTAGGCAGCTCTTCAGTCATCAGAACCGCTCGGCATGCCATTTGGCAATGAAGAAGTTAATGAATGCGATAATGGCTAACTCCACACCTGTTAAGGATCACGTTCTTACGATGATAGGGTATCTGGTTGAGATCGAGACCTTGGGTGGAGAGCTAGATGCCGATTCTCAAATCGACATTGTTCTTCATAGTTTGTCCTCGAAGTTTGAGCAGTTCAGGCTAAACTTTAAAATGATTAAAAGGGATGTCGGCCTGACTGAACTGCTCATGGATCTTCAGGCGGTTGAGTTACTTCAAAAAGGAAATCCGGAGGCACACCTAGCTGAAAATAGGGCGTCTTCTTCTGAACTAAAAGGAAGAAGAGGAACGCGCCTAAGAAAGCTGCAGAGGAGGCACCTAAGGTGAAGAAGTCCAAGACTAAGATTCCTCCCAAGGAATTTAAGTCAAAGACAAAGTGTTTCAAGTGCGGCCAGCCAGGTCACTGGAAGGCGGATTGTCCTAACAAGAAGAAGAAGAAGGATATGTCTCAATCTCTCGTCATTGAAACATGTTTAGCTACTTGTTCTACTCAGTCATGGGTAGTAGATACTGGAGCTACTGATCATGTTTGCATGTCTTTACAGGGGTTCCTGGCAAAAAGACAGCTGAGTGATGGAGAGATTTCAGTCTACATGGGCAATGCTACGAAAGTGGCGGCAGTTGCAGTGGGAGACGTTACCTTATCTTTTAGTAGTGATAGGATTTTAGTTTTAAAGAATTGTCTTTATGTGCCTGGTTTTAGGCGAAACTTGATTTTAGTTTCTAAACTTTTTATGGATGG
Source organism: Perilla frutescens (assembly GCA_026008535.1). NCBI lineage: Eukaryota > Viridiplantae > Streptophyta > Magnoliopsida > Lamiales > Lamiaceae > Perilla > Perilla frutescens. The sequence goes on from BRKX01000015.1 coordinate 24,408,833, forward strand.
ATATTCAGTTTCTTTTGATAACAAGGTTGTTATCGTTAGTGGTAAACATTTTATCTGTTCTGGCACATTAGATAGACATATTTATTTACTTAATCCTATGGAAAACACTACGCAAATGCATTTACTGAATATATCGGTCATAAACCCTAACAAACGAAAAGAACCTTCGAAAATGAATCAAACTGATCTTTGGCATCTTAGGCTCGACCACATTAACCTTAAATAGATATAAAGACTAGAAAATGATGGGCCCTTGTCTTCATTGGTCCTAGAATCGTTCCCTTTGTGTGAATCATGTTTGGAAGGTAAAATGACCAAGCGACCCTTTAAGGATAAAGGGAATAGATCTGAAGAGGTATTAGATTTGATTCATTCTGACTTATGTGGCCCTATGTCAGTTCAGGCTCAAGGAAGGTATGAGTATTTCATCACGTTCATTGATGATTATTCAAGGTATGGATACATATACCTGTTACGCCGCAAGTCAGAATCCTTTGAGACTTTCAAAGAATTCAGAGCGAAAGTGGAAAAATGTACAGGTAAAAGTATCAAATCACTACGGTCTGATCGTGGTGATGAGTACCTCTTGAATGAATTTAGGGACTACTTGGCAGAGAATGGGATTACATCTCAGTTGACTGCGCCGGGAACGCCACAACAGAACGGCGTGGCGGAGAGAAGGAACAGAACATTGTTAGAGATGGTTAGATCGATGATGAGCTATTCAGATCTGCCCATTTCATTCTGGGGATATTCTTTGGAAATGGAAGCCTATATTCTTAATGTGGTTCCATCAAAATAAGTCCCATCTACGCCCACAGAACTTTGGACTGGACGAAAGCCCAGTCTTGGACATTTTCAGATTTGGGGTAGTCCAGCACATGTTCTGGATAAGGAAGCTGATAAGCTAGCACCACATATGGATGTTAGACTGTTTGTTGGATATTCCAAAGGAATGAAAGGTGGTTTATTTTATAGTTCTAAGGATCAGAAGATCATTGTGAATACCAATGCTCGATTCTTAGAGGAAGACTATGTAATAAATCACAAGCCAAGAAGTAAGATATTACTCGAGGAACTTTGAGGGGAAAATTTGAATCCAACACCAATAGTACAAGAAGAGGAACCACAAATTACTGCACAACATGTCACAGAAGTACAGGAACTGCCTCGTCGCAGTGGGAGGGTTGTACGCCAACCTGACAGATTCATTGGTTTGGGTGAATCTTCATATTTCCCTGAAGGACTAAATGAATTGGATCCCAGGACCTATGACAAAGCGATCCAAGACAAAGATGCAGATTTTTGGAAAATTGCAATGGAGTCTGAGATTGGATCTATGGATCATAATCAAGTCTGGGAGCTTGTAGAACCACAAGATGGGGTAAAACCCATTGGGTGTAAGTGGGTTTACAAACGCAAGAGAGGAGCTGACGGGAAGGTTGAAACCTTCAAGGCAAGATTGGTGGCGAAAGGGTACACTCAGAAAGAAGGGATCAATTATGAGGAAAACTTTTCACCGGTAGCCATGCTTAAGTCAATCTAGATTCTTTTGTCTATGACCGCTCATTTGGATTATGAGATTTGGCAGATGGATGTCAAAACAACTTTTCTGAATGGAAGTCTTGAAGAAAACATCCACATGAAGCAACTAGAAGGTTTCATTGCTAAAGTCCAAGAGCACTTAGTATGCAAGCTTAAGAGATCCATTTATGGACTTAAGCAGGCGTCAAGGTCTTTGAACATCCGGTTTGACGAGGTTATCCAATCATATGGATTCGTGCAATGTCCGAATGAGAGCTGTGTGTACAAGAAGAGTGACGGAAACGTGGTGGTTTTCCTCGTGCTATATGTTGATGATATCTTACTTATTGAAAACAGTGAGAAAGTATTATCTAACATAAGGGTGTGGTTGTCCAAGCAGTTCGATATGAAAGATCTAGGAGAAGCCGGACACGTCCTTGGCATCAAGATAATTCGAGATCGCCAGAAAAGGAAGTTGTGCTTATCCCAGATGACATATATCGACATAGTGCTAGCTAGGTTTAACATGCAGGATTCCAAGAAAGGTTTTATACCTTTCAGGCATGGAATTCATCTATCCAAGAATATGTGTCCCTACACACATGCTGAGATAGATGAGATGAAAGGCGTCCCATATGCTTCGGCTGTGGGAAGCCTTATGTATGTTATGTTATGCACTAGACCTGATATATGCTATGCAGTCGGCATGGTAAGCAGATATCAGTCTAATCCTGGACAAGGTCACTGGACTGCGGTTAAGAATATACTCAAGTACTTGAAAAGGACTCGAGATTATATGCTGGTATACCGTTCTAATAGTCTAGTGCCTTTGGGTTACACGGACTTAGATTTTCAATCCGATAAAGATCAGAGTGAATCTACCTCAGGCTATGTGTTCACATTGGGACATTGGAAGGCGGAGCCATTGCATGGAGGAGCATAAAGCAGAAATGCATTGCGGATTCCACCATGAAGGCCGAATATGTAGCTGCCTCTGAGGCTGCAAAAGAGGTTGTCTGGCTCAAAAGCTTCATGTTGGACTTGAGCGTGGTTCCTGATTTGCCTAAGAGTATCACGGTATATTGTGATAACTCGGGTGCAGTGGCAAATTCGAAGGAACCCAAAGCCCATAAGGCAAGTAAACACATAGAGAGAAAGTACCATCTTATACGAGAAATCGTTAAGAGAGGAGATGTGGCAGTGGTCAAGATTGCATCGGAGGACAATTTAGCTGATCCATTCACGAAGAGCCTTCCAGCTAAGACCTTCTACAGTCACGTGGAGAAAATGGGAGTGAGATGCAGACCCGGGATTGCCATTTGAGATTTTAGTTAGAGTTGGAGAGTTTGCCAGTTTGTTTTATATTTGAAAGACATGCTTCAAGTATAAGTGGGAGATTGTTGGTTTTGTATACTAGAAGACCTGTCTTTTGTATACATTATTGATGATGGTTTTATGATGATATAGAATGAATACAATTGCAGTCACTGTTTGCATTTAATTTATTATATTTGCATGCATGTTCACTATACTTACATTGTAGATGATATGATGTGGGTAAACACATGGTTAGATCATATCATCGGTTCATTGTAATGTATTAAAAGGCTCACGGTCTAGATGGCACTAAACCTGCTATCGGTACACCGTAGAATAATCTGATATTTAGTTTATCTTGACTAACTGATTATTCTAATACACGGACAAGTGTATTGAGGAGGATCTACTTAGGATTCTATTCTCTATTCTGACCTTAAATGAGAGAATAAGAATCCACAGAGTTCGGGTTCTTAACCCCTATATGTTGGCGGAAATATACGTGTAGTGTTTGCAGCTTTAATTTATCGAATGGTGAGATTCTTTTATAGGATCAATAATCTCGATATCTTGGGTTGTGACATTTACACTTATGATAGGTCGTGCAATATGTAGGGGCACCGTGTCCTGGTGCGCCAGGTTGATGATGTCCCCTTAAGGAAATACAAGTTCATGCTGAAACCCTGCAGATGGAATTTATTCCGTGCATGAGTAAAGCTTGTGTGGTACTACTCAAGGAAAAGATATTAATTAATTATAGCTGTCAGAAGCTTACATAATTAATTAATGGGCATTATATCTTAAACATGTGGAATGGTTGGACTAAAGGAGAAAGCATATTCAGAAATATGTATTAAATTGGTAGGTCAATATTATTTCTTTAGTGGAATAAAAATAATACTTAATTTATTTAATTATATCTTAATTTTATTGGATATTGGATATTAAATAAATTAATGGGCCAATTTAATATTCTTCTAGATCCCTGTTGTAGCCCAAAAAGAGATTGAATTGGATTGGAGATAGAACAAGAGATAGAGATAGAATTCTAGTCCAACTGGGACACTAAATTTCATCAACCCCCTTATAAATAAGAGGGTGGAGACATAAAATTTTGATCATAAATATCAACCCTCTCGTGTTCTCTTGATCTCCCTAGATTTCATACCGATCTAGTAAATTTCAGCCCACCCTGAAACTAGATTCAATCCGGGAATACAACAGAAGATCAAGGAGTGGAATAGAATCAAGGGGCGCCTATTATCATTCATACAATAGAAATATTAGACCTTTAATCTTGTCCTCAACCCGTCGTTTAATTTGTAAGTCATTTTTCGGTATTCTATGTTTCCACTTTAGTAGAATTGAAAACCGGCTATGCATGTTGTTTTAACTCGGTTAATTAAAACATGTGAGATACATAAAATTATGATATACATGACATTAGGATTAATTAACATCTAATTAGATAATGCGGTGGTTCAATTCGAAAAAACCCCAACAGAAAAAACCCCTGTGACAAGAAGCAGAGCCTCAGCCACTCCACCATCCACAACACTAACAACAAAGAAGAGAAAAGTTACCATAACTACCAGACTATCCAAGAAGGTGAAGAAAGTTATTCATCCCAAACATGTACCTGAAGATGTTCACTTTGAATCAAGTGAACATGATGCTGATATTCATAAACAGATCATCAATTTGCCATGTATCTCTAAACATGTTTTATTTTGATCAACAAAGCATGTTGGGTTATGGGATAAGGTGAAGAAGAGGTCATTGATCTCTGAGAAGAAGGTGGATAATGATACACTCCTAGCTACTAGGATATATTCTTTATTGGATAATGAAGGTTTGTTAGGAACTATGCAGAGGGTGCACGCGTTTGTTTCTTTGGTTGTATCTTAATTTTATTACAACCTGAATAAGGAGATTGATGATCCTGAATCTGAAGATTTTCACAAAGTCTTTGTTCGAGGATAGATGCTAAATTTCTCACCAGAACTCATCAATGAGTTTCTAGGGTATACTATTGATGGGGATTTGGAAGAGATAGATGACTGGAGGATGGTTGCTGAAGAACTGACCCAGGGTATCTATACCAAGTGTCCATTTAATCCTCAAACGATTCCATCATCAAAGTTGTCGCAGAAGTATGGTGCATTATTCCACATCATGATGGAGTCATTTCTCCTAATAAGCCTCTGATGATCATCATCTGCGCATACAGTTCAAGAAGTTCAGTGCTTCACAGAAAGGAAGTGATGCATCTGCAGAGAAATCTTCACAGAAGAATCTTATACTGAAATTTCTAGAGCACAGTCTGGAGTTCCATGCTCATTTGATCTCTGAGCATACCTCTGAGAAGATGAAGATTCAAGCCCTGATAGCTGAACTCTCATCTGGAGAAGAGTTTGCCTCCCCAGCAGTTGATGTACCTGAACATGTTCATAACTTGCACAAGCTTACAAGTACTGTTGTAGCTGCAACTCAGAAGGGATCTTCATCTACTGCATCAAAAGGTGAAGAGCATGATGATCAACCCACAGAAGAGGAAGCTACAGAGAAAGAGGAGATGAAGACTGCAGAAGAAGAGGCTGAAGAGATAGGAGAAGAGGATGATGATGCTAAAGAAAGAAGATCTGAAGAAGAAGATGAGGAGGAGGAAGCATCTGACAAACCCAAGTAGATTTCTTTTTACTTCTTTGTCTTTCTCGGTGGCAAATAGGGGGAGTAAATGCTAGATTTATTTTTAAATTTCTCTCTTGTTCAAGTTCATTATCTTCCATCCATGTTTTTGCAAGATGTTATTTTTGTGTTGATTTGTTTTAATATCAATTCATTGATATTATATATTGAACATATATTTTTATTTGCCTAACTATGATCCTAATTTGCTAAAAAATTGAAACTGCTAATGAAGAAAAAAGAATATGATAAAAAACGCAATACAGCAGAGCATATACAAGCTGATAAAAGAGTGAAAAACAGCAGGATCATATGATGTTCACAGGGACATTCAAGAATGTTTTAAGGTACATGATCCTTCAGATGAAAGATTGTGTTCTTTAAAAATATGGAGCTGATTTGCCAATAGATAAAGACAGGTGGGGAGATTGTAAGTGCCATTTGCACTAAAGTGTGTGAGATTGTCATGATCTTTATGACAATTCAAAGAACACAAAGGTTTTGGTTTTTCAAGTTTGAAGACCATGTTCTGGACATTATGATATGAACATTCTGCTGCCAATCTGAGTGAAGATCGAAGAATGTACTTGAGCATGTTCGTGAACATGATCATGTAGATGGTTGTCCAGAGAGTTTCCAAGAGACGTGCCAAGCTTATTTCAAGGAGTTGAAGCTACCTTTTCAAGATGGACGTTTCAAGATAGAAGCTGCCTTATTCGAAGATGAAGATCAAGAAGGAAAGATGCGAGTTCTATTCAAGAAAGGATTCTAAACTAGAAGTTGTCCGATTTAAACAAGGAAAGTTTCCTTGTAGAGTTTGTGTCAAATTAGGACAATCTGATTACCTTATTTAGGCTATATCTTGTGTTTATAAATAGCCTGAGAATCAGACTAGTTTAGGGTGCGAGAGTTTATGAATACACAAAGGGTAGAGAGTCTAAAAGAATTCATCTTTGAAGCATATAGTATTCGGGTAAACTAGGTTTGATCCTTGTGATCATTGTGTGTCTAGTCTGTGTTTGAAATTCTTTCATTCACACTTTTAAAGAAGTCTCGGGAGAGATTTCCTGTGGAAACTAGAGGGAGTCTAGGTTGTTAGGGAATCTTATAATTAAGTCCATCGAAAGAAGTTGTAGTGTGTAGGAAAGAGGTCGAGTGACGGGAGGTCATCGTGTAATAGCATTTGTAACCTTGCAACGGAGTAGTGGATTGTTTTCCATGGACTCATGAAGTCCCCTGATGTAGATCAGTTAATCGAACAGGGTTATCAACCTCGTGCCATTTATCTGCTTTCAGTTTATCTTTCTGACCTTGCATGTTCATTATAATGTTCATATACATGATATTGAACATGTCTTCCTAGTTTATGTAACTTCAAATTGTCATATTATGATTCACAAGAGTGACAAAATAATATGAAATATAATATACAACATTGAAAACGCCCATTTGCAACGGTATTTATCATTGTATACGGAGAAAAAAATACAACGACAATTAAATTTCACCGTTGTGTAAATGATTTTTATACAACAGTAAGCAAAAAATATTGTTACATATAGTAATTAAATACAACTGTGAATTATGTGTACACAATGATAATTACCGTTGCGTATGCTTATATTATACAACGGTAATAATAAAACAAACCGTTACATATAACCACTATATACAACGGCAAATTTCATGAGTACAACGGTAATTTCCATTGCATATGATTATATTATACAATGATAATAATAGAACAAACTGTTACATATAACCACTATACACAACGGTAAATTTCATGAGTACGGCGGAATTCACCGTTACATATAATTATTTTATAAAATGGTAAATGAAATTTTACCGTTATCTAAAGTACATATTACACAACAGTACTGATAAGAAACTGTTACATATAATGTGAATATATAACAGTATTTACGAAAAAGACAACAGTATACTACCGTTGTGTATTAGGAGACTATACAACAGTGATTCACCATCATGTAAAATGGGACTATAAACAACACCACTATATACGACGGTAGCGAAAATGAATAGATAATTGAGATTCTCCGTCGTGTATGACATTTTTTCTTGTAGTGAATGGTTTAATCACTATCATGTATACTTTGAATTTGTGATAAAAAAAATATATATATAATTTAAACTTGTAAATGTTGATGTATTTGTTGCTCAATTTTGGTTTTGGAAATTATATATCAAATTTCAAATACGATCAATAGACTTAAAAATACGTTCAAATATTTTTTTTTTCTAAGCTATTGACCATGTATGTTCAATAATATATTTTCAAACATGCATTGTAGTTTTGAAAATGAATTTTTGATACAAAAAATATATTAAAAAATAAATGGGTATTTAAGTAATTTAGTAATTGATTAATTTTAATTGTGGTGCATAAAGTATTTTGTGGAGTATTTAGAAACAGGCCTCTCTATAAAGTATAAATATTATATTTACTCTATTTTCTTTAATTTTTAAATTGTAAGTGAATAAGTACATTAAATAGATTTTAATATGTGTGAAAAGACTGAAAATAGGAGGAGACTATATTTATAGGATGAAAAGAGTATTTTTTTTTTTGTTTTTAGTTTTTTGAGTTGTATTGTACAAGTTAGTTATTCTTACACGAAGACACTGAGGGTGTGTTTGGATTGGATGATTAGGTTAGATTGATTATTTTATCTAAGTCTGTCAATTGTTTGGTTTTAGTGATTTTAACATGAATGTTTATTGATTATTTTAATAAATTATTTCATATTTTTTTAATAAAAATTAATTACAATTTTATTGCAATTATTAATAAATATTTTGAATAAAAAATAATTGCAACTTAAAAATCCTGTAAATAAAAATCTTGTGCAGGGAAATTTGGGTATTTTCCTATATTTTAATTATAATTCTACCATCTATCTTAAATCATAAAATTCACAATCAAAGAATCCAAACACTTAACTATGAATCCATGAACAGTGCAATTCTATCTAATCCAATCAATCTTATTTATCCTATCATGCAAATCAAACGGGGCCTGAATAATTATAATAACGAAAATAAATACTACTAACTGTAATAGGATTTTGAGTACTACTCTTTAATTAACATAATTAGATCTATATATGCTTTTTTTTTTACTCACACATCTATATATGCTTAAATAGAAGATTTTGAGTTTTGACTATCATTTCCTACATTCAAGAAATTGCTACTTAAGCTTAGATCTAATATAATTGGTTAATATATATATATAGGGGTTGGATCAAAAATACACATTTTCCTGATGTAGGAACTAGGAACCCATCTTATACTGTCCACCTAGATGATCTAATGACTGAGATTAAATGTCAAAGTCAAGGCAAAAAAAAGGAGGCGGGGGTATAGTTGTCCAATCCCCATAAAAAAAGCTGATGTCATCACTTTTAAAAAAAATCCTAAAAACTTTGAACAACCATAACTCACTCGTTTCAAATCGGATTAACGCAAATAATATATCAAATTAAAGATCTTTTCATGCTCTTTAATTCAAGATCAGTCATGGATATATTTGTTCAAATAAATATAGACGAAAAATACAAAATATATATTTTTACTCGTGTCCAAAGCAAAAATATTTTCGTTAGCTTTTAAATAATGGTTCGTCAGCATTATGATAAGTTGATGACGTATCCTAATGAATCATTTGTTATATGCTAACATATTGCATTCATTGTGCTAATGAATGATTATCATAATGTTAACGTAGTACGCATATTTATATTATTATGATTTATTACATTTCAATTATGACTTATAATTATTTTTTATGATTTAATTTTTATGTTTTAGTTACTAATTGAATATTATATATTATTTATTTCATCAAATTATAATATATTAGTTAGAGCTTTCTTCATCCATTTATGGTTTATAACTTATACTAACGATGAATTGTCATATGCTAACATAGTTTATTCGCAATGCTGATAAAATAATATCATTATGCTAATTTTTATATTTATATTGTTATTATGATTTATTCTATCCAATTGGGGTTTATAATTAATTTTTAGAATTTAATTCTATTTTTAGATCATTGAAGTTTATTACATCTGAATTATGGTTTATTTCATTCTATTATAATTTATAATTACACTTTAGAATTTAATTTTTCGTTAACAATATGAGAAAAATTTTCATTAGCATAAAGATAACGCTTCGTTAGCATGATGATAATACTTCGTTAGCATGACAATAAGTTATCAAATATCCTCGGCGATTTTTATAAGAATTACCAAATTACGTTAATACTCCCGCGCGAATTTTTTTTCAAATATTACAGAATTACCACCACTCCTTTTAATCAAATCTGGACCATAGATCTTTATTGATTGTATGGTGTGAGATGAGTTCCTAGTTCCTACATTAGGTGTATATATATATATATATATAATATTTAATTACCCTAAAACGATATAATATTTAACATAATCAAACATTATATAATTCGTGGTTTGACAATTCACATAACACTCCTTTTTGTTCCTTGGAATTTAAGGAACATTCATGGGAAATTGAACCCATCTCTCACCCCTTCTCTTCTGCTCGTCGGAACATAAACTATACCTCCCAAGTCTCTCACATGGAACCAAACACGTACGGACCATCCCTCCCTCCCTCCTAACTCTCTCTCTCTCTCTCTCTCTCTCTCTCTCTCTCTCTCTCTCTCTCTCTCTCTCTCTCTCTGTGACACACACACACACATTTTGATATATATGTATGTCTAGCTATATATTTAGGCTCAACCCTAGCTAATTATTCTCAATCTACTAAAAAAAATCTACCAAAATTTCTCCTTATTTCATTGCTCCATGCTTCCCCTTCAAACCCTACTTTTTCTTCTTTTTCTTCACCACTTTTCTTCACTTCACGATCATGAAAATCCCTCCTTTAGTCCATTCATTTCTTTGGCTTTTCCTCCTCTTACTACTCTTTCGTGAATTCTACAACTTGAAATTCCTCGAAAAAACCTCAACTATTAGCATCCCATCATCTTTGTTAAGGCGTCAACCTTTGATCACTCAAAGAAAAGCATTGGCCAGCAAGTTCGACTTCACGCAGTTCCACCACCACCACAACCACCACGAACTTCCACCGGATTACCACTCGTCCCCAGGTGAAAGTGAGATCGATCCACGTTATGGTGTGGAGAAGCGCCTTGTACCCACCGGCCCAAACCCTTTGCATCATTAGTCTTACAAGCTATATATTGATCATGCAGCAAAACGGCTGGTTAGTGAGATGTGATTTCGCATTGTTTTGATTTATTTCTCAAAATTTGTCCTTTGTTTTTTTTTTTTTTGGAGATCATGGGAATGATGATCTAGTTGAGTTTGATGAAACTATGTAAATTTACGATGAGAATATTAGCATTTGAAAAATATATGAAATTATTCTTTCCTTTTTTTTTGGTTTACTATATATGATTATTGGTGCTCGATAATATAATTTATGGAAAGTATATATTACATTACAATGGTCGATGAAAATTCAAGAAACATATGAGTAGCTGTGACGGCACGATATGCAGGCCAGGTAAAATTGAACTCTTAGCTAACAACATGATGATATTAATTAATTAATTAGTTAAAGTGGTTGGTCAAAATTAGGAGCCTAATTGATTACTTAGAAGAGAAATTATAGAGAGCGTGTAGTCCACGTGATGAGCTGTATTGTTGTACTATCGTAGCAAAATCCATGTTTCCTGCTGCCCCATATATACGGAATATGCACTTTATTTCTTGCAACAATTTATTACTACGACTGTGTTTATACTTTATAATTATGATTGATTAATTATTTAACTAATAATTAATTACGCCAATGGAGTAGGTTTCTTGATTAATTTGTGGGATTTTCTGTTTACCTTTCAGTCCTTTATATTGCCCTTGTTTGTCACCTTTTGTTTTAATTATTATTTGTCTCTGAATTTTCATGTGTATATATGTGTGTGTGTGTGACTGTGTGTACGCATATCTATGCATATCAGTATATCATGCATTGTCTTTGTATGCTCGGTTTTGTTAGTAGTTTTATGAAGATTACTTCTGGCATGAATTTAGAAAAAAAGTTGGCGTTGAACAAATATATTATTTTAATGTTAAATTCATTAAACATTAGCAAATAGATAGAAGTAATCCAGGTCGGACCTGTGGGCTGTGGCTCAGCCTTAAGCGGGAATTTTAAAATGGCCTTGTAGAGAGAGAAAAATATTATATCTAAAAAATCGTCAAAATAAGTTATACTTTTAAAAATACGAGTGATAATTTTTGAATTTTGAATGATATTTTTTAGTATTATGGTTGATACTAATTTTGACATTTTTTTTTCTGATCAATACTTTTTAATAATACAAGTGATACTTTTGGCTTTTGAGTGATATATTTAGTGTTGTTAATGATACTGATTTTGACGGTTTTTTGGTCAATGCACTGACCACGTTGACCGTCTGATATGCATCTAGTGCACATAAGACCTACTCCTAAAAATATGCGTAATTATTTTTATTTATTTTTTAAAAGTCTTATATAGGATTGCTACTCGAGTGTTAATTATGTTTTCTCCCTCTACTAATATTTTACATGACGACACAACAACTACAAATAGATAGAAGTAAATCCACTATCTATAAATAAATCGTTGATGAGTGATATAGAGAAGCGGCTATAATTGATAGTTACGTTGTAAATATTTATTCATTGAGTGATATAGAGAAGCGGCTATAATTGATAGTTACGTTGTAAATATTTATTCATTCTTTCACATTTTACTCTTTGAATTTTGGAGTTGATGGGTCGCATCGCATCAAATTCTTTTTTTTTTCTGCCGTTGATTTTCTAAATTTTTTCATTTTTTAATTTTTTTTGAATATTTGTTTTTTCTTTTTGTTTTGTTCTCAAAAAATTTACGCCCTAAAATAAAATTGGCAAATCCTAAAATTAAAATGAATGAATTTATTTTATTTGAAATGAATATGAATTTATATTCTAAAATGAAATTAATAAACCTTAAAAAATACAAAATAAACCCCTAACCTCCCTCCCCACCCCCCAAAAAAAAAACAAAAAAATCTAAAACCCAAAAAAAACTAAAAAAAAAAATCTAAAAACCCCCCAAAAAACTCTAAACCATAAACCCCTAACCTCTAAACATTAATTATCAGACCTGATGCACACCATTTTAGTGTCAGGCGGGCGCGTGGCGCCCATATCTGGTTTTTTTTCTTTCTTTTTTCCTGGGCTAAAATTTCGCTTTTTTAGATTTTTTTTTTCCTATTTTCTAGTTTTATCTTTTGTTTTTTCACCAAAAATTTATATCCTAAAATAAAGTTAGTGAATCCTAAAATTCAAGTGAAATGATTTAATTTATTTGAAATCAATATGAATTTATAACCTAAAATAGAATTAATAAACCCTAAAAAATACAAAATAAACCTCTAAAACCAAAAAAAAAACACACACACAAAATAAACCCCTAAAAATACCCCAAAAAACCTAAAAAAACACAAAATAAACCGTAAAAGAAACTTTAAAAAACACTAAACCCTAAAAAACCCCTAAGCTCTAAACATTAATTGAGATGAAATAAATCATAATTTGAATTAAAGAAATTCGTATACGACAAGTTGCAGACTCAATACTTTTTATGGTTACAGGTGATACTTTTTGTACTTCAAACTGATACTTTTTAGTATTAAGAATGATACTATTACTGGCGGATTTTTTTAGGGGGCGGGGTGGGTCGGGTCAGGGTTAACCCACGCGTTGACCTGTGTGACCCGCCCACCTGATGGTCTGATTTTATGTCTTTTAGTTTCTAAAGTTTGATAAGAGACTGTGTAATTATAGTGGAATAAACTCTAATTTGAATTAAATAAACTCATTGAAGATAAGTTACAGACCTGAAATTTTTAACACTACAAGTGATACTTTTTTACGTTTGAGTGATACTTATCAGTGTTACAGGTAATATTTTTTTCTGACAATTTTTTTTTAATGAGGTGGGTCAACCCGTGAATTGGGCAGATTAACTAAAATTTGACCGTCTGACCTAATAATTCAGTGCACTACATGCAATGAAAAGTTTGCGCGCGATAATCAAATTGCTACATGAATTTAGTAATATCTTCTTGCAAGCAGAATTTAGTAATATGTTATCATACAATCACTCACGGATTGCAAGTCGATCTGATCTCTAGATATCAATTAACTATAACGCAAACGGAAGAATAACAAATATTATATTACTTACAAGTTACAAGCACATAAACCGCGCTGATTAAAAAATATCTAAATATGTATATATTTGATTGGTATATGTATAAGATATAATTAATATTCTTTAGAATTATTAATTTTTCTCCGCTTATTAGTTTTAAATGTCACTTTTTTAATTTTTGCAATTTTAATGATATGATTTTTGTTTTACAAATCGAGCATTCTCAATATTTTCGTCCAAATTAATACTGAAGTGGTGGATCATCACGACGTGATTGCCTCTAAGATTACCACTTTTAGTTATACCCGCCTTTGGTTTTAAAGATCACTTTTTATTTTTTGCAGTTTAACATAAATTGAATTTTTTTAATACATTTTCCAGAAAATAGACACATCATTTTTAAACAATATAATGGTGTATTTTTCTTTAAACAACCTTATTTTGACACTGGAAAAAAAAGAAGCAAATTAATGGTCCAAGTAATTATTTGTATAATCTTGTGTTCTTGGGAGCTAATGATTAGTGTGTGCGCGCAAGCGCAAGCGCATTTGTTTTTTGTTTTTGTTTTTTTTTGTGAATTTGATGTTCATAAAAGTCTTTAATTAATTGAGACACTCAAGATGTGTTCATTGCAATAGAGATCATAAGTGTTCGTTGTTTGTTTCCATTTTTTTTTCTGCAAAAAAATCAGTTGTTCTTTAATTAATACATACTTACGAACGCTCCTAAACAATAATAACTATACAATTATCTTATACAATAAATATTCATCTCAAATTCTCTAGTTCCAACTTGTGTGTGCCTGCAACCATATACTAAACATTATAATTGATACGACCCGGGATTTAGGAACGAACACACGTCGACACACGTAAGGTTTTGTGACTTCTACGACTCAAATAACTAATGAAAAATATGCGGAACAAACTAGACGACTAGAACTAAATAAAAACCTAAACTATGACACACAAAATAACACAATATCCAATGATGAGAGGGCTGTTTTTGGACGGCTATAGGGACGGTATTAAGGATGATATTTAGATGATGATGGATGGGTTTAGAAGGGCTAGGGTAGATAGGATATGATAGAGATGTGTTGGACTTACGGTTTGAACGATACGATGAACGGTTGGAACACGATCTTGTGGAAGGCTTGAGGTGGCGTCGGCGATGATGGTTGATGGTGTGAAAGTGGCTGATCGGCGGTGGTGGAGTTGGGATGAATCACAACCCGAAAGTTGCCTTGAATCTCGAACGTACGCAAGGCCAAATTCTTTAAGTTGTTCTTCGATAGCGAGTCTCCGGCGATCCCTCGAACGTGGACGACGAATTCCCTTTGTAAAACCTAGAATTGCTAGTTCTAAGAGTATGAATTTAATATCTAAACTCACAAAGATTAAATGGGGATGAGACAATATTGAAGCAAAGCTTAATTAATCAAATAAAGTCTAAAGTATCAATGTCACAATGATCCCCTATTTATAAGACCATAGGGAACGAAATTAAACATCAAAAAGGGCTAAAAAATTGATCCAAAAGGGATCTCTAACTATACTAGGAAGTTCCCTAAACTAGAATTCTATTCAAGGTAGGAAATTGCCTTAAATACAATTCTAATCAACATTGACTATAATATGGACGAAAATTACACTAATAAATAAATAAAAATCTGATCTAATTAATTAAATACCATAGTCTAATTAAATACTATAGTCTAAATAAATCAATCCCTTAATTAAATAACTAAGGGGGACGAAAACTCCATGCAACTTGTCTGTGCAATGTGAATCTGCCATGCATGCACAACTTGATGAGTTCTATCTTCATGCATTGTTCTTCAAATCTTGATCTCCAATCTTTGATTATTAACAAAGTAGCAATCTTTGGGATGCTCTCAATTCCTTTGTCATCTTCGAACTTCTTACATACAAATGCTTGGAAAAATCCTTGCAATTGTATTGCTCGAAGTCGTGTAAATGGACCACGTATTTACAGCTCTGGATTAAGTTCTTCAAGGCTTTTCGTGGCTTCATCATTCCCCTCCTCTTGAAAAGAATTCGTCCTCGAATTCAAAGCTCCGAGATCAAAGACGAACACGAATTGGCCATCAAATTCTTTTTGCACAAGCTGCATAAAACACATCTTCATGAACGTACACATCAATTTGGTGTCAAATGGCTGAAACTCTAGCTCCATAGTTTGCCTTCTCATTGCATTCACGATCAAATCTGGTGGTACATCAACTTCTAATGAAATTTCTTCAACAACCTATAAAACAAAGGCATCACAAGGAAACGATTGATAAAAAATGTTAGAACTCGGCAGCTCTTTCATGTTAGCTTGTTCGAGCTCTTCAAGATCTTCAACCATTGTCTCATTGATATCTTTCTCCTTTTTATAACAAGGTTGTATCTCCAACAATTTTTCAACTTCTTCAACTGCAGTAATGATCTTCATTTCATCTTCTTCTTCACTCAAAGGTTGATCTGACTCTTCTAGATCAAGCTCTTCAACAACCTTCTCTTCTTCTTCAACATTCTCACAAGTTGCAACATCAATTAGTTCTTTAATAGATACATCAACTGAAATTGTTACCTCTAAAGTAGAATCTTCTTTGATGGCAACGATCTCAGATGGTAACTCAACGTGGATCTCTTCTTGAATGTTGTGAGCTTGGTTTGGCACATCCATGACTGGCTGAACTGGTGATGCAGGCTGTGTAGGTGGTACATAGGTACGTAGAAACTCCTCAAATGACTCATGTTCGTTCCAACAAAATGGGGCTGTTTGGCGATGAGCTCTAGGTGACAACTCTACATTTGACTCTACTTGAACCTCTTCTTTTGACTTCATCTCTAGTTCTTCTAGCCATTTTTCTATCCGGATGGCGTATTTCACCATGTCTTCCAACTCGTCGAAGCGGTACAATGCTACTCTTTCACGGATTACTCTTTGTAGACCAGCTAGAAATCTATCCATGGCGTCTTCTGGATATTCTTCTACATCAGCTCGTCTCATGGCTTCAATCATTTTGTTGTAGTAGTCATTTATACTTCGATCTCTTTGTCTAAGCTTGTATAGCTTTTCCTCCAACTCCCATTGGTAGTGGTCTGGAATGAAGCGTTTCCGCATCAAATCTTTCAACTCACGCCATGTGTCGATAGGTGGAAGGCAATCTTGATGGCATCGATTCTGTTGGAATCCCCACCATGTTGCTGCGTAGCTTTTAAACTTTGACGAAACTAGCTGCACTTTCTTTTTCTCGGGGAAGTCATAGCATTCAAAAAGTTTGTCTACTTTGAGTTCCCAATCTAAATAGATGTCGGGATAGTATAGACCTTCAAACTCAGGTATGATCATGTTGTTGTTGCGGTAGAGATGGTGAGAATTTGGTGTATATGGTGTACGAGTATACGGAGTATGAGTGGTGTATGGTGTATGGACCGGATGGTACATGGGTGCATATATGTATGGTCCGGATGGTGTATATGAGTGTGAACAGATGATATATGTGGAATAAGATGAATTTTCGATCCCCTTAATGATGGTGGACGAAAATTTGAAGGGAGGAAGTGTATATGGAAGGTTTGGAAGGATTTGGATGGAAGAAAGCTAGAAAAGGAAAGAATTAGATGTATTTTTGAAGTTCCCAAATAGAATAGGAATCCAAAAATAAATCCAAAAGTATGGAAGGTAAGAATTAGAAAGGAAAAGGAAAAAGGGATTAGGTAATTTGGAAAGTGTTACACAATTGTGACACAATCTAAATATCCTGATTGAACTAGACTCTAAAAGGAAAGAACTAAAAATAAATTACAACTCAAAAGGAAACTATAAAAATAAAATAAAACTTGGAAGGAAAGTTCCAAAAATAAAATAAGACTCTAAAGGAAATTACCAACTAAAATATTATCCTAGAAGGAAACTACCAAAATTAAAATAAGACTCACAAGGTAGATACCAACTATGAAATAGTACCAAAAGGAAAGTACCAAAATTAAAGAAACACAAAAGGAAACAATGAATATACCTCTCTTTTTTTTTATCCGAATTTTTTTTCTTTTTTTTTTCGACAGCTTTTTCTCTCTTTTTTTGTCGATGCTCTTTTTTTTCAATTGATAGCTATGCTATTACAACTCGATACAATAAAAATGAAAAAGACAGGTAAGACGACACGTAGGATAAAAATGACACGTCGGATTGAACCACGACCAGCAGAGCTGACGTGGCTCTGATGCCAAATTTAGGAACGAACACTTGATACCACTTTTATGATACGACCCGGGATTTAGGAACGAACACACGTCGACACACATAAGGTTTTGTGACTTCTACGACTCAAATAACTAATGGAAAATATGCGGAACAAACTAGACGACTAGAACTAAATAAAATACCTAAACTATGACACACAAAATAACACAATATCCAATGATGAGAGGGCTGTTTTTGGATGGCTATAGGGACGGTATTAAGGATGATATTTAGATGATGATGGATGGGTTTAGAAGGGCTAGGGTAGATAGGATATGATAGAGATGTGTTGGACTTACGGTTTGAACGATACGATGAACGGTTGGAACACGATCTTGTGGAAGGCTTGAGGTGGCGTCGGCGATGATGGTTGATGGTGTGAAAGTGGCTGATCGGTGGTGGTGGAGTTGGGATGAATCACAACCCGAAAGTTGCCTTGAATCTCGAACGTACGCAAGGCCAAATTCTTTAAGTTGTTCTTCGATAGCGAGTCTCCGGCGATCCCTCGAACGTGGATGACGAATTCCCTTTGTAAAACCTAGAATTGATAGTTCTAAGAGTATGAATTTAATATCTAAACTCACAAAGATGAAATGGGGATGAGACAATATTGAAGCAAAGCTTAATTAATCAAATAAAGTCTAAAGTATCAATGTCACAATGATTCCCTATTTATAAGACCATAGGGAACGAAATTAAACATCAAAAAGGGCTAAAAAATTGATCCAAAAGGGATCTCTAACTATACTAGGAAGTTCCCTAAACTAGAATTCTATTCAAGGTAGGAAATTGCCTTAAATACAATTCTAGTCAACCTTGACTATAATATGGACGAAAATTACACTAATAAATAAATAAAAATCTGATCTAATTAATTAAATACCATAGTCTAATTAAATACTATAGTCTAAATAAATCAATCCCTTAATTAAATAACTAAGGGGGACGAAAACTCCATGCAACTTGTCTGTGCAATGTGAATCTGCCATGCATGCACAACTTGATGAGTTCTATCTTCATGCATTATTCTTCAAATCTTGATCTCCAATCTTTGATTATTAACAAAGTAGCAATCTTTGGGATGCTCTCAATTCCTTTGTCATCTTCGAACTTCTTACATACAAATGCTTGGAAAAATCCTTGCAATTGTATTGCTCGAAGTCGTGTAAATGGACCAGGTATTTGCAGCTCCGGATTAAGTTCTTCAAGGCTTTTCGTGGCTTCATCAATAATTATTACCATTTCTTTCATTTTTCTTCAATTTTAATTTCTTTTGATTATTTAGTGTAATTTTACATTATTTAGGGTTTATTTCTCCCAATTAGGGTTTATAATTATTTTTTAATATTTTTCTTTTTTAGTTAATATAATTGATTTTTGAAGTTGATTATTCCAAACTTAGGGTACAAAAATATTTTTAGCAATAATATTAATTATGATTAATTATAATATAATAAAATATATTTTTATAAAAAATATTATTAACACTATATAATATTAAAATTGAAACACTATTAGCATAAGTAACTTGGAATAGAGGATCTTAACTCGCACGTTGATGCCACTATCATTAATTAAGTGTGTACGGTTCGCACTTTTCCTCATATTAATTCGATCAAAGACTTGATATATTCAATGAACTTGACATGAAAGTTTTCTATATATTAATTCTATATAAGTATGTGTGTATGCTGTAACTATTAAACTAACTCAAAATAAATCATGAAGTAAACCATTTTAGAGAAAATGAGCAAAATCTAATAAGAAGCCAAGAATATATACAAGGAGCTTTTTACAAAAAAAAAAAGAGAGGCAAAAGTGATCTTCAGACAAATCACAATCCAAACTAAAAAAGGGGAAACTAGGGTTCAAGGAAAAGACATAAATGTCCTTAGTCAAAATGTTAAATTACATAAATACTTCTAACAGTAACCACATGATTAATGCATTTAATTCGTACCCAAAAAGAAAAATGAAAAATTTCTAGCTGGAATAAACGTAGCAAGGTAAAAATGGTTGCATATAGTTAAATATTTAATTTGTAGATTTGTAACCAGCATGCATCAAGTCATAGTAAGACTTAGATCGAATGAAACAAGAAGTCGTATATACAGTTCTATTGGGGATGGCCTAGTGGTGGAGTGATGTTATCTTCAGACCAAATATCTCAAGTTCGAATCTCACCTCCAACACCGCTAGGTATGAGCATGTCACACCTAGTCTACCAAGTATGGTTTACCTCCTATATAGTGGGGATGAGATCCTCTATTCCGCATTTGGTGTTCCAATCTATATTCTACGATTGAATTCACAAGCTCAATAATCGATGTTACAAAAGTAAAAATTAATTATAACATAATCAACCTAGTCACATCTATCAACAAAATATTGAAATTTTAAAAATTATAAATCATATTTTTAATATAAAAATCATAATAATCATTTCTTTGAAAATTAAATACTAAAATATATTATAAACCCTAATTGGGTGGGGTGAACCCTAAAAACAATCATAAAATTAAACTAAAACATAATAAATTAAAATTGATGAAAAAATGAAAGAAAATTTCATAAATTTGATCATGGAACATGGATTGGAACACTAAATCTAGAATAGAGGATCTCATCCCCTATGTAGTGTGGTTCACACCTGATACAGGCAGAAGCGTGTATAATCTGTTGATTTTGAGAATACTCAGTAGAACACAAGAACAATATCGTTGATTCTCGCAAGAATATCGAATTGCACATAAATATCATAGTTTTTATTAAATTTCAACTTCCCTAATAATATAATAATCAAGACCTATCTATTTATATGATGACTGGTGTTTTTGTGCAATATTTCGAGGGTTAAATGAAGTTATTTGAAGAGTTTTACATGTACTTTAACCTAAATTGCGTTTTTAACCTTCAGGTTTGAAAGTTTTACTTCTTGTTTGGGTTTTACAGGAAATGAAGGATTAATTACTATAAATTTGAGGGATTCAAGAACATGGTAAGATGTAGAATCGAATAAGGAGCGTGCTGCAAGTTCAATCGGGTCAATTAGCCAAGAAACGAGCAAGAACGAAATAAAACCGTGGAAGATGCCGGAGAAGCGCGCGCTCCAAGCGCGCCCAGCAAACGCAACCTCCTTGAGTCACGTTTCGGGACTCTTCCAGGTGTGACCGGGAAGCGCGATCTTCTACCGGTTGCATCCCAGAACACCCAAAGCGCGAGCCAAATCCTGCGTTGCAGAGCCTTCTGAACCTTGATTTTCTTCAACCGGAACGTGATCCCATTTTAGTCTTTTTTTCCCCATTTTTTATTTTCTTTTAATCATTTTATTCCTCCACTATATAAATCCACTCCAATTCGAAATTAAGTCATTCAATTCCACCTTTAACCACTTTTAGAAAGAGAAATACTTGGAGAAGAAGAGAGGAGAAAGAGAATTGAAGATTGTACAAGAAGAATAGAGGTGAAGCAAGATTTAAAGGCTAAAACATCCATCCAGGTTCATTTGTTCTTTAATTTTGTAAAAATCATGTTCATTCTTGTAGAGATTTTGGTTACCAATGTAATTATAAGGATCTAAATCTTTGATACTATTGGGTGTTGGTTTTATTTAGATTATGAGATATAAATCAAGCTTATTTTGGATGTTTAATGGTTCTTGACTATACTTTGGATTCTTGTTATGTATGGGTGCTATGTATTGTTGATTGGTGAGAACTAATTGATAATTAAATAGCATGATTATGTATGTTAATTCAAAATTTAAGAGATGAGCTTCAACATAAGAACCTAGAATTCAAAGAACAATTGTTAACAAAATCGAGAGGTTTGAGATAGTTGTTAAGATATAAATCCTTGGTGCTCTTGATAAGCACACTTAGACATTAATTGGAGACTTAAAATAGGTTAGTAATCATCTTGGTAATCTTGAATTGAGAATTAAACATCCATTATAATTAGATTTTGTGTTAATAATCCAATAAAACCAACCCTAGAGTGTTCATTTCCTTAATTGCCCGACTTGTTTTGTTAATTACAATTATTTACTTTGCTATATTGTTTAGTTAATTTTAAATCAAGCAAATCTCGATTCCATCGTCTAGATAATAAATAGGAGTTAATGTCATAATACGTACTTATTTAATTTCTTTTTTTCTTATTAATTTGTTCTCGTTTCACTCTATGCTATATTTGCATAAATAATTGCCTATTTCAAATTCCAATTACCATTACAAATCACCACCTAACTATCTAACTATAATTTATTGAAAAAAAAAAACCCACAAATCTTTAGGAAGCGTTTCCATTTATTTCCTAGGATATATGACATAAATAACTGAAATTATTAATAAAAAAATTGATTTCGGAATTAATTAACAGTCGTTATTCAAGGCGGTATATTAGTAAATCCCGTTCATTTGCATTGCAACGGATAATAAATTACATTTGAAAAATGGGACACGTCTCTCACTATTGTCGAGAACTATAAATCTTCAAGAAATTAGTAAATTATTGTGAACAGCAGGCGGTACAAAACGCATTTCCCAAAAGCTGATGGCCTAATCAGTAAAATCTTCACCAAAATCTTGGATCGCCTCGCCATTCGCCAATTACTGCATTCTGCTGGAGAAGAAGAAATCTTCAATCAATGGCGTCCTGCCCTTCGCTCCTTCTTCCTCGACCATTCCTTTCCCCTCAAGATTCTTGCTGCTTTTCTCCGCTCAAAATATCTCAGATAAGAAGAAGACGAAGGGGATGTAATTCTCCGCCTGTAATTCTTTCTGTCGCCGCCGCCAATGCTGATGTTAATCCGGCCAAGTTGATCACTTTCTTGGGCAAGGGCGGCTCCGGCAAAACTACCGCCGCCGTTTTTGCAGCTCAGGTTGGTGACTCTACTCAACCGCCCATTTTCTTGTGCAATCTTTGTTAATTTAGGGCGCTCGATTGTCGTTCGCAGTTTATCGTATCGTATCATTATAGATTAATATTCTGTAAATTGATTACAATTTAAATGTGTTAGTGTAATAATCCTGTATGGTGAAGCTGAAGGGGATGGATAAATCACAGCTTGATGAACTAATACACTAATGCCTGTTGTAATTGTTAGGTTTTATTAATTCATGAAGGATTTACTGAATTTAATCTTTACTGTATGATTACTGTTGCATACAGCATTATGCTTTGTTGGGGCTTAAAACATGTCTGGTTATAAATTCTCAAGATCCCACAGCTGAATATCTTCTCCACTGTAAAATTGGATCGTCACCTGTCGAATGCAATGACAATTTGTCTGCTGTTAGACTCGAAACCACCAAGGTGCATTTTACGTTTTTCAGCTGCTCGGTTTCTGCATATATCTCCAGTTCATGTGATTGTCTGATCAGAATGTTATTAAGCGCAGATGATTCTTGAACCCCTTAAGAAGCTCAAGCAGGCTGATGCACAGCTTAACATGACACAAGGTATTCTTGAAGGGGTAGGTATGTAGCGCCTTCTGTTATTGCCTTTTATAGTACATGATGTGATGTTGTTAATCATTATTGTTGTAAAAGCTTCCTGATGAGTTGTTTCCATCGTCTCTGTTCTTGTAGGTGGTTGGTGAAGAGCTCGGTGTACTTCCTGGAATGGATTCTATATTTTCTTCTTTGGAGCTTGAACGACTTGTGGGATTCTTCCTGTCTCAGAGGAACAGTGGGAAAGCAAAGTTTGACGTAGTTGTCTATGATGGTGTAAGCACTGAAGAAACTATACGTATGATTGGTGCTACTAGTAAAGCAAGGTTAGT
The DNA here is from genome assembly GCA_026008535.1 of Perilla frutescens. NCBI lineage: Eukaryota > Viridiplantae > Streptophyta > Magnoliopsida > Lamiales > Lamiaceae > Perilla > Perilla frutescens. Next base: position 24,432,666 of record BRKX01000015.1, read on the forward strand.
CAAGTGATAACCTTTCTCCCTTTCCCCCTTGCTTTCCGTCACTTTCTTAAATCATTTGTTGTTATTGCGAAGATTATACTTGAAATACATGAGGATGCTGGCTGAAAAGACTGATCTTGGGAGGGTAGCCGGCCCATCTATCTTGAGACTTGTGGACGATGCCCTGAGTCTAAGTGGCAATGCTGCCAATCTAACTGGTAGGACAAGTTCGGAGATATGGGATTACCTAGAACAAACATTGGAGGTGAATATGGTTTCTAGGTATAATCTTTTAGGGTTTAGAAGAACTTTCTGATACTATCTCCATGTTGTTCTTTCCACAGAAAGGATCTTCTGTCTTTGCAGAACCTCGTAAATTTGGCTGCTATCTTGTGATGAACCCTGATAATCCTATATCACTAACTTCTGCACTGCGCTACTGGGGTTGTGCAATTCAAGCTGGCACACAAATATCTGGTGTATTTGGCATACCTAGTGCAGATTCCTCTACAGCATTTGCTGAAACTGTCAAGATCAGCTTTGCACCATTGCCTTGTGCGTTCATTCCACATCTCAAATTCGACAACCACCTCCATTGGAATGAGATCATGGCGAGTAATCACAGTAAATGTGCCAGAGATCAACTTTCAGAGACTACCAAGGAGAGCTTATCTTCAGTGATGTTCGATCTGTCCAATAAATCCATAAAGCTATTCATGCCAGGTTTTGACAAGTCAGAGATCAAGCTATACCAAGTATGTCTGACTTTTCTTTTATTTAATGATGTCTTTTTCTTTGGCTGTGCTTTTGTAGTGACTATCTTAGTTTACGAAGATGAGACTCATCGTGTATCGTCTTCTAGTACCCGTAGACCAAAAAACAAGAAATAACTATAAGTGACATAAAGGGATAAATGCTGCACCTTGTGACAAATGAGCCATTTCTAAAGATGAATGAACAAGATGTGTAGTATGTTTTTAACTTGGTGTTGGTAAATTGCAGTTTAGAGGCGGGTCAGAGTTGCTGGTAGAAGCAGGCGATCAAAGGCGTGTTATTCGTCTCCCTTCTCAAATTCAGGGGAAGGTAGGAGGTGCCAAATTTGTCGACAGAAGGCTTGTCATTACAATGCGGTAGTAGTAGTAGCAGCAGCAGCAGCAATACACTGATTCTATTGAGGTTTATGTGTATTTTGAGGTATAACTCAAATAACAGTAGATACATCAAGTTATATTTTACTAGAAAACAAATTGTGACAATGCAATAGCTCTCTTCATAGATGAAAACAAAACTGCCTGTATTGGGATGGATCAAGGTACAAGAAACAGTATTTTTTCAATCTCTCAGAAACAAACGTAAAGGGTCCAATTTATTCTATTCGTCACCTTTGGCTGCGCGATTAATTGTCCCATTTCCACCTTCGGCCAGCTTCCTTGAGGACCTTTGCACGAGCTTGGCTTTTTCTTGCCTCGTCCTCAACCCAAGATCTGGACAAATATAGCTTCAATACTCACTCAGAAGACTCATTCACCAATATATGGCCATCATTATTAACTTATACTACATTAAGTTCGCTTCATTCAAAGGTAAAAATCTCAAAAAGGCATGTCACAACATGCACAAATTATTACCTCAGTATACGCAGAGCTTCTATTTCAGCTTCTAAAATCGACTTTGCATCCAGCAATCCTTCATACTTTGCCTGCAGATCATGCCGAACATCCTGCATGCCACGCAGTTCATCAATGTACTTGGCCTTCTCATGTGAGAGTTTTTCAGACATTTCCGTCACTTCTGCTTCTAAACTGGAAAGTAACTGTTTCTGGCATTCCAAAGCTGCCTTCTGCTTTACCAATTCAGCTGAAGCACTCTCTTGGACAGTCTTCTCCTGTTCCAAAGCCATAATGGCTGAACGGTAATCCACATCCACTTCCAAACCACGATTTCTTTCTTCCTCCATCTTTCTCTCCCAATACTGCTTTATGTCACCTCTCTCCAGAATTTCAGACGTCACTTCTTTTAATTCTCTTTCCCTTAAAACTTTTTCAGCTTCAAGTCTCGATATTTCTGCCTGTATGAACTCTGTCACTCTTCCACATGTCAGTGCGACTGCAGCCTGAGCCTTTGTGCATGGTTTACTTGGTTGAAGTCGCCTGCTCTGTCCTGTGAAGAACATAGTTCACTCATATTAAACTAACCACAACTGTACATAACCCTCAGATATTGACTTAAAACGTTTCCAGCAGATAAGAAGGATATTTCATTATTTCTTATGCTAAAAGAACCTATATGATATCTAGCTAACAAGATTCATTCTGAAACCAATCTTAAGGCAATACATCCAAACATAATTTAGAACCAACACAGCTGAAATGTTATTTCTGTGATTTAGACAAAGGCAGAAGTGATCGTCTCCTTTTTAACCTTCCCTATATTTAAAATGTCAGCGTATGTTTGGTATAAAATTCAGGAAGTAAATGGGAGGGGAACCAAGAAGAGTCAAGAATGATGAAAAGGAGAATAGAAATCACCAAAAACTCCTCTGGTTATGCTCTTTCTATCAGCACGATAGTCCACAAAAAGTTCTAACAATGCATCTGAAGAGATCTCCTTCGCATCTAGAAAACCAATGTTCCTCCTTGCCATCTGAACTGCAAGAAAATCAGATTTTTAGAGAATCAAACTACCAGGTATCGATTTGATATTGGCATCCCATTTTACATGAGGAAAAGGGAAGAGGTAAGTAGGAAGAAGCCTTCCTACCTCTTTACTGATTCCAGGCAAGACTTCGTACTCTATTTTTGCTTTCCAAGTAACCAGATCCTGGCGAGATATGAACCTATAACATCAAATAATATCCTGTTAGTTACAACAAAAATTATGCTTGGAGTGGTGGGGGAGGCAAGGAAGTTCGGAGACTTTTGCGGTACCTTTCCGGAGAAAAATTGTTAAGTTCTTTATCTCCATTCAGATTTGAGCCAGGATTTTCTGACAGTTTGCTTCTAATAACACCAGCCTCAGCTAGAGCTAAATGCATTTGACACACAATCAAATAATTTTTCTTACAAAAGCCTTCAAAAAACAAACAGTTGATAACTCAACTAGACTTACTTTGAATATGTTCAAAATCAGGGTCTTCAATTCCCACATCATCAAAGGCAGTAATTCTAGATCCACAAAGTGCAGCAAAGGGATTTAACCGATGCTTCCTACTCCTGAAACCAAATTAAGCACAGGTATGAAATTTAGTTGACAGCATCCAAATTAAGTTTAGAAGAAGAGGTTACCACTACCTTTCCAACTGCGAATTTGATTGCACTAGCCATCGTGCATATTCCCGCCTAGTACATAATTCATCTGCTCTGACATCATATTCAATAATCTGTACACCTCGATCAGAAGAGTAAGAAGCACATAGAGTACAAGACATGTGAAAGATACATTATTGCAATGGCTGGAAAATATTACAAGCAATCAATGCTGGGAGTATGTTGTGGAAAAATCATGTGTTCATCTAATTATTCCAAAAGCAATTCAAGAGCGGAACTCTCAGACCGAGATTGAATAAGGAACTGCAAAACCATCTACACGCTCATGTCTAGCATCTTACTGTACTTCCCATAATAAGCCTTCAACAGCGCATCAATAAACTCAACAGGAAGCAGCAATTTTAGTTGACGCGTCACTACTTTTCATGAGTCATGACCATTAGAAAAGAGTGCGAACTATAGGTGTGAATATTGTTTACATTCTTAGAGCTTCATCTTTACTAAATCAGCCACACTTAACCTGAAAAGGTAAAAACACTATAGGTGTGAATATTGTTTACGTTCTTCGAGCTTCATCTTTACTAAATCAGCCACAGTCCAATGCCTCTATAGCATTTATCCACTAACTTAGGCATATTGAATTCAAAAATAGGAAAGAAAGAAAGTAAAGACTCTTAAATAGATGCTGCAAAGCACAAATTTTATCATCATGCATGATCCACCGAAAAGGCACCTTGAGTTTCTTCAGTGCTGAGACAGCTTCTTGCTGAGCAACATCCACAGAAAATGGAACTATAACACGCTCACGCTTTTGCTCTGCAAATCATTCAAGCTTATCTCTTAAAAAAAGTGAAGATTGAAGAGTAGCTAGAATTATTAGATGTGTAAAGGTAATAGGAGGTAGAATCACCTCCAGATGGAGATCATTCATGACATGTGAATCGATTAAAAGTTATGAAATCTTAATGTAAAAAAGGAACATTCAATTTCGTAAAGATTTTGTTTGCTATTCTAGAAACTAGACTTGATCCTTCCTAAGTTCGTGACACCTTTTCTGGGAGACTGGTACTACATTAGAAAAGCAATAAATAGAATCAACTCCAACATAGTCACATAAAATCACCTGTCACCACAAAGGCATCTGATGCATCACCCAACGTTTCCTCGGGTATCTCAGATTCTGCCAAAGGCTCGTCATCATAATGAACTTCTTCAATTTCAAGGTCATCCTTAATAGTTAAAGAATGCCCCGAAAACCCATACAAACCACTAAATGGATTTCTGAGTCGAACCCCAAAACCTGAAGAAACAAATGAAATGTTAAGCCAATAATCCAACATAGCAAACAATTCAAAACTCAACAATCACCTCAGCAGCTAATTTCTATCAAAATCAACATAATAATATCGATCACGGGAAACATTATTGAAAGAAAACTCAACCTTTACTAGAGAACGAAAAATAAGCAAGCAAACCAAGAGCTGCAGCAACTGAAGCTCCAGCACCAACTATAGCAAATGTCCGCCAACCTATAATAATAAACACATTCATAACTAACACAAAATTTTCCCCAAATTTTAGATTAAACATTATCTAAAAGATCAAACAGTCACCTTTCTTTTCATCTAGTTTCGGAGCAGGTTCCGCAATGGCCCAACCATTGTAGTCATCAGGACTAACTATGTCCCAAGAAAATTCAAGACTCGAGTTTTTCTCAGCAATAGAAGCTGACAGAGAAAGGTGCCTAGGGTTTCTGCGCGCGATCCAAAATGGGCTAACATGAGAAATGAAATTGAAGCGATTGTGTGATGAAAAAGGGGCTTTTGAGGGCAAACAAAACGAAATTGATGATATTGAGGAGCACATCTTTGAGGGTTTGATTCCTTTCTCTCCACTTACTAATTTCAATCGTTAATTCGTTTATGTGGGCAGATGAAGTTGGGGAGAATTAGATGGAATTGAGGCATGAGGGGGCCAGCAGAAGAAAATTGAAATCATGGAGTTGGGGTAGAGAGAGAGAGAGAGAGAGAGACACTGAGCGAGGTACTTGACCTTCGCAGGTTCCCCCGGTTTGGGCAAACCGTCGAACCAGACCGAAACCGGCCAAATCGAAGAAGCACGATTTGTGATTTTTGAAACCGTGAAACAAACCGGCGGTTTTTACCTTCTTTTTTTTTTTTTTAATCTATAGAAAACCCTAAATCTCCCCATTTTCCACTTCCATTGTCTCATCTCAATTATCAATCTCTCATTATTTATTGTTGTAACTTGTTTTCTAGCTCTCAAAATTTTCAATCTTGATTCGACGTTTCTACTTCATATTTCATGAGTTAATATTTCCATCTTCCACATTGTGTCAAGTTCATCTCACTGTGTTTTCGATAAGGGAAATGGTAAGGTTGTTGCCTCTCTTCAGGTCGTTTGAACATTAAAAATGATGTCTTTATTTATTGAATGAAAAATGACTGAAGCACAATTATATTTAAAGGTCACTTCCCAACAATATTATCTAAATTTCTAATATATATCATAGATAAAAAAAAAATTACATCTCAAAAGTATCTTCAATGTTCAAAATTATGAAAAATGTTCGATATGCTTAAATTCTTGAAGATTTCAAAATCATACAATTGATCATGAGTTTACTATCATCTTTGAATAATCCTAAAATAAAATAAACAATCATTAAAAAAAAATTAGCATTTTTTTGAAACAGACTCGCTTATAATTTTTTTATAAACAATATTTTCTAGCAAATTATGTTTAATGGATATTAAAGCAAACCAACTATTCTTGTGACAAGATCGCCACAAATAAGATTTAAATATTTTCAATTTTGAAAAACTTATTTCTATACATGCAAGGTATAGTTAATAAAATTTTATAGCAATATACGCATTAGGATAACTATTTAGCCTATTCAAGTAAGTTAATATATCTAAAGTTGTATTTTATTTTACTTTTTAAGTAAAAGATATCTTAATACGTTTATAGTTGTTAAAACAACTATTGACCAAAATAAGATCACTAGACTCTCAATGCTTTAAAATATTCTCAAAATTTTCACAACATGTTTTTCAAGTAGCATCATCCAGTGACATTTTCACAACATGTATGAAGTAGCATCATTCAATTTTGAATTCAATTTACCAGAGAAAATAAAAATTCAAAGTTTTTTTCATATAAAATGAATTGATCAAATCTTTTTTCCAATTGCTTGATCTAGTAAGAAAATAATTAATTATGAAAGAGGTAGAATTCAATTGGAGTCTTAAAAAAGACACTCTTAATTAAGACCCTGAAAGTCCAAAATAATGTATGATTTATCAATTAAGTGGCTTTTTTAAAAACATAATAGGTAAAAGTTAATTGAACTATATATATATATTTAAGTAATGAGTTAAACTTTTAAAATTATATTAGACTTAATATACATATTTTTTTTATTAAAATTGAAACTAAACTAATATTAAAACATGTATTATAATTTTTGGTGCCTCGATAATTCGTAGGACCCTGTGCGGTATACCTCAAGTACACCATCAGGGTCATCACTGGCTCTTTCAATAATACTTCTCCTACTCCTACTCGAAGTCAAAGGAGATGTCTGAGTACTCATGAAGTTCAAATAGACTTGATGCTCAATATATTGCTCAATTTCAACTTAACTATGAATCTAGTTTTGATTATGCTCAACGACCGACACTACAAAAAATTGTGAAATAGCGATGGATCGTATTCCATCGGCATTTATGAAGGACTAGCGACGGGAAATCTATCGATAATCGTTTCAGAATTTTAGTAAAGCAAGAATGTTTCACGCCTAAGTTTAACGACGACCCAACAACTGAATGTTCGTCGTTAGTCTTACCAACGGACGAATTCCGTCGTTAGTTGTTTTACAGAATTAGATAATGAAAAAATAAAATGTTAACGACGAACCAAATCCATCGTTATTAATTCCGTCTCTTTTATTAATGAAAAAAAAATTAACAGCAGAATGAATCTATCGTTACGGTTTTTCGATTTAATAATTAAAATATTTAAATGTAACGACGGAATGAATCTGTCGTTAGATTTATCCAATTTAATTAATTAAAATATTAATATGTAATGACGGAATATTACCGTCGTTAATAATTCTGCTTATTAAATTAAATTAAACACTAACGACGGAATGAGTATGTCGTTAGATTTTTTTTTAATGTAATTAATTAAAAAAAATAACAATGGAAATAGTCCATCGTTAGATGTTGATATATGGGTCTTCTTCTTCACTTTTCTAATTTCACAATTGAGCCCTAATTTTAAAAATAAACTGTCGCACCGATTTCTCTGTAACACCCCAAAAAATTGTACAATTAGAATTTATTTAAATATTTTATTTAGGTAATGAATATTGAAAATTAGACTCGTGATATAAAAGAAGATATCAAGAGAATCATTTTGACACCAAGATCACTCAAAACTAAGTTCATTTGACCCTCCAACGGAAATTATTATAATCAATACATTAATATATACTTATATGTGATATATCTATACATTGGGATAATCCTAAAAAAAATATTTAAATAAAATAAATCATTTTAGAAAATGATTAAGCAAAACCAATGAAACCTCACCACTTGGACATCATTTGTTAGAGCATGTGTATGCATGTGAACACGTGTGGATGATTATATTTGTGCATATAATTTGGAGAAGAATAAAATCTGGGAAATAATCATACAAGTTCACGCCTAGCTAGCTCTATCGCCTTCTCGATTTGGCTACTATTGTTTGCTATCTGAATCATGATAAAACCTCACGAAATCTGTGTCTGAACTCTCCCCTCAATAAGTAGATCACATATATGTAGAATTATTTCTGAGATAATGCCTGCAAAGCTATGAACGAAGCAAAACAGTTCAGAAACGGCCATCTCGCCACCTTCGGTCGCAGCCCTCTTGCGACGCCATTTCCGGGTGATCTGGCCGTCGGATTATTCCCAATTTTACACCGTTTTGAAGCTCTTCTTATGGGCTACGCTTATCTAGCTTCCGATCATTAATCAGAAGTCGTTTGTTTCCCCGAAATCATGTCGAAAGACAGCGCAAAACTGTTGTCAACATCAGGTGCGCAGCTGCTGCTGCTACTATGACGACCCTTCTACAACCTTTCCGGTGATCAAAACCCATCATTCCACATATGTTCAGAAACCTCTCACTACAAGCTATTCATTTATGTTGTTATATCTAAGTTAGAATTTTACTTGATCTACCATTTTTTTTATATATATTGAGAGTTGATGGAAAATCAATTTTCAAAGCCGAAGTGAGTCGATGTTTCTGCTTTGACAACCCATTTCTAGCCTTTTCGAGAATCTGAATTTATTAAGTTATGCATGGTTAGAGCCTCTCTTCATCATCTAGAATTTTATGTATTCAATTGTTATTATTCTATTAAGGATCGACCGAGAGGGCCAGGAAGTATGTTAAAGTTGATGACACTGATTTCTAATTTCTAAAAATTAGCCCAATAGACACGAATTTCTTTTAGTCTGTAGCTGATGTGTTTCTAAATTATTTAATTTAGAGAGATGCTAAATTAGGAGGTTGACGTAGGAGTTTGAGAATGAATGAAATATTATAACTGGGTGATTGCCGTGAGGTTGTTCGATGGGTAAGCATATTTCATTCAAAATTTGAGACTAATTTCATGGTTGGTTAGGTGATGTTTTCTAAATTCAAATTGATAGGAGATAGATGGAAGACGAATGACAGTAGTTTCAAAGGAAGGTGACGGGGAAAAAATTATTTTCTTGGAGAGGCAAGTTAATGGAATAAATGTTCTTTGGAACTCTTTTGTAAGTGTTCACATTTTCAGATTTAACCAAATCTTCCAATTAAAGATTCTAATTTGCTTATTAGATCTCTGGAATTAAATTGAAGTTAATGAAAATTATAATAAGTCTTAAAAGTTCACCCACATGAACATTGGAAAAATATTTTATGATCTCCTATATTTAATTTAACATGAGTGCATATTATTTATGACCTGGTGATCTACTGTTATGTTTATCTTAAATGTTATAGTGGAATTAATTTCCAAATAGTGAACCTTAGACGTCTTAGCACATCAATATTATCATTTATGCTTATTGGACTTTGTTATGGATCCAAAAGAATTAAAATATTAAAAAGACTCTTATGTATGTATATAAAAGCTATAGATATAACTATTGTATATTGATATCAATATTGAGATGAGATCTTAAGATAGAGGATATTTTTTATAGGCCGAGAAGAAGTCTACAGATGCAAGTTTTATGATTAATATGCAACGACTATGAAGCTTCTCTAGGAGTTAATTAAGGTGGGTTATAACTAAACTCATCTCAAATTATTTATAAAATTAATGTCATCATTTATTTATTTTAATTTTTTTTAAGCCATAAATGTTTCATATATGTTTTTAAATATATATATATATATATATGTGTGTGTGTGTGTGTGTGTGTTTCACACAAAAGTTATATGAAATGTTACTATTTATGTGAGTTAAATATCGAAGTTACAAAATTTATAAATAATTATGTTATTCACAATTTGTGAATCTATGTGTTATGACGCAAATGTGAATTGTATTGTCACTTGCCTACAGTTCAATTGTGGTTTTACTCCACCCTATTGTTATGTCATCACCCTACAGTTTACGATTAGTATCCAAGGCCGAAAGAGCTAAGATACGAACCGTACCTACAGTTGTGGTTAATTCCACCCTATAGTTGTGGTCAATACCACCCTACAGTTATGTGGTCACATTCTACGCAGGCTTATGTGGCATATGTCTCTAGTGCATGCAATTCACTTTGCTATGTGTTAAGCTACAATTTTAGGTGAAATATGTGCATTTCAATTGCTTTACAAATGTTATACTCACTGAGTGTTTTTTTTAGCGCTCAAACCCAAATATTTTCAAATGATTTCAGGTGATAGAATTTAAGGCTGGCTGAAGGACGATGACAGTTGGAGTTGGATTATTTGTTGTTTAAATTAGTTATTTGGTCAAACTAAAGTGAAGTTTATATGTTAAGTTTTTAATTTCTTAAAACTGCTTCCACTATACGTTATTTTTTTAAATGGTTGCACTCATGCGCCCTTAAGATTCCACTTAACTCTTTTATAAGTCAGAAGTGCATTTAATTTTATTGTTAAAGTATGTTGAATTCCTTTAAAAGTTGAATTAAGACGTTTTGAGATCAAGTTATTTTCAAAATATTTCCAATTAAAACATTTCTTTTAGCAGGTTGATGTTTTGATAATCCCTTTTGAAAATTTAAAATGTTGATTTGACATAACAGATTAAAACGCATTTGTGAGCATTTAAGTCAGGTTTATGTGTTGGTGGATTTCTTTTTAGTCGAAATGTAACTCGTTTCATTTGGAAGGAAATATTGTATATTGTTTATTTATTTATTTATTTATTTATTTTATTAGGAAAAATTAGTTAAAATTTATTAAGTGACGAACTCTTCCCATTTCGAGATTAGGGTGTCACATTCTCCCCCTCCACCGTGCCGTCATCGTCGTCTCTCCCCCCATCGTGCAGCCCCAGCCCTTCCCCCCCCCTCTCTCTTTGCGGCGATACTGCGACCGCCACTGCCTCCGTCTCGACTAACATTCTCACCGAGTAAGTGTCACCCCTCTCTCTCTCTCTCTCTCTCTCTCTCTCTCTCTCTCTCTCTCCCGTGACTTGAATCATGAAGGTACATATTATGTAACTCTTTTATATTAGCATTCTATCTTTGTGGAAATAAACAATTACAACAAGTTTGAGCAAAAGAACCTGTAGCCTTAACTGGAATTTAATCATCTAGCATATGAGAGTTTGATATAGAACTGAAACATTCTGAAATTTGATGTTTTGATGTCACTCAAATGTATGGGATTTGTACACTAACAATATATTGGCTAATAATGTACTATAGCTCCATGTACAAAAATTTGATTAATCTCAATTTTTATTCACGGAGCAAGTGTATACATTGATTTAGCTACAGATGCTTGTATTTTAATGCTCAGTATTGGTCATTTTTATGAGCATGAGGGTAGAAAAAATAATTATAAAAATATTAAACAAACCCACTTTGGTCAAAGATTTGGCCATTAACGACGTAATATTTCTGTCGTTAAATCGACGGAATGTTCCGTCGTTAGCATGAATATACGACCATCAAAGCGACCTTACTAACGATGGAATTTTTTGGTCGTTAGGTGTTAACGATGGAAAATGTCATCATTAGAGTCTCAGATGATCGTTGACGGGGATTAGATTTATGACAGACACGTCCGTCGTTAACATCTAACAATCGAAATTTTTTGTCGTTATGAAGCTCGCCGATGAAGGTTTTAACGATGAACAATTTTAGTCATTAGGTTAACTTAATAATGAAAAATTGATGTTTACCAATGGAAATGTTCGTCGCTAGGTCACGATTTTCTTGTAGTGCAAAGAGGATCGGTTTCCAAGTTGTTGGAGTTGAGCATCAAATTATGTTTAAACTTCACAAGAAATAATGAGAGCTTGAGAATTGGACTGAGAGAATTGTTGTGTTGACAATAAAGAATATATGGGTATATGTAGATAAAAAAATTTACAAAGATTATCACTAAATTATCAATTTTGGTCATTCACGAGTTTGTTACACCTTGATCTCCAACGATCATTTAATCCTAATCTAATGACTATGAAATTTAAATGGATGCGTGTTTGTTTTCAAAACCTCTAGTTCATGGTTTCAAACACAAATTGTAATCAGTCCTTATGTCGATCTTGGGTTGATTTCAAGCCAGTTCATCAGTTTGACCAAATCATGGGAGCCACTACTCAACATGGTAAAGATAAAAAGTTTTAGGACTTCAAAATACATTCTTCCTTCACTTCTTGGATTTTTGGAATTTTTTTATTTAGAAGATAGTATAATGTGGGAATAGAGACTTACTTGAATGTCACGAAATTATAATTGAATCTTAGTTTCGACAAATTACTACAATTTAAAAGCACAAAAATAAAATTATCAATTGTGCTTAAAACACAGAAAATGAATAATCGAAGTACCTTAGAGAGGGTATTCTTATCTCTCTAGCTACAGAAATACTTTTCATACGGAAAAAAATGAAACATATATATTATTCTATCCCATAATTAATAATACATATTATAATTGAGTATCTGAAGTAGTTAGAAATAGATAAATAAAATACACCATGGTCAAAGATTGAAACCATGAAATACACATGTACACCTGATAAGTCCATTTATTTCGTATTTTTCTGGGCATTTTAGTCTCTCTAAATATCATTTTTAGTGTTTTTTGTATCGGAAAAGAACTAGAGAGGTGAATTGGGTATGGCAATTGTCGAATCTGGTGAAATGGGCATTTTGCCTAGATATTTCTATGAAATCCAAGCTTTAAAGGGCACTCGAGAACTTATTCACTAAGATCCATACAAAAGGCTTCAGTGTGGACATATCAGAAAAAGGATCGAGCTAACTAGATGTTGTCGTGCCCACACTACTCGTGCAGATTTGACCATGGCAATGAAGAGGGCATTCGTGGAAAAAGTGAGATTCTGTTGTGAAGAGATAAAGTTGGCGCCGAAGCTTAATCAGAAGCGAAGACTGTTGGAGCAAATAGGGATCGCTGAAGATGGTGATAGAGATCAGCAAATGAAGATAAGATGAATCCCTGAAATATTGGGATCAAGCCAACAAACTCAAAGATAAGACTTATCCAGAAAGGCTTAAGCAGGCACAACAAATTCGGAGGCAGTTGAAGATCCATGCATGTTGGGGAATTCGAAATTAGATGTTCTTCTATTTAAATTAGTTTGTTTTGGAACAATCTCGGGTCTTATGCTCGCAGGACGTAGGATCACTTTTGGTGTTCAACGCTGGTGTTGAACTAGTTATCAATTTAATTCAGTAAGTTTTATTTTTCTATTATGTTTTTAATTTCTGTATTTTCAATTCTATCTAGCATGAGTAATTTGATCTTTAATTCCGAAAATTGAACGACAGATAAAGGTTTAAATACACTCAAAATACTCGTGAGGCCTTATGGGCATATTACTATACAAATAAGCTTTTTCCGAATCATGTTCTTGTTCTAAGTGAGTGCGTGTTTATTATGGCTAATGTGGCTGATCACTCTTTAGTTGTAATGGGCACACTATCATTAAACAGATTAATGAATTGTGATTACATGTTAATTCATGGTAACTGGGAATTCGGTGGGTTGCTGCGGGCACACGAGAAATTAGTAAACACAACAAACTTGGGTTCGTTTAGGGCACAAGGTTGTCTGTTCATTTATATCTCTTAGAGGAATTGGGAGATGGGTGATAGGTTAAGAGGTTTAATCGAAGATGAATCACTTTTAAATTTATTCTGAAAGGATGAATCAGAAGACGTAGCAAGAAATCTGATCTCCATAACTGGGTAACTTAATTATGTAGGAAGATTTGTGTGCTCATGATCGAATGAGTGTTATTTAAACTGGATTCTAGTTCAAATTCTGAAAACTTTTATTATCTGATATTTTTCTTATTTACTTTTGCAGATTTAAATTCTAGTAAAGTGGCAATATAATCTAACCCCCTCCCCCTTTGTGATTGGTGACGTGAAAGTAAATTCGCATAAGCTCCCTATGGGATCGACCCCTTACTTACAACTAGCTACGCTCGTTGTGGGCATAGGAGAATAAATTTATTTTGATCGCGAAATGACTGCACACCATTAAGCAAACAAAGCCAAAAACTAGCGATATTAATCAACAAACGACAAAGAAAAGATCTAACACACGACAAAGAAAGGATCTAATTGACTTTGATCCCATTGTTGAATGTCAATTAAACAACATATTCCCAAATTTTGTATAAATTGATGCAAAAAATTATATTACTACATTTACAAGCCCATTGCATGTTGGCGACGCGATAATATATATATATATATATATAATGGAGTTAGGTTGCAAGGTGTAGCGCCCCGATCCCGAAAGATCGTGGAAATGGACGCCACGGGGGTGGGAATTAAGAAGCGGGAAAGAAATGGGGTAATTAAATTAATGACGGGGTGTTAATCTGAAAGTATTAATGTTTGGAATAAAATTTAACAACCGAGTATGCCAAGGATAGGTTATGTCTTTCGGAAAATTAGACAGCATAACCTTTGTAACTAGAGCGAATCCCCGTTTATAACGGCTTATAAGAGAAGAATAGAAGCTGTAACAATTCAATAAGCCCTTTCATAGGCCAAACGGAAATAAATAACCAGATACCAACAATCAATAGACCCATTCATAGGTCGACAAAAGAAACAGACACCAATATGCTGAACAAATGAAGCCCTTCCATAGGTCAAAATGAATGATCAAATAGACATAACAAAAGACGGGTTTCCTCCCCTTGGAATAATTATGTAGCTAAGCATATGATACATGTTAACTAGGAAGTCAACAAATGTTCAAAATCAGAGAAGCAGAATCATATCAACAAAATACCAAGATCAGAGTTCTTAGCATTTAGCAAAATAATACCATAAGTGCGAAAGCACAATTCTTAACAGAATACTAACAAAAAGGGTCAACGGAAAAATATATAAATCATAATAGCCCATATCTCAGCCTCGTCACCTCCACGCTCCAGCCTACTGACCTGAAAATGTTTGAAAAGATTTGGGCTGAGTACTAATGCACTCAGTGGGCAAGTTCTCACAATTTAAGTTATGCAAATCATTTTGTAAAAGTAATCTATCTGTGTCCATGCAGGTAGTGAAGCTTAGGAGGTTTAAAAGTTGGAAGCAACCTAAGTTCACCAAAATATTTTATCGTGAAGCGCTTAAGAGTATAATCCGTCACTGCCCGCAACCCAAACTACATCACCAGCGCATAACGTTGAGTATGACCATAGTATACCCAAAGAGTATAACCAATAAGTGTTTCATTTTAATCTCACCGACAAGGAGTAGGGCAGGACAAATAATGCATGCATACTATAGCTACTCACATTGACACAACGCTGGTTTATGAGACTCCGACAACATACAGTAGCATGTAAATATTTAACACAGATAGTCACATATGCAATTTTAGCAAAGCAGAGCTTAATAACTCGAAAGATACAATTTGCAAAAATAGTATAGTATAACCCACCTGGTTAGCTAATAGCAGCTGAAGCTTTACACGTGTCTTGCAAATCATAATTAAGTATGGGTCTCGGGTTCGGGCCTACAAAGGAGAAACTACCTATTAGCATCATGCTAGCCCTTGAAACTATAACATAAGGTAAGCTTCAACTTAGGATTGATACATGATTTTTTTCTAGGCTAAACTAAATGTAATACGAATATTCTAAACTAATTAAAAGGCTTCAGACTACAATGCATAACATGAGGATTTCATTCTCAACTCAATACTTTAGGGAATTAAATTCAACGAATATTTTTGAGTAAATCCGTCCAAAAATATTTGGAAAAGGTGGAGGTCGATCACTTGCCATTTTACTCGATTCTGATCAAATTTAATCTACAAGCCTTTTCGGCTTTCAGAAAATTACTAAATTTAATTGACAACATACTTCACATATAACAATGCAAGTGTGAAAATTTCATGATTTTCAGACGACACACGAAAAAGATACGAATTTAGATACACGATTTGAATAATTGGGTAAACTCAAAAATCCGTCTGGACAAAAATGGAATCTGCAGCTAAGTAGAGAATCCACCACAGGGAATAAATGTTGAAGGAACCTTTTTGCTAGGACGGATCTAACAAACATTTTGAAGCAATTCCTACTAAAATGTAATTTTTGAAAATGAGACATTAACTTCGAAAAATCATATTAAATTCATTTCAACACGAAACAGAGCACCGTCTGTGGCCACGCGTCAACCTCGACGGGTACCACAATCGGTCAGAAGGGATCAAAGGCTAATTCCGGCCACACCGGTTGGAAATCGGCCGGAAAGTTGGCTGGCGGAAATTCCCGTCACAGATTTTAGCTGAAAATGTATCGAGCTCGATCGGGCTCGATACTCATTGGATTTTCACTCAAAAGTAAAATTTTTGATAGTGCAGAAAATAAGAAATTTAATGGTGTAATCAGATCAAAGATCGGACGGCTAGAACATAAATTCGAACTGGGCAGATTTATAATATAATATTCGGATCCGAATTTCAAACGACGAGAAATCAAAAATCTATTCCGGTTAACTACAAGATCCAAATGATCAAAGACTATTTATAAAAAGAAGATTTCTAATACGACTATCCAGGAAGAGTAGATCTGAGATTTACATAAAATGAAAACGGGAAAAAATACTGAAAACTCACAACATCAAAAATCAGAATCGGTAGAATTAAAGATAATCGAAATATAAGCATATTTAGAACTTGAAATTTCTAAATTCATCGATCCGAATGACCAGAATCGGAGAAAATACTTTCTCCGAGGAATTGGCGGCGGTCACGATGATTTTTTATCGTGATCATCTTTCGTGTCATCATTTCAATCATGTATTCGTGTTCTACGCGTTGACACCTTCAAAATGACTATTTCAGAATTGAAATAGGAAACTAGAGTTGTACATTATCTGGAAGCTGCTCGGCGTTTCGATTTTGAAAATGAATGAAAAATGAAACTTTAAGCTCCTATTTATAGAGGAAAAATAAATAGGATAATAATGAATAAAAGAAAGAGGATAATGATGGAAAAAGAATAGGATAATTATGAATAAGATAATCTTTTGAAAAAGAAATTGGATAATGACGGATGTGCCTTTTTCTATTAAATTTATTATTTTCCAACTTAAAGTTGTGCCAAGAGTTCATTTGAACTCGAAATTAGAAAATTCAAAGTTTAGCACGATGCTCGAAACTTTTTTCTATCAACACGAGAAAAATATTAGAACATATTTTTAAAGCAATTTTTTACCGAAACAAAATGTAACAGATTTTCCTGCCTGCGATTTTCCTTTATTTGAATCATTTAAGGACCCAACTTATTTTCTAAATTACCAGATGGTAACATAAGTTGAATTAAACCTTCTAAAATATGTCGGGGTATTACACAAGGCGTTCAAGGTAGGGAAGTGTCAATGCCAAAAGTTAGTGGACAGCAAAACCATACCACTTGTGCTGCAACCGTCGGAGGGTGGCCGAGACGACGTGGAGGCGCTGCTGGCGGCCTTAAGGGAGGATAAGGACTGGTTTGAGCAGATGTTCATCAAGAATAGTGATGTCCTCTTCAGAGGCTTTGATGTCGAGAATTCTCAGGAACATGATCAATTTTATTTCTGGTACATTGAACCTAGATAACTAAACTCTACAAAAATTAGATAAATAAGAATTAGCAAGCGTTCCGAAAAAAATCAGTCAGGATATGTGACGAATTCCAATTAAAATAACACGAAACGAAGCAATAGAATATATCAGAATAGACTAAAAAAATACATTTTTTTCCTAATTATTCTCACAGTTGCATAATCCGATGCTAGACTTTTCGATGTTGATGTTGTATAGTATGTCTTTATACCTTATTTCACTCTTCGTAGTCAAGCTTATCAAGTTGCTGATATATGTGTCTGCGGAAGCTCCTCCACCAGCAAATCTACTATCGTAACCACCATCGAACTCTCTGTGGCCATATTCTTACACCTCTAAATTAATTATTTTATTTAGGGGTGAACATTCAGATCAAACCGAACCGAACCGAACCAAAGTACAAAAATCGAACATAATCGAAACCGAATTTACATGGATTGAAACTGAACCGATCAAGGAGAGCACCGAATCGAAACTAAAATCAAAATTTCGATTAGATTCGGTCGGTTTATCAGTTTTTCACCTTTTTTTCAATAACGAATTGATACAATTAAATATATTAAATGGCTCATTGTTAACATCAATGGTTGAAGAGGATCTACTTAGGATTCTATTCTCTATTCTGACCTTAAATGAGAGAATAAGAATCCACAGAGTTCATGTTCTTAACCCCTATATGTTGGCGGACATATACGTGTAGTGTTTGCAGCTTTGATTTATCAAATGGTGAGATTCTTTTATAGGATCAATAATATCGATATCTTGGGTTGTAACATTTACACTTATGATGGGTCGTGCAATATGTAGGGGCACTGTGTCCTGGTGCACTAGGTTGATAGTGTCCTCTTGAGGAAACACAAGTTCATGTTGAAATCGTGCAGGTGGAATTTATTCCGTACATGAGTAAAGCTTGTGTGGTACTAACCAAGGATAAGATATTAATTAATTATAGCTGTCAGAAGCTTACATAATTAATTAATGGGCATTATATCTTAAACACGGGGAATGGTTGGACTAAAGGAGAAAGCATATTCAGAAATATATATTAAATTGGTAGGTCAGTATTATTTCTTTAGTGGAATAAAAATAATACTTAATTTATTTAATTATATCCTAAGTTTATTGGATATTAGAAATTAAATAAATTAGCAGACCAATTTAATATTCTTCTAGATCCCTGTTGTAGCCCAATATGACTTTAATGGACTGGAGATGGAAAAAGAGATAGAGGCCCAAGCCCAGTAGGTTTGGGACTTATAATTTTGAACACCCCCTATAAATAGGGAGATGGGGATCGAAAATTAGAGTGTTACAAATCAGCTCTTTTTTGTTCTCTTTATCTCCACAGATTCCATACCGATCTAGTAGATTTCAGCCCACCCTGAATCTAGATACAGTCCGGGAATACAACAGAAGATCAAGGAGTGGAATAGCATAAGGGGGCACCGATTATCATCATACACAACAACAAGATTAGACCTTTAATATTGTCCTCAATCCGTCATTTAATTTGTAAGTCGTTTTTCGGTATTCTATGTTTCTGCTTTAGTAGAATCGAAAACCGGTTATGCATGTTTAATTGAACTCGGTTAATTAAAACATATGAGCTGCATAAAATTATGATCTACATGACATTAGGATTAATGAACATCCAATTAGATCCTGCGGTGGTTCAATTCGAAAAATCCCCCAACATTGTTGTTCTCTAATTATTTTTATGGCTAAAATTAATATATTCAATATTTTTTTCGGCCAGTCTTATGTTCATGATGGTATAGCCTTTTACATTTTCCTTTATTTTGAAGAGAGAATAAGAGAGGTTGTCAATGTTGTAAGTTGAAGTACTGATTCTCATCAGGTATGTTGTAACTGTAGGTAAGCTTGGCAATACACACACACACATACACACACAAACTACATAGCTCTCTTTGTCAGATTGATGATTATCAAAACTCAAATTGCAGTCATGTTAAGGAAATGTAATATGTGTTGTAATCGACGTGGGTAGCATAATGAGGGTTCTTCACTTGTTGGTGCTGCATCTATATAAACATGTAAAGGTATTAAAAAGATGAATGTAGTCAAGCAAAATTCTAATAAGTTAGCTCTTAGGGGATCTTTAATAATTTTTATGTTTAACATGCAGTAGTACTAAATAGGGGATTTGAAGTGTTTGTTGCAATATATATTTTTGCATTGCACTAGGGAAAAAAGATATGTTTTATTAAATTATATATAAGCCACCTGCGTATATATCTTTTTCTTTAGGAGGAACAAGATAGGTTATTAGTTAACATTATTTTTAAATAGATGAAATTTCTTAAATATTGATGGGTATTATGTGCTGGAACAGAACAAATCAATCTCCTAACTCTTTGAAAAATGAAATGTGTCTATAGATAGAATTTTGAATATGTGTCGGAATGCATTGAATGGCTAATTCAGAGAATTTAATAGTACTCATTTTCTATATATATGTTGCAACTGTATTATAAGGTCAGGTGGATTTTTTGTTTCATACTAAAGTTGATTTGGGATTTTGCTCTCCGCAGTTTTTGAAAAAAATTTGCGACAATCCTGATATGGATTTTTTTAGATGGCTTGTGAGTCAATCTTAATGTTGTTGTAGATATTCTTACTGAGAAAAATAATTTTTTTAATGGAACATCCTAACCCTTCTAAGGAGGCTGATCATAGTACAGATAGAATTGAACCCCTTCGGAACTTGAACTGTCTTCTTTTTTCATTTTTATAACATTACCATCCTTATTTTAATGCAATTATGTATTTGATACGTAGATATATAAAATGAAATGACATATCTTGCGTAAGAAGTGAGTTTTTTGGAGGAGAAAAGAAAATTATGCTCTACACTGAGAGATCCCAAATCTATTAGAGATACAAAGTTAATCAACTCTCATACATTACGTTTGTTCTTATGACTAATGAATTTGAATGTTTGTATTTACATGTGTGCCTGCTTAATTTGTTACCAATTATCCATTTAGCCTTATACAAAGCTTCATATTTTCTGCATATAAAAGTGTAGTCATAATATCCTACCATACCAATGATACTAGTGTAATTTGTGGAAATCATGGTCATCTGATTTTTATATAATTATATGTGAAGTCCATGCTATTAAAACATATCATGCCATTTTATTTGTGGTGAATATTTTTCTACAGCCACATTTTGAAACAATTAAGTTAGCTCTCTCAAAATATCCAGAAAAAATAATTCTATTACATAAAAAATCATATAACAAAAAATAGGAAAAACATGAATAGTAACCAAAAAAGACTAAAAAGTGCAATTAAAACAAATATTAATGTTTGAAAAATATTATATACATAATATACATCTTATTTATTTTGTAATTCACTTTGTTTTGAAAAATGCTATATATATAATATATTTTATTTATTTTGTAATTCACTTTGTTTTCGATTGGGTTTTGTCAAAATTTAAGTAAACATGGATTATAAATTAAGACGAGAAATATCATAAATGAACTAAAAACATAATAAGATATATTATCGATATACACCACTTAGATCAATTATCGAACAGACTACCATATTTTTAAAGTATATAGAGGACATTGGCTACTAAATATTTTATTGTAACGTAATGAACACCGTACGATGCACGGGTGTAATGCACTAGTTTTAATTAAAAATAAAATAGAAAAATAATTTTCCTCCATTTTTTCCCTCTCCCCAGACCTCCATGCACGAATCAATCACTTCTTCTAAAGGTGCCCATTACAAAACAGGGCGTCAGTTCTGATTTTGGAACCATTGCCTAACCGAAATAGGCAATGACACGATTCGATTTCAATTTATCGAAGAACAAACCGACAAATTGTCGATTTAAACAGCTTAACAGGGTTTTTTTTATCAAGTTTTTCCTAATACTCATTTATCTAAAAAAATAAATCATTATCTTTGATATAAAATCAATAAACAAAAACAATAGTTGCACAAATTAGGAATCCACAAAAAATATGAGATTTCCTTAAAAAGATATTAGAAATTGGTGCAATGATAGCCAAATTAAATGTGGGAAAGGTTTTACCATTATATTTGATATAAATTCAATGCCAGATAAAAACAATGGTAAATAAATGACAATCAAATGACTAATACCTTTTATAAAAAAGTTTAACCATTATCTTTAATATAAAATCAATGTAGGGCCAAAACATAGGTAACCTATAAAATGAAAATTCAACCATTGTCTTTTATAGGAAGGGATCTAATGTAAACAATGTCATAGTGTGCAAAATATGGATAATTGGGGAGCGTTTAAATTAATTAGATTGACAAATGAGATCTTTATTTTTCTTAGAGATAACTAGTATTTATATGTTGAATTTTAGCATTGTATTTTCTAACACTTATAACAAAATTATCACCGTTCTTTTTCAATTTTTAAAATTAATTAACACAGTGAGTGTTAATTTTGACATCTGTATGTTGAATTTCAACATTGCATTTTCGAAAATAATTTAAGAAATTACCACATCCTTTTCAATCAATTAGATAATCTCATTAGATGGATGAGATTTGTCCCTATTTTATATACTAGGAGTATGTGTATACGCTAACCCTCCCCTATATATATTTATTATTATTTTGAAGGATAATTCTATTCACAACCTTCATTTTTCTCTTCACAACCTCATATATAATTAAAATACAATTATTTATTTTATGGATTTTCTAACCCAATAAATTACTGCTCCCAAATTCATACTCCATTATGTATAGCACCTTTACTTCCTTTGCAAATATCTTTTTCCCATTTTTATTTTCTCTTCTTCATAAATGGTGTACTCGTATTTTAAAATCATTAAGGGATCGTTTGGTTGGCAGGAAAGTAAAGTTTTTTGGGAATATGATTTCTGAAAATGTGATTATGAGAAAAATGATTACTAATAGAATCTTTATTCTGTGTATGGAACACAACAAGAAAATTGCAATGATTTTCTTTTTATTATTGAATTAGATTTAAACAAGAGTAGATAATTAAATATTTAAAATATATACTATATCTTATTTCATACTACCAATATTTATAATTTTAAATTACGAACCATATAATGTGTAATTCTTCAATTTGCATTAGTACTATATATATTGAATGCAACATATTATTTCAATTTAAATAAAATGATATGACTAAAAAATAATCAACTAAGGTAAATATTGTATTGGTGATCCAAATATTTTTTATTGAATTGAAAATCAAAATTAACTATTGTAGTGGCTATTTTTCGTTAGCCCATTATGCTGGTCCATGAGGATTAAACGTTGTCGTTTAATTGAGAAACCTCATAAAGATCGGGTAATCTGAATTAAATTGAATTAGTCGTCCGCATTACCTGGAAGGGTTGACGTGATCAAACAAATGAGATCATGCCTCAACCGCTCCCATAATTTACGTGAACCATAACGTTGCCTCTCTCTATAAAAGAAGACTTTCTTCCTCATTTGAAGGGTACGCTGAAATACCCACAAGCTCCACATCATACCCTAGACACATTGAGTTTATCGTTTTCTAAGTTCATTCCACCCCGACGATTCAACATCTGGGCGTCTTTCTTACGATCTTTTCTGATTGAACGAAGATTCTCTCAATTCCTAGTCACGTTCTGGCTAGAGATTACTATTATTCAGCTCTATAATTATTCAGTTGTTTCATATTTTAACTCTTTCTACTTTTCTTCTTTTCCTGACTTGAGCCTCGGAGGCCCAACGATTGTCACCCCCCGACGGTCTTTGGCTCTTACGGTTTTTTCTGTTTTTGTTTCACAGATTGGCCGCTACTCCGGACTGAATCAATTAATTGCAGATTTCTGGATCTAAAACTATATAAATATTTTTTTATTGAATTGGAAATTAAAATTATCTATATTGATAATGGTATGGTCATCGTTTAGTCCGCAATGATGTCTCAAAAATGATATTATTGGAATTTTGATAGAAATGCCAAAAACATGATTGATAAAATGGTCGAATTTTGGTCGTAATTTCTTCAATAAAAAAAGTATCACATTTTTGAATTTCTTTTTTTCATTTATAAAATTTTCTATTTTATTTATTTTACTCATTTTTTATTGAAATTTTTTAATCCAAACTTAGTATTAATAATAAAAAAGATAATAATAAATCTTATTTTTTCAATTTAAATTTTTTTTTTTAGTTAAAAAATATGAATCCAAACATAATAATAATTTATAAAAAAAAATAATAATAAATGAAGAAATCGAATAATGAAATCATTTAGCACCAGATTCCCAAAAATAAGGAAAAAGAATACCTACTTGGAGTAGGTATTCAGAATCCAAGAAAGTTGCACAATTTTCCTTATTTTGAGGAATGTTACTACTTTCCATATTACATAAGAAATGAACCAAACACAGTAATGTTAAAATAGGAAATCAGATTACTTTCCCAAGTCAAATTCCGTGTCAACCAAACGGGCCTAAGTGGCAGACTCCAATCCCCTTTCGGCATTTCCTCCGCCCAGTTTTTTGGGCAACATAAAGCCAAACCCTCATATTCCGATATCTAGTAAGTGTTTTCTTAAAATATATATTTGGTCATTTCTTGATTTGAATTTATTTTTCATAAATGTTTCCCTTGCAAAAATAAATTTGGTCAGCCAATACAATTTGCCCCAACATATCATTCTTAAAATTTCTGGCAAATGTATTAAAATTCAATCACATTGATACAGAGAACCATGAGTACTATCAAATTGGAAAACATATTTATCATAAATCAATAACCAATACAAAATGAAAAATGAAAAAGAAAAGAAAGATTTTTTTTTTAAAGATAAAGTTGTTCGTGAGTTGTAGAAAGATAAACTAATAGTGTTTTTAGCATACAATAGGTCGGGGGTTGTAGAAGAAGTTATTGTGTTTTTAATTGGGTTTTTTTTAAGGGTAAAAAGGTCTAAATTATTAATATTTATATTTTAAAAATTTATGCGATTGGTAAGAGAAATTTAGAGGTTGCGGATAGATTACGTAGTTCTCCTGAAAGTTATAACGATCCGCATAAGTCTAGCCCATAAATTCAAAACCATTTAATTAAATGGGCTTTTTAACGTATCCAGATTATATGGGCTCAATTACCAATAGACCATTAGAACTCTTATAAAAAAAGCCACAGAAGAAAAGAATAAGACTCCCTCTGTTTCACAATAAGTGTCACTCTTACACTTTAATTTTATTTCATAAAAAGTGTCATTCTACATAATCAAGGTAAAAATTTCACAATTTTCTCATATTTGCTCTCATTTAATGCATTCAAACAATCATATTTAATTCATTTAATGTATTCACATAAAATTGTATAAGTAAATTTGATTGTCTAATTAATATCTTTATTAATATGTGTGCATTCTTTTAGAATGACATTTATTCAGAAATGGAGGGAGTAAGTCGATAGCAATTTTGATAATCATCTTTTAACCACATCCAAGCGGTAAATACCTTTTAATAAATGGTAGGTGTCTCGAGTTTTAGATCCGCTAATCATCGTATCACTGACATTTAAGTGTCTCTAAAATTTTATTTACTTTTCATTATATTTAAACCTCACTAATTTAATATTTTGTGATTTTATTTACAATTACCAAAGGGAAAGGAGGCGCCAACCCGTACATATTAATATTAATTCAGATAATAGTAATATATGTGGCGCCCTAATAGGCAAGTACTAATTGGGATTGAAATTTTTCTCTCATTCGAATATAATTAATTAATCTGCAAGCCAAAATCCAACTTAAAATGAAGCAAAATTAAGCTATAGATTAATTTAAAAAAAAGGGGGCTCAAAACTGGGACAAGTCGAGAAAATGACTTTTCATGATGTTAGGGTGGTCCAATTGTCCTAAGCTTCCAGACTTGATAAAAAAAAGGCACCCTCAATTTCAGACACAACATTTATCTGTTTGGTCCCCCCCCCCTACTGCATATATACTATTATTCACACATACTATGTGTATATATCTGTGTGTGTATTTCTTATTGTTTTTTAGTTTTTTTTTTAATGGCCCAATACTTATATGTGTACGTATTCAACCTATATATAGATATATATATATATATATTAATATTCTCAGTTTCACACGGATGCACACAAACAATATTCAAACATCAATAATAATAAGCAGCGTGAAATCATGTTCCCTTGAAAATGACTTAGTAATGGAGTGGTATTTTGTTAAGATCAAATTGAAAGAAAACTTTCCGTGTCCTTCTTATTAATCAAACAATATTATATACACAATACAAGAGATAAAAGAGGCTATAATTAAGGAAACTAACTATATACTGATTCTATAAAATCTACACGTAATATAACATAATATATGCAATATATTCTGCTAACACACCCCTGCAGTCGAAGCGGGAGGATCACGAACGCTGAGACTGTCTCGAAAATCTTCAAACAACACATGCGGCAAACCCTTAGTGAAGATATCGGCTACTTGGAGAACCCTGACCTGACCTCGCGCCACCTTTTCCCGAACAAAATGAATGTCCAACTCAATGTGCTTGGTGCGTTGGCGATATCAGAAAGATATATGGCACTCACTTTATTACAATACACCAAAGTAGCCTTACTGACCGGACAATGAAGTTCCAAGAGCAAGTTTCGGATCCAGCAGGATTCCGACACCACATTAGCAATCCCACGGTACTCCGCCTCTGCACTCGATCGTGACAAAGTAGGTTGTCGTTTAGACAACCAAGAAATGAGGTTATCGCCTAAAAACACACAATATCCAGATGTTGAGTGCCTCGTGTCCGGACACCCACCCCAATCAGCATCAGTGTATGACACAAAAGCAGTGATCGAAGAGGAATAGAGATGCAAACCATACTGAAGTGTGCCTTGAATGTACCTAACAATATGCTTCAATGCAGTCATATGCTCATCTCTCGGGTCATGCATGTGTAAACAAATCTGTTGAACATCATAAGATATATCCGGCCTGGTAAAAGTGAGGTATTGGAGAGCACCGACAAGACTTCGATAGTGTGTTGGATTTCCATAAGCAGCACTTGAAGTAGCACTGATCTTCGGTTTAGTGTCAACCGGAGTGCGAGAGGGCTTGCAATTGGTCATACCTGCACGTTCAATAATCTCTGTGGCACATTTCTTTTGTGAAAGAAACATTCCACCGGAATGGCGAGTGATTGCAATGCCAAGAAAATAATTTAAAGGACCCAAATCTTTCATAGCAAATTCTGAGTTCATTTGATTCATGACGCTAGACGGAAAGGAATCTGTCGACACTGTGAGGATAATATCATCAACATACAACAAAATATACGCCATAGCATCACCTTTGCGAAAGATGAACAAGGAGTTATCAGATTTGCTGTGCACGAAACCAAGAGTAGCAACAAAATCAGCGAATCGCGTGTACCAATCCCGAGACGATTGTTTAAGTCCATACAATGATTTCCGCAATAAGCATACATAGTCCGGATAAGCTGGATTCCGAAACCCCATGGGTTGATGCATATACACTGTTTCTCTGAGCTTGCCATGCAAGAAGGCGTTCTTGACATCAAGCTGATGTATTGGCCAATTCTTAGACAAAGCTAGACTAAGAACCATACAAATAGTAGCCGGTTTGACCATCGGGCTGAATGTTTCTCCACAGTCGACGCCAACCTGCTGAGTTTTACCATCACCTACAAGACGGGCCTTATGCCTCTCAAATGAGCCGTCAGATTTAAACTTGTGAACAAAAATCCACATTGAATGAATAATATTAACATTAGACAGACGGGGTACCAAATCCCACATTTGATTCTTGATTTGAGCATCATACTCATCAATCATAGCTAATTTCCAATTCGGGTCCCGGATGGCAGCCAAAGGAGTGGGGGGAATGGGCGAAGGCGTAGACATGGTATTGAGATTGTATCTATAAACAGGTTTGAAAATCCCATGTTGGCTGCGGGTGACTGGGCGAAGTGGTGCTATGCGTTGTGGGTTATGGTTTGGAGACAGTGGTGGTGGAGGTGGTGGCGTAGGAGGTTGTGGCGATACAACCGGAGGTGAGGAGGGAGGCGTAGTAGGTTGTGGAGGAGAGGAATGGTTGTGATAATGATGGATGATATATGGGTGTAAGCTATCATCGGAAAAATCATATGTGTGAGGGAGAAGAGTATGTAGGTTAGCAAAAGGAAAAACCTGTTCATCAAAGATAACATGACGACAAATAATGATTTTATTGTCAGATAAATCATAACATTTGTAGCCTCTATGATTCGATGGATATCCTAAGAAGACACAGGGTGTAGACCGAGCTTGAAGTTTATTAATATTAGTAAGGAAACTAACTATATACTGATTCTATAAAATCTGCACATAATATAACATAATATATGCAATATATTCTGCTAACACAAATGTCTCAAGTTTGAATCACCTTCTCTGCCTAATTTTCTCTGATTTGCAGACACTTACACAGGGACGAGATTTACTCAATCAGGAATATGATTTACACAGCAACAAGATCGATCAATCTGAATATCGAGAGCATGCATGCCTTTGATAATAAATATTATTTATTAAAATAATAACACTTTTAAGACAACAACCAGAATGATATATTTTTTTTAACAAAATTATTTAACCCAAGAAGTAAGAATCCAACCATGCATAGATATAGTTTGAGGTGGTCTCTTGTGCATAAGGTATATGTGTCTGGGCCCATAAGACTGACCCAATTAAATATAACAGTCAACAGGCCCAAGCCCATCGGGCGTGTGGACCCCACGTGCGCCCATGCGGAGCACGTGGGGTACATGCGCTAATTATATTTTTTTTTCCATTTTTTCATTATTTTTTCCTATTTTTATTTTATTTTTATTTTTTTTTTGCGATTTTTCTGTTTTTATTTTTATTTTCTCCCTAAAATTGTATACCCTAAAATGCAATTAGTTAATCATAAAATTAAAATAAATTAATTTAATTTGTTTGAAATAAATATAAATATATACCCTAAAATTGATTTAATCAACCTTAAAATTAAAATGAATGAATTTAATTTTGTTGAAATCCGATGACTCGCGCTTGCACTCACCCACCGTTAATGCGTGGGCTCGTGCATTGCGCTCGACAATCAATTTAATTTTTTCGAAACAAATATAAATGGTAATTGAAAATAAAAAAAAAATCTAATTTTGAAATAAATATATATCCTAAAATGGAATTAGTGAACCTTAAAATAAAAATGAATGAATTTAACTTTTTTGAAATAAATATAACCCCTAATTGAGATTAATAAACTTATAAAAAAAATATGAATCCCAAAAAACACAACATAAACCTCCCTAAAAACCTAAAAGTTACTAAAAAAAAAAGCCCTAACAAAATCTTAAAAAAACCATGATATAAGTGATAAGTAGCAGGTCAATTACTTTTTAATGATACAAGTGATACTTTTTTAATTTTGAATGATATTTTTTAATGTTAGAATTGATACTAATTGTCAGCAATTTTTTTTTTTTTTTTTAACGGATCAACGTGGATAACAAGTCTGATAGATGTATAAATTTTATTGAACCTGAGATTATATCATTGATTTATACAGTAGACTTGGCCATATAGTTTAAAGGGAAATGTGAATTAAGTGAATATCCATTATTAGTTAGAAAAGGTGTGAGTCACAATATGAAGTCTTCCTATTACCACCCAGTTTTTCTACTACACCAATCTGTTTTATGTAAGAAACTCAGAACATGCCACTAACCGACAAAACCTGCCTTTGTCTTGCATGCATTTTACAATTTTACATGCCATGCAAATTCAAATTGGTCCCTCCCAATTCTCGTATTCTACATATGTGCATGTTTGACAACAAGTCAATAATTAAAGAAAAAAAAAAAACTATTTGAAATAAAGAATTTCCTGCGCGCCTGACCCCACCTTAGCCTCTAACCCTGCAAAAACCTTTGATAAGAAGCCCGGATATTAATTAATACATCGACCCTAAAATAACCGAACGTTTACGAGTTTTAATCAAAATAATTTAATATATCGATAATTGCTGTAAAATATTTATTGTTTTATTTTTTTAACAAATCTATCCTATGTCCAAAATCCAGCGACTGGATTCGTTGTAATTCTATGTGGATATTTAAAAAATAAAAAAAGAGCGATGACACATTAAAAATTAATTGTTTGTCTCTAATGATGTCATTTTCATTCTTTGATTAAAAATTTATTTAGTAATTCATGATAAATATAATATAAGCAGTTAAGCATAGTCAAAAAGATGAAAACAACATCCCCAAACCAAGTATCAAATGAGGAGAATTAAAGATTTGCGTAGTAGTAGTAATAATAATAATAATAATAATAATAATAATAATAATAATAATAATAATAATAATAATAATAATAATAATAATAATAATAATAATAAAGCAAATGTATATATTAACTGGTTGAGTTATTTCGGTTAAAATATCTAAACGTTAGATATTTTGATAGGATGCTTACCCTAAATAATTCTAACTAAATGGAAATTGGAGCTTTCCCTTTTGAATATAGAGTCCTTTGGCAGAAGATCGAGCTGCACTTCTTTATCAGTTTCTATTGTTATGATCTTATAATTATTGACTTTACAATATTACAAATAACAATTAGGCGCCTTCCCCTTTTCGTGCATTGAGAAAAGGCACTTACTTTTTATAATCTTACTTTTTAATGTATTGATTTGTTTATTTTTATCTGCAAACACAACGTAGACCTTTTTGCATTCTGATTTCTGAATTCTGAGTTCTGACCCTCCATGTTCATTTACAACCTTGCCCTTGCAATAAATTAGAGCGAAGGAGTTTCATAACAAATTTCTCAGACATCTAAAGATTCTTGGTGATTTTCCATACCACGTTTGTACTTGGATAGGGAAAGTTTCTGCTTGAAGGTATAAAAGAAGAGTGTTCTATTTTCTTGCTGCAGACTGCCAAGGCTCAAATCTTTCTCTTCTGCTAGAATTCAGACACTATTTTGGGCTCATGAAAAAGATCAAATCTTTGAGGTTTAGGGTCTTGTTTCTCTGCATACTCAGTTTGAATGGGCCGTGCAACGGAGAAGGGGAGAGTGTGGCAGCTCCAATGAAGAGGGCAGAGCTAAAAGCTCTGTATTCTGCAGTTCAAACTTTTGTGGGCAAATGGTGGAATGGTTCAGATCTTTATCCAGATCCTTGTGGTTGGACTCCCATTGAGGTGACTCAGTGTGCGTGTGTTTGTATAGAGAGAGAGAGAGAGAGATCATGGGACTTGAAAGAAAGAGCTATACATGAATTTGACTAGTGTTTCTCTATTCTTTTGCTTTCAAGATTCTTGCAGTGAAAAGGGAAATCCAGCTTCTAGTATATTTCGAGCAGCTTTAGAAAAGAAAAAGTAGAATCAGAAAATAGAGAAATAGCAGTAAAAAACAAGAAACTCTAGGCAGCATTATCCCTCTCTCTCTCATTCTTTTAATAGCTTACACAAAAGCTGTTCTGCAATCTTCTGCTCATGTTCCTCTTCATTTTAACAATTGCATAAACTCTTAGATTTTCTTTAATTTCTGTTATGATCTTTCTTCTATTACTGCATGCCGAGAATCGCGAATCAAGAAAAGGAAAACAGAAAATATTAGAAATTAAGAACATTTACATGGGTAAGTTGCTGCCTAATGCATGATTTTCTTTTTTAGGATATTTTTTTTCCCAGTTAACTACTTTTAATTTTCACTTTTTATATGTTCCCTGATTAAGCGAAAAGTTGTGAAATAAAAAAGCGAAATTTAAGGTTAATTTGTTGTTTCGGATTTACCAGTGTGAGTAAAAAGTTTAACAATTTTTCTTCTGTTGACTGTTGTTGATGACTGCAGGGTGTTTCATGCGATCTGTTTGATGGATTTTGGTATGTAACGGAGTTAAGCATTGGATCTGTTCATGACAACTCCCTAAATTGTGCACAAGATGCCAATTTTAGTCCAAATTTGTTTGCATTAAGGCACCTGAAATCTCTCTCATTCTTCAATTGCTTTGCTGCATCACGCCATTATCCCATCTCAATCCCTACTCAAGATTGGGGACTTCTTGCAGCAAGTCTGGAGTCAGTAGAGTTCCGATCAAATCCTGGGCTAACGGGGCGAATCCCGGCTTCCTTTGGTGAGCTAAAAAATCTCAGGTCATTGGTGCTGGTCGATAATGGATTAACAGGTGAATTAGAGGCATGTTTAGGCAACTTGATCCAACTGGAGAGGCTAAATCTTGCAGGGAATTCATTGGTAGGCCGAATCCCGGGTAGTTTCGGAGGGCTAAAACATCTTCTGATTCTTGACTTGAGCAGAAACTCATTGTCTGGCCCTCTGCCATTGAGTTTTGGAGGGTTGGTTTCACTCTTGAAGCTTGATTTAAGCAGCAACAAACTGCAAGGATTAATCCCAGAAAATCTTGGGAGCTTGAAGGAGTTAACTCTATTAGACCTGAGCAACAACAGATTCAGAGGTGGAGTGACCAAATCACTGCAGAATCTTCAGCTGTTGCAAGAATTAGTCCTCTCAAACAACCCCATTGGTGGTGGCCTAATGAAGCTCGAGTGGGAAAACATGAAGAGCCTAGCAGCATTGGAGTTGTCCAATGCTAGCCTGACAGGTGGCATTCCGGAGTCGATCGGCCGCCTGAAAGGGTTGAGGTTCCTGGGGCTCAATGACAACAAGCTGACAGGGTACATTCCCTCAAATCTTGCAACTTTACCAAACGTTGGTGCAATGTATCTTCATGGTAACAATCTGACAGGAGAGCTTACATTCTCCGGAATGTTCTATGGTAAAATGGGAAGGCGTTTTGGGGCCTGGGATAATCCCAATCTTTGCTATCATGCTATGGTTATGCCTACAAGTGTTGTGCCTAAAGGGGTAAAACAATGCCGGCAAAATGTGATGAAATTTCGACAAAATATTGATTCCATTCCTATGGTTTCTGTGGGAATGGGATCTTCACTATGTTGTGTTAGGGAGTTGGTTTTGATGTTCATAGTTTTCAATTTATTGTGTATATAATTCAAGACTTTTTTCTCTTTTTCTTTGCTAGATCAAATTTCATTTGAGAAATTATCACTATTACAAAGAAGTAGTAGCTTTTAGCAGGCACAATGTGTTTTGCAAAACATGTTATTTAATGCATGTGAAAGAAGAGACGGAGAGGCCTTAGCCAAGGCATATGCATTAAAGAAATGTTGTGGTTATTTCTGGGACTACCAGAAAACTAGTTTGAAGCATATCTCTTATAAATCTATATTGGTAGCCATGGCTTTAAATGCAGTGAAAATGAAAGAACAATGGTAATAGGACCAACACCCTGTAGTTTTCCTCTGTCAATATATGTATCTATGCAACAACACTCTGCACACACACATACAGAGTATAGAATTTAAAGTGGTCCATGTCCATATTCGTGAAAAGGTAATGATGATGATGATTGTCTGTGTGTGTGTGTGTGTGTGTGAGAGAGAGAGAGAGAGAGAGAGAGAGAGAATTGGGCTTACTCTTCCGTGAATTTGGTTGATTCAGAATTCACGATCTGGGCATCAAGGTGTATTCTTGAAATTGAAATTGAATTTGTCTTTCTTTTTTAACAAAAGTGGCAATTGAATGTTGTGGTGCAGTTGTAAATTGTAATGATCTGTTGGGCAATATGCATAAGTATTAACCACTGCGTTTTCCGAAATTCCTTAATTATTACTCTATTCGTTTCATAATGTTTATTGTTCTCCCAAGCTTAACCCTATATAAATATATGGAGAGATAAAATTTTGCTAATTTTTTAGAAAAATGTAAGAGAATAAGATTTTATTTGATATAAAAGAAAGGGATATATTAGTTTAAAAAAATTTATTGTTAATTCTAGATTAAAATCCTAAAACAACAAACATTATGAAACAGAAGGAGTACTATTTACTAGTATAAATAAAACTCCTTTTGTGCTAGTATAAATGAACTAAATACTGTACAAGATTACTATAAATACGTCTCAGTGGGATGATCTAGTGGTGGGGTAAGGTTGTTTGGAGACCAAAAGTCACGTGTTCAAATTTCTTCAATACCATCCGGTCGGGTGGGTAAAAAAAATAAAAAATAAATAAATAATTGCTATAAATACATGTGCTAGACATATATATTTATCACTTTAAAATAAAAAAAAATGAAAATAAGTTAAAAAATAAAGGTAAAACATTGTTTTGGCCACATACTTATAAATTTTTTTGAATTGAGTTCCTCTATTTTATTTGATTAAAACTTAAAATAAAGTCTATGTACTTTTAATTTAATTAAAATCAAGTCATTCTACTATCAATTTAGTTAAAATCAAGCCATTCAAATTGATAATACAAAGAGTCATAGACCACAATTCAAGAACAAAAATAAAAATTGATTATTTAAATATATAACTAAAAATTGATAAAATTATTAAATAAAAATACAAAATAAAAAAATAGATTTAATTAAAAATTTTAAAACCACTAGAATTTTTTAATTTAATATTTTTTGAAAAAATCGAACAATAGTTTTAAGAAAATCATTTTTGTTTAATTTAATTTTTTATTTTATTTAACTATTGTTTGACCTTTTCTAATTTACTTATTTGAAAATAAAATAAAATTACAGCCATAGTATTTTTCAATTTTTTATTTATTTATTTTTTAAATTTAAAAAAATTGAACAATAATTTTTTAAGAAAAAACTGATCTTTTTATAATTTTTAGTTATTTATTTCAAAAAGGAATTTTTATTTTTATTTTTGAATTGGGTCACTATACTATCAATTTAGTTAAAATTAAAATCTCTTTAAATTTTATTTTAACTAAATTAATTGTACAAGAACCTTATTTTGATCAATTAAAATAGAGGAATTGAATCCATAAAAAATTATAAATAGGAAACCCAAAACACAAAATTTTGCCAAAAAGCACAATTTTAATGTGGCTATATATATATAGCTAGTGGTGTTTTGTGCGGTGCACTTCATGCACAACTTGAGAGCCTTAAATGACAAAGGATTGGAAAATCTTATAGTTATTCGTTAAGTACTCAAATGATCCACACACACACATACACACAGAGCCCACACTGCAGAGTACAGTGGCGAGCGAGATCGTCTTCCAAGAGACCGGCGAGGACCATTCTTGACCTTCAATCTGCATGACCAAACTTCAAAAAGGGGGTTTTGTGTGATTTGTACAGCAAGACAACTTCAATAATTAAATAAACAACTAGCGAAAATAATTGCGCAGAGGGAATGAATTTTAAATCAATAAAGAGAGGTATTCCGGATCCAACAAACTCCACTCCACTTATAAAGACCGATCACAAATACAATAATTAATTAATTAGTCCATGCAAATCAGTTATAGCCATCGAAGACGCTTCTGACATGACCTAATCTCTCCATACAATTTCGACAATTAAGAAGACGCTTCGTTAATTATTCCCTAATCGGTTGACAACTGTAAGAGACGCTCTTTGAGTTTAATGAACCGATAGCAATGAGCACAAGAGAGACCCGATTCTTAATTTGCAGACTCTGAAGCAGGACTGTGAAATTAAGTCTGTTATTCCCCTAGATTTGAACAACCGTTTTACCACTTATTAAACCCAATCCACAATTACGTATGGTTGATTTAATTGGCTAGTAACTATTCTCAACCTATTGAATATTTGCAACTACCCAACAAACTTAGAATAATTAACTACTCGAAAATCCAAGAACAACAGATACATGCAATAATTAATTATGAACGAACAAATTAGATCTCACAGTTTGTACAAGTGGAGCTTCGCTGTTATCACCGGAATATGATTAATTTAGCTAACTTGCATGCTTGGATCGAGCAACAAAAATTTGTAGAACTGTGCGATGATTGTAATGAAGAAAAGAAGAAATTGAAACTGAATTAAAAATCGTTCAACCTTGCTACTCGTCTCTAGCGTCTGGTATATATCCAAAATAAGCTAGAATCCTAATATATATCTACAACCCATAAAAAGATAGAGTCCATCTAGGAAATAGAATCCTAATCTAGATAAACATGGTAATTTCCATGCAAAGAAAAATTAGAGGCGGTGGAGGAGATGCTTCCCGCGTCCAGGTCTAAGCTTGGGCCGAGAATTATCTTTGACAAGCCCAAGATGCGTACCCAAGTCCAGCTTCTAGAACTTCCGCTCCAGTTTTCCAGCTGCAAGTCCTTACGGCCTGATCTACTCAGACTCGAATTTTGCTCTTTCTTCACATAGACTCTTTTTTTTTTGCACCAAAAGCATGCTCATTTTCTCCAACTTGTATCTTCATCCCTACACAGCTCAACAAGCATATCACTCATCCAAAATACACAAGTATAGGGCAAATAATAAGGAGAAAATGCACCAAAAGATAGTAATAAAAGCAAGTACAATACGTCCTATCAAATCCCCCCACACTTAAACTTTGCTCGTCCTCGAGTAACCTTAAAATAAAGAATAGACTCAACAAGGATGAATGACCAAGCATCAACTTCCCAAATCAGTGAAAAATCAGAGTACGAGCTGCGATATATCAATCCACAAACCACCAACCAATTTTGTTCAAGAAACATGCCAACATGTTGTCAATCAAGTTAAAATCATACTCATCAATCCAGCCTCACCGAGATTCACTCATTAACTCTCAAAAACAGGTCAAGAGGCATTTTTTTTCACTCAAGTCATGATTAGCTCTTTTCAACATAAAATTGCTCATGTCACCCAAAAAAAATGCCACACTTCAATTTCATTCACAAATCATAAGGTCTTTCCTCTTTGGTTGTAATGGGGCTAAGGTTCATGAGGTAGGATACTTTTGGCTAAAGTAGCTGATTACAAGAAAACGATGCAAGTACAAGAATGTATATTCCTTTTAAGCACGGCTCAGCAAAATCCTCAAATCAACAAAGGGCTTATTTCAAAAAATTGAGCACACAAATTCTTTTACTCTCTCCATACCCTACTCCTCAATTTTTTCTTTGATTTGTTATTTTTCTTCTCTTTTCTCTTTCTTTTTTTTATTAGAAGCTTTGCTTCTTATTCAATTAATTTTTTTTAGAGGAGCAGGATATGAGCAGTCATACATTTTTTTCTTCTCAAGACCTCAAATTCCTCACTTGTGCAGCTTGAACACCCTTCATTAAAGTACTTGCATGTTCTCAGGGACAAAAAGCAGGCTAAAACAAAGGCTATGGCTCATGTATAGTGGCTGTAGACAACAAAAGTTGGTTTTTTAGGCTCAAACTGCTCACTACTTGGCAATGTAAGGTTAGGATGTCTTTTTCTTTAGGCCGATAGCTCGGGTATCCCTAATGTCTTAATCATATTTGTGAATGACATCAAAGGTGGTAACAAATGGGGGCAGCAAAGCAATTCAAGTATCCAAGAAACATAATCAGACAACACTCATCATACAAAAGGTGAGCTCTTAATTCATACAGGCTCGAAGGCTCAAACACTCACAATTTGTAGGCTTAGAACATTGTGATCGAAAGCATGATTCATCATTCAAGATCTCATCCAAAAATTGGCACATTTCTATCATAAACATCAACCTCTCATCCAATCAAACCAATCACAGCCCAAACTCCTCAAACTCATCAATTTGGACAATCAACACTTAGTCAAATTTCCAACAAAATCCAAAATAAAGGACTCAAATTTTTTTTTTCAAAAATAAAGAAATTAACAATATAATCATCCCC
This sequence comes from Perilla frutescens, assembly GCA_026008535.1. Lineage (NCBI taxonomy): Eukaryota > Viridiplantae > Streptophyta > Magnoliopsida > Lamiales > Lamiaceae > Perilla > Perilla frutescens. Next base: position 24,470,086 of record BRKX01000015.1, read on the forward strand.
CACACTTGAAGACCACAGTGTCCTCACTGTCGGAAGGGGTACGCACATAGACTCAAAACACATAAACTAGAAAAGACAAAACCAAAGAGCAAACAAACAACCCAAGGGCAAACATCGATTTAAAGGGGAGAGAGAAAAGAGAACTAACTCCGATCCGCCAAATGGCGGATCACTTGCTCCATCACATCAAGACGGCCATCAATCTCGTCCAGCCGGCGGCCGAGGCTGTCCTCAATCCGAGCAGTAGCAGTGGTGATCAACGCCTCAATCTCTGGGAGGAGAGAGACAGCAGTAGGACCTGCAGAAACAGAGCGACACGGGCCTTCATTGCCCGATCGAGTGAGCTGGTAATGCCCTTGGGCATTTAAAAATAGTAATTTCATAGCAGCATAATCTTCTAGACGGAAGAAAGTGGCAGGCAAAGGGTCGGGGTCAGACAGAGGGATGCGAAGCCTTTCGGCAAGGAAAGTCACAAAGCAGCCTAAGGGGGCTCTACAAAGTGTGTGATTGGCACTAAAGTGCCACTGTCTAGCAAGCCAAAACCCAAAATTCACTTTAGACCCAGAATGCAAACAGTCAAGAAAAAACAATTATTGCACAGTAACAACACTCATCATGTCTAATCGGCCAAACAAATTCGCAGCTAAAAACCTATGGCAAAGTCTAAGGGCATCATACTTTAAATGAGCTCCCTTAGAGGAGCGAGAGCTATAGGACTCATCAATAGATAGCACAGCCCAGGTTTCATTGGCGGTTTAGGAAAAAGTATTCAGCACTTCACAGAAGGAGGACTTATAAGCTTCTACAAGAACAGATTCATCCGACTCAAAACCAAGCACAATATTCAAATTTGTAACAGACATGTGAAACTGCCTACCACCCAGAGAGAACAACACAACATGCCTATTATCGAGCCCCCTTGATGCATCAAAATCAAAAGACGACAAAAATTCTAACATCAAAGCACGATGCACATGGACAGACACATCAAGCAGCTTGGACCATCCAATACCATCAAACAAGTCCCTAATTATATCATTGACACCAAGCATAAATATGTTTTCCCAATCGAAAAGGCGCGCACCGATGAGAACACGGTGAGTGTTCGCGGCGGTGCGGCACTGTACCTCATCCGGTGGCAAAAAGGAGGGGCGGCTAGCTGAGCTTGTAGAGGCTTTTGGAGCCTTGGCTTTGGACCCCTGCTTCGAGGGTTTGGCCGGAAGTGACTGTGGAGACGGAGTCATGGCCGGTTCAGTGAGAGTTGGTAGTTGAGTGTGCTCGATCGGAGCAGAGGGTGCGATCAATGGCGATGATGATGGTGGAGATGGCGGTGGTGTGTGCACATGCGGCGGCGATGCAGAAAGAGATAGAATAGCAGTGAAGACCATTGGACGACTCTTTTTGGCGGTAGTGGAAGATCTTGTCTCTGCTTGGCGCTTCAATCGGCGAATGTAAGGCAGTGGAGCATTAAGCTCGGGAATAGTAGCGACCGGTGATGGTGGAGACATAGTGACCGGTGGTGTAGAGGGAACCCTCGACGGGTCCTCAGTAGGTACCGGCGCTGGAGACGCCGTGGCGGAAGCAAAAGCGGTGGTGGCTTCAGGGCGGTGCTTTGAGCAACGTAGGAACAACGACGGGGCATTGAGCTCTGGAACGACAACCGGAGATGGTGGAGGCGTGGCGGTGGAGGGTGATTACGGCAGCGAGGAGACTGGAGGCGGCGGCGTCGCACGCGGAGGGTCCGCGGAGGGCGTCGGAGAAGATGATGCGGTGGCTGGTAGAACGGCCGAGGCGGAGGCAGCCCCTCCCTTGGACTTCGAGCTTCGCTTCTTCTCCATGGTGATCGTCGGCGAGAGGAAAATGGACAGTGGTCGGTGGTGGCGGGAAGTTGAAGAGGCGGTGAGAAAATCTGAAAAACAAGAGTGAAAATTCAAAAGGTGGTGAAATTAACTAAAGTAGGGGTGAAATTAAATTGGGGCTAGGGTTTTGGTTGAAAAATCCCCAAATTAACTATGAGGATATTTCAATTAAGTCCCTGCAGAAATGAAATCATATAATCTCCCCCCCACACTTGGAATTTTCGGTCAACTTCCCAACTGTCCCTTTTTTTATTTTTTTTTTGTGTTTGTGTTGTTTTTTTTTTTGCTGAAAGAAAGAAATAAAAGAAATAAAAGAAACAGAGAAAAGTAAGAGATCGGGATGCCTCCCGAGAAGCGCCCTTAGTTAACATCGGAGGCTCGATGGAGTGGTGCAGCTAGTTGTGGATCAGTGGGGTCGCAAGATCAACCCCCTCAAAACTTGTAAAGTTTGTCTCGGCACAATATGGCTTGAGCAATTGGCCGTTTACTTTCAACAATTTCTGAGTATCCAGACTGCGAATCTCCACAGCACCATGTGGACTGACACTCACGACCTCAAAGGGTCCCATCCAGCGAGATTTGAGTTTGTCGGGCATGAGGCGTAGGCGAGCATTGAATAACAACACTTTCTGACCAAACGGATTTCCTCAAGCTCTTGCAATTGATAGCGTCGCTCATGGCCTACTAGTCGAAGGTCCAAATTGCATTGTTTCACAGCCCAAAAAGCTCGATGCTCCAGCTCCACTGGAAGGTGACATTGTTTCCCAAAAATCAGTCGATAAGGGGACATCCCGATAGGTGTTTTGAATGTCGTGCGGTAAGCCCATGCTGCATCATCTATCCACAGACTCCAGTCCTTACGGTGTGGGCATACGGTCTTCTCCAGAATGTGTTTAATCTCACGGTTTGACACTTCAGCCTGACCAATGGATTGAGGGTGGTATGCCGTGGCAACTCGATGAGTAACTCCATATTTCTTGAAATGAGCTTCTAAAGTTCGGTTGCAAAAGTGCGTGCCTTGGTCGCTGATGATAGCACGAGGGACACCAAAGCGTTGGAAAATTTGAGACTTGAGAAATTTGGCAATGACCTTAGAATCATTAGTTTGGGTAGCCTTGACTTCGACCCACTTGGAAACATAATCGACTGCTAAAAGGATGTAGGAGTTGCCGAAGAAGCTTGAAAACGGGCCCATGAAATCCATGCCCCAAATATCGAAGATCTCGCAGATCAAGATAGGAACTTGAGGCATCTCGTTCCTTGAAGAAATGTTACCAAGGCGTTGGCAACGATCACAATTTTTGCAGAAGGAATATGAGTCTTTGAAAATTGTTTCCCAATAGAATCCACAGTCTAAGACCTTACGGGCTATTCTTCTTGGCCCAAAATGACCGCCACATGCGTGGGCATGACAGAAGCTTAGGATAGATGGAATCTCCTCCTCAGGAACACATCATCGAATAACTTGATTGGCACAAGTTTTCCACAAATATGGCTCATCCCAGATGAAATACTTGGCTTGACTCCTCAATTTGTTCTTCCTGGCAGATTCAGTTCCTTTGGGAAAAATTCCAGTGGTGAGAAAATTCACCAAATCAGCATACCAGGGTGCCCTTTCCGCAACTACAAGTAGAAGCTCATCTGGAAAATCATCCGGTATGGGCTTACCGTCGGATTCTGTCAACAACCTACTTAAGTGGTCAGCGACATTGTTCTCGGCTCCCTTCTTGTCTTTAATCTCCAATTCAAATTCTTGCAGAAGGAGAACCCAACGAATTAAACATGGTTTCGACTCCTTTTTGGATAGTAGATACTTGAGGGCAGCATGATCGGTGTACACCACAACCTTTGATCCAACAAGATAGGATCAAAATTTCTCACAAGTAAAAACCACGGCTAGGAGCTCCTTTTCTGTGGTTGTGTAGTTGCATTGAGCCGGTTGAGCGTCTTAGAAGCATAGTAAATGACGTGAATTTGTTTCTTAATCTTTTGCCCTAGAACAGCTCCAAAGGCAAAGTCATTTGCGTCACACATGAGCTCAAAAGGGAGTCCCCACTGTGGTGGTTGAATTATCGGCGCAGAGGTTAGCTTCTCCTTCAACAAATCAAAAGCTTCCTTACACTTATCATCGAAGATGAAATGAGCGTCTTTCTGCAGTAGCTTAGTCATCGGTTGGGCTATCTTCGAGAAGTCTTGTATGAAGCGACGGTAGAAGCCTGCATGGCCTAAGAAGGCTCAAATTGCTTTCTCATTAGACGGGTACGGCAGCTTCATGATCAAATCAACTTTTGCTCTATCAACTTCAATCCCCTTCTCGGAGATTACGTGCCCGAGCATAATTTCTTGCTTTACCATGAAGTGGCACTTCTCAAAATTTAGGACCAAGTCCGTCTCTATACATCTTTGGAGGACTTTGTCAAGGTGCTCCAAACACTACTCAAACGAATCGCCATGTACTGTAAAATCATCCATGAAGATTTCGATACAACTCTCTATCAAGTCAGAAAAGATACTCACCATACACCGTTGGAAAGTGTCCGAGGCATTGCACAATCCAAATGACATCTTTCAGCAAGCAAATGTCCCAAATGGACAAGTAAATGTTGTCTTTTCCTGATCTTCTTGGGCCGCATAAATATGAAAATAGCCTGAGTAGCCGTCGAGGAAGCAAAAATAGGATTTCCCAGCCAATCTTTCGAGCATCTCATCAATAAAGGGCAGTGGGAAGTGGTCTTTGCGTGTAGAATCATTAAGCTTCCGGAAATTGATGCACATCCTCCAACCTGTTTGCAATCTCATTGGGATCAACTCATTATTGTCGTTCTTCACAAGTTGGAAACCTGACTTCTTTGGAACCACGTGCACTGGGCTAACCCAGACACTGTCAGAAATTGGGTAGATGATTCCCAATTGGAGCAGCTTCAGAATCTCCTTCAATACTACTTCTTTCATCACCGGGTTCAGCTTCCTCTGAGGATCTCGTGATGGTTTATGATTATCTTCAAGGAATATTCGGTGCATGCAGATGTCGAGGCTGATCCCCTTTATGTCGGCGAGGGTCCAACCGATGGCGCCTTTATGTGTTTTCAAAATGGCAACCACTTGTGTTTCTTGTTCTGCGGTAAGGTCTTTACTGACGATGACGGGCAATGTATTTTCTTCCTCCATGTAAGCATATTTCAAATGCTCGGGAAGGACCTTCAGTTCTAGAGCAGGAGCTTTCACATGAGATGGTAATATGGGCTCCATGTTGGTCGGCAAGGGCAAACGGCCTGCCAAATTCCTGGCAAGAAACTCTTCGGCTGCATACAGCTGCTGTATTATCTCTCGGATTTCTTTCTCCTCTTCCGAATCTGAAATGTGTTCGGTCATTCCTCCAAAGAGTACCTGTTCTAATTTGTCGTCCCTGAAATTATACTCAACAAAATCATCAATAATAGAATCAATAGTATCAATTATATAAAGAGCCTCAGGATCCTCCACATGCTTCATTGCTTTGAATATATTAAATGTGACAACATCCCCATCAAATTTGAAACTTAGCATTCCTTTACAACATCAATCTTTGTTCGTGCAGTTTTCATAAATGGACGGCCTAACAGAATCAAGGATCTATATGCAGACAATGCATCATCCATGTCAACGATGTAGAAATCAATAGGAAAAATTAACTCATTCACCTTAACCAAGACATTCTCTACCACACCTCTAGGGTATGCATTGAACCTATGAGCTAATTGAATGATGACTCGAGTATCTTTCATCGGACCCAACTGTAATTCCTTGTAAATAGAGAAAGGCATGACATTGATGGACGCTCATAAAGTCTAACATGACTTTCTCTACCTTTTTGCTCCCAATAATGCAAGGGATAGTGAACATACCTGGGTCTCGACACTTTTGAGGTAACTTCCGTTGAATAATGGCTGAGACATTTTCTCCTACCTTGATTTTTGCATCCCTTCCATATCTTATCTTCTTGGCACATAGTTCCTTCAAGAACTTCGCGTATCTCGGGACTTTCTTGATAGCATCAATCAATGGTAGGTTAATCTCGACTTTTTTGAAGAGCTCGAATATCTCCTTCTCATCTTCCTCTTTCTTGTGCCTTGCTAACCTAGAGGGAAAAGGAGCTGCATTAATAGGGTTAGGATTTTTAGATAAAATCCGTACCTCACTAGGAGCAAGCTGTGCAGCAGGTTGTGTGCCCTCCGTGTTGGGTCTGTCTTCAGCTTTGGCAGTTTGCCCACACGGCGTGTGGTCGTGCTTCTTTCTCTCAACCGCTACTAATTCTTTTCCACTCCGAAGAGTCACAACACTGACGTTTCCTCTCGGGTTCTGCTCAGCTTGAGATGGTAGTTTCCCGGTATGCCCTTGTAGCTTATTCAGTTGGGTGGCAAGCTGGGTGATCTGTGTGCCCATACTGCCCGAGGCGGCCTACGTCTCCTGCTGAAAGGCCTTTTGGCTCTGCGCTAGGCTACTCACTAGGTTGGTGCTTTACTCCAGACTCTTCATGATCTCACTCATAGTTGGTGTGGAGCGGTCTGCGTGGGCATATGGCTCACCCCTTGGGGGTCTCGGTGGCAAATCTCCTACTGCTGGTTGGTCTCCAGGCTGTCTCCAATGAAAATTCGGGTGATCTTTCCAACCTGGATTGTAGGTATTGGAGTACGGATCATTATTCCGCTTCCTCCTAAAATTATCTCCTCGCGGGGCATCATAATTGATTCCTCTGAAACCATCTTGCTGTGCATCGCCCGATCCATAACAAGCTTGTTCAGTTGAGTGCTCATGCAAATTGGGACACTCGTCAGTGAAGTGTCCGTTCTCGGAACAGACTCCGCAGCAGTTTGGCCTTGTCTGTGCCACAGCAAGGCCTCGGACTAGGGAAGTAAGAGCATCTATCTTTTCATTCACTCCTGACCCTTCATCTTGGCCGATTGCCCTTACTGGCCGGTGTCTACCTTCGTCTTCCTCTTCATACTGCTATCCTCCAGAAGCCATGTAAATGATGAGCTGTTTGGCTTCGGCGAGGGTCTTGTTAGTGAGAGATCCTCCACTGGCAGCATCAACAATTTTCCTATCAAAAGAAGACATGCCTCGATAAAAGTAATTAGTCAGAAGTTGATAATCAGTGAACCCATGGTCCGGGCATTTGCGACAAAGTTGTTGAAATCGTTCCCAGTATTCAGCTAAGCTTTCATTCGGCTTTTGCTTGATGCTACTGATTGCCATCCTTAGATTTGCAGCTCGAGTCTCAGGGAAGAATTTTCGCAAGAATTGTCCTTCTAACTCTGCCCATGTGGTAATGGACTCCGGTGGCAAATCAAACAACCAATCTCTTGCTTTTCCTTGCAAGGTATGAGAAAAAGTGAGTAACCTTAGGTTATTAACAGTAAAACCTATAGGTCTTAAAGTCGAGCACACGAGATCAAATTCAGACAAATGCTTGTGTGCACTCTCTCCTGGCAGATCACCAAACTTCGGTAACACTTGGATGAATGCAGGTCGGATCTCTACATTGTTGGCAATCGGGGGCAGCACGATGCAGATGGGTCTGTTGCTCCGAAGGCGGTCGAGTTCCCTAATGAGAGGCTCAGGATCAGCAACGTTGGCATTGATGAGGGCTCTATCTGCAGCAAGGTCTTGCTGGTTCGGTGGATTGTCATTATTGGCCATGTCGAAAAGTTGATCAATACCAAAAATGCTTTATTCAGATTCGAGAGCCTCCTTAGACTCCTTAGCAGCTCTCCTAAATCGGTGTAACGTTCTTTCTGGCTCCGGATCGAACACGATAATCTTCTTTTGTAAAGGGACGGGTCATGTACCAGAAAAAAATCGAAAATAAAGCAAAGTAAATAACAAACTGAAAATTTCGAGTAATCACTACTTTTAGAACCGGTCCCCGGCAACGGTGCCAAATTTTAGTGCGTCGTTTTTCACCAAAAATAACTGTCCCAACTTCCGTTGGTAAGCCCACACTGCAGAGTACAGTGGCGAGCGAGATCGTCTCCCAAGGAACCGGCGAGGACCACTCTTGACCTTCAATCTGCGTGACCAAACTTTAAAAATGGGGTTTTGTGTGATTTGTATAGCAAGACAACTTCAATAATTAAATAAACAACTAGCGAAAATAATTGCGCAGAGGGAACGAATTTTAAATCAATAAAGAGAGGTATTCCGAATCCAAAAAACTCCACTCCACTTATAAAGACCGATCACAGATACAATAATTAATTAATTAGTCCATGCAAATCAGTTATAGCCATCAAAGACGCTTCTGACATGACCTAATCTCTCCATACAATTTTGACAATTAAGAAGACGCTTTGTTAATTATTCCCTAATTGGTTGACAACTGTAAGAGACGCTCTATGAGTTTAATGAACCGATAGCAATGAGCACAAGAGAGACCCGATTCTTAATTTGCAGACTCTGACGCGGGACTATGAAATTAAGTCTGTTATTCCTCTAGTTTTGAACAACCGTTTTACCACTTATTAAACCCAATCCACAATTACGTATGGTTGATTTAATTGGCTAGTAACAATTCTCAACCTATTGAATATTTAAAACTACCCAATAGACTTAGAATAATTAACTACTCGAAAATCCAAGAACAATAGATACATGCAATAATTAATTATGAATGAACAAATTAGATCTCACAGTTTGTATAAGTGGAGCTTCGCCGTTGTCATCGGAATATGATTAATTTAGTTAACTTGCATGCTTGGATCGAGCAACAAAAATTTGTAGAACTGTGCGATGATTGTAGCAAAGAAAAGAAGAAATTGAAACTGAATTAAAAATCGTTCAACCTTGCTACTCGTCTCTAGTGTCTGGTATATATCCAAAATAAGCTAGAATCCTAATATATATCTACAACCCATAAAAAGATAGAGTCCATCTAGGAAATAGAATCCTAATCTAGATAAATATGGTAAATTCCATGCAAAGGAACATTAGAGGCAGTGGAGGAGATGCTTCCCGCGTCCAGGTCTAAGCTTGGGCCGAGAATTATCTTTGACAAGCCCAAGACGCGTACCCAAGTCCAGCTTCTAGAACTTCTACTCCAGTTTTCCAGCTGCAAGTCCTTACGGCCGGATCTACTTAGACTCGAATTTTGCTCTTTCTTCACTTAGACTCTTTTTTTTTGCACCAAAAGCATGCCCATTTTCTCCAACTTGTATCTTCATCCCTACACAGCTCAACAAGTATATCACTCATCCAAAATACACAAGTATAGGGCAAATAATAAGGAGAAAAGACACCAAAAGATAATAATAAAAGCAAGTACAATACGTCCTATCAATATATATATATATATATATATATATGGGTGAGGTTATATAAAAACAACCCCTTGTGTGAGAAATGAGAACATATCTCACACCACACATCCATAAAAAATCAAAGGTCCAGATTTGATGAAAAAGGCGGTGGCAATTCTGTAATATCTGAAAAGTTTATAGCGCGGGGGTATTAACGTAATTTGGTAATTCTTATAAAAATCGTAGAGGATTTGATAACAGATTGTTATGCTAACGAAGTATTATCATAAAGCTAACGAAGCATTATAGTTATGATAATTAAACTTTTCAAATATTGTTAGCAAAAAAAATATTCTAAAAATTAATTATAAACCTAATTTGATTTAATAAACCCTAATTAAATGGAAAAATCATAATTGAATGAAATAAACTTAATTAGATGAAAACATTGATTGGATGTGGTAAACCCTAAATAAGTTGGAACAAATCATAATAATAATATATTTGTACTACGTTAGCATTATGATTTTCTTTCGTCAGCATTGCGAATACGCTATGTTAACATATGACAATACTCTGTCAATATACATTATAAACTATAATTGGATGGGATAAACTATAATAATCAATTAAGAACTATAAACAAAAAATTAAAATTTAAAAAAATAATGATAATTAGATGGAATAAACCATAATCGAGATTAAATAAACTATAATTGTGATTTAATAAACCCTAATAAATTTATACTATGCCAGCATTATGATAATTCTTTATTAGCACATCGAATACATTATGTTAGCATATGAAAAATGTTTCGTTAGCATCCATTATCATATATTATCATAATGCTGACGAAGAATTATTATATGCTAACGAAAGCATTTACAACCTGGGCACGCGTAAAAAAATTACTTTTTTATTTTTTGTTCATATTTTTTCATCTAAACATAGCCTTTCGACATCTTAAATGAAAGAGCATGAAGAGAGCTTTAATTTGATATATTTTTTGTGTGCATTGGATTAAAAATGAGCAAGTTATGGTCGGTTAAAGTTTTTAAGATTTTTTTTTAATTACTGACATCATCATTTTTAATGGGTTTGGGAGAAAATAGTCCTCCTTCCTTTATATTTTGCCCTATTATTTATGAAATTAACACCTTAAATCTCAACCATTGGATCATTAAATTGGATGATGTAAGATGAGTTCTCATTTCTCACACCAACAAAGTATTCTCATATGATCTATATCCTATATATATATATATATATATATATATATATATATATAGGGTTGGGGTTATATAAAAATAACCCCTTGTGTGAGAAATGAGAACACATCTCACACCACACATCCATCAAAAATCAAAGGTCCAGATTTGATGAAAAAGGCGGTGGCAATTTTGTAATATCTGAAAAGTTTTTCGCGCAGGGGTATTACTGTAATTTGGTCATTCTTATAAAAATCGCAGAGGATTTGATAACAGATCGTTATGCTAACGAAGTATTATCATAATGCTAACGAAGCATTATAGTTATGCTAATTAAAGTTTTCAAATATTGTTGGCGAAAAAAATATTCTAAAAATTAATTATAAACTTAATTCGATTTAATAAACCCTAATTAAATGGAAAAAATCATAATTGGATGAAATAAACCTAATTAGATGAAATAAACATTGATTGGATGTGGTAAACCCTAAATGAGTTGAAAGAAATCATAATAATAATAATATATTTGTACTACGTTAGCATTATAGTTTTGGTTCGTCAGCATTGCAAATACACTATGTTAGCATATGGTAATACTCTATCTGTTGGGGTTTTTTCAAATTGAACCACCGCAGGATCTAATTGGATGTTCATTAATCCTAATGTCATGTAGATCATAAATTCATGTATCTCATATGTTTTCATTAACCGAGTTTAATTAACATGCAAATCCGGTTTAAACGATTCTATAAAAGCGGAAACATAGAAATCGTAAATTGACTTACAAATCAAATGACGGGTGGAGGACAAGATTAAAGGTCTAATCTTGTTGTTGTGTATGATGATGATTGACGCCCCACACTGATATTCCACTCCTTGATCTTCTGTTGTATTCCCGGACTGAATCTAGTTTCAGGGTGGGCTGAAATCTACTAGATCGGTATGGAATCTGTGGAGATAAAGAGAACACAAGAGGAGCTGATTATTAACCTAAAATTTCGTCCCCCACCTCCCTATTTATAGGGGAGGTGGTCGAAATTTCAGTGTCCCAACCCTACTGGGTTTGGGCCTCTATCCCTTTTTCTATCTCCAGTCCATTAAAGTCATATTGGGTTACAACAGGGATCTAGAAGAATATTAAATTGGCCTGCTAATTTATTTAATTTCCAATATCCAATAAACTTAGGATATTATTAAATAAATTAAGTATTATTTTTATTCCACTAAAGAAATAATACTGACCTACCAATTTAATACATATTTCTGAATATGCTTTCTCCTTTAGTCCAGCCATTCCCCGCGTTTAAGATATAATGCCCATTAATTAATTATGTAAGCTTCTGACAGCTATAATTAATTAATATCTTATCCTTGAGTAGTACCACACAAGCTTTACTCATGCACGGAATAAATTCCACCTGCAGGGTTTCAACATGAACTTGCATTTCCTCAAGGGGACACCATCAAACTGGCGCACCAGGACACGGTGCCCCTACATATTGCACGACCCATCATAAGTGTAAATGTCACAACCCAATATATCGAGATTATTGATCCTATGAAAGAATCTCACCCTTTGATAAATCAAAGCTGCAAACACTACACTTATATGTCCGCCAACATATAGGGGTTAAGAACCCGAACTATGTGGATTCTTATTCTCTCATTTAAGGTCAGAATAGAGAATATAATCCTAAATAGATCCTCCTTAATACACTTGACCGTGTATTAGAATAATCAGTTAGTCAAGACAAACTAACTATCATATTATTCTACAGCGTACCGATAGTAGGTTCAGTGTCATCTAAACCGTGAGCCTTTTAATACATTACAAGGAATCGATGATATGATCTAACCATGTGTTTATCCACACCATATCATCTACAATGTAAGTATAGTGAACATGCATATAAATATAACAATTTAAATGCAAACAGTGACTGCAATTGTATTCATTCTATATCATCATAAAACCATTATTAATAATGTATACAAAAGACAGGTCTTCTAGTATACAAAATCAACAATCTCCCACTTATACTTGAAGCATGTCTTTCAAATATAAAACAAACTGGCTAACTCTCCAACTCTAACTAAAATCTCAACCGGCAACCCCGGGTCTGCATCTCACTCCCATTTTCTCCACGTGACCGTAGAAGGTCTTAGCCGGAAGGCTCTTCGTGAATAGATCAGCTAAATTGTCCACCGATGCAATCTTGACCACTGCCACATCTCCTCTCTTAACGATTTCTCGTATAAGATGGTACTTTCTCTCTATGTGTTTACTTGCCTTATGGGCTCTGGGTTCCTTCAAATTTGCCACTGCACCCGAGTTATCACAATATACCGTGATACTCTTAGGCAAATCAGGAACCACGCTCAAGTCCAACAAGAAGCTCTTGAGCCAGACGACCTCTTTTGCAGCCTCAGAGGCAGCTACGTATTCGGCCTCCATGGTGGAATCCGCAATGCATTTCTGCTTTATGCTCCTCTATGCAATGGCTCCGCCTCTCAAGGTAAACTCATAGCCTGAGGTAGATTTACTCTGATCTTTATTGGATTGAAAATCTGAGTCCGTGTAACCTAAAGGCACTAGACTATCAGAGCGGTATACCAGCATATAATCTCGAGTCCTTTTCAGGTACTTGAGTATATTCTTAACCGCAGTCCAGTGACCTTGTCTAGGGTTAGACTGATATCTGCTTACCATGCCGACTGCATAGCATATATCAGGTCTAGTGCATAGCATAGCATACATAAGGCTTCCCACAGCCGAAGCATATGGAATGCCCTTCATCTCATCTATCTCAGCCTGTGTGTGGGGACACATATCCCTGGATAGATGAATTCCATGCCTGAAAGGTATAAAACCTTTCTTGGAATCCTGCATGTTAAACCTAGCTAGCACTGTGTCGATATATGTCGCCTGGGATAAGCACAACATCCTTTTCTGGCGATCTCGAATTATCTTGATGCTAAGGACATGTCCGGCTTCTCCTAGATCTTTCATATCGAACTGCTTGGACAACCACACCCTTATGTTAGATAATACTTTCTTACTGTTCCCAATAAGTAAGATATCATCAACATATAGCACGAGGAAAGCCACCACGTTTCCGTCACTTTTCTTGTACATACAGCTCTCATCCGGACATTGCACGAATCCATATGACTGGATAACCTCGTCAAACCGGATCTTCCAAGACCTTGACGCCTGCTTAAGTCCATAAATGGATCTCTTAAGCTTGCACACTAAGTGCTCTTGACCTTTAGCAATGAAACCCTCTGGTTGCTTCATGTGGATGTTTTCCTCAAGACTTCCATTCAGGAAAGCTGTCTTGACATCCATCTGCCAAATCTCATAATCCAAATGAGCGGAAATAGACAAGAGAATCCGGATTGACTTAAGCATGGCTACCGGTGAAAAGGTTTCCTCATAATCGATCCCTTCTTTCTGAGTATACCCTTTCGCCACCAATCTTGCCTTGAAGGTTTCAACCTTCCCGTCAGCTCCTCTCTTGCGTTTGTAAACCCACTTACACCCAATGGGTTTTACCCCATCCTGTGGTTCTACAAGCTCCCAGACTTGATTGTGATCCATAGATCTAATCTCAGACTCCATTGCAATTTTCCAAGAGTCTGCATCTTTATCTTGGATTGCTTCATCGTAGGTCCTGGGATCCAATTCATTTAGTCATTCAGGGAAATCCGAAGATTCACCCAAACTAATGAATCTGTCAGGTTGGCGTACAACCCTCCCACTGCGACGAGGCAGTTCCTGTACTTCTGTAACACGTTGTGCAGTAAATTGTGGTTCCTCTTCTTGTACTATTGGTGTTAGATTCGAATTTTCCCCTCGAAGTTCCTCGAGTACTATCTCACTTCTTGGCTTGTGATTTATTACATAGTCTTCCTCTAAGAATCGAGCATTGGTACTCACAATGATCTTGTGATCCTTAGGACTGTAAAATAAACCACCTTTCGTTCCTTTGGGATATCCAACAAACAGTCTAACATCCGTACGTGGTGCCAGCTTATCAGCTTCCTTATCCAGCACATGTGCTGGACTACCCCAAATCCGAAAATGTCCAAGACTGGGCTTTCGTCCAGTCCAAAGTTCTGTGGGCGTAGATGGGACTGATTTTGATGGAACCACATTTAGAATATAGGCTGCCGTTTCCAGGGCATATCCCCAGAACAAAATAGGCAAATCTGAATAGCTCATCATCGATCTAACTATCTCTAACAATGTTCTGTTCCTTCTCTCCGCCACGCCGTTCTGCTGTGGCGTTCCTGGCGCAGTCAACTGGGATGTAATCCCATTCTCTGCTAAGTAGTCCCTAAATTCATTCGAGAGGTACTCACCACCACGATCAGACCATAGTGATTTGATACTTTTATCTGTACGTTTTTCCACTTCCGCTCTAAATTCTTTGAAAGTCTCAAAGGATTCTGACTTGCGGCGTAACAGGTATATGTATCCATACCTTGAGTAATCATCAATGAACGTGATGAAATACTCGTACCCTCCTCGAGCCTGAACTGACATAGGGCCACATAAGTCAGAGTGAATCAAATTTAGTACCTCTTCAGATCTATTCCCTTTATCCTTAAAGGGTCGCTTGGTCATTTTACCTTCCAAACAGGACTCACACAAAGGGAACGATTCTAGGACCAATGAAGACAAGGGCCCATCGTTTACTAGTCTTTGTATCCGTTTAAGGTTAATATGGCCGAGCCTAAGATGCCAAAGATAAGTTTGATTCATTTCCGAAGGTTCTTTTCGTTTGTTAGGGTTTATGACCGATGTATTCAGTAAATGCATTTGCGTAGTGTTTTGCATAGGATTAAGTAAATAAAGATGCCCATCCAATGTGCCAGAACAGATAAAACGTTTATCACTAAAGATAACAACCTTGTTATCAAAAGAAACAGAATATCCATCCATAAAAAGTTTAGAAACTGAAATCAAGTTTCGCCTAAAACCAGGCACATAAAGACAATCCTTTAAAACTAAAATCCTATCACTACTAAAAGATAAGGTTACGTCTCCAACTGCAACTGCCGCCACTTTCGTAGCATTGCCCATGTAGACTGAAATCTCTCTATCACTCAGCTGTCTTTTTACCAGGAACCCCTGTAAAGACATGAAAACATGATCAGTAGCTCCAGTATCTACTACCCATGACTGAGTAGAACAAGTAGCTAAACATGTTTCAACGACGAGAGATTGAGACGTACCCTTTTTCTTCTTCTTGTTAGGACAATCCGCCTTCCAGTGACCTGGCTGGCCGCACTTGAAACACTTTGTCTTTGACTTAAATTCCTCGGGAGGAATCTTAGTCTTAAACTTCTTCACCTTAGGCGCCCCCTCTGCAGCTTTCTTGGGTACGTTCTTCTTCTTCCTTTTAGTACCGGAAGAAGACGCCCTATTTTCAGCTAGGTATGCCTCCGGATTTCCTTTTTGAAGTAACTCAGCCGCCTGAAGATCCATGAGCAGTTCAGTCAGGCTGACATCCCTTTTAATCATGTTAAAGTTCAGCCTGAACTGCTCAAACCTCGAGGACAGGCTATGAAGAACAATGTCGATTTGAGAATCGCCATCCAGCTCTCCACCCAAGGTCTCGATCTCAGCCAGATACCCCATCATCGTGAGAACGTGATCCCTAACAGGTGTGGAGTCAGACATTCTCGCATCCATTAGATCTTCATCGCCAAATGGCGTGCCGAGCGGTTCTGATGACCGAAGAGCTTCCTAAGGTTGTACATGATATCATAAGCGGTTTTCATAGGTTCATGCTGATGTTGCAACACATTCGACATAGATGCCAGAATGTAACAGCGCGCCACCTCATTGGACCTAACCCACTTATCATATGCAACCTTTTGGGCTTCGTCAGAACCCTCATCTGGCTTCTGAGGACATACTTCTTCAAGTACGAACTTGTGTCCTTCTGCAGTGAGAACAAGATTAAGGTTTCGAATCCAGTCATTGTAATTTTCACCGATTAACTTGTTTTCTTTGAGAATAGTGGACAGGTTGGAGAGTGCCATGATGATATAGAATAACTGAAAAGTAAACATGCAGTACAGTCACAAACTTTAGGATACTTACATATAATCGTATACCTCAAAAATTATATGTAATCCACCGACATTTTAAAAATGTTTCTTATAAGCCACGTTAGTGTGGACGTTTATAAAATTCATCTTTAAACAGGTAAAACCACCTTTAATTTACCTCCAGTCAAATTTCCTTATGACAAGTAAATTAATAGTCGGAAATAACCACGGTCGTGTAACCTTCCAATTAATAAGCCACGTTAGTGTGGACGTTTATTAATAAATTACACCTAAGTGTGAACACCATCATCTTAGCACCAAGTCCACTATTTCGAACTCCCTGCTCCAGTTGGAGGAGTCAGTTTGTTCTAGTAGTGTTCTACAGCTATCTTGATAAAGAAGTTTAATTTCTAGAGATAACAGTGATATAACACATCCGTTATGGAGGAAGACCTATTGTCAACTCGCATGTTTATCACATCTCAATTAAACCAGATTAATGGAGACCGTTTGAGATTTCTACATATTTTGGTATGAATCTCTCTCACTTAGTTATTTAAGATTGAGGTTTCATTTTATCACATTGTAAAACATGCAAACATCACATAAAATGATAAAACACCATTGCATGCTTCAAACAACATAATAAGCAATAATAATAAAAACCAACTATCATGGCTTATATCTCATGTTGCTGAATGAGATAAAACTGGAAAGTCAGCTCTGAAAACTCGAGCATGGCCGCCGCCCTTATCACTGCGCCTCGCCGAAAACCTAGCTCCAATTAGGATTTCGGGACGTGAATCAGTGATACTTCCTTTCTTGAGCTGTGCCACTCTCCTTCTTTGAGTTGATCTTCAAACTTTATTCAATATAGAATTTCTATTCCTTAGAGGAAAAAACTAATATATCTAGAATAAAATTACAACTCAAAAACTTGGTCTAACAGTTTTATTTCTATTACATTAAAACAACATAAAATAAAACCTAGACCTAATCCATGGATTTTCTCATGGATTAAAATCACGTAGCCAAACCGGCATACGACCCATCATACATTCAACATAAATTAAAACATACATCACATAATTAATGAGCCATGATAGTCGGTAACCCTGCAAACAAGTCAGTCTACAAAACCAACAATCATAATTACATGATTAGCATAAAATAACATATGATATCCAAACATGACATATTAAATAATATTCGAATTTTTCAATTAATAATATTAATTAATTCGATATTATCCACAAGATAAAAATTGGAAATTAAAATAATTATCCACCAATTTTAAACTTGTTAAATTTCGAAAATATTACTAAAATAAATCTGAAAATTATTTCAAATTATCCACCAAATTTATTTAATATTTTCTAGCCACCCTAATTAAATAATAATTTGATGTATTGATATAAATAAAAAATCTAATCCAAATATTATCCATAAGAATCTAAATCTTCAAGGATAAGGTTTTGAGATTTGATTCCAATCCAAAATCTTCCAAAACTTATCCAAATTTAAAATCTTATCACAATTGGATTTTGATAATTATTTGTATATATCCAAAATCACCTTATCCAATTTAAATCTATAGATTTTCGAAAATACTCAAATAATAAATCTGGAAATATTATCCACTTCAAATTCTTCCAAATTTAATATTATATTTTCAAATCTATCTAGATTAAAATTAGGCAAATTAAGATATACATCAAATAACATCAAATCTTTAATCCAACAACCAAATTTTTGATCCACATTAATTAATAAATCTGGAAATTTGATTTTCATCAAAATCTTCTCCAAATTAATTTATCAAAAATCGAAAATTACACTATATTTCACATTTGGAAATTTTGACATTAATCAAAAAACTATTCCAAATTATATAGCTATAGGTTTCGAAAATTACAAGAATTAAAATCTGGAAATTTTGATCCACTTCAGAAATTACCAAATTTAAAATTCTAATTTCAAACCTATCTTGATTAGAATTAGATAACTTTTGATATACATCAAAAATCACCAAATCCAATTCTAATACACCAAATTTTCGAACCACACTCAAAACAAATCTGAAAATTTTGATCTTGATCAAAAATCCATCCAAATCTAATTCATAGTGGCCGAAAATTCAATACAAAAATTAGGGAACTTGAGACATCAAATTTTTGAACACTCACCTTATTAAATTTGAAAATTTTGATACATCAAAATTCTATTCCAAATCTAATAATATCATGGCCGAAAATTACATAGATTTCCACAAATTTGAATTTTCAATATACATCAAAATTACATCCGAATTTGAATCTATTAAACATGAAATTCATGATCAAATAAATCTGAAAAATTTAAAGACATAAAATTCATCTACAAATTTATACATGAATTTCGAAAATATCCTAGGATTAAATATAGAACAGTGCCAAAACCCGCTCTGATACCAGTTGTTAGGGTTTTTCGAATTGACCCACCGCAGGATCTAATTGGATGTTCATTAATCCTAATGTCATGTAGATCATAAATTCATGTATCTCATATGTTTTCATTAACCGAGTTTAATTAACATGCAAATCCGGTTTAAACGATTCTATAAAAGCGGAAACATAGAAATCGTAAATTGACTTACAAATCAAATGACGGGTGGAGGACAAGATTAAAGGTCTAATCTTGTTGTTGTGTATGATGATGATTGCCGCCCCACAGTGATATTCCACTCCTTGATCTTCTGTTGTATTCCCGGACTGAATCTAGTTTCAGGGTGGGCTGAAATCTACTAGATCGGTATGGAATCTGTGGAGATAAAGAGAACACAAGAGGAGCTGATTATTAACCTAAAATTTCGTCCCCCACCTCCCTATTTATAGGGGAGGTGGTCGAAATTTCAGTGTCCCAACCCTACTGGGTTTGGGCCTCTATCCCTTTTTCTATCTCCAGTCCATTAAAGTCATATTGGGTTACAACAGGGATCTAGAAGAATATTAAATTGGCCTGCTAATTTATTTAATTTCCAATATCCAATAAACTTAGGATATTATTAAATAAATTAAGTATTATTTTTATTCCACTAAAGAAATAATACTGACCTACCAATTTAATACATATTTCTGAATATGCTTTCTCCTTTAGTCCAGCCATTCCCCGCGTTTAAGATATAATGCCCATTAATTAATTATGTAAGCTTCTGACAGCTATAATTAATTAATATCTTATCCTTGAGTAGTACCACACAAGCTTTACTCATGCACGGAATAAATTCCACCTGCAGGGTTTCAACATGAACTTGCATTTCCTCAAGGGGACACCATCAAACTGGCGCACCAGGACACAGTGCCCCTACATATTGCACGACCCATCATAAGTGTAAATGTCACAACCCAAGATATCGAGATTATTGATCCTATGAAAGAATCTCACCCTTTGATAAATCAAAGCTGCAAACACTACACATATATGTCTGCCAACATATAGGGGTTAAGAATCCGAACTCTGTGTATTCTTATTCTCTCATTTAAGGTCAGAATAGAGAATAGAATCCTAAGTAGATCCTCCTCAATACACTTGACCATGTATTAGAATAATCAGTTAGTCAAGACAAACTAACTATCAGATTATTATACGGCGTACCGATAGCAGGTTCAGTGTCATCTAAACCGTGAGCCTTTTAATACATTACAAGGAATCGATGATATGATCTAACCATGTGTTTACCCACACCATATCATCTACAATGTAAGTATAGTGAACATGCATATAAATATAACAATTTAAATGCAAACAGTGACTGCAATTGTATTCATTCTATATCATTATAAAACCATTATTAATAATGTATACAAAAGACAGGTCTTCTAGTATACAAAACAACATTATCAACATACGTTATAAATTATAATTGGATAGGATAAACCATAATAATCAATTAAGAACTATAAACAAAAAATTAAATTTCAAAAGAATAATGATAATTAGATGGAATAAACCATAATTGAGATTTAATAAACCCTAATAAATTTATACTATGTTAGCATTATGATAATTCTTTGTTAGCACATCGAATATATTATGTTAGCATATGACAAATGCTTCATTAGCATACGTTCATATATTATCATAATGCTGACGAAGAATTATTATATGCTAACGAAAGCATTTACAACCTGGGCACGCGTAAAATAATTTCTTTTTTATTTTTCGTTCATATTTTTTCATCCAAACATAGCCTTTCGACATCTTAAATGAAAGAGCATGAAGAGAGCTTTAATTTGATATATTTTTTGTGTACATTGGATTAAAAACGAGGAAGTTATGGTCGATTAAAATTTTTAAGATTTTTTTTTAATTGCTGACATCATCAATTTTAATGGAGTTGGACGAAAATAGCCCTCCTTCCTTATTTTTTGCCCTATTATTTACGAAATTGCCACCTTAAATCTCAACCATTAGATCATTAAATTGGATGGTGTAAGATGTGTTCTCATTTCTCACACCAACAAGGTGTTCTCATATGAACCATATCATATATATATATAGGTATTGATTCAAATGTGAACCACCTCCTCCTATAGAACCTATAAACCAATTTTAGTCGTTCATTTCTTTAATTTCCATGGTTGAGATTAATTTGAAATGAATGGGGTTAAAAGTGTAATTAATTAAGAGTTTTAAAAATTTAGAGTATTTAAGTAATTTAATTTTATATGGAATATCA
Organism: Perilla frutescens; assembly: GCA_026008535.1. Lineage (NCBI taxonomy): Eukaryota > Viridiplantae > Streptophyta > Magnoliopsida > Lamiales > Lamiaceae > Perilla > Perilla frutescens. The sequence continues at coordinate 24,491,208 of BRKX01000015.1, forward strand.
AATCCCACATTTTATGACATATATTTTCATATAATATACTTGATTATTTACTTTCTTATTATATATAAAAAATTATATCTCTACATCCATCCAAAAAAAATTAGAGAGATGCCATTATAACTAATTGAAACAAATATAATTAATTAATTTTTTTAGTAGATTAATTTAAATTTGGGAATTAATTCGTGTTTTCATAATAGCAAATCTTATATAATTTAATAGCATCTGAAATATTTCATATTACCTATATTTTATTTTCGTATTAGCTTGACCAAATTAACTATAATACGCTTGGTTAGTATTTAGATTTTATAACTAGTTCATAGCAGAAAATTTTTAATTGCATGTTAGCAACTAAATTTGATGAAATTAGCAACTATTTCTTATATTATTAATTATTATTATCACCGAATGAGTTTTTAAAAATTATACGAGTTATTTGTTTCACATTCATAATGTAATTGTTGGATATTTCACATGATCAATTCTTGTAATATTAAATAGCAACATTTTATTAAAATATTATCTAATTATAATTTGACATAATTATAATATTGTAATAATGTGTTGTATTTCACATTAGCGATTCTAGTTCAACTTAACAGAAATATTTTGTGAAAGTATTTTATCAAAATGGGTGGGTTCATATTTATAGTGGAAAAAAGAGCTATACTTTAGATTAGCAAATCTTGTATTATTGGTTGTTAGCAATATGTTGTCAATTAAAATAATTCTTGATTATAATTTTGACAAAACCCAACAAGTTTAAATTCACAATATAATTATTACGTATTTCATATTAGTGAATTTTGATGTTCAGACAAGAAACTTGAATATAACATATTAGCAATGATTTATCATCATATTAACTTGATATTATTGTTAAAAATTAATAACAATGCTTTTTTTCAACGTCAACATGAAATTGTTGGTGGAGAAGATTGATCAAATAAAAATGTATGTTAATATTGCATACATGTTAATATGATATATAAATGTTGTTAACATCATAATAGTGATGTGCTAATATGACATATAAATATTGCTATTATGTAACTTCTACTAATAAAAACTCTTTATTGTTGTTTGTTAAAAATAAAAAATAATTAATTATTGGTAAAAAAAATAAGTTAAAAAAATAAATTAATGATTTTCATGATGAATTTTTTAGTGAAAAATAAAGATAAAATCATAATATATTGCATGAAAATAGAAATTCCATAAAATAATGGATTTGATAATGTAGAGATATTTGAGTTACTACTACACCCCTAACTTAATACAATTATTAAAGGGTGAAAAATTTATCTAGACAAAAATATATGAAAATTGGTAAAAAAAAAAAAAAAAAAAAACAAGATTTAAAACTAGAGAGTTATTTGGGAAATCTCTATTTACTTTGCAGAAAAGGTACTCGACATGTCCCACAAAATCTGAATTTGGACATAACTTTGTACTTGTTGCTCCAAAAATATTTTTTAACTGCCAAAAAAATATTAATTGAGATTTGGTTTGAATTTACTTGCCCCAACCGCCCACTTATTCATCTTTATTCCAAAACCCTATTCTCTCTCTCTCTCGGAACCATCTTGAAAAAATATTAGCCTCGATTTGGTTTGAATTTAATCGCCCCAACCGCCTACTTGTTCATCTCTATTCCCAAACCCTATATTCTCTCTCTCTCTCTCTCTCTCTCTCTGTTATATCTCTCTCTCTCTGATCGGAACTTGGCCGCCGAAAAATGGAACGAGGAGGACAACCGCCGGCAGAGTCTTCTTCTCAAGTAAGTCAAATTTTCCCGGTTTTGGTATATAATCTTGGCATTTTTGGCATCGATTAGTTTTTGAAAATAATCGTGACAGTAATATAAAGAAATTAAAGGTTAGAAATTAATTGAGTCTAGGCTTATCATGTTAATCGTGGATTTTTTATGTTAATCGTGACTTTTTATGTTAATCGTGGCTCTTGAATTTAATCGAGACTTCAATTATGTTAATTGTTGCTTTGTGTAATTAGTCGATGCTTATCATGTTAGTCGTGGATTATTGAAATTAATCGTCGCTTATTGTGTTAATCTTGGCTTTTGAATTTAATCGAGACTTCAATTATGTTAATCGTGGCTTTGTGTAATTAATCGATGCTTCTCATATTAGTCGAGGCATATTTAAACTTAATCGAGGCTCACTATATTAATCGAAGCAATGTTTAAAAATAATTGAGGCAATGTTTAAAAGTAATCGAGGCATATTTAAACTTAATCAAAGCTCACTATATTAATCGAGGCACTATTTAAAAATAATCGAGGCAATATTTAAAACTAATCGAGGCATATTTAAACTTAATCGAGGCTCACTATATTAATCGAGGCACTGCTGAAAAAGAATCGAGGCATATTTAAACTTAATCGAGGCTCACTATATTAATCGAGGCAATATTTAAAACTAATCGAGGCATATTTAAACTTAATCGTGACTTATTAAATGAATCATGGATTTTGTTTGAAACTAATCGTGGCAATTTAAAATTAATGGAGACAAGTTTTAAAATTAATTAAGGATTATTTAAAATCAATCGAGGCTTATTAAAAATTAATCAAGGCTGCCTCGACTAATTTTTTACAAGTCTTGATTAAATTTAAATAATCCTCGATTAAGAATTAAATTAGCATCGGTTGATTTTAAATTACCATGATTAATTTGAAACAAAAGCCACGATTCATTTAATAAGTCACGATTAGTTTTAAACATTCCGTCGATTATTTTTAAACACTGCCTCGATTAATATATTGAACCTCGATTAATTTTTAATTATCCATGATTAACTTTAAGCAAAAGTCACGATTAAATTAATAAGTCATGATTATTTTTAAATATTTCCTCGATTAATTTTACAATTTTCCAAATTATATGAAATATTAAAAGTATTTATTTTAATTCTAATTTTATTTTAAATCTTGTCAGATTGATTGGGTCAGACAGTCGCTACAGCACGTAAGGCCTTCGATCATAGTGTACGTCATACCGGAGGTACTTGACACGATCAGAGCCACACTACACATGATAGGTGGTGATGCAGCCATGCAGTCGTTCAGATCCGGATGTTTCGGCCATTTCCTGGACTATAGGGTTGGTGAGGTCCAGAAGAAGGCGATTCACGCTTTGATGAGTCGTGAGGTGGGCGTGTCGGATCGTGCACTGGAGGGACGGGAGGCATGATTTCAGATTCATCGCTCTCTGCTGCGCTTTGGTCCGACTGAGTACAACCTGGTGTCAGGTTTACGGTTCGGCAGCTCGAGCTTCGATCCGAATGCCGAGCTGCATGTTGTTTTGTAGAGATCCATCTTCCATCACCTATTTCAAGGTAAGCGGACGACCGTGAAGGATAGGTTCAAGATGATGGAGATGGCCAGAGATGTTCCGGATTATGTGAAGGTTACGAACATATTGTTCGCATACCGGATGATCTTGTGACTGGATCAGAAACGAGTCATGGATCCATGGGTGTAAGCACTGGTGGAGGATGCAGAGAGGTGGAATTCATTTCCATGGGGGGCATATTCTTACCAGATACTGATGCACTTCATCACCATCCTCCCCTGTAGGCGAGAGGCTATAGACGGGAAAGGCCAAGGGTAATATCATTTCTATGGGCCGATTTGGGCACTCCAGGTATTTAGTTTTAATTTTGTTGTTCTAAATTAGTGATGCATAGTTAAATCAAGTCAGAATGTAACTAATCAATTCGTATATTTTAGGGCTTGTGAGGTGATACCTGACTTGGCTCGCGAGAATGGTGTGCATACTGGACAGCTCACTCTTCATCGAGCTTTGAGGTGAACACCAAGTCACCCTACCACTGACCTGGGGACCGTATTGTAGGGATCGGTGCGTTTTTTATTTTCTTTCATAATTTAGAATTTGAAATTTATATTTTTTTTAATTAATCTTAATTATATTATTATTTTCATGCAGTTACGGGTGGTATCATTTGTACCATCTCCGGAGGAGATGGCGACTCCATATTTTAGGAGCATGCAGCTGCAGATTGGTGCTCAGAGCGTGCTATTTGTTCTCACTCGATCAGCGAACAAGAAGAAGATGCTTGCAAATGCAGCATCTTGCTGTTCCAGTTCAACAGTGGATGTTGTGGGGCCATCAGCCCGAGGCACGAGAGCTGCTCATACACCATAGAAGGGTCGATAGGGGACCAATCGACCTTCGAGCCAGGCATTAAGGGACGAGACAGATGATAAGATCTCAAGTCTCCGCCCCCCAGACGAGGCAGCAGAGCACATAGCAGATCCGGATCATAGATTGAGCCTTCCTCGAGCATGGGGAACAAAGCATTCAAGGAGGGATCGATCTCAGAGTAGCGGGGAGCACGAGCAGGTTAGATGAGGTGCCCTGGAGCCCTTAGATAGTTTTATGGAGTGCTGGCTCGAGAGGATTGTGGTAGCTGTGACGGAAGAGATGATGCCCTGTGTGAAGAAGTACGTGAACCAGGCTGTTGAGAGGGCTGTAGCCGGCCTGTGGAGTGGCCCTCGGAGGTCACCCACGCCTGATCAGGCGCTCACCCCACCTTCTGAGAGTGCTCCTCGGGCGCCCACCCTACCTCCCTAGAGTGCTCTACGGCCCACTGTAGTGTAGGAGGGTACCAACACATCGGCTCGACGCCCTGCTGATCCGATACGATGAGAATGTTATCTATATCACCCAAGTCCATGAGCACTCAGCCCAAGAACCACAACCAAGATTCGTCATTCTCTATCGGTCCGAGCCCTACTACAACAGGTATGAGTTGTTCATTGTCGTCCTTCATCACGGTAACAAACAGAACTCTCTTATCCTTTCCCTTAAGGTATGTCCCATCAATACAAGTACTGGACGCGCATAATGGAGATATGCCCTGACACAAGGTCCGAGAGCAAGAAACATATGCTTCAACCTATCCTCACCCGTGATATGCATGTCAATCAAAGTCCCTGGATTCAACAATTGTAAAGTGTGCAGAAATCCAGACAACTGCTCGTAGGACTTGTCACAATCTCCATATATCATCTCGATGGTAATGTTCCTCGCACGCAGAGCGAAGCTGTAATCGATATGGATGCCGAACTCATGGACAAGCTCCGCCATTATCTCTTTCAACTTCAGAACCGTCCTCTCATCAACCAATTTACGTGCAAAATATTTCGCAAGCACTCGTGCAGGAACCTGGCGCGGAGCAATTCTACTCATATCAAAATGGCACGTGTGAGTCCAGTTGAACTTGTAGATTCTCCACATATGTCCATCAACAACGACAAAGCACTTGAACGGACAATCACTGCTACGCTTGCAAATATAGCCCACTTGTGTCCTGTTTAATTGATACACGGCGTACTCAACTCGATTCTGCATGTGATAAATTCCAACAGCCAGAGCTAGATCATCCTTCGTACAGAAAATTGCTCCCTCATGCAATGTTTCTGATTGTGCTGCTGGTCCCTCATCCCAAGACAGTGGGCCCGCAATGTGTAAATTCGTAAGGGGAACCACCCAATTACTCGAAGCCCCGTCAGCTCTATGCGGAAGACCGACATTAGATGATGATACGACTCCCGTCAGTCCCAACAATCTGTCTGTGCGATCAGAGGAAGGAATCCATCCACAGAATTCTATCAATAATGATTCCATCAACCTCATTCTATCATTCTCTTATTCTTCTTCTTGTTCTTCTTCCTCTTCTTCTCCTTCTATCTCTTCTTCTCTGTTACCAGCATGCGGCTCTGCTTGTGCTTCTTCATCAACAGGTGTCTCATCTGCTTCTTCGCGCTGGAAGTGACCGCAATCAATAGGGTTACTCGGTCCCTCGTAGTACTGTGGGAAGTAGGGAACATAGTCGTCCCTACACAGATTTCTATATTCAGTGCCAATAGATGGCCCGACTCCAGAACAGCCCAGATGTCTTGAAATCACGTACATGGCTATCTCGGCAGTCTGTTCATGAAGCATATCCAGCAATTCTCCATCATCTTGCAAAGAAGTTCTGATCCGTCTGCCGACATTAGTCCCCGTCAGGTAAAATAATTCATACTCCACCGTGCTTGGGTCAGTCCGCAACAACTTGTGAACCTCAATCACCAGTGAGCTAAAACACAGCTTATCGGATGACATCGTCACGAGTTGCTCATCCCCATCTACATATTCTAATCTCTCTCATCGTCCACTGTGTCGTACAATAATGCAACATCTAACCATCTACAATTTATAAACAATGCCACATGAGGCCACGATTAAACCCTAAACCCTAAAAACCTAAACTCTAAAACCTATTAAACCCTAAACCTAAACCCTAAAAAGCCATGATCAAACCCTAAACCCTAGAAGAAGTCATGATTAATAAATTTAAAATTAGCCACGATTAAATTTAAAATTAGCCACGATTAATAGTTCAAATAGCATCAATTAACTCTATTAATTATATGTCTCGATTAAGTTAAAATAGCATCGATTAATTATATTATAAAATAGTCACGATTAAAAATTATAGTTCAAATAGTCACGATTAAAAATTAGCATCGATTAAAAATTCTATTAGTATCGATTATAGTTCAAATAGCCATGATTAAAAATTAGCATCGATTATACTAAAGCCACGATTATTTCTAAAACAAGCCTCGATTAATTTAAAGGAACATCGATTAAATTTAAAATTAGCCTCAATTAAATTAAAAATGCCTCAATTAATTACAATAGTCTCGATTAATTTTAAACTATGCCTCGATTAATTGCAATTTAAATTATGTCTCTATTAAATTTAAAATAAAGCCTTGACTAAGTTAGAAAAGTCATGATTAATAGTTCAAATAGCCATGATTATTTCTAAAACAAGCCTCGATTAATTTAAAAGGAGCATCGATTAAGTTAAAATTAGCCTTGATTAATTTAAAAATTCATCGATTAATTATAATTGTCTCGGTTATATTTAAACTATGCCTCGATTAATTGTAATTTTAAATTATGCCTCTATTAAATTATCCTTGATTAAGTTTAAATTATCCTCGATTATTTTCAAATGCCACGATTAATGTAATATAAGCCTCGATTAACATAATAAGCCACGTTTAACATAATATTTAGCTTTTAAAGTTTACTATTAATTTAATTAAAGGCTACAGCATGCAAAACTCTTCTCTCGCCTATTTTCTAACAACACACATGCAATATAATCAAAACAACAAATATTTACAAAAGAATTTTACGAAAATGGAGAGTACAAAACGTACATTTCAAAAGATAGAAATGAAGCACTGCTTTCTTCTTGATGAATAAAACTTTCGCACCCTTGCTCCAAAGGAAAAAAATTCTCTCCTTGCTAAAAAAAAGGATTTGTGTAAATTTTATTGTATTGTGAATATGTTCTAGTGTTGTTGTCTATTTATTCAAAAAATTTACCAACCACCGTACACAGTAATAAAATCATGTATTGAATTCGGTCAATAAATTACTACATTCCCCAAATTTTTATTTAATGAAGCTAAGTAACTTCTCCTTCTTTTTATTTAATGAAGATCAATAACTACCTCACTTACACAAGAAAATAAATGCATTCAATAAAAGTCAATCGTGGATCAATCAATTTAATCGTGGATCATAAAGAAGTCACACAATTAATCGAGGCCACTTCATCTCCTCGATTAATTAAACTTAACTGAGGTCTCGATTATTCAAAGTTAATCGAGGCCTTGATTTCATTTAATCGATGCCTCGATTATTCAAAGTTAATCGAGGCATTTATTTCATTTAATCGAGGCCTCAATTAACTTTGAATAATCGAGGCCTTCTTCAAAATTAATCGAGGCCTTCTTCAAAATTAATCGAGTCCTTCTTTTATTTAATCATGGCTTATTTTCATTAATCGAGGCTTAGTTCATTCAATCATGGCTTGAAAATTAGGGTTTCAGTTTTAGGGTTGTGTATTGATTAATAATGCCCTAACAAAAGTACACTGAGCCAATGATTGGGTGTGGGGACCAAGTCTATTATAATACAAATTGCATAACAAACTACTTGTTTTTAAAAGTTATTGTTTTTTCCCAATTACTATTTACTTTTGTTTACTTTTATCTATTTCCACATTATTAAAAAGTTATAATTTTGACCCCATTCATTTGAGATCAATCTTGACCATACAGATTAAATCAGTGGATGACTAAGATTAATTTATAGTTTATACACAGGAATGTGTTTTCATTTTAACTATACTCTCTCTCTCTCTCTTTCTCTCTCTCTCTCTCTCTCTCTCTCTCTCTCTCCTACCAAAAATAAATATACATCCATCATTAAACAAAATAAATCCTAATCGTCTATGAAATAATATTTAATGAATGAGATGAATTCACATTTAACACACTAGGATATTATTCACAATTGAACTCTCCTATATATATATATATAGAAGGGTTCAAATGAGAATATTTCCCCCATGTGGAAATTAGGAATTCATCTAATCCCTCCATGCTTAGATTTTGATGGCCACAATCTAGTCAAATTTGGTCAAATGGAAGGTGACATACTTGTAACTATTTACAACTTTAAGTAAAAGAGGGTATTATGATAATTTAATAATTCTTATATTTTGAAACATGACTCTTTATCTCCTCTCTCAATTTATTTCGCTCGTACATCCATTTATCTTTTTTTTTCCTTTATGCTCCTTTTGTCTCTCTATCTCTCTCTCTTCCCACTCTCTCTCCTCTCTTCTCCATGCTCCCCCCTCTCTCTTCTCTCTCTTTCTCGTCTCTCCCCCTCTTGTTTTTTTTTTGGTAAACCATTTAGTAAACACAACTTTTAAAAAAGTTATGATAATTACCAATAATTTACTAAAATAATAAAATGTCATACCTATAAATATATACAAGGTTAAGAATTTTTTTATGCGCAAGATCAAAATCGATGTTGCTGGTTGATGCACTATTTATTATGCAATTATCTGCAACTAACACAGGTCATGCAATATAGTAAGTGAATCGAATATCGTATCCACAGAGACTGAATTATTGATCACACTGAGTACGAAGCTAATAACTCTCTACTATCCAGACTATCAATTTCTTTGGTATACTATTCCTAGGCAGAGAATTAAAAAATAAATTACTAAACTCAATAATAAAATCAAATGCAAATCAAACAAGATTAAAAACGGAACTATCAATTAAATAAAATAATTAATCCTAGGGAATGCGTACACATGAATCTATCATGTATTAATCTAATTCCATCAACTTCCAATTTAATCCAATTATCGGTGGAGGATCAGAATTCTAATTACATATCTCCGTCAGATCTCAAGGTAAAAGTAGATTAACAATTTATATATTACTTTCGTCTCTAGATTAATTGTTAACTCTCCATAGATCAACATATTTAAAACCTCCTACAGATCACAAGTACGTGTATCAAATCATTCAATTTAATCTTACTAATTAATTATCTCCGTCAGGACTCAAATTAATTAGCTAACATACAATGACTATGGCCTTAATCATACATGAGAAATCTAAACTTGAATGTTTGAACCATATAACCAGAAGGAAAATTGATGAAGAATCAAATCAATACATAATTTCATACATGTTACAAACTCTATAATTAATTATACAAACTACTCACACATAATGAAATCTAAAAGCAAGAAAGAATAAAGAACCATAATTAAATAACAAAGGTTAGAAAAACCATAGAGAAATTCAGAGCATAAAACTTCAATCTTGAATGTAACACCCCAGATTTTTGATTAAGGTTTAGAGGATTCTTAATGATAATTAAGAAGTTAAGGAAGAAATTTAATTAACGTTAATTGAGGTCAGATGTCAGTCACGACTTTAAGGGTCAATTTTTGTGAAAATCATCTTTTCGGAAAATTTGATCTTAATTCTTTTATGGCCATTCGTGGTCTCGTTAGAAAGGTTTTAACTCAAGGAGTATGCCGGTGTTTTCGGATTTTAATTCTGAAGTCATTTGAGTTCCCGGTGATGAAAAACGTATTTAAAGGATGAATGAATAGTAACTTTTGCGTGCGTTCGTGTTTTGAGAAATTTACGAAATCCTCCTCGTTGATCCGAGTCTAGTTCCGTCAGGCCCCACTTATGGAAAATGACTCAAGGATTCCATTGGCATTCACGGATTTCCATTCTGAGGTCAATCGAACGCTCGGGAGCAAAATCTGTCAGTCTGAGTGAATAGTAAAAAGTAATTCCAAAAAGAGAATCTTTGCTCGTCTTTCTTCTGACGACCCCGTCTTCATCATGAATGAAGTTGGTTCACTAGTATTCGAGCCAACGAGTCTCTCAGTATTTTCAGATTTCATGTCTGAGGTCATTTGGACCTCGACATCGAATAAAGCAGCTTTTAACCGAACCCGGGGTAACTTTTGCAGTATTTCCGCACTGCAATGGCTTCCAAGGGAAGCCAAAGATTTTCCTATAAATACAAGGCCACCCCTTACCTCATTTGCTCATTCATTTCATCCAAACTCACTTCCAAGAGAGTGGGAAAGCTCGTGAGAGCGGAGAAAGTTCTGTCGAAGTAAAAAGTGTTCTTCGTGAGTGTTCTGCAAGACGACGAGCGGAGTAGCGTAGAAAGGATGCAGTGAGGAAAGGTGCTAGGGGCGCCATTGGGTTGTAGCGGTTGGCTCTGCCGCTGTTGCAACTCGATGAGACGTCGAGCTAGCCACCTTCCTTCGACGCACCTAACCCCGTCCATTCTTGTTCGTCGGTCTCGATTCTATTTTTTTTCCGTCTTTTAAATTCCGCATTAACTTTCCGTTCTTCGCGTTCTTCATTACTATTCATTTATTTCCGTCTAAAGTTAGTATTTCGATTTTTATTGAAGTTCCAAGTTAATAGAGTTTTCCTTATATTTCTCGTTTTATTCGTGTCGTTATTATTCTTGAGATTAGCCTCGTTATTTCCGTTTAAATTCCGTTCAAGCTATATTTAAAGATTTCATCGTTATTTTAAATATTAAGGAGGATTATCGTGTTTATGCCGTTGTAATGTCGATTTCTTTTTTAAATTAAAAGCATGCCATTTCGTGTTAAATTAGATTTTCGAAGCATGTTGTTTTTGAAAAATTATTATAAGTGTTCTTCGTGTTCGTCTAGTTGTGTTTTTCCCGAGTTATTCCAAGTTTAATTTAATGAGATTTTCGAGCTAATTCCGAGTTATTTCAAATTAACCTTTCAAATTAAATTCGTCTAAGATTCGAGTATCAAAGTATGATTTCTCCAAATAAATTCTTCTCTAATTTTATTAAGTCATTAAGTCGTGCAATCTGTAATTAATTCTTAGATTTTAGTCTTCAAGTTAGATGTCGTTATTTCTCGCAGTAGATAGTTAGTTTCTTCGAATAAGGCCGCTAAGTCAATTATTTGACTTTTGTAGGAGAAAGTGAGCCTCGTTGCTACATCTTCTGTCAAGTAATCGAGGTGGGTAAATCTATATTCATCTAAAGTTTGAGCTAATAAGCTCTAGAAGCATGATAGGGCAAATGAAATATCCAATAAAATATTTTGCTCTGTCTGATTGATCTCTGTACAGGGAAGGAAAGAAATCAAGATATTATGTTATAATTGAGCTCTCGAGCATGTTTAGAATGTTTAGAAATGCTAGAAATATTAAAGTATTGTTTATACTTAGCATGAGATATTTAGAATTGTCTTTAGTTACAATTCGTATTTATTTACGTTCATCTCCTTGTATTTGAATGCTTATGCTTTGTTAAAACTTGTATAGTTAAGGATTAAGGATTGTCTTGTTAGGGTGGCATTAAATCCCTTGTAGGCCGAAGTCATGATTAAATAAAGGATTAGCCTCAGACATTGCTCTAAGCTTGTTAATCCTAGTAAGGTTAAGGAAGCTAAGGAATTAAGGATTAAGGTTGATAAAGGAAGGCTAAGTTAAGAAAGGAAGAATATAGCTTTTGTAACCAGGATTTAGCTCAGAATTCATGATCTTTGATCATTAAAGTGAGTCACTGCTAGGTTAATTCCCTCGCAAACTCATTTGGGTATTTGAGGTAACCCCTCTTCTATTCTATGGCATGCCTAAGGGTACAGTTGACATCAGGTTTAAGCCATGGTTGGGCCCAAAAGTAAAGAAAAGGTTTTGCGGATATAGAGAGGGCTTTTACGTTTTGCTCTCCATATACCGCCAGTTTATTATTGGATATTTCTCGAGTTATTAAAGAAGCTTTTATTAAAACCCACTGAGTACATTAGTGCTCACGCCCTCTTTTTCAAATATTTTCAGATTGAGATGCTGAAGATGATGGTGGTTGTGGATGTGGGTTGGCGTCCAAGATTTTTTTGCTATTATCTAAGTTCTTTTGAAATCTCATTATGTGTTCTACTACTCTGATTAACTCTTTCTAAATTCCATTCAAAGTTCTATTGTGATTATTCGAGATTCTATGAATATTTCCCTAGACATGGCTATCTTTATACAAGGATGCATTATAAGTTTTATTCCTGCTTCTCGAGTATATTTTCCTTTCGCCTATGAAGAGGCTTGATCATGTTGGTATCAGTGTATCCGCTTTGACCTGTGAATGGGTCTATGCTTGTTAGTATCTGATTTAGTTAGCCATTTTATTCCACTAAAGCATGTTTTCTTTTTATCAAGTAAACCTCTGTATCATCGTCTATTCTTCGAAAGTATATCTTTATTCGTAAACCCTCTTTATTAATCTCCCATCTTTATTCGTTAATCCCTTAATAACACCCCGTCCCCATTCATTAATCCCTATCTCGGGACCGGGCTGTTACAGATGGTATCAGAGCAGGCTTGCAACTCTGCAGACCTATCTCTTTGTTTAAAGTTAAGCTAAGTTTTTATGTGTATATGAATTGTTTTGTGATAAGTCACAACAACAACCCATAGCTCGCCATCACCCTCGTATCTTCATCTAAAATCAAGGTATGAATAGTATAGAGATTTTGAATTTTGAATTCATAATTTTTGAATATCGGAAATGAAAAGATTTGAGCAAGCATACCTCTTTTATGGATAACGGGAAAACCTTGAGAATGAAATTCCAAGTAAAAAGTATTCGGGTAAAATGATTTTCTGAGGAAGAATTCTTGATCACAAGGAAAAATGTTTAAAAATTTATTTTTAAACCTATGTCTTAAAGAAAAGATAAAAGTTTCGAATAAGAGTTCTCGATTTAAAAGAAAAGGGTTGATTCATTCTCAAATTTTGTTTTAAAGGAAAAGGTAAAGTTTATGATTAAAGACTTGGGCACCAAAATTTTTGTAAAAGTCAACTGCTAAAAGGATCTATGCATGCAAGATAAATAGTCTGAATCTAGACGATAACATGATCTCAGGAGAACCTTAGGTCTCCATTTTATAATCTAGACTGATTAAGCTTCATGTTTCTAGATGATTAAGCGTCGTTCGACAGTTAGGAATAATGTGCCTCTTTTTCGCCCTGTTCAAGAAATGAATGACTTTGAAGGAACGCCAGGAAATGTATCCGACTTGGAAACATGCATCCGCATGTGTGAGCAAGCACCGCCCACTGAAAGGCCAGCAATATATCGCATCCTGCAAAGCACGATCTCCCGTGATCTCGAGACGTATGTTGTAAATGGGAACCTGATAGAATTCTCCTCAGCCTTGATGACTCTTTGGGAGTCAAAGTATGGCCACGTGAATACTCAAGTCGAGCAAAAACCCTCCTCCGTGGTGGAATCAGAACTGCTAAGGGTGACTCTGAACAGTCCCCCATGGATTTCAAGCACCATGCCTTCATGCTGAAGGAACCTTAGAAGCGAGATCCTTGATCGTCCAGGACACCGAGTCTTTGCCCTCTAGAATGCACCAGTGGGCCCCTGCCTATCAACCAGTTGCCCCTTAGAGTCTGGGACAGTGTATGCCCCATTAGTTCCCCGAAGAAAGCTTGAGGAAATTCAAGTTCGAGGTACCAGAGATAGATGAAGATGAGGAAGAAGAGGACCCATCATATAGTTAAGCTTTAGAAGTAGGCAAGGAGGTGTTTTTGTTAGAACACCTTGCTGATCTGTTTGTCCATTTATCTGCTTTAATCCAGATCTTATTCTGTAATTGTATTATCCAACCCTTTAGATTTTGATAGCGGCAGTAATTCTCCAAAAGGTTGCCCTATTTTCGGATGTAACCAAGAACCTCTTTCTTATTAATGCCAAAAGTCCTCTTATGAGGTAATTTTCCCGCTTTGTTTGATTTACCCTGTGTAATCTAAAGACCTTATCGAAAGGCATTTTATTTTGCTTCGTGCAAATTCGAGCAAGCGTCACTAATACATAGGATTCTTTAGAATGTTATCAAGAAGACATCAAGTCGAAATCAAAGGAGAAAGCAAGGATACATAAGCAAGTCCCGAACCGCGGCTCGAAAGTCAAGAACGTGTTTCTCAAACACAACCCTTTGTTTTAATAGTTTAGAAGACCCGATGGGAGTCGAGAAATGTGTTTGTTCCTTAGAAGTAAATTTTCAATTTTATAGCTTGTTCGAAGGATGTTAAATTTGAGACAATGAACGTAGTATGATTGGGAAGGTTTCAAGTACGAGTTATATCAGAAGTATATTCCGGATTGCTATCGTAAGACAAAGGAGATGGAGATCTAGAATTAGAGGTAAGAAAAGAGGACGTTGTCAAGTACGATCAAGAGTTCAATCAGTTATCAAGGCATGCCACACATTTGTGGTTTCAGACAAGAAGAAAAATCATATAGATCAGGTTGATTTGTTGTATCCCTTCTAATAGGTGAAAGTGATTCCCGTATATAACCTTTTCCAGCCAAGTATAGTAAATTTAAGGCCAACCGACTCATGCTATTTCGTAGCAACCTAGTAAGAAGAAGGTGCGTGAAGATTAAGGAAAGAAAGAGAGAGAACCTGAAGAAGATCATTAAGCAAATAGACCTGGAATTGGTAGATTAAGAGTTTCAGTAAGATAGGAAGTTTTGATGAGTCTATTCATTCATTCTCGTGTCAATTAAATCAATCATCTTTCAATAGCTTCATATTAATTGAAATTCTTCATTTATAACATTTGATTTCTTCAATATTATACCCTTTTGGACAAATTGTAATCTTTTGATGATGCTTCTTTGATCATCAAGAATCAGTGATAGCACTTCCTTGATAGGCTATGTTGACGCCTTTGTAAAATATTCAGTACGGTTCTCAGTTGCTAATCATTGATTACCTTCCATACCTTTGCATCGAGCAAGAACCTTTTTGAGTTATAAGTCCTCTAAAGGCAATGTTTTAGTATATATATAACCTAGTGTTATATCTCTTCCAGTTTTTGGAACTTGTTAAAGAATTATTGATTAAGATAAAATCCTAACTCAGAGGCATTCATTTTGTTTTGCTCCCACTCATAGAGCTCGAGTATGGACCCTTTGAATGAAGTAGAAAGAATAAAGTAATATTCTTTTTTTTGTCATTATTGGAAAATAAGAAGAGGTAGTCCCAATAGAAAGTAGAATCCAAGTAATGTTAGTTAGTGTCCTCTTAGTAGGACGCGCATTTCTAAAGTAATTTTTCAGCTCGTCAAGTATTAAGAGGCAATCGAAGGAATGACCTCAGATAAGTTCTGAGCTTACGTTCAAGGTCCAGTCATGCGATCTTTATGCTTGCAAGTGATGGTTATCTCCAACAGAAGTTGAAAAGTCAGAATACCATCGAAAAATGGCTACGACAGGGAAAGAGGAAGGAGAGTTGGCAATAGAAGGCGTTTCAGGCACAAGAAAATTTCCAAAACGTATTTCCAAGGGAGCTATCAAAACTACCACCATATATGCAAGTAGAATTCGCTATCGATTTAGAACCAGGAGCTGCACCTGTTTGAAACCCCCTTTCAGAATGGCGCCTAAGAAGTTGTAAGAACTCAGGATTCAACTGCAAAAGTTATTAGATCTAGGTTTTACCCAACCTAGTGTGTCGCCTTGGGAAGTTCCAATCTTGTTCGTGAAGAAGAAGGATGGCACATTGAGAATGTGCATCAACTATAGAGAGCTTTATAAGCTGACCATTAAGAATCGATACCCTCACCCAAGAATAGATGATCTCTTTGATCAAAGCTTAAGGGAGCAAGTGACTTCTCAAAGATAGACTTAAGATCTGGGTATCATCAACTGAAGAGCCGAAAGGAGGATATTCCTAAGACTGCTTTTAGGACTCGCTATAGACATACGAATTTGTGGTAATGCCATTTGGATTGACCAACACCCCAGCAGTGTTCATGGATTTAATGAACCGGGTTTTTCACCCGTATTTAGATAAGTTTGTGCTAGTTTCCATAGATGATATCCTCATCTATTTGAAGGACGAAGAATACCATCAAGAATACCTAAGGGTGGTACTGAAGAAGTTAAAGAAGAGAAAGGCTTTACACTAAGTTTAGTAAGTGTGAGTTTTGGCTTAAGGAAGTTATGTTTCTAGGCCATATAGTTTCAGCAAAAGGAATCAAGGTGGATCCAGCTAAGATTGAAGCTGCAAGTAACTCGAAGTCTCCAAGGAACGTGAATGAGATAGAGAGTTTTCTAGGACTCACGGGATACTATCATAGACTCATCAAAGGATTCTCGTCAATATTTAAGGCTATGACGCGAGTGTTGAAAAAGACTTCAAGTTAGGTGGACGCCCGAGTGCAAGGAAAGTTCCTAGACCTTAAAGAAGATGTAACCACAACCCCGGTGTGGGCCATTCAGGGAGCAAATGAAGATTTCATGGTTTACGTTAATGCGTTGAGAAAAGTATTAGGATGTGTGCTGATGAAGAAAGGAAAGATAATTGCTTATGCTTCGAGGCAGTTTAAGAATCACGAGCAGAACTATCCCACGCAGGACCTAAAGCTAGCAGCAGTTGTTCATGTACTAAGGACCTGAATGCACTATCTCTATGGAGCCAAGCGTGAGAATCTTCTCAGATCACAAGAGCCTAAGGTATTTCTTCAAGCAAAAGGATCTTAGCATCGGCAGAGAAGATGGCTAGAACTTGTAAAGGATTACAACTGCACGACTCACTACCACTCAGATAAGGCAAATGTGATAGCTGATGCCCTAAGTAGGAAGGAGAAGGTAGAGTTAGGACTCGTTCAAAGTCAAGAAGGAGCTTCGAAAGGAATCCAAGAAGTTAAGGATCTAAGTACGAAGACCACTTGAAATCATTTAAGCACAAATCGCCGCGATAGTCGCTCATCCCGATCTGAGGCAAAGGATAGTTAAGGCTTAGAAAAGAAATGAGTTTCTCGAAGAAAAGACTAGCAGCACGATTAGATAGCTCGCAAGACTTCGCAGAAGCCGCCGATAGAGTGCTCTTATTTAAAGGAAAGCTTTGTGTGTCAGGCAAGGAAGAACTAAAGGAGAAAATCATATGTGAAGCACATGACACGCCATGTACAACACATCCCGAAAGCACCAAGATATATCAAGACCTCAAGAGGAACTTCTGGTGGAATAACATGAAGAGAAAAGTAGCCGCCTTCGTAGAAAGGTGTTGATTTGTCAACAAGTGGAACCTTGCACAAAAACCTTCTGGTCGCTCCAACCCATAGAAATTCCTGAATGGAAGTAGGATCATAGTAGTATGGACTTTGTGGTAGGATTACTAAAGTCTAAGTGGTGGAATACCGCTATTTGGGTAATCATGAATCGATTATCGAGAGCAGCACATTTCATTGATGTTGTTACAACAGATGGGCTAGATCATTTAGCCCAGATATATGTTAGGAAAATTGTGCGATTGCACGAAGTGCCAGTCTCGATTATATCGGATCGTGATACGAGACTTACGTCAAACTCTGGAGGAGCCTACAAGAAGCCATGGGATCAAAGCTCAATTTCAGCACAATATTTCATCCTCAAACGGATGGCCAGTCCGAAAGGACTATCCAAATTCTAAAAGAAGTGCTTCGAGGAGTAGTCATCGATCAAAGAAGTAACTGGGAGGAGCTGCTACAATTGGTGAAGGTTGCGCACAACAACAGCTACCAGTCATCGACCGACATGGCCCCATATGAAGCCCTGTTCGGAAAAAAGTGTAGATCACCCCTGTATTGGGACGAAGTTAGAGAGAGAAAGATACTTGGATCTAAAATGATCCAGGAAGCTGTCCAGAAGATCGAGCTTATTCGTCAACAACTCAAGGAGGCTTAAGATAGACAAAAGGCTTACGCAGATCAAAGAAGAACGGAACTAAGTTTCGACATTGAAGAAAAAGTGTTCATGAAAATATCTCCGTCAAGGAGTGGTTCATTTTGGCAAACGAAGCAAGTTAAGGCCCAAATTTATTGGACATTTTGGAATTCTCGAAAAGGTGAATGAAGTAGCCTACAGGTTGGCCTTACCACCCAACCTGAGTGACGTTTATAACGTCTTTCATGTCTCATATTGAGAAAGTATGTGTTTGATCCAGAACACGTGATTAACAAGGAAGAAATAGTCCTAAATGAGGACTTAACCTATGAAGAGAAGCCCCAGGCCATTGTGGATCAAAAGATCCAGAAGTTAAGGAACAAGGAGATCAATCTTGTAAAAATGATCTGGAACCATCATGGTTCAAAGGAAGTAACATGGGAGCTCGAATCCGAGCTACTCAAAAAGTACCCTGATATCGTTTATCATGATTAGTAAATTTCGGGATGAAATTTCTTTAAGGGGGGTAGGATGTAACACCCCAAATTTTTTATTAAGGTTTAGAGGATTCTTAATGATAATTAAGAAGTTGAGGAAGAAATTTAATTAAGGTTAATTGAGGTCAGATGTCAGTCACGAATTTAAGGATCAGTTTTCGTGAAAATCATCTTTTCGGAAAATTTGATCTTAATTCTTTTATAGCCATTTCTGGTCTCGTTAGAAAGATTTTAACTCAAGGAGTATGCTGGTGTTTTCGGATTTTAATTCTGAAGTCATTTGAGTTCCCGGTGATGAAAAACGTATTTAAAGGATGAATGAATAGTAACTTTTGCGTGCGTTCGTGTTTTGAGAAATTTACGAAATCCTCCTCGTTGATCCGAGTCTAGTTCTGTCAGGCCCCAATTATGGAAAATGACTCAAGGATTCCTTTGGCGTTCACAGATTTCCATTCTGAGGTCAATCGAACGCTCGGGAGCAAAATCTGTCAGTCTGAGTGAATAGTAAAACGTAATTCCAAAAAGGGAATCTTTGCTCGTCTTTCTTCTGATGACCTCGTCTTCATCACAAATCAAGTTGGTTCACTAGTATTCGAGCCAACGAGTCTCTCGATATTTTCAGATTTCATGTCTGAGGTCATTTGGACCTCGACATCGAATAAAGCATCTTTTAACCGAACCTGGGGTAACTTTTGCAGTATTTCCACACTGCAATGGCTTCCAAGGGAAGCCAAAGCTTTTCCTATAAATACAAGGCCACCCCTTACCTCATTTGCTCATTCATTTCATCCAAACTCACTTCCAAGAGAGTGGGAAAGCTCATGAGAGCCGAGAAAGTTCTGTCGAAGTAAAAAAGCGTTCTTCGTGAGTGTTCTGCAAGACGACGAGCGGAGTGGCGTGGAAGGGATGCGGTGAGGGAAGGTGCTAGGGGCGCCATTGGGTTGTTGCGGGCAGCTCTGCCGCCGTTGCAACTCGATGAGATGTCGAGCTAGCCACCTTCCTTCGACGCACCTAACCCCGTCCATTCTTGTTCGTCGGTCTCGATTCTATTTCTTTTTCCGTCTTTTAAATTCCGCATTTACTTTCCGTTCTTCGCGTTCTTCATTATTATTCATTTATTTCTGTCTAAAGTTAGTATTTTGATTTTTCTTGAAGTTCCAAGTTAATAGCGTTTACGTTATATTTCTCGTTTTATTCATGTCGTTATTATTCTTGAGATTAGCCTCATTATTTCCGTTTAAATTCTGTTCAAGCTATATTTAAAGATTTCGTTGTTATTTTAAATATTAAGGAGGATTATCGTGTTTATGGCGTTGTAATGCCGATTTCTTTTTTAAATTAAAAGCATGCCATTTCGTGTTAAATTAGATTTTCGAAGCATGTTGTTTTTAAAAAATTATTATAAGTGTTCTTCGTGTTCATCGAAGGAATCAACGAACACGAAGAACCCAGTTGAAGAACCCAGTTAGAGATTGCCCAAAAATGGACGGAAGAGAGAGAAAGGGAGAGAGCCCCACCGCGGGGGGGTGCGCCGCCGCGCCACACCCCCCTCGGCCAGCAAGAGCCCGCCGGCGCTAGGGGGTGCCCGCCGGCGCACCCCTGCGCCGCGGCAGGGGGCTGCCCGCCGGCGCCCATGTGCACCGCGGTGCCCCCCCTTCCCCGTGTTGTTTCACGCTGATTCTTTTTCCGGCTATTTTTGTACCCTCTTTTCGAGCCTTTCGAGTTGTGTTTTTCTCGAGTTATTCCAAGTTTAATTTAAGGAGATTTTCGAGCTAATTCCGAGTTATTTCAAATAAACCTTTCCAAGTTAAATCCGTCTAAGATTCGAGTATCAAAGTATGATTTCTACAAATAAATTCTTCTCGAATTTTATTAAGTCATTAAGCCGTGCAATCTGTAATTAAGTCTTAGATTTTAGTCTTCAAGTTAGATGTCGTTATTTCTCGCTGTAGATAGTAAGTTTCTTCGAATAAGGCCGCTAAGTCGATGATTCGACTTTTATAGGAGAAAGTGAGCCTCGTAGAAATTCGGAGAAAGATCTCCAGCTCGTTGCTTCATCTTCTGTCAAGTAATCGAGGTGGGTAAATCTATACTCATCTAAAGTTTGAGCTAATAAGCTCTAGAAGCATGATAGGGCAAATGAAATATCCAATAAAATATTTTGCTCTGTCTGATTGATCTCTGTACATGGAAGGAAAGAAATCAAGATATTATGTTATAATTGAGCTCTCAAGCATGTTTAGAATGTTTAGAAATGCTAGAAATATTAAAGTATTGTTTATACTTAGCATGAGATATTTAGAATTGTCTTTAGTTACAATTCGTATTTATTTACGTTCATCTCCTTGTATTTGAATGTTTATGCTTTGTTAAAGCTTGTATAGTTAAGGATTAAGGATTGCCTTTTTAGGGTGGCGTTAAATCCCTTGTAGGCCGAAGTCATGCTTAAATAAAGGATTAGCCTCAGACATTGCTCTAAGCTCGATAATCCTAGTAAGGGTAAGGAAGCTAAGGAATTAAGGATTAAGGTTGATAAAGGAAGGCTAAGTTCACGGGCCAAGGAAGATTTATAAATACTGATATTTTATGGCATTTCATTTGTTTTATAGGACACACACACACACACACACACATATATATATATATTATGTGTCTATTTGTGTTCTTTCGAAATTTATAAACAAAAATCGAAATTGGATAGAATATTAAAAAAATATTCAATAAAAATAATAATAAAAAAATATACAATAAAAATATTAATAAAAAAAATATGTAACAACGGACCTAGATGGTCAACGTGACTTTTTTAGCAACGGACTATGTCCGTCGTTAAGGCTCAAGACGACTGTTGACGACAACAATGTTTACGACGGATTGTTCCGTTGTTAACGTTTAACGACCGTCTGTATCCGTCATCAGGTTCGCTTGTCGATGAAGAATCTAACGACGAATTAGTCCATCGTTAGCACATCGTAACGATGAAAAAATGTGATTTATTGACGGATCTGTCCGTCGCTAAACAACGAATTTCTTGTAGTGGAAATAGAAGAAAAAATTTGAAGAAAAAAAACTAAAAAATTCGAGTGTACAATGAAGAATGCAATACCAAATGTGCAATAGAGGACTTCGCACTACAAGAAAAATTTGATTTAACAACGGATAATATTCAACTAATTTTGTACGAGTAATCACCATTTTACTTTCTAACCTAATCTACTCAGCTTCAAATATGGAAAATTTGGCTAGCTCCATTTGGAATTCTTTGATGATCGATCGAGAAAAATTCGGAATCCAATTCACTTAAGTATTTTATACATTCTCTCACATTTTATTTAATAATGTCTGTAAGTCTGTAACTATATAGTATTTAATTAATGCATACGCTAATATTGTACTGTAATAAAAAGATTAAATTTCACATATAATTACTTATGCGGCCTGCCAATGCCGGCGATAATTCCTCAGTTAATTTACTAGTTTAGTTTTGTGCCAATTCACAGGGTGAGATCCTCTACGGCTTATTCCATTTCTCGTAGAAATATCACCAATACTGAATCTCCCTTTGCATTTCAAATTAAATTATACCTAAGATTCGGAAATTAATTTATTTTTGTGGGCTTTAACCCTAAAATATATATATTATACTTATTTAAAAATTAACAGCGGCTAGCTAGCTAGCTACACTTTTAAAATCTCTCCATGTGGAACAAACTCGGTTAGTTTAATGTCAACTTTCATCTCATGCTTACATACATTATATATTAATCCCATCATTCATCTCTATCTACTAAGCAAGTGCTCATATTAATTTAGTAAGTCAAACATACATGATTTTTTGCTGGAATGTTTGCTGTATATCGATGATGATGATGATGATGATGATGATCATGATCGCCATCATAATAATAATAATCATCATCATCACCATCTTGCAAATTAGATCGAGTATTGCGTCATTAATTAATTTAAGAATATGACTAATTTATTATACGATCGATAATAGACTAAATTTGAACCTAGCTAATTATATAATAAAATATCTTGCAAGTATATAGATATATAGGAGTAATGGTACGTACATGAGTGCAACTGGAGAGACTAAAGAGAACAAACTCCATTTAATTAAGTGACTAAATTATCAATATATATAAAATAACAAAATATAAATAGGATTAATTAGGAGTGATTTGTATGAATGATTAACCACTCGGCCACTCCCAACCCTAACTGATAGTGAATATAATGATCGAATCGTAGTAGTTGTGATTAAAATCCACTTATGTAAAGACTTTTTTTTAGTGAAGTAAAGAAAATTTAATTCAAAAATTATTTTTTACATGTATATATATATATATATATATATATATATATATATTGAGAACTGTGTTTCACGTATAAACGTGAAAACATCTTATTTACTTTAATTTTCGTACTTTTCTTATTGTACTTTGGTGCTAAAAAAAGTTAGCACTAAAATACACTAAGAACAACATTAAAAATATTTTTTAAGAATAGCACCAAAATATAATAAGAAAAACATTAAAAATACAGTAAATAAGTTGTGTTTTCACGTTTGTTTATACATGAAGCACTAGTTCTCGTTAATTTGAACCAAATCCTATATATTGTATGTATGATGTTGCAATCGAACTAAATTTCTACGAGTTTAGATTTTTTTTTTTTAATTTGAATCACTATTCTGAACAATACAATTCTCCATCTTAATATAAGCCGTATATATATGACCTTAGTCTTATGATGTAACAGTCAACAAAGTTAACAAGAAATAAAATGCATGATTTTGTGATTAGCCAGCTGATTTTTTCAACCAAGAAATTTGGCAAATTAACTTGACCCAATATATTTGGTGAAAGTGAGACTGGAAAATAAATCTTAAACATTAAGAGTTCAATTTTTACGTAATCGACCTTATCTTTTATAATTGTAAGTTATTAATATTTTCTGACTCACCAAGTCACGAGTGATGCACTTATTTACATCAATATAATTTACTTTTTAATTTGTAATTAACAAATGCTTCAAATATGACTAATTCGTTGGGTTCCCAATTTTCCTCAACAACTCCAAATTCCTCAGTCGCCGGTTTTAGCTTTTTCCACGTTTACTAATTTAACTTATAATTATCGAATGTCGGTCTTCCTTGTACGCACCATCTTTTTTTTTCTTTTCTTTTTTTTAACTCGTCACATCGTTGAATTACAATAAGTAATGGATCGTCAATATTTCCTGTTTACAGTTGACTTTGATATTGAATAATATTTTCTCACTTAATTAAAGTTGAAACAATCTTGAATCAAACACTATATATTGCTGTTAAATAAAACAAATATGCAATACAATTAGGACTGTAAACGAACATAGTAGTTTGCGAGCTATTCGAAGCTCGATTCGAAAAAAGCTCATTCGAAGTTTCGAGCCTCAAATCGAGCTCGATAAAATTAATGAGCCAAGTTCGAACAGAGTAATATTCGGTTCGGCCAGTTCACAAACATTTTTGAGTTTGAGCTTAATCGAACATGTTCATGAATATTATAAATATTTTCAAATGGGTAAATTAAATAAGCTTTTATTTTGAGCTCGAGCTTGAATATGTAAATTAAACGAACTTTTTTTCGAGCTTTCGAGCTCAAGCTCAATTAGTAAATTTTTGGAGTATTTCACAAGCCGAATTGGAGCCAAATTCGAATATGAATAATATTTATCGAGCCGAGATCAAAGAGACGAAAAAACCTCGAATGCCAAGCTCGAACTCAAATATTTCTTAACGAACCGAACTCGAACGCATCAAGGTATTCAGCTTAGTTTGTTTCGTTTACAACCCTAAACACATGCACTGTATTTGATACAAAATAATTATTCTTGGTTGATTTGTATCCCATTCTTGAAATCAATATCGATCGAGCACTAAATTTGGTTTCCATCTCGAAACTTAATTAAAATTAGATTTAAGCAAAACATTTTTGTTTATAGATTGCATCTCAACTATATCGTTGTCCAATTCAATAATAATACAGCTAATTTAAACGCTGTCGGTAGAAGAAATTGGAGCACCATATATGCGTACAAAATGATACTATATATAGATATATATGTGAGAGAAATTAATAACAAATCCCTGTCTAAATAACTAATGTTAAATTGGAAAGTGGGATACGATTACATTTTAAATTTGAGACATGAATCTAAAGTGATAGCAACCGAGATTATGTGTCATTTTAATTAATTCCAGATGGCTATCACGATCGCCTTTAAATTAATTCAAGAATTAAAAATTGGACCCTTATAGCAGCTTGGTTTCTTATGGCAGCTTCGCAAGCAAAAGATTTAATGTTTTTAATTTAGGTTATTAACTCACTTTTATTTTATTTTCCAATTTCCAGCGAACACGAAAAAGCATTTTATTTCGTGGCGGTGCATTAAACATGGGCCGAATTTCACGGAAATCTGGATATTTATTACAGACAAAGACATTAAATTACTGCTCCTTCTACAACTGAAAATCACTGTTTTTAATTTAAGATTTTGTTTTTTATAAGGTTTAAAAAAAAAAAACACATAGTGTACATTCATTACCTGAAATTAAAACTGGTACAATGAAGTACCTAGTTAATATATGCGTACGTAGGAGTAATATTGACTGTGCGAAAATAGACCTCCCCAGAAAAGGAGATAATTTTTTAAGTATAACAATCTATGGCTGTTTTTGGTTAGTTTTTGAGAGAAACAGATTATATTATTATTTTTATTTTATTTTTTTGGTGAGAATATGTGTGTGTGTGTGTGTATTTATACATAATAGTGCTGATATCGATATTGTAGGGATGACAAACTAAAATTAATTAATAATTTCAATGACTAAAGAATTATTGCAGGCTTCATATCTAACTTCTCGCCATTTTCTATTTCACTTATACGTATAAACTAATTAAGATGAGTAAATTACTTTTCAAAAATGGAAAGGTCATGTGCTGGCCATATTCATTTTTCAAGTCCACCACGTGGCACATTTTATTAAGCACCAATCTCATAATTAACCAAATACTCTCTCTGTTTCATAATATTTATTGTTTTATGATTTTAATCTAGAATTAATAATTAATTTTTTAGACTAAAATATATCTTCCTTCTATATTAAATAAAATCTTATTCCCTTATATTTCCTAAAAAGTTGGCAAAATTTTATCTCTCCATATATTTATAAGAATAAACTTGGAAAAAAGAGTATGAGAATATCTAAAACAACAAACATTTTCATACAAAATAAAATTCATAAAACAATAATCAAAATGAAACGGAGGAATACATAAATTACTACAAATTTCAACCCCAAAGAATTTCAAATGAAAAGCGATCCCTCCGTATTTATATATGTATATGAAATGGAGTAATATTTAGTACAAAGTCGGTGTGAGAACCTAGTGTTGTACATGTAATAAGACATAAATTAAATTATTATTTTAAAATTTATAACATTATGCAGTCACGAAAATATATACAGTTGTATTTTTAATGAATTGGCTACACACACAGTGACACACCCACACAATCTTGCACCTCACGCACAAGAAATTGATTATAAATTTCACAAGACTTTATCTTTAATTATCTTGACCCAAAATATATACTTGAAGAAAATAAAATAGGATGGAGCCGGCGATAATTAATCAATAATTTGATAAACCGTTGACATTGAATAAAATTTCCACATCACAATTGCGTGTGAAATACTTGCTACAACATCACACGAATTCTACTTGTGATTTCTCAAGTATTCACATCGCATTTTCCTCACAATTTAAATTTATGCTTCCTCATGCAACTACAAACTAACCTACCCCTACCCTAGGCTTATATAAACCCCTCACCCCCTCTTCAAGAAATTATATCTATATATATACACATACCTTTATGTAAAAACCACAACAAAACTGCACCCAAAAAAATAAAAACAAAAACAATAGTATTCAAGAGCTGAATTATTCTACCATGGCTTCTTCTAGTTCAAAATCCCTTATCTCCATAGTTTTTGTTGCCCTTTTTCTGTTGGGTTCTTGCGTGAACGCCGTTAGGCCAGGAAGAATGATGATGCCGACGACGACGACGGCAATGACGATGAAGGAAGATGATGCTTCTGCAATGGTGTTGAAGTATTTTCAAGAAAACAAGGATAAATTGTTCTTCGCCAGACTTCCAAAAGGGGTTCCTATTCCTCCATCTGCTCCTTCCAAAAGGCATAATTCAATTCCTGAAAATCGATAAATCTCAAGAAATTCTGCAGGATATATAAATATCCACCGATCACAGATTATTTAATAGGGTAGAGTATTAGATATTCATTTTTCTTTCATTTATATTTTTTGGTTTGATTTTTGTTCTATACTTTATACATGTTTGCCTAACAGAAAATGATGTTGAGGCATTGATCTTACTTTTTCTTTTTCCTTTTTGTGATTAGGTTCTTGTAACACTGTACAGATATGAGATATACGTAGTTTTTTTTTTGGGGGGTATTAATTATTTGTTGTCAAATGAGAAATCGGTTTACGAATTATATGAAACTTGACCTGGCTACAGTTTAATATGTTATTAATTATTTGTCGAGATGAAGTAGAGAGATTTATTAGATTTGATGTATTACTGATTTATCATAGATTGTGTGAATGTGTTTTTATATATTAAAAAAAAAAAAAAACAAAGCAAGAATAAAGAGCGACTCGAATATTTTCCCACTACATTAATTAAAATTACTCGCTTCCAGAATTTTTGAACATGTTTGATTACTAAAATAAATTCAATTGCCAATAAATTTTGAAGTGTATATTTCACCTTTATTCATTTACGGCGGTTTGAATCTGTCTCCTTTGACTTTCAATAATATTGTAGCAGTTTGGAAAATGCAATATTTTAAAATTAATGGTCAACTATGCCTAAGATCCAGTTGTCAATTGTACGATCCTTAGTCCACACGGCATTAGAGTAAAGACTTATATGTAGAAAATATATACTCACTTTTTGTTTCTATTTTCCGTTTAGATAAACTAAAATAAAGAGTTAAGTGTCAAATGAAATAAAGTATGCTAAAATTATAATCTTTAATGACTTTTAATCCTTTTATTATACACTACAAAAAAAAGGCCTATTAGCGACGGAATTTTCCGTCGTTAATCCGTTATTTTCCGTCGTTATTCGTTACTACCGACGGATTAACGACGGAACACGACCGTCGTTATATCTTTAGTCGGCAAACCAAATTTACGACGGAAAATGTCAGTCGTTACCGTTAACGACGGCCATAACGACGGACATAATCCGTCGTTAAGTCTTGTGTCGTCTACAGTCGTTAAGATTTACGACAGACGTAACGACGGAAATATTCCGTCGTTAATAATTAAAAATAAATAAAATTAAAACTAAATTAAAATATAACGACGGAAATGTTCCGTCGTTAATAATTAAAAATAAATAAATAAAATTATTAGAAAAATAGTAACGACGGAAATATTCCGTCGTTAATAATTAAAAATAAATAAATAAAATTATTAAAATATATTAACGACGGAATATTTCCGTCGTTAATAATTAAAAAAAATAAAAAAATCGGTTTTAATTTTTTTTTTTATATTTTTTGATTGTTTTTTTTTTTAATTTTGATTATTGTTTGTAAATAAATTATTAAAGAACTTTAATAAACACGTAAAATAATATATATAAATCTCCAATAAAATACATAAAATGTCATAAAATGTAATAAAAGTGTATAAAATACAAATAATAATAGTAATGTGAACATCAAGATGGAGGAGGGCCCCTAAACTGCGCCCGTATCAGCTCGAACATCTCGGCCTGCTGGCGTATCATCTCCTGCTGCTGATCGATCTTCTCCTGCTGGGCTTGGAGAAGCGCTGTCTGTGCGTCCATCTGTTGGCGAAGAGCCGCCTGTTGGGCCTCCATCTGCTCCTGGAGAGCCCTGATGACAGCCTGGGTGTCGGGTTGTGGAGGAACTGCAGATGAGACGCTAGGAATTGAATAACTCTGTGATCGGCTGCCGAGCCCAAACACTCGATTCTTCTTCGAGTGTCGGCGGGCAGCGTCGACATATACAACGCTCATGTCCACTGGTGGTGGCGCCTCATCTGTGCCAGGAGTCGGCTGGCTCAACTCCTCAACCCGAGCAAATACATCAGCCTATTCAGAAAATCAAATAAGAATGATTAAATATTTAATTTCTATGTTATTAATAAATTTATAAATATTGATAAATTAACTTACAGCTATACGAGCAGAGATGGGATCTGTGTGGGATCCATCAGGATTGTCGTGCAGCCTCCTGAATGTCTCCCACGCCACGTCATTGGGCTGCACACCCTTCTCCATAGCCTATTGAATAGACAAGTTAGCACACACATATTAAAAATAATAATAATAATAATTTAATTGCATACCAAAGCCGCAGCATGTGCAACTACACTCCGAGAGCCTCCTCGATGCTTCACAATGCCTGTGCCAGGACCATCGGGCTCACTCAGACGATTCTTCGATGCGATGGCCGACTTCTTATTGAAGGCATCACTGTCCCAATACGCCTTGAAACCATCCCACATCTCAAGAGGCATGAATGGAGGGCAGCCCTTGGTCCTATCCTTCTTGAAGTAATGGACCATGTCCTTGTATCTCTGAGGAGCCCTGATCTCCCATGCTGCCCAAATGTCATCCTCCAAAGTGGGATCCCAAAATCACTCCTTCTGCAACATATTGAAAACATATGAAAATACTAAACTTATATAACATTTTAAAATAAAATATATAATAATAAGATACTCGAAACTCCTCCCTATATGTCTGCCTCCTCTCAGGGGGCACCATCTTCTAGGTGTAGCCTCCCGAATGCAAATACTTCTTGAAGCTGGATGTGATGGTGGCTGAGGTGGGATAACTCGGCATCAACTCGCTTCCAAATGTACAAAATAATAAAGATATTAGAATATATTAGAATAATATAAATAATAATCTGTAAAAAAAATATTCCACTATCTAAAGAAATCATACCCATCCTGAAGCCAACAACGATGACGACCCAGCGCATTAACATCGGGCTGTGACGATCCGGCCAGTGAGATATGGCCAATTGGACCGCTCAGGTCCACAGAGGACGATGATGAACCTCCAGCTGAAGTACTACCGCCTCCCTGCATCTGCAAAATCATATCGACATTAGTTTATGAAGTTAGCAAATTTCAACGGTACTAAGTACTTGAATAAGAAAAC
Source organism: Perilla frutescens (assembly GCA_026008535.1). Lineage (NCBI taxonomy): Eukaryota > Viridiplantae > Streptophyta > Magnoliopsida > Lamiales > Lamiaceae > Perilla > Perilla frutescens. The sequence continues at coordinate 24,521,161 of BRKX01000015.1, forward strand.
ATCTATATATCAAATAAGACCAACCACACTAATCATCTATTTCATCATCATCACTGATGTTGTCATCTGATAAATCGATCTCTGGTTCTATATCTTCTCCATCATCTTCTTCTTCTTGAATATCTATTACCCCACCATCTGGATGATTTGGTATAGGATCGTCATCTATTGTGAGGGTATTCAAACCATCAACTTCATCCTCTTGAAAGGCTGAGGCTATGATTGTATTAGCATCCTTTGATGGTACTTCAACATTAGTACGAGCCTTTATTTTGCAAACTGCCCACCAATCACTTCGAGAGCGATTTAAACTTGGGTATTCACAGTAACACACTTGGATTGCTTGTTTAGCAAGCACAAATGGATCACGCTTATGATTTATAGAAACCATTTTGTAGTCAGGATGCACATTTGTTCCTTGTGTTGATGTATCAAACCACTCACATTTAAACAACATTGTCTTCTTAATAGGCAGACCAGTGTATTCCAACTCAATCACCTCCATCAATCGCCCGTAATATTCAGTGTGTGTCCCTTTAATGCAGACTCTACTATTCATTGTAGCTCGCTGGGAGCCGTGGGCAATTGTGTGAAATTTGTATCCGTTAATAAAGTACACATGGTAGACATTAACGGAACGAGAAGGCCCACTTGAAAGATCACGCATGATCTTGTTGACATTATTAGTTGGATCTTGTGCCTGTTACAATGGAAAACTTTATATTATGTTACAGTTTGCTTGGGTAAACTTACATTAAGGTTTTCGGATATCATATACTTACATATTTGGCGAACCAGCTCGCAAATTCTTTATCCATTCGTTTTTCAATATCTTCCATTGAGATATTCGGGCACGATACTTTCAATTGGTCAACAAACACACTTCAAAAAATTAAGCATGGATTAGAATTTGGTGGAAAAACAATAACACATTTTAAACAGTCCACATGCTTACGTTGTGTACGGTTCAACTTCTGGACAATTAAGCAACACGTAAATCTGTGCTGCAGCATACTCGTTCTCTGTCAAATATCTTATTGACATTCTTCCAGATGGTCGACCGTGCTGCTTGAAAATCGACAGATTTGTTGCACTATCATCTTGTGCGTCTCCAAGACCTTCATAATTACGAGGCATGTTTCCAGTATGGTCAAACACATTCTTTTCAATGTGCATGACATCCAGATTATGACGAATCAACAGTGAGCTCCAGTATGGAAGATCCCAAAAAATACTTTTCTTTTTCCACCCACAACCTTTGGAAATTGTCACATTATCATTATTCTCTGTGACTTTTTGAAGACCTAATGCTTCAATGCGAGCCAGAATTTCATGTCCCGATCTCATCTCTGGAGGTCCTCCATTCACCACTTTGTTTTTTAAGAATGCTTTTTTATTTTTTCGGAAAGGGTGGTTTGCAGGCAAGAATTTACGATGGTTATCAAACCATGATTGTTTACCACTGCATGATAAGGTGAAGGCGTCAGTAGACTCCATACAGTGTGGACATGCCAATCTTCCAGCAGTGCTCCAACCAGATAACATGGAGTATGCGGGAAAATCACTAATTGTCCATATCAATGCTGCTCGCATCTGAAAATTCTGTTTCAATGAAACATCATATGTAGGCACACCAACCTCCCACAATTGAATCAATTCAGATATCAAAGGTTGTAAAAATACATACAACTTCTCTTTCGGATTACGTGGCCGTGGCACTAATACAGTTAGGAACATGTACTGCTCTTTCATACACATCCATGGGGGTAAATTATACGGTGTAATGATGACAAGCCACAAAGAATACTGTTGTCCTGATTGCCCAAATGGTTGGAACCCATCAGTAGATAGACCCAACCTAACGTTACGTGCTTCAAAAGCAAATTGAGGAAAAATTGTGTTCAGATGTTTCCATGCAGGAGAGTCTGCTGGATGTCGCATTACTCCGTCATCAACAGATGATGCATGCCACCGCATATCCTTTGCTGTTGCATTAGATGTATACATCCTCTGTAACCTTGGAGTGAGTGGAAAATAATACATCTTCTTGTGTGCAACAGTGGTTTTCTGTCTTTTTTGCGAACGGCGACTCGTTTCCTTGAAACGGGGATGACCACAGAATTTGCATTAAGTCAATTCACTATCAGCAGCCCAATAGATCATACAGTTGTTGAAACAACAATTGATCTTCTCAACAGGTAGCCCCATACCCTGTAGTAATTTCTTTGTGGTGTAGAAATTATCAGTTACCAAATTGTTCTCAGGAACAATCTCTTTCATTAATTGAGTTAGCTGATCAAAACATCTCTCTGACATGTTATTATCAGATTTCATGTTCAGCAGACGAGCAACGAGTGACAATTGAGAATGGTTCTGACAACCCGGTCACAATTCTTTGTCTGCGGCCCTCAACATGTCATAAAATCGCTGCGCTTCTGGATTTGGGGCCTCCTCGGTATGATCATCGACATTGATGTTGATATGCGGACTAGCAGCATCCATTACCATGTTCTGCTATGTATTCACTCCATCCTGACCACCCAAATTCTGATCGGTGTCCGGATGCACCTGTTGTTCGCCTTGATAAATCCATACACGATAATTGTGCACAAATCCTTTCTTTGCCACGTGTAGTCTAACGGTAGACGGCGTTTGGAATGAAATGTTCTTACACTTACGACATGGACACTTAATCTTGTCTACACTCATGAAGGACGGTTGATTGCAGGAAAACTCGATGAAAGCATTTAGTCCATTAAGGAAGTCCGGATTCAAAGCACCATTCTGAAGGTATCGCCGGTACATCCATTCACGATCTAGACTCATTGTAGAAGGCCAATTTCTAAAAATTTTGATCGTAAAATCCGCACTGATTATCGTTCAATGAAATATAAAAATAATTCATTAAAAAATAGCGCTAATTTTTTAAAAAAATTCGGCAGCACCTATGTGAATTTCCTAGTCCCAAGTTCTCGACTCTACGCTAATTGATCTATGTTTTTCTAATCGATTCAAAACAACAATACCAACAGAAACCAACAATTCAATAAAGAGGGATCCAGGGGCCCTCATCCCAAACAGAAACCAACAATTCAATAAAGAGGGATCCAGGGGCCCTCATCCCATTTAACATAATTAATTGACATATAAATGCATAAATAACATACTTAGTATGATAATTGCCTAGATAACAAGCTTAATTAGCCTAACATAATTAATTGGCATATAAATGCATAAATAATATACTTAGCATGATAATTGCGTATATAACATGCATAATTAGCCTAAATTGCCCAAAAAAAATTAACATAATTAATTGACATATAAATGCATAAATATCATACTTAGCATGATAATTGCATAAATAACATACTTAGCCTAAATAACATACTTAGCATAAATTGACAAAATAACTTTAACAAAATTGCATACTTAGCTTATTTAATTGTAAAGCTACTAACTAACCTCGTATATATCAGTGTAAAGCGAAGAATTCTTGTAGTGAACCTACACAAAAATATTAACAAATTATTAATTTAAGATCTAAATAATCAACCAAGCATATATAATTAATTAACATGTCTATGCCATAAATCATAATTTAACTATTGTCCATTTTGTTTAGGAGATTAATTGGTTCAATTTATGAGTTCTTAATTGACATAAGATCTTAGATTAGTTATTGACATGACTTGAGCATCAAGTTCATTAAAACGATTGTGCTAAAAAAAGAATTTAATCACACCTAAATAATTACGTGGGTGTTATTAGTTCATTGCATAATTAAATATGTTTGGGTATATACACTCAATCTATACTTATGGAGAAATCACGATATTCATTTAACATTTGAAGTCATCTTTTATGTAGCAAAACCTCATATTGTCTATTCCCCATCAATCTAACTTCGAACACATGCCCTTCTCATTCAACCTTACTTAAGGTCATGTTAAAAGTTCAAATTCACAAATCATTTTCAAATCAATGTCATTGTAAACTAAAAAAGAACTATATACTAAGTCTCATTACTACACATCACTTATACATAAATATTTCGTATACTCTTTTTATTTCTATCTACCTTGTGATAATTTATTTCTAAGAATAACATGAAAAGATATATGTATATATACAATATATATACTGAAATTATATATAATATATATACTGAAATTAAAAAAAACTGAAATAAAAAAAAATTGTAGATCATCTTACCTTCTGGACGACGACGGCGACGGCGACGGCGGAGGGAGGGCGGCTGGGCGGCGACGTCTGGGACAGAGAGAGAGAGAAAGAGAAAGAGAAAGAGAAAGAGAAAGAGAAAGAGAAAGAGAGAGAGGGGGCGGCGGCGGCGGCGGAGGAGGCCGGGCACGGGGCGGCGACGGCAGGGCGAGAGAGAGAGAGAGAGAGAGAGAGAGAGAGAGAGAGAGAGAGAGTTCGATTTGGGGGAAAAGGGAGGAGGCGGCCGAATTATCTGAAACTTTACGACGGCGTTAACGACGGCCGTGTCCGTCATTAAATTTTTCCGATTTTAAATAATTTAAATTTCATAATATTAACGACGGACACGTCCGTCGTTAACCTTTTCCGAATTTAAATAATTTAAAATTCATAATATTAACGACGGACACGTCCGTCGTTACATTTTCCCGAATTTAAATAATTTAAAATTCATAATATTAACGACGGACGTGTCCGTCGTTAAATTTTCCCGAATTTAAATAATTCTAAATTCATATTATTAACGACGGATACGTCCGTCGTTACATTTTTCCGAATTTAAATAATTTAAAATTCATAATATTAACGACGGACGTGTCCGTCGTTAAATTTTCCCGAATTTAAATAATTCTAAATTCATATTATTAACGACGGACGTGCCCGTCGTTAAATTTTCCCGAATTTAAATAATTTAAAATTCATAATATTAACGACGGATACGTCCGTCGTTAAATTCTCCCGAATTTAAAATAATTCAAAATTCATACTATTAACGACAGACGCGTCCATCGTTAATATTCCCAGAATTTAAATTATTCGAAAATTCTAATATTAACGAGGGAAGTGGGACGTCGTTATGATTAACGACGTCTTATCCGTCTCTATTCCGTCGTTACGTTTACCGACGGACAGTTCTGTCGCAAGTCCGTCGGTAATTACGACCCGAATTTTTTCCGTCGGCAAGTCCGTCGGTATTCAGTGATTTTTTTGTAGTGATAGTTTAGCTTATAGATTATAGTGATAAAATGGAATTTGTAGAAAATATAAATAGAAATAAAAATAAAAATTCCTAGGGATGGTGTAACCCTTAAGCTTTGATACCTTGTAATTAGTTTGTTTAACTTAATTTATTAATGAGTAGAAGGCAGCCTTTTATTGGCAAATACTACACAAATAAAGTAAAAAATAAAGATTAATCCAAAACAAGAGAAAAATGTTATATAAAATTAATTTTTATTTATTTGTTAATAAAAAATACAATGAAATTTTGTCTTAATTATTTGTTAATAGAATTAGTGCATCTCACCATCACCGTCACCGATAACAATGGCGGATGTCTGTCTAGAGGTTGGATCAAGATCTTGTTTGTGAGCATTTTTGATAAATATGTAAGAATTTAATAATATATCAATGAAATTATAATGATAAATGTGACATTTTCCATAAAATAAATATAACTTAATAATTAAAATAGAAATAAGTATAACCGTACATCTATAAAATTTAATGAATATAATTAATCTTTAATTTATACACTAGAATCATGTTTACATTTAATCATTCCTCTCTCTCTCTCTTAATTTATGTGTTGATTTTTGAGTTGTTCCGCGTTTGTAATTAAATTACCTAATTATTAGAGAAGGCGAATTATATTTATTAGGTAAAGTACGTTATCTCCCTAAACAAAATGATAACGTTTATCACATATTTTTTTTTACTCACATATCCGATATGTGGTATTGAGAAAATTCGAATCCATGACCTTTGATTTTTAAACAACCTCACTTCACCACTAAATCATCATCAGTTCCTCACCGGGACTAACGTTATCACCTATGTTAATTAGACGCGAATGAACAAAAATCTGTTGGTTTCGGTAATTTCATTTTCAGAACAATCTGCAATCATTACTTATATATAGGCTATAGCTCGACTTAAAATGTTTACATAATTCAAATTCATTTACCTTTTAATTATGATATTGGGTATTCTACCAATGCACTAGCTAGCTAGGTTACTTCTACGAGGCTATTTTTAGGTAGTTGAATGCAGATATACATTGTTTAACTTAGGCCTTAATTTTAGTTAGGGTCAAGGTCACATACACTTCGACCATTCTATAAAGTTCATATTGTCCACTCTTTAACTATTTGATCGATTTAGTCTCATTGACTCTCTAAAATGACTCATATTGATCATTCTGTGGATGAAAAATTTAATATTATTAACAAACACACACTAACACACATTTTTCTCACACTAAGATTTTTCACATATTTTTACACACAATTTTACAATTAACCAAATTAAAACAAATTAATGAATTATGTTTAATAAATAATAAAATAACAAATACCCACAATTTTATTAATAAAATAATTAACACATAATAATAATAATAATATATGAAAAATTCAATATTTATTATATAAATATTATAATGATAGAGATAACTCCTAGAAGGTGGTATGATTTATTCATTCAAAAAATCGGAGAGATTCGCCCATCGATTGGAGGAGAATTGATGTCGTTTTACTTACTTTTATTTATTTATTTATTATTATTATTATTATTATTATTATTATTATTATTATTATGGATCGTGATTTCTGACTTAGGCGTCGGAGAGTGAACAAACGCCACCCCTCCAGCGTTTATCACTCTAATGTCTATGCAGATCAATAGTGCTCGAACTATGAACGAATTTGATTGTAAATTTGAAATATGTGGATGCTAGTTTTTAGATTAAAATAATTTTATAAATTATCTCAATATACAAATATATATTATAAATATTGATTTTTTCATATTATTATTATTATTATTATTATTATTATTATTATTATTATTATATTATGTGTTAATTAATTTAGTATATAAAATTGTGGGTATTTATTATTTTATTAATTATTAACTATAATTTATTAATTTATTGCAATTTTGGTTAATTGTAAAATTGTGTGTAAAAGTATGTAAAATAAATCTTAGTATATGAGAAAAATATGTGTTTGTTAATTGTGTTAAGTTTTACATACATAGAAGAGGCAATATGGGTCATTTTAGAAAGTCGAGATGGCTAAATTAGCCAAATAGTCAAATAAGGGGCAATGTGAACTTTGAAAAATAGTCAAATGGGCTATGTGACCTTAACCCTTTTTAATTATTATCTTTCACTCTAGCTACTGAGCAATGTATGTATATTATACTTTCTCAGTTTTATAAAGATTGATATTTTAGCTTCTTAATCTTGTTGCAAATCTCTGTTTTTTTTTTCTCTCAATTTTCCACTTATTTGTCTTGTGAAGTGTCTTGTTCACTTTGCTCAATTTTGGACAAGAAATTTCAGGTAAATTTTTTCAGCGTTGCTATTTGTATCACCAAATTTTCAATATACGCCACATTCACTAAATTCACCATCATTTAATTTTTTATTTTTTTTTACTCTAATACACCACATTATTTCCTAATTTTACCCTTCAATTAAAAATGTTAATTTAAATAAAAAAAAAGAGAGAAGATGAGAAGAAAACTATGACACCTCCGTGGCCCTCCGTCAAACCACTTGTTAGGCATTCTTCTCCTTTGAAATTATCTGATTTTTTTTTCGTGCAACTACCACTACCAAGGGATACAAATCGGCATGTCTCAATTCTTTTATTCCTAGGCATCGTGAACAGTAAAAGGTCTTATTAATTTTCCAGCTTCTCGTCACCGTAAAAGCTGGCCGGCGACTATTGAGTATTGACAACCCTTGCTTGGCTCAACCTCTATCAGGTGTAAGCCTCTTCCCAACACCGACCATCTATCCAATTGAATTTTCCGAATGTGAGTATGGCTCGATTTTTTTTTCCCAAACATTACAAATGGATTCGAAAATTTATTTTTGAACTAGGCTTTTGTTTTGAAAATATGTTCCGAACTTGGCCTCACTTTGCGACATCTATTTTCCCAACTAAAGAACTTAGTGTAGAAAATGGTGAGTCATTTCACTTCTGAAGAATGGTAAAATCAATCGAATACATTTCATTTTATTGAATTCAAAGATAGAAAACACTCAAAGTAGTTTGTTGTAGTTTTTACAATCAGATGTTCTTAGCTCAAAATCTAAGTACAAAGAGTGTACTTTCTATTATTTATACTAGTAGTAAAGAGCAAGCAAAAATATCTTGAGTAGATCCAACGATCATCCTAGTCGATCCGAGCCATCTTGCTTGGACGGATGAGATTGCAGCAGCAGCGCTTGCATGGATTCTCTTCATGCTTTGTGATCCTGCAATAAGTTTTTAGTAAGCAGAATGCTGACGTGGAACACATGCATAATTGATCCATGCAGGAACAGATATCATGCATAATCGAAACCGTGAGGTAGGGAGTGACTTAGTAAAGAAATCCGCAAGCTGGGATTGAGAGGAGACATAGGAAAGAAGGATGAAACCTTTCTTGAATTGTTCACGAGAGAAGTGACAATCGAGATCCAAATGTTTAGTGCGCTCGTGAAAAACTGGATTCTTGGTGATATGGACGGCGGCTTGATTATCACAAAAAAGAGAAATAGGGAGATGCACAGGGACATGAAAGGCTTGCAGAAGATAGTGAATCCACATAAGCTCACGCACGGTGGAACTCATGTTGCGATACTCTGCATCAGCAGTAGACATAGAAACGGTAGTCTGCTTCTTGCAACGCCATGAAATGAGAGAGGATCCTAAGAATACACAATACCTTGTAAGGGAATGACGGGTATCCGGGCAAGAACCCCAATCGGCATCACAATATGTACGCAGAGTAAGCGGAGCATTAGTAGCGAAGAACAAGCCCAGAGATGGACAGCCCTTTAGATATTTCACAACATGAAGGGCATCATCCCAGTGAGAAAGAGAAGGAGATGACACATATTGACTCAATTGCTGCACCACATAAGAAATATCAGGACAGGTAAGATTCAAGTAAAGAAGTTTTCCAACCAGGCAACGATATTTATCAGGATCTGGCATGATGGCAGTGGAAGAAGAAATGTGTATTCCTGGTGGAAAAGGAGTAGAAACAGGCTTGCATCCTGTTAAAAACCCACAGAAGCTAACAAATCCAAGATATATTTCCTCTGACTGAGGTAAGTACCATCATCTCCCCTAGTTATTTCAACACCAAGAAAGTACCGTGCAGACCCCAAGTCTTTAATAGTGAAGGCTGAATGTAAAGCATCTTTAAGAGCACAAATAGCATCAATATTGGGCCCACTGATGAGAATATCATCAACATATACAAGAAGTACCAGAAACTGATCACCATGCCCTTTAAGGAACAAACAATTATCATCAGGGTATTGCACAAAGCCAAGTGAAAAAAGAAGCTTACTAAATTCGATGTTCCATTCTCTTGAGGCTTGTTTAAGTCCATACAAGCTCTTCACCAACTTGCACACTTGATTGGGAGTTGCCTTGTGGTATCCCTGTGGAGGAAGCATGTATATGTCATCACTCAAATGCCCAAGTAAAAATGTGTTGTTCACATCAATTTGGTGCAAAGGCCAAGAGTTAGTAGTGGCTAAAGCAATCAATAACCACACAGTAACTAATTTTGCAACTGGGGAAAAGACTTCAGTATAATCAAGACCATATTCTTGCTTGTAGCCCTTAGCCACCAACCGTGCTTTAAATCTCTCCACAGTCCCATCACTTTTAAGCTTGACTTTGTACACCCATTTAGATCCAATAGCCTGCTTACCAGAAGGTAAGGTTGTAAGCTCCCAAGTGTTGTTAGTTTCTAGTGCAAGTAATTCTTGTTCCATAGCCTGTGTCCATTCAACAAACTTACTGGCTTCTTTGTATGAAGAAGGTTCTGTAAGTGTATCAACATTAATGAGGAAAGAATGAAAGGATGGAGAAATAGAAGGTGATAAGAAATAAGGAAAGGTAGGTGGTGTGAAATCTCTTGAAGGACTAGGCAAGGCAGAATGATTCACTGCACGAATATAATCCTTTAAGTATGTAGGTGGTTGAGTATTTCTAGAACTTCTCCTTAGTAAGGGATCGGGAGGATTGACTGATGAAGTTAAGGGCTGAGAAGAAACATTTGTAGAATGTGAGAGAGAAGGAGGTATTATAGGAGCTGGAAGTGTAGTATTTGGACAAGAAGAAGCTGAGATAGTAGGTGGAAGAAATGAAGGATCATCAAAACTTGGAAAAGGCAGCACAGGTGGTGAGTTAGAGGATTGTAGAGGATATGAACAAGGAACAAATTTTACATCTCTAGAGATAAATATTTTTAACTCATCCAGATTGTATAAAATATACCCTTTCCTATTGGCTGCAAATCCCAGAAAAATGCATTTATAACACCTAGAATCAAACTTTGACTTGGAAAGAAGAATATTTGCAGCATAACTCAGATATCCAAAAGGTTGTACAAAGTGTAGATCAGGTGTTTTTCCAAATAATATTTCATAAGGAGAAATCCAGCTCAAAACAGCAGAAGGTATTCTATTAATAAGCCATGTTGCATGCAATATTGAGTATGGCCAGAACTTACTAGGTAGCTTACTTTGGAACATGAGAGCTCTAGCCACCTGGAGTAAGTGTTTATGCTTTCGTTCAACTATGCCATTTTGCTGTGGGCTATATACACAAGATCTTTGATGAATAACACCATTTTCCTGTAACAGTTGTGCAACAACTGAATTAATGAACTCTGTCCCATTGTCTGATCTAAAAACTTTAACCTTGGAACCAAATTGTGTTTCCACCATTGCCAAGAAACTCTTAAGCACTGCAAATACCTGTGCTTTGGAGTGAACAAGGTATGTCCAGGTTGACCTGGAGTGATCTTCAACCAAAGTGAGAATATAAGCAGTATGAGTGATAGATTCTTCCTTGTAAGGACCCCATAAATCTCTATGAACTAACTGAAAAGGAGTTTCAGTTCTTCTTTGTAAAATAGGAAACAACTGTCTTTGTTGTTTTGCTCTGTAGCAGATTTCACAAGCTTGAAACTCATCAAAATCAGCATCTGTGTAGGATCTTTTAAGGTGTGGTATGTCCCTCATAGTGCTACTGGAAGGATGTCCAAGAAATTCATGCCATTGCTGTAGAGATGGATCTCTATTTGACTGTATTGTGCAGGCTACTTCAGAAGTAGCATGTCTAAACACATACAACCTGCCTTTCAGTTTTCCAATTCCTAGAATATGATCATTAGCTTGATTTTGTAGTAAACAATGAGATGGTAGAAAGAGAACCTTCCCTTTCAGGTCTTTAGCCATCTGTCCAACTGATATCAAATTGTGAGTGAAAGAAGGTGCAAATAACACATTTTTCAACACAATATCATCATTGAGTTTCACCTCTCCACAATAGTGTGCCAATAGATTGGATCCATCAGGTCGAAAGATCTTTTGAGGCTCTGGAAGCTTTCTCATAGTCTGCATAAGGGCAAGATTGCAGCACATATGTATGCTTGCCCCAGAATCTACAATCCAGTCAGTCTGTTGTGTCTCTTCCAACAAACCAAAAGCATAATGACTCATGGTTGTATCATCCTGGTCATTTGAAACATCTCCTGCATGTACTAAGTTAGCAGTAGCTTTGGGAGAATTCCCTAGTCCAGTATTCTTGAAATAATTTCCCAAGTACTTGCTAATTTCCTCTTGTATCAGTTTATTCATGTCTGTAGGTAGCTGCTCTCCTAACTGACTTTGCAGATCATCTCTCACACTTATTATGTCATCATTCTCAACACAGTTAGCTCTATTATTCCTCCCTTTTTCATTCTTAAATCTTTTATACCAATCTGGAATCCCTACCAACTCAAAACAGTCATTTTTCTCATGCTCGTTACCCCCACAATGACTGCATTTCAACTTTTGTTTTTCTTCCTTGCTAAGCCTTCTCTTATAACCTTCATATTTCCCTGTATTGCTTCTTTGATTCATGTACAAGGCATTTTGATCACTTAAATCTGCATAGCAAGTAGATACTTCCTTCTGATCCTCTACTTGTAGTATCATGGCATAGGCATTACTCACAGAAGGTAAGGGATCCAATATCAAGATCTGGTTCCTAATAGCTTCAAATGAATCATTTAGTCCCATTAAGAATTGCATTAACCTCTCATTCTCTTCATAACATTTATTTATCTCAGATGCTCCACAAGTACACACATGACAAGGAACTAGCAAGTTTATTTCATCCCATAGACTCTGCAAATTATGATAATAAAGCAACACAGACTGATTCCCTTGTGCATATGTAGCTAGTTCTCTCCGCAACTTGTAGATTCGTGGTCCATTGGATCTTCCAAACCGTTTATTTAATTCATCCCAAAGGTCTTTAGAAGTATTGATGTGTTGAAAACCTCTGCCTAATTCTTTTGCAATCGAATTCACAATCCAAGAGAAAACCAAATAATCAACACGCAGCCATTGTTTGTAATCAACCGATTGTGCATTTGGTTTAAGTAAAGTTCCATCAATAAAATCAAGCTCATTTTTAGCCATAAGTCATCGTTTTATTGCTCTTGACCAGCTGTGAAATTTTTTTCCGTTTAACAGATCAGTAGTGAGCACCATACCTGGGTGATCATTCGGATGGAGGTGAAGCACATCGTTGCTTTGTGCTCGATAGCTGGTCACGTCCTTGTGCAACTCATCACGAGCACCAAATCGATCCATAACTACATTCTGCATATTGTTCGCAGCTGATCTATGGTTGCTCTCAGCCTGATCATCTTCATCATCGTTCTCAATATGAAAACCTCTCTCTTCCAGTACCACTTTATTCCATGGCATCGTCTATTCTGCTTCGGCATTTCGTCGAACACTTAATGTTCAAAAATAATCACTTCAGAATCAAATCTAAAATCACTCACAAATTTCTGAATTTCAACGATTCACAATCGGTGAATCGATCAATCAAATGATATCACAAATATAATCGAGGAAATGAACCAAAAAACTAAGAAATCATGGCTCTGGTAACATGAAGAATGGTAAAATCAATCGAATACATTTCATTTTATTGAATTCAAAGATAGAAAACACTCAAAGTAGTTTGATGTAGTTTTTACAATCAGATGTTCTTAGCTCAAAATCTAAGTACAAAGAGTGTGTTTTCTATTATTTATACTAGTAGTAAAGAGCAAGCAAAAATATCTTGAGTAGATCCAACGATCATCCTAGTCGATCCGAGCCATCTTGCTTGGACGGATGAGATTGCAGCAGCAGCGCTTGCATGGATTCTCTTCATGCTTTGTGATCCTGCAATAAGCTTTTAGTAAGCAAAATGCTGACGTGGAACACATGCATAATTGATCCATGCAGGAACAGATATCATGCATAAGATGGCGTCTGAGTACTGCACTTTCACTTTCAACAACTTCTTTGTTTTTATTGATTGCTTTTGCGATGCAGATCTTTAATTAATTTGAAGTTTTGATCATTTTTGTGTTTCTGATGTGGTTTTGGATTTGCAGAAGAAATGGAGGGAGGGGAGAGAAAATGGGGTGGCGAAGAAGATGGGGAGTTGGGCACGACCTTTTTTTAAAAAAATTTTAATTGATTTTTAAATAAATACATTTCAAATTATAAATGATATTTAAGTAAGTTAGTAATTATTTATTTTTAAATTTAATTTAATAGTTGTGTATAATAAAAATTTAGTTGTGTATTTAGAAACGACTAAACTTTTCATGCTCTCGTGGTTAATAAATTAGAGAGATTACCTATTTGAATGTATGGATTTTATGATGTTGTGGTTTACGAATTGTTGAGAAAATTATGGACAATTTCATTTTGTTCTTTAACAAACTCCGCGTACGTGTTACCTGTAAATGTGTTACCTGCAAATGCTCCTCATGAATTCTCTATGTGAGAGAGCCTAAATCATCCATTTCCTCTCGCCAATGCCATCTTACTGTTAATGCTTCCTTCACTACTTTTTCTCAAAATTGCACATCCAACTCAATCGATTTGGCATTAATCCAAATCTCATGAAATTAACAAAGCCTAATATTTTCCACAAACCACAAGAGCAAAGAAATTGTACCAGCAAAGTTCGGTTAACAATTTCTCCAAGAGGAAAATTCTCCTCAATTTGGGAAGTTGAAAAATTATTTCTAGAGTTTACAAATACTACCAAAAAAAGGGTCTTTAGTAACAATATTATTAGCGATGACAAATATCGTCACTAATAATATACTTAAGTAACGATATGTCGTCTCTAATAATTACATGCCATTTCTAATGACATTTTTTGTGACGGCAATATTATTACTTAAAATAATTTCTAATTTATTTGGAACGAACTTTTACAGATGTTCTATTTGCGATGACATGATATCGTTGTAAAAAATATTTTTAAGTGATAACAATGTCATCACAAAAATTTTATTAGAGATGACATGTGATAATTAGAAATGACATGTCATTACTAAAAATCTAGCATTAGTGACGACATTTTGCGTCGCTAATAATCTTGTTTGTAAAGAGCATTTTTTTTGTAGTGAAAAGTCATTGATTGCATCACGAGAAGGGAACATAATAATCGAGAAAATTCGTTAAAAAGAAAAATTAAGAGAATAAATAGTGGGAAAACGAGATGATGAAAAGAAATATGAAGTCAGAGAGCAAAGAAGGCGTCTTTTTTATCAGATTAGAGTGAAAAGTAGGTGAATTGTGTATAAATGTACTAGGATAATACACGTGTTACTTAATGCACCACTAATTTTACTCTTTGCACCACTAAATTTACTCATTGCGCCACACATATTTACATTAATACCCCTTTAACCTGATTTTCGTGATTTTAGTGAAGTGTTTGGCCTAGTTAATTTTGTTCTAACTCTGAAATTAGAACAAAATGATTATGTACTAACTTCAGAATTAGAACGGATGTCTGAAATTGTCTAAGTGTTGGTTCGATATATGTAGTTCGGCCTAGTTAGTTTAGTTCTAACTCTGAAGTTAGAACAAAATGATTATGTTCTAACCTCAGAGTTAGAACGAATATTTGAAATTGGCTAAGTGCTAGTTCGATGTCTGTAGTTCGACCTAGTTAGTTTTGTTCTAACTCTGAAGTTAGAACAAAATGATTATGTTCTAACTTCAGAGTTAGAACAGATGTCTGAAATTATCTAAGTATTGGTCGAACTTCAAAATTAGAATAAACTAGCTTTGTTCGACGTTCTTATTAGAACACGTAAAAGTGTGTTCTAACTGTATTTGTAGAACAAAACGTGAAAGCTTCTCCAAATAACACGCGAAAATTCAAATTTTAATCGGTACAAACTCACAAAAAATGCTTACATTATTTTTTTGAGCTCACGAAAATTCAAAGCTAGTTTTTTTAGCTCAATTTTGCAGTTATATGACATGTTAACCTAGTTCTTGTGCAAACCGTTCTTCCATTTTCCTTTTCAATTTTTATTTTCTATTTTTCATTTTTTTGTGGTGTATCGAATAATTTAAGTGGTGCAAGAAAGTAATTAAAGAGTATTTAAGTTAATCTGTAATTATTTTATTTTATTTTTTTCATTTATAGTGCAAAGAGTAATTTTAACGGTGCATTTAGTGTCCCTTAATTTATAAGTAATGGTATGACATGTTATTTAGATACCGGAAATTTTTTTAGAACTGTTAACTATGTTAAATAAGGAGTTGGTACATAAAACTTAATATAATAGTATAATGATTTACTAAATCAAAAAAATTATACAAAGGCTATGAAATTAAATATAATAGTATAAGGACCGACATTTTTGTTCATGCAAATTGAATGTCATGTCTCGCGTATGCCTCAAAATATTAATTCCCCCTTAAAAACTAATATATAAATCAAGGCCTAATAATTGATCTGTGTGTATTTTTGCAGAAATTCACAATTACCGGGACATATATATTAATATATATATATATATAGTAATAATATTAATTACCCTATTATTAGGCCTTGATTTATTGATATTTATAGTCGTCAAAAATAATAATATATTTCAACATTTTGCATTCTATTGAAGACATTGACCAAAAATGGACCTCTTATTTACTTATCTATTATTTCAACTTATTGTAACACTCTAGCTAGTCATTATTCAACGGAAATTTATTTTTTCCAGTCGTTTAATCCGGACGACCGCTAACGACTACCTAAAACAATTAATTGGCTATATTCGCTTTAAAAAAAAAATTGCTCTTTTCGGACCAATAAATTAAAATTTCTTGTTATTAAATTTGCACTTTAGGCTAGTTCTTGATCGATTCTGATTTAAATTTATTTTTGAAACTACGTTCTTAAATCTAAACTAAATCCTTAGGTCCAAACATGTAAATATCCTAATATATGGGCTTAGAATCCATTAAAATTTTAGAGTCGTTTCAAAAGTCGTTGAAAATTATAGATTATTTTCGAATTTAAAGTCATTATAAACTGAATTTTACCCAATAAACAAAATTTAAATGAATGTCCAAAATCAATAATTCAGACGCAGCCCATTATATTTCTTTCATGCATACATTCTAAAAGGCCCAACAAATGTTCAGCTTTACTTATACATGGGCATTTGTGCCAACATAATCCGAATTGATATAGGCCCGTCCATATTTAGAAAAGTAAATGGAAAATTCTAAATACAACCCCGATATTCTCTTCACAACTCTCGTTATTTTTTTAAATATAAATAATAATATGATAAGAATTTTTACCCATAGCTTCAATACTTGAAATCCTATCAACATAAATAGCCTCATCCTTTTGTTTTTTTACAACTAAAAATGAAAAAAAAAAATGAGATGTAAATTGATCGTAGTCATGTGCATACGTCTCTTCTGCAAAATTTTATACATTTGTTCCAAAAAAATCATTAGGAACATAATATTTGATCTAGAGTAGTAGATAGAATGAAGTAGATAAAAAAAATATAAAAATCACCATAAATACGATAAAATTGAAATGTGGTAACAGAAGCAAAACCATCAACTCCCGACAAGAGAAATCATCATCAAATTAACACATCATGTCTCATCACAACATCGTCACCTCATCGAGAATCAAATTAATCATGTGATAGAATATAATAAATCTTGAATATTTTCCATTGTAATATCGTCCTAGTTTAGCTTTGATTTGTGTAATCTTTCCTTAGTTAGATATCTTGCATTGTATAAATAGTGAGTTAAATGAATGAAACCATTAGATAGTTTTCACACAAAACCTAATTTCTATATGGTATCATGCCGAGATCGGGACCTCTCTCTCTCACCGGAATTCTCCGCCTTCTCTACATCTCTTCCCATCTCCATGGCCAACAACACCTCCAACTCCGTTGCCACAGTTGTCGACGCAGCAACCTCTGCTCCCTCTCAAGCACTTCTCAATATTTCCCATCACAATATTGTGAAACTTACCTCCACAAACTACTTGGCGTGGAAACTACAGATCGAGGCTCTCCTTATTGGCTATGACTTATACCGCTTCATCGATGGAACTCATCTTTGCCCGTCGCCCGTCATCACCAAAGACACGGGTGATGTCCCTGATCCTAACCCAGACTTTCAACTTTGGGTTTGTTAAGACAAACTCTTATTTGGTGCGATTGTCGGATCGCTTTCGGTTCCTCTGATTCCATTGATTCAAGGCTCTACCACTTCTCATGAGGCTTGGCAGACGCTAGCCCATACTTACGCTCGCCCTTCTCGCGGGCACACTAAGCAACTCAAGGATCAACTTCATCGATCCTCCAAGGGCTCACAATCTGTGACTGATTTTATGCAATTTGTCAAGACACGTGCAGACGAACTTGCTGCACTTGGAAAACCCCTTGATCATGAGGACCTGCTTGAAATAATACTTGCTGGCCTTGACGATGATTATCGTCCGATTGTTGACATCATTGAAGGCAGAGAGACTCCTATCACTTTAGATGAGCTTCATGAAAAATTAATAACTCGTGAATTAATGCTCAAGCAATCACAGGAGACTTCATTCTCCTTACCTGCCACGGCCAATATGGCCTCTGCTCAGACCAACAGTCATTCCTCCAGATTTTCATGACCCCCGTCGCCTTTGCACACGCACCAACAGTCGGTATCTTGACCCTCATCCCATCAGGCACCAAACTACCGCTCCCCGACACATTCTCGCTCTTCAGGTCGTCCACAATGGCCTTATCTTGGCAAGTGTCAAGTGTGTCGTGAACCTGGTCACTATGCATCTCTTTGTCCCAACTTTCAGCAGGTGCCTGCCTCGGGTTGATCTTCCACTCCTCCATCAACTCAGACTTCGGTTCTCCCTCCGTGGCTGCCGATGGCCCATGTAGCCACCAGGCCAGATGAAACACCCCCGGTATAGCTCTTTGACAGTGGAGCCTCCCACCATGTTATGGGTGATCTTGGCAATCTGTCTCTCCATGCTCCATATTCTGGTTCGGATGATATTGTTATTGGTGACGGTACAGGTCTATCAATCTCCCAAACAGGTTCTGCATCGCTTCCTACACATTCACGCACCTTTTCTCTTCGTGATGTGCTCTTTGTTCCCGATATGAAACGGAATTTAATATCTATTTCTCAGTTTTGCAAATCTAACAATGCATCAATTGAATTCTTACCACATTCTTTTGTCGTGAAGGATCTTCTGACCGGAGTACGTCTTCTAGAGGGCGAATCTAAGGGTAGGGTGTGCGAGTGGCCCAGACACACTTCTTGCCCGTCAGCCTACTCTAGCCTCAAAGAGTCAAACCCCAACTGGCATCATCGGCTTGGCCACCTATCTGAGTCTATTCAGCGTCACTTAGTCTCTCGTTTTGGTCTAGTATCTGAGTCTAATGCATTACGTCAGTTTCATTGTAATTCATGTTATTGCAGTAAAAGCCACAAACTTCCATTTGTTCAATCCACAATTACCTCTATCTCTCCTTTGCAAGTAATTTTCTCTAATGTTTGAACTTCACCAATTCACTCTATTGATGGTTTCAAATACTATGTTATTTTTTATTGATCATTATACTCATTATACGTGGTTATATCCGCTTAAAAGAAAGTCAAATGTTGCTCTGATATTTCCTCATTTTAAGTCACTTGTTGAGAATTTCTTTAGCAAGAAAATAGTAACATTTTACTCTGATAATGGTGGAGAGTTCATTGCTCTAGCTAGCTTCTTGTCCACACATGGTATTTCTTATCTCACTTCCCCACCTCACACTCCAGAACTTAATGGTTTTGTTGAGCATCGTCATCGCCACATAGTCGAAACAGCCTTACCTCTCATGACCACGGCCTCTCTCCCTCTTTCCTACTGGTCTCATGCGTGTCTCACAGCTACATATCTAATCAATCAGCTTCCTACTCCTACTCTTCAAATGAGTTCTCCATATCTCAAACTATTTCAGATCGAGCCTAACTACAATAAACTTTGTGTATTTGGTTGTCTGTGCTATCCCTAGTTACGACCATACAATTCTCACAAACTTGCACCTAAATCCACTCCATGTGTCTTCATTGGGTACTCGCTTACACAAAGTGCCTACCTTTGCTATGACCAGTCTTCTGGTCATACATATGTGTCTCGCCATATTCGCTTTGTAGAAACTACCTTTCATTTAGCTCACACTAACCCTCATCTTCCACGTCCTACAGAATCTACCACCACCACTTGGCTACCATGCCACATATTGCTCTCTCATTCGCACACCCCACCTGCGACCACCCTTGGAGACGTCTCCGTGTCGGATTCTGACACTCAGGTATTGTCTTCTTCTCCTCATTCATCCTTATCCTCTTCATCTAATTCTCCTATTAATGAATCACTTTCTCCTACTTCTCCCCCTCCTCCTTCCCCTTCTCCTCCCCCCTCCTCCTTATCATGTTATCACCCGCTCTAAAAATAATATTTTCAAACCTAAGATCAAACTTAGTCTCTCCACTGAGTTATCTACTCTTCTTGAACCTATTTGTGTCTCTCAAGCTGTAAAAGACTCTCAATGGAGACAAGCTATGTCTGTTGAATTTGATGCTTTAGTTCGTAATGGTACTTGGGAACTAGTGCCATCTGCAGGAGTGCAAAATGCAGTTGGGTGCAAGTGGATTTTTCATATCAAACGCAACTCAGATGGTTCCATTGACAAGTTTAAGGCACGGTTGGTTGCCAAGGGATTTCATCAACGGCCCGGTGTTGATTATAATGAAACCTTTAGCCCGGTAGTCAAACCAGTCACCATACGTCTTGTTCTCTCCTTGGCGGTTAGCAAGGGTTGGCCCATTCGCCAACTCGATGTTAATAATATTTTTTTGCAGGGTTCTTTACATGATGATGTCTACATGGCTCAACCACCTGGATTTGTTGATCTCGACCGCCCTAACTTTGTCTGTAAACTTCGTAGAGCTATCTATGGCCTTAAACAGGCACCGCGGGCCTGGTATACTGAACTTCGTTAGTTTGTCCTCACATCGGGTTTTATAAACTCAGTTGCCGATACCTCTTTATTTGTGCATCGCTCTGCAGATGTTGTTATGTTTGTTTTTGTCTACGTTGATGATATCATTGTGACTAGTAGTGCAGATGTCTCTGTCCAGGAGTTTATCTCTATTCTTGCTCGTAGATTCTCTATTAAAGACCTTGGCTCACTTCACTATTTTCTTGGGATTGAGGTTGTACCATGCTCCACCGGGCTCATCTTATCACAACGTCGATATATTGTGGATTTGCTAGCATGCACCAAAATGACTGATGCATGTTCTGTCTCTACACCAATGGCTTCATCACCGACTCTTACTTTATTATCATGCACAACTCTCTCTGACCCCTCTGAGTATCGCACTACAGTTGGCAGTCTTCAATATCTCTCTCTTACCCGTCCTGACATTGCCTATGCCATGAATAAGCTTTCTCAATTCATGCATCGCCCTACTAATGATCATTGGTCTGCTGTCAAGCGGCTTCTCCGCTATCTCTGTGGCACAATTCATCATAGTGTCCTTATCCGTCGTAATTCACCATCTACGTTACATGCCTATTCAGATGCTGATTGGGCTGGAAATAAGGATGGTTATACTTCTACAGGTGCCTACATTGTCTATCTGGGTCATACGCCAATCTCGTAGAGTTCCAAGAAACAAGCCACTGTAGCTCGCTCATCTACGGAAGCAGAATATCGTTATGTTGCTTATACTGCTACTGAAATGTGTTGGATTGCATCATTACTTCAGGAACTTGGTTTTGATCTATCTCGTCCACCTACTATCTATTGTGATAATGTGGGCGCTACTCATCTATGTTCCAATCCTATTTTTCACTCACGAATAAAACATGTTGCACTTGACTATCATTTTATTCGCCACCTTGTGCAGACTGGTACTCTTCAGGTAACTCACGTCTCCTCAGTTGATCAGTTAGTTGATGCCCTTACAAAGCCGCTTCCTCATACTCAATTCCACACACTAATGCTCAAGATTGGTCTCTCTGATAGACGCTCCATCTTGAGGGGGCATAATATAATATAATAAATCTTGAATATTTTCCATTGTAATATCGTCCTAGTTTAGCTTTGATTTGGGTAATCTTTCCTTAGTTAGATATCTTGTATTGTATAAATAATGAGTTAAATGAATGAAACCATGAGATAGTTTTCACACAAAACCCAATTTCTATATCATGAGTTAGTAGTTCATCACGAATTAATTATTATTCGCCAACAAACACACTCCAAAAGTCCATAACTTCAGTCACCTTGAGACAAGCAATCGCCTCATTGTCGAACCTTTCTTTTTCTTTTATGATGATAATAGTGATGAATTTAGTTCAATGTAATACCCTACTAAACACCTGTAAAAATTACATGCAGTTGATAACAATGGTAAATAATAATAAAACTCAATGCAATGTTTTAGAGTTCGATTATTCTTCTTCATCAAGTTATGAATAAGACGAAGTATGTATGGGGGTTGTCACGCCCAAATTTTCATAAAATAAAATAATAACAATAATTAAGAAGGGACGTCACTTTTATTAAAATATAAAATATTTAACATCAATACAGCGGAAGCTAAATAATAAAAACTCTTTAAAATCAATCATCACACATCACCACGCACATCGCCCCGAGTAAATCATCAACCTGAAATAAATAATAGCTTTGGGGTGAGTGCTATTGACTCAGTGGTGAACGCATTTATCCAAGTTATATAGTTATAACAAATTATAATATGGGTAGCCCGCGGCTAATATATCGGAACATATGCAGCTCGTCAACCAATTATAATAGCTGTAACCCGTAGGTTAATAATTGTGAATCTGCATAAGAGCATAACAAGGATAAATAATAATGTGCGTCACATCGTATTCCTCACCTTAACCTTGACTTGAACTTGACTAAAAAATTACTTAGTTAGGTCCGTATGCGCCGCCTAACATTAAATATAAACATAATAATTATAATAACTTTAAAATAATTTGCATAAATATTAATTATGGTTTAATAAAACTATATAATTTGGATCTTTAAAATAATAATGTAAAAACCTTTACTTACATATATATACCTTGAATGAAAGCCACTTCATATGAGATGTTTTAGAAATATTTTTGGTGTGTTTTAACAATGAAAATAAAGCCCCTTTTTATAGTGAAACTTGGAGCTATGAAATGTCTCATCTTTAATGGTAAAAAAAATAAATTTTGGAGCTTTGAAAAGTCACCAATTTAAATCCTCAAATTTATTTTCTAATAAAGTTGAAAGAACTTAAATAAATGCCATGAGTTTATGGAAAATATCTACCCTCATGTCATTATTCACATGAAGAATAAGTCTTTCAAATGACGTATGTTTGGATTCAAAATAAAATAAATATTGTAATAATTAAAAGATAATTAATTAATTGATGAACTCTTTCAAAAGATTGAAAATGTAATTAGCTTTACAAAACAAAATAGCTACATAATCATTGTACACTTTCAAATTATTATTTAATGCAATAATGTTATGTAGTAACTTCAAAAATGGATCACCAAAATAAAAGGTTTAAACTTTAAAAAATATAAAAGTTCAACAACAACAACAATAATAATGTAGGCGCGACTTATATTCTTATTATAAATTAAAAAAACAACGAAGGTTACTGTTAGCTTTGTATGCTAGAAGACTTGTCTTTTGTATACAATTTTAATGATATTTTATGATGATATAGATTGAATATTATCGCAGTCACCGTTTGCATTTAAATTGTTATATTTTCATGCATATTCACTATACTTATATTGCAAATGATATGGTGTAGGAAATCACACGGTAAGATCATATCAATGGTTCCTTGTATTGTATTAAAAGGCTCATGGCTTAGATGGTCCTGAACCCACCGTCGGTACACCGTAGAATAATCCGATAGGTAGTTTGTCTTGACTAACTGATTATTCTAGTACACCAGTGTGTGTATTGAGAAGGATCACGATAGGATACTATTCTCTATTCTGACCTTAATTGAGAGAATAAAGATCCACAGAGTTCGGTTCTTAACCCATATATATTAGCGGACATATATATGTTGTGTTCATTACTTTGATTTATCAATGAGTGAGGTTCTTTGATAGAATCAATAATCTCTATATCTTGGGTAATAACATTTACATATATGATGGGTCGTGCAATATATATGGCCACCGTGTCCTGACCGGTGCGCCAGGTTGATGATGTCCCCTTGAGAAAGCACAAAGTTCATGTGAAACCCTGCAGGTAGAATTTATTCCGTACATGATAAAGCTTGTGTGGTATTACTCAATGAACAAGATATTAATTAATTATAGTTGTCAGAAGCTTATATAATTAATTAATGGACATTATATCTTAAACATGAGGAATGGCTGAACTAAAGGAGAAAGCATATTCACAAATATGTATTAAATTGGTAGGTCAGTATTATTTCTTTAGCGGAATAAAAATAATACTTAATTTATTTAATTATATCCTAAGTTTATTGGATATTGAAAATTAAATAAATTAGCAGGTCAATTTAATATTCTTCTAAATCCATGTTGTAGCCCAAAAGAGACTGAAGTGGACTGGAGATAGAACAAGAGACAGAGACAGAAGTCCAGTTGATCAAGGACTCTATATTTTTGTCTAATCTCTTATTATATAAAGAGGTGGGGATCGAAAATCATATCATAACAATTCAGCCCTCTTGTGTTCTCTTGATTTCCACAGAATTCACACTCGTTTAGTAGATTGCAGCACACCCTGTATCTAAACACAGTACGAGAATACAGCAGAAATACAACAGAAGATTAAGGAGTGGAATAGCACAGTGGGACACAGATTCTCATACATTCAACAACAAGATTAGATCTGTAATCCTGTCCTCAATCCGTCATTTAATTTGTAAGTCGTTTTTCGATTTTTATGTTTCCGTTTTTAGTAGAATCGAAAACCGGATTGCATGTTAATTAAACTTGATTTATTAAATATATATAAGCTGCATAAAAATATGATTTACATGATTATGGATTAATGAACAATAAATAAGATCATGCGGTGGTTTAATTCGAAAAAACCCCAACAGTTACAAAGAGTAAAATGGGAGTTGTGTTTAGAATTCCCCAAATTAATGTTGAAAGTAAACAAAAATACTTCCCACAAAATGAGAGACCTTTTGTTTGCAACCCTTAATTTTTTTACCACAAATTTGTTATGATAATGCGATCATTATTATTTTTATTTTTATTTTTATTTTGAGGGAAACGAAAATGACATTAAGAATATACCATTTCCGTTAACAAAATTTCTGACAAAATTACATTCGAAAAAACACTGGTACAGGATCATTGTTATTATATATAAATAAATGATGTAATTTCAAACTTGCAACAAATAATCTGTACCGATATAAAAAGGTGTTGTTTTTCCTTCCACAGCGAGATGAGATCTTATATCCCACAATTTTTGTGCCCCCCATGTGTTCCACATCAATTTATTAGTTTTTCTTACTTTTGTTTCCAGTTTATTTTAATATCTTTTGTTTTTAATTCAGATTGATTATATATAATTAAGATTCATAATTTTTTTAATATTTAATTTACTCCAATTATTTATTGATAAATATTAATTAAAATTGATCACTTTATAATTAATTAATTTTTATAATAATTATTTTTTTAAATAAAGAACTTGATGTGGACACAAATATTGTGGGATAGAAGATGTCATCTTGATCTTTTCCCTCTAAATTAAATATTTTTTTACTCACCCGGGGTAATATTAGATTCTTCGTATATTCATATTATCATATAATTTTATTATACCTATACGATCATCATATTAAGATTAAAATAAAACTATATCATTATTCATTAATAGTGTTTCCGTATTAAAATGTATAACATATATCTAAAAAACTGTAGTGTATGTAAATGTATAATACTTTGCATTTCGATCGCTCTTTCCAAAACCCATGCTCGAAAGTCAAAAATACCCTCCCTTAAGATGATAAAAAAAAATGCATGCTTTCTATTCTTTCCTTTTATACTTGAGCAAATCTTCAAAATTTAAGAAAAGATAGATTTTATAAGGCCATGATCTATGTGTAAAGTAACAAACAGCCAGACTTTTGGTGCCTAAAAAGAATGGATTTTTATTTTGTATTCTTGAAAAATAATGGGGTGATCAAACTCAAAGAAATTAAATTTAGAGTAAGAGTTGAGTGACATTGAATGGACATAATTGCCCCGGCTGTAGCCGACAATTCCTGATGCGCCATCTGCCTTATTTGCAGCATGTTTCTAGTTTGAGTGAATTGTGGCTCTCAAAACAGTGATAAATCACACTCTTTTGCTGGCTGCTTTTCTGTTTGCATTTATTTATACATGGATAAACTCTAGCTAGCCGTCTTAATTGATTTTTTTTGTATAAACTCAATTCAAGATGGTCTCTATTGTCCAGGTTTAATACGTAGAAAAGATAAATCGTAGTACCTATTTCATTAGGTGATTGTTGATAGAACTTGTACATATACCAAGTACAAATAAGATTTGAATTTCCACACTATGGCCCCTAACAAGGCATCTACATTACCTTTTGTCCTTACAACAATTGAACTATCTACTTGGAGACATGGAAAAAAAAAATCATTTATCTCTTATTCCCTCCGTTTTCACAATAAGTGTCATTCTAACACTTTAATTTTGTTTCAATGTCATTCTACACAATTTAAGTAAAAATTTCACATTTTTCTCATATTTGTCCTCATTTAATACCTTCAATCAATCATATTTAACTCATTTAATATATTCACATAAGGGTGTATAAGGTAATTTGATTATCTAATTAATATCTTTATTAATATGTGTCATTCATCCAGAATGACACTTATCCAGAAACGGATGGATTATTATTTTGTGCACGATTAGAATTGTGATAAAACAATGTAGTATATTGTTTTCAACTTTTAGTCGCTTGGAAAATGAGCCAACAAGGGATAAAATTATTTTATATTACTATAAAAATAATTGGTGTCCCCCCATAGATATTCGAAAAGTGGAGACCTTTGTATCTTTATCTTTATCTATTTAATAACATAATCGTTGTCAAAAATAGTTTTCTGCCTAAAAATTATTTCTAATTTTAGAAACTATTTTTTTTATTATTAAGTTCAATAATTCTCTAAATAATATTTTATTGTTAATTGTGAATCACTTTATCATAAGTTTCACATGTGAATTGTTGCATAATATAGAAATCAATGCATTTTATTCATAATTACAACCGAATTTGAATTTCAAAATTTGTTCTCAATCTCAAATTGTTGCTATAATTAACCCCAAAAATGAATAATATAATTTTTTTTAAAAATAATTAGAAATTAATTCTATATGTATAATGATTTTCTTCATTTTTTCATAATTATAATTTCTAATAAATATAATTATACACATCTCATCTATGCATAGCTTGGGAGTTAATCTAGTTTTGTATAAAAATGAGATGTCTTAAATTTGAGACTCACCGTTCCCCCTTTCCTAAATTAAAAGGAAAAATGGTATGCAAATTATGGGAAATTTTGTACATTGTTCCTTCCTTTTTCCATAATTATATCCCCACTTGAGTGTGCTAACCGTGTACCAAACTTCAAAATTTAGAAAATTTTGTACATTGTACATTAATATTGTTCCTTCATTAGATCCTCTAGTCCTAACTTGTGTGTACTAATCGTGTACCAAACTTTAAAATTCTTACATTTTCTTTTATTTTTTTCTTCAATTTTAATTTCTTTTGATTTAGTATAATTTTACATTATTATTTAGGGTTTATTCCACCCAATTATGGTATATAATTTTTTTTAATATTTAATTTTCATTTTTCAGTTAATATAATTAATTTTTGGGGTTGATTATTCCAAACTTAGGGTATATAATTTTTTAAAATTTTCATTTCTAGAAATAAATATTAATTATAATTAGTTATAATATAATAAATTTTATTTTTATAAAAAAAATACTATTAATAACATATAAGTTTAATGTTGGCACACAATGACCATATAAAGAAGATCTCTACTCCTATATATATCCCCACAATTAAATAAATAAAATTGTTGGTTAAATCTTCAGTTCGTCTTTATAGCCTCCATTAATTTTTATTTTTTTTTCAAAATCAACACCTCATAGCCCTCCAGTACAATAGAACAAATAGAGTACTCTTAAGATTTTATTAAACCATTGTAAATGGAAGAAATAGAGTTAGATCTTTTGTAAAATGGTATCAGAATTAGTACTGACTCAATTAGAACATGAATCGAAACAAGTGCTATCACTATAGTTGGCATATTAATTAAGAATTTATGATTCTAATTAAATGCGTCAGGATAATATCATATTGAAAAACATCTCTAATATATTTTCATCGACACCTTCTAAATCGAACATGTAATGTAAGGTTACACTGCACTTTGCTATAGAGATTAATATCTCAAAATTGATAGAGTATCCATTTACGATTAAGGGACAGTATTTGACACAAATTAATGTTGTGTTAATACATAGGATGTATGAGGGGGTGGCTGGGAAACAATATCAAGTGGAATTGTCCCAATCTCTCTCGCTCGCATCATTTTAAGACCATTATAGCGACTTCTCTCTTATTAAAGTAATTCATATCCATCATCAAATTTCACATTCACATACCAAAATCATATATATTTTCTAACAATAGTATAATATTTTTTTCAAGTGATATATATATATATAATTTTAGAAGTTGAATCACGTTGAGAAGGATGCCAAATCTATGTCAACATTAATGTATACAAGTAGGATCCTCGCAAAGAAAAATGGCAGCAATTTGTTTTGGCCCAAAAATAAATTAAAACTTGGAATTGACGAAAATAAGAAATCATCATTCATCACCACGTGTTAGGGTACACATTATTAAGGTCTCATTCACATGTGTATACGATTTGGAATTGGGAGTGTCCGTGGCTAAATCATACCCAATCATTATAATTGTTTTTTCTAGTCTCATCTTAATCTAAGTGTTTCTTTTCTTCTTTTTTTTTTTTTTAATTTTTATTTTCCTCCTTAAATGATATAAAAAATAAAAACATATTTATCTGTCCCGGTCCCATTATAACATAATCCAAATGACAAAATGCATTATAGTTTCCGGTCAATAATTCCATTCCATGTGTTTCTCTGATAAAAAAATATTAACATTTGGTTGTCTGAATTCCACCCAAATTCCAAAATCTTGGCACAAGATAAGATCACATAATTAAGTGCATCCTAATCTATAAACGTTATGCCAATTTATGATAATTGTTCGTACACATTAATATTTTGTTGGCATTCATCCAAATATAAGAGACATGAATTATAAGAAATTAAATTCGGACACAAGAGCTACCTCCATTTAAGTTTTAACTCATAGTTGCTGGTGAATTTGACGTGGGATAGTATATCAGATTTGAAGTTCGAAAATTAGACCGTTTATTTATTTATTGCATAGCGGCGGAGTCTACTCACTCGTGGAAAAAAAAACAATTATAGATAAGATAATTAAGTAGGAATCATTAATGAATTTAGACAAGATATGAAATGGCAAAAGCAAGGTAACTAAAATATGCAGACATAACAATGAATGCTTTTCATTCATAAGGGAAAAAAGAGTAATTACCCCCCACCTATACACAGATATACCATCATCTTTCCCACCAACCATCTTAATTACTATCCCACTAAAATTTCCCATATATTTAAAAAAAAAAACTTCCAAAAAAGGATAAAAAATAAAAATGCCCATATTACATGAACATTAGTAGTCTAACCCATCCCACATATGACAAAACTCTAAACATTAAAAGTGAAGTGAAATTAAACATAAATATAAATAATAATAATAAAAAAAATCAAACTCTGAGCAAATAGATGCTGAGTTCGGGCCCTCCATTCCCATCGGGATTCATCATGTAAAACGCCTCAGAATCTTTGCTGCCCACAACTCTCTCAAACTTTGCCCTCATGTACATCAGCTCTCCATCGGGCTCTGCCCCATGGCCCGGCCCGGGAAGCACACCGGCCCCCATGGATATCGGGCCGATTGCGTTGAGAACCTTCCACTCATCCGGCCCGCAATCCCTCCTCATCGCGTACCCGCACTTCTTCCCGTTGCAGTAAGTCCTCCAAACGGGCTCCTCCAGCAGCTTCGGCCCCTTCTTCTCGGCCCGCTTCTCGCACTCCAGCGCGATCCTCACCAGCCCGGACGCCATTTCCTTCACCAGAACGCTCGTCGGCGTGGCTAACTCGACGAGAAATCCCGGGCCCAGTTTGAAATCCTCTTGGAAGGCGAAATGGACGTGACCGCGCCGGTGCCCGAAGAGGGTGCCCACGACTTTCGTTCCGAGGCCCGATGATAAGTGGGTTCGGGCCCTGCCGAGAGCCAGCGCCGACCGCAGCTTCGCCACGGCCATGACCGAGAGCTTCTTTCGCGGCGGTTTGACTGAGTCCGTGGAGCGCGAGTGCTGCAGCGGGAATCCCTGAAGTTCCTGTTCCTCCTCGGATTTGGAGGTGTCGTCGAGGCCCAAGATTTCTGTCATGTCGTCGTCTTCGACGATCTTCTTCTTCCAGTTGAAGTATCTCCGGGAGAAGGAGAAGGACTCGTGCGGGTTTCGGGCAGTGATCGTCTTCATCTCTATCTATCGGCGAATGAAGTGTATGTGTGTGTAATTGTGTTGTTTGAGAAGTGGCCGGGATGATGTTTTTATGGTTAGTTTTTGTATAGCATTTATTCTGACAAAAGAAGGTGAACAGCCCCACCAAACTGATTCAGGAAAATGTATGACAGAGCAGAATGGAGACAACAAAATTAAGAGCGGAACACACACTAATACATTTTATAGAGAGAGAAACTTATGAGAGAGAGAGAGAGTGGCAATGACAATGAGGGATTATATGTAGTCTGTGAGGGGACATGGATTTATCTCAAATCCTTTTCTAAATGGTGGGGGCTGTCTCTCACCCCTGTAACCTTACATTTTTTCTTAATATCATTAAATAAATTTAATTTTAATTCATATTTATTAGTAATTGAGAATTGCAACTACCGCAAAAACTTATATGTATTTCTCAATGTGTAAATGGATAAAAAGAGGCAAAATAAAATAGTAATTGGGAAAAAAAAATCAAGATATAAGGTTATAGGAGTTATTTGGGTAATTTGGAGTGTAAATGTCTACAATACCCCTATGACACACTTGTTCCCACATTCCAATCATTGTGTAAGTGTACTATTTACACTTTTAATAACTACCTAATAAATACACACAACTAACATATAAAAATCCAATTTCATGAATTTTAGGGTAAGAGTTAGAAAGTGTGAAACTCTAAAATAACGAAATTGTTAAAAATGAAAATAAGTATAACGTATTTTTTAAAAAACTAAGGTTAATGCACGTAACGAAAATTATTTAAAAAACTGACCTACCATTAACGTTTTGAAAACGAAAATAACCATAATAATTTTTTATTTAAAAAACTAACGTACATGCACGTAACGATTTTTTTTAAAAAAACTTACGCTCCATTAACGAAATATAAGATAACGATTAATCTTTATTAATAAAGATTAATAAATGTATAACGATTATCACTTATTAATAAATGTATAACGATTATCATTTGTTTTGAATTAATAAATGTATAACGATTATCATTTATAAATGTATAACGATTATTATTTAAAAAAGCCATAACGTTTATTTAAAAAAAATAACGAAAGTTTGAAAATATTGATAACATTTATTTAAAAAAGGATAACAAAAGCTAAAAGATATTGATAACGATTCTTAAATAAAAAGAATAACGAAGAACCATTAATAGTTATAACGATAAAATAAAAAAGCCATAACGTTTATTTAAAAAAAAATAACGAAAGTTTGAAAATATTGATAACATTTATTTAAAAAAGGATAACGAAAGTTAAAAGATATTGATAACGATTATTGATTAAAATATGAACGAATAACGATTAATAGGTTATAACGATTAATTAAATATGATAATGTTTATTTAAAAAAAGAATAACGAAAGTTAAAAAAGTATTGATAACATTTATTTAAAAAATGATAACGAAAGTTAAAAGATATCACAAAGATTATTATCGTTATCACAAAGATAACGCTAATTTAATTAAAAGAATAACGATAATTTAATATGTTTGTGATATAACGATTAAAATTTATAACGATAAAAGATATTGATAACTATTAAAATTTATAACGATAACGATTAAAATCTATAATGATAACTATTGATAATCGTTATGGTTATAAAAGCCCATAACGATTGTTTATTTAATTTCTTATAATGATAACTATTGATAATCGTTATGGTTATAAAAGCCCATAACGATTGTGTATTTAATTATCATTATTCATTATCGTTTTTCTCCTTTTAAATTATCGTTATTCATAAATTAAATTTTCGTTATGTTAATAAGAGAATTTTTGTTATTGGGAACTTTAACTTTCGTTATGGAAACATTAAATGTTCGTTATGTTTAAATTACGTTTTCGTTGTGTTAAAAATTAAATTTTTGTTAATGTAAAATTAAATTTTCGTTATGTTTAAAAAATAAAATTCGATATTGATAAAATTAAACTTTCGTTATATATAGTTAAATTTCGTTATTGGTGTATTAAGATAGATGGTTTGTTATGCTTATTTTTGAATTTTATGTTATGATAGATGGTTAGACATTGTATTATTGTACGACATAGTGGCCGATGGGAGAGAGCTCAATACGTAGATGGTAAACATCAACTAATATCAATAGAACAAATGGTAAACATCAACTAATATCAATAGACTTATATCAATAGAACAAATGGTAAACATCAACTAATATCAATCGAACAAACGTGTCAATAGACTTATATCAATAGAACAAATGATAAACATCAACTAATATCAATCGAACAAACGAGTAACGATAAACATAAACGTATATCAACGTCCCCCACGAAACTGGGGTCGGCGTGAATGGCTGAGTGAGTAGATCCTCACTGCTACAGAATAACGATATCTCTAAATATCATCCTCGGATACAGCTAAGTCAGGAAGTCCGGAAAGCAATCGATCCACATACATCATAGCATAAACGCCACAACTGACCCCGTCGAACTGCACAAACTGATCTGGGATAGACTTGTCCAGCCTCATTGCATAGTGTAACGACCCGAAAAAAATCATTTTTAACTAGTCGTTACCATTTTCTGAAAATATTGATTTCAATGAGTTAATTATATTGGTTAGTCCTATATAAGTCGCGCATTATTTATTATTAAAATGTGTATCAAATTCTATTCATTATATTACATTATAAAGTTTATTTCTTATTATTAATTTTAGCAAAAATTATGACTCATTAATGGGCCAAATGAATTCAATATTTGTTTAAAACTCAATATTATTTTCAAACTAATATTTTCAATCCAAAGCCATCTTCTTCACATAGAGAAATCAAATGCATATTTCTTGCAAATCACACTTTCAATCTTCAACCAAATTTGTGGAATTAAATCGCAATTAATTTTTAATCAAATCAATCAACCCCTAATTTGAAAGGTTCCATTTTTACGTTAAAAGAAAATGTATAAAAGGGGACTCTAAAACTCATTTCATCACAACAATAAAAAAATATATATATTCAAAGCAAGTTCTTTATTTCTCTCTAGCTTTCGAAAGTCATGAACTTATTTTATGGTTTTCTTGCACTAGTTTTTAGAGAGGCGTCGCGCGTGGATAAACTTATAATTGTGTTATTTTTCAAAGAAACGGTTAAGGTGGGGAATCCAACGTGGATTGTTATGCAATAATTCATTTATCCTTATTATGCATTTTATGCAGTTTATATGTGGAAATTATATATTCGGCCTACGGGCTGCAGGAAAAGTTACTCAACCTACGGGTTGCATGTTCGGCCTAAGGGCTGCAGGAAAATGATACTCTATACTATGTATTTATTGTTCATATTGTGTATAATCTGGATAAATGCAGTAACCCCACTGAGTTAATAGCACTCACCCCAAAGCTATTATATTTTTAGGTTTATGAAGCTCGGGCGATGACGTGGAGACGGAGTGATGGTCAAGATTAATTAAATATTATTTTAATTTAAATATTGCTTCCGCTGTATTAAACTCTATTATTTGAATAAATGAGATATTTCTATTTATTAAATTTTGGGACGTCACAGTTGGTATCAGAGCGGGTCTACGTTTCTGTAGACTTGCTAAAAAAAATATTTTATAATAAAAAAAAATCCATCACCAGTCTGCCGCATCACGCCGAATAAAGGTAAAAGAGGTTTACAGTCTATTTCTTATGTTAGTGACTGTCTACTCACATTCTTCGAAATAACGATTTAAAGGTGTTTTACTATTTTCAGGTTTATGAAGATAAGATTTTGAAATTTCTAAAAGTGTTTTACTTTTTCTTCAGGTTCTCAAAGATAAGATTTTGAAAAAAAAAATGAAAGTGTTTTGCCCTTTTCAGGTTTGCGAAGATTTGATTTCGAAATTTCGAGGACGAATTTTTTTTTAAGTGGTATAGTCTGTAACGACCCGAAAAAAATCATTTTTAACTAGTCGTTACCATTTTCTGAAAATATTGATTTCAATGAGTTAATTATATTGGTTGGTCCTATATAAGTCGCGCATTATTTATTATTAAAATGTGTATCAAATTCTATTCATTATATTACATTATAAAGTTTATTTCTTATTATTAATTTTAGCAAAAATTATGACTCATTAATGGGCCAAATGAATTCAATATTTGTTTAAAACTCAATATTATTTTCAAACTAATATTTTCAATCCAAAGCCATCTTCTTCACATAGAGAAATCAAATGCATATTTCTTGCAAATCACACTTTCAATCTTCAACCAAATTTGTGGAATTAAATCGCAATTAATTTTTAATCAAATCAATCAACCCCTAATTTGAAAGGTTCCATTTTTACGTTAAAAGAAAATGTATTAAAGGGGACTCTAAAACTCATTTCATCACAACAACAAAAAAATATATATATTCAAAGCAAGTTCTTTATTTCTCTCTAGCTTTCGAAAGTCATGAACTTCTTTTATGGTTTTCTTGCACTAGTTTTTAGAGAGGCGTCGCGCGTGGATAAACTTATAATTGTGTTATTTTTCAAAGAAACGGTTAAGGTGGGGAATCCAACGTGGATTGTTATTCAATAATTTATTTATCCTTATTATGCATTTTATGCAGTTTATATATGGAAATTATATGTTCGGCCTACGGGCTGCAGGAAAAGTTACTCAACCTACGGGTTGCATGTTCAGCCGACGGGCTGCAGGAAAAGTTACTCAACCTACGGGTTGCATGTTCGGCCTAAGGGCTGTAGGAAAATGATACTCTATACTATGTATTTATTGTTCATATTGTGTATAATCTGGATAAATGCAGTAACCCCACTGAGTTAATAGCACTCACCCCAAAACTATTATATTTTCAGGTTTATGAAGCTCGGGCGATGACGTGGAGACGGAGTGATGGTCAAGATTAATTAAATATTATTTTAATTTAAATATTGCTTCCGCTGTATTAAACTCTATTATTTGAATAAATGAGATATTTCTATTTATTAAATTTTGGGACGTCACACATAGCAATGGCTAGCTGGCCTAGTCCGACCACTCCAAAAACCAGCCTCGTGCATGAGGCGTGGCAGTAGACGAAGAAGTGGTACCAACTCTCGATCACGCGTCTCAGCAACCTCTATGTCATTCGAGTCGTCCATCTTGAATAATAACGAGTCATACAACTCGACAGTCCAAGTCCGAAAGCATATACGGACAGTGACCCAATGATGGCCTCCAACATTGCATATCGTGTTCACCTGCAAATACAGTAACACTTATGAGATAGATAAATACAAATCCTTATAAATAAAACATAATGTAGACTTGAAGATCACTTACATGCTCAGCCCTATTCCACGGACCCTCAAAGACGCCACCTAATCCCTTGATTATATCCTTCATTACGTCCGGGGGGAACCACCATAGATATCTATCATCTTCATACGGGTACCGACACTCAATATCATCGGGATGAAGTGATGCCCATGCTCCTTTCAGTGACGTCTACAGAAAACATATTAACATATCAATTAAAATGACACAGAAAGTAATTGAATATGAAAAGAGAAGTTTTAACTCACAAATAAATGGGTAGAGCAAACTACAACGTCAGTCCTCTGCTGTCTACACAGCTGTCGACCTACTTCAAGAATGAAATTGTCAATGATTTCTGCATCGATCTCCCGTGAGTAATCCTCAATTCTGTCAAAAAGTGACTGGTGGGCTGTAGTGTTGTTCGCGATCAGGAACACATTATCATGAGTCTGAGACTGTCGGAATGCCACGTAACCAGTGACGTACTTCTCTCGATCCTGTCTCTCCAGAAGCTCCATTGTCGCGGACAGTGGACGAACACCCCGTGATGGGCAGACAGCCGCACAAGATCCAGTCAAATCACTAGCAGATGATCGGGCAGCCGAGGATTGAGCAACAGAACTTCCACCTCTACATCCTCTACCTCTACCTCTGCCCCCTTTCGTATGAGAAGTCGTGGCCTGTCTGGGGGGAGGAGGGGGGTGAGGTGTGGGCCCTCTGGGGGTGCTCGAGGTGTGGCATCCTTCACACCCAGTACACTCTCTCCCTCTGAACTCTGAAGGTCCTCTCTAGGGGGCGTGGGTCCTCTGGAAGGGGGCGGCGTGGGCCCTCTAGGGGGCGTGGGCCCTGTGGGAGGAGGCGTGGGCTCTCTGGGGGGCGTGGGCCCCCTAGGGGGAGGCGTTGGCCCTC
Organism: Perilla frutescens; assembly: GCA_026008535.1. Lineage (NCBI taxonomy): Eukaryota > Viridiplantae > Streptophyta > Magnoliopsida > Lamiales > Lamiaceae > Perilla > Perilla frutescens. Next base: position 24,557,739 of record BRKX01000015.1, read on the forward strand.
TGGGAGGCGGGGTGAGCGATCTACGCAGTCGATCCTGAATGATGTTCTCTATCCGCGTAGAGAATGTATCAAACATCTGTCTCACACGACGCATCACTCGGTCTTCTACAGCTCCAGCAACGGCATCAACAAAGCGACCGAACTAGCTATCAGACGACTCCCCCGGACGTTGCCCCGATATCCTCATCTCGGGCTCTCTACTGCTCTCCTCCTCAGTCCTCCTAGGGCGCTTAGGTCGGGATGCTCGAGGAGGGCTCACTCTAGGATCTGATAGACGATCCTCATCCAAGGTCTTCTCACCCACCCCTTGCTCTGAGGGTCCAACACCCTCATCTGGCTCATCAATCAATCGATGCTGCTGTGGAGCCTGCTGCTGAGTAGTCCGGGTACTCCTACGAGGCCGTGATGGGCCCACAACGTCAGAGGACCTAGTGCATGTCCTCGGGATCACACGGCAAGCCACGTTAGTAAGTAACTTCTTCTTCGAGGGCGCTCGAGGTACGACATACCTCACACCCAGTACACTCTCTCCCTCCGAACTCTGAAAGTATGGTCTCTGAAGCTCATCAGCTGATGGCACCATCAGTTGGATATCCAACTGCATCAGTGTTAGAAACACTAAGGAGAGAAAATTTATATGCCAAATTCAGCAAGTGTGAATTTTGGCTAAATGAAGTAATGTTCCTCGGGCACATTGTGTCAGCAGAAGGGATCAAGGTGGATCCTGCAAAGGTCGAGGCAGTGAAGAAGTGGAAATCACCAACCAACATTCATGAGATAAGAAGTTTCCTCGGTTTAGCAGGATATTACAGGAAGTTCATTAAAGATTTTTCAAAGATAGCAATGCCAATGACACAACTTTTGAGGAAGAAGGTCAAGTTTAAGTGGACTGATACGTGTGAACAGAATTTCCAGGAACTAAAGACAAGATTAACAACTGCACCAGTCTTAACTTTGCCAGAAGGAGTGGAACGATTTATGATATATACAGACGCATCTAAATTGGGTTTAGGATGCGTGCTTATGCAAAATGGGAAGGTGGTAGCATATGCTTCGCGACAATTAAGACCTCATGAACTGAACTACCCAACCCACTTATATAAAAAAATTACATGTCCATCAAATAATCTAGAGAAATCAGAGCTCCGGGATGAGAATGACCACTTCAAGCAGCGAGGTGTGGTCAACTGGCCTCCAACGATGCCCAACCGACGTCTAAGCTCGGGGAAAACCTCACAGGCCCATGTCTGTAAAACAAATTGTCATATCTTCTGATTCAAATATCAAGTAGATAAAACGTAAATTTAACTAATTACCTGAACGGTCTATACAGGTCCATACCAATGATACGCTCCATCCTTCTCTCCGCCCATAGCCCGTCGAACTCTGGGGATGAGACTGATAAAGTGCATCAGCATCTGAAATGTGTACCCCCCCCCATGGAAAAGAATTCCAAGCATCAGCATCTTCCACCAGAGCCCACACCCAGCCATCGATCGCGTGTGAGGGGTCTATGCAAAATAAGATCCGATACACGACCAAGATGTTCGCAATCTTCACGTAGTCTGGAGGGTGATTGGGTAACCTCTTATCTGTGAACTTATCATACATCTGTGTCACAGTCGTCTTTTTCCCTTCAAATAATCGGTAAAAGATGCCGTTAGGCGGAATGGGATGAGCCGCATTCGGATCGAAGTTTGACGGGCCGAACTGTAAACCTGACACCAGTGCGAACTCTGAGGGCCCAAAGCGAAGTGTGGTTCCATTAACATAGAACCAACACTCTCTACCCTCACGTGCAGGATCCTCGACACGCACCTCGCGACAGATCAAGGTATGCATCGCCTTGCGTGCTATACTACCCCCCTAAAGTCCAAAAAATGTCCAAAACATCCAGATCTAAACATCTGGATCGTAGCCTGACCACCAAAATGCTCTAAGACCTCCCTAATATTATTTATTAGCTCCAGCTTTATATACATCAAAATATTCGGCTTCAGCCTCTGGAGGGGTCGTCTAATCCACTGAATCTAATATTCACAATAGAAAATTAGACTGTTATTAAATTATTAAATTAAATTTGTAGCTACATGTATTAAACAATTATTACTATTATTGTTGTTATTATTATTATTAGATTAATTGTTGTTGTTATTATTATTCTTATTAAATAATTATTACTATTTATATTCACAATAGAAAATTAGACTGTTATTAAATTATTAAATTAAATTTGTAGCTACATGTATTATTATTATTATTATTATTATTATTATTATTATTATTATTATTATTATTATTATTATTATTATTATTATTAAAAAATAAACTAGCTATTTGTATTAATTGTTTTTATTTTATTTTTTACTAATGGTATTATTTAGACTATTATTATTATTATTATTAAAAAGTATTATTATTTATATTATATATTTTTGTTATTTTTATTTTTTCGTCTAATAGTATTATTTAGACGAATATTATTATTATTATTATTATTATTATTATTATTATTATTATTATTATTATTATTATTATTATTATTATTATTATTATTATTATTAGATTATTGTTGTTGTTATTATTATTAGAATATTATTATAATTACTTTTATTATTATAATTATTATTATCTGAAAATTATTATAATTTATATTAATTGTTTTTTTATTGTCTTTTTTTTACTAATAGTCTTATTTAGACTATTATTATTATTAGATTATTGTTGTTGTTATTATTATTAGAATATTATTATAATTACTTTTATTATTATAATTATTATTATCTGAAAATTATTACTATTTATATTAATTGTTTTTTTATTGTCTTTTTTTTACTAATAGTCTTATTTAGACTAATATTATTATTATTATTATTATTAATAAAAAAAGTATTATTATTTATATTATATTTTTTGTTATTTTTATTTCTTACTAATAATATTATTTGGACTACGGTTATCGTTAATGATTACTTTTAATTAAATTAATTTAAATGTCAAAGGCCATAACGATTTATTTAAATTTGGTTATCGATTAATTAAAAAAATCCATAACGATTAATTGAAAAAAGTCCATAACGATTTCATGTAATAAGCATAACGATTAATAAAAAAATACATAACGATTAATTAAAAAATACATAACGATTAATGAAATAAGTCCATAACGATTTCATCAAATAAGCATAACGATTAATAAAAAAATACATAACGATTAATAAAAAATACATAACGATTACTGAAATAAGTCCATAACGATTTCATCAGATAAGCATAACGATTTATTAAATTTGGCATAACGATTTCATATCAAATTAGCATAACGATTTATTAAATTAGCTTAACGATTAATTAACAAAAAAATTAGCCTAACGATTTATCAAACTAGCATAACGATTTCATATAAAAAAAGTCCATATCGATTTCATCAAATTAGCATAACGATTTAAACTAAAAGGCTATAACGATTTATTTAAATCAGAATAACGATTATCAAAAAGGCCATAACGACAAATTAAAGAAGGTCATAATGATTTATTTAAATCAGCATAACGATTTTTAAAACGCTATAACGATAACTTAAATCATAACGATTATCACAAAGGCCATAACGATAAATTAAAGAAGGCCATAACGATTTATTTTTTTAATACAAAAGGCCATAACGATACTCAAAATTATGCATAACGAGATAATAAAAGTTATGCATAACGATAAAATGTAAACAACTCGACGACAATCGTTAACGCTTAAAAGGATATGAGTCTAACCTCTCCCGACGGTGGGCGTACATCTTCACGTCCTCCCTCTCGTTCTTCCTCCATCCTCTTCAACTCGAATCAATCTCTCAGTTTATTATTTTCACAGAACTTAGAGAAAAAAATACACAGCAACGGCAGAGAGGAAGAAGAGAAGAAAAAAATATGTAATTGAGAGAGAGAGAGAGAGATACAGTAAAAAGGGTAGTTACTATATTTAAGGCCATAATAAAGAGGATTTGATTCCACGATTTTATTTTTCAAACTGAACTTGAGTTTGGATAAATTTTCTTCCAAAAGATATATTAAGAACGTAATATCGAGAAAGATCATATTCCAAAGAAATATTTTATTCTTTTTCGGAAAAAGTGGGGAATATTCAGCTTTTATGGTCAAATGTTTCAATTACAATTTTCGTTATGGTTAGATGAAATTTTCGTTATTGTTAAATTAAATTTTCGTTATGTTAAAACTTAAATTTTCGTCCTTGATAAAATTAAATTTTCGTTATTGGTAAATTTTAAAATTTCGTTATGTAAAAAATAGAATTTTCGTTATAGGTAACTTTAACTTTCGTTATGGTTAAAATTAAATTTTCGTTATTGTTAAATTACATTTTCGTTGTGTCAAAAATTAAATTTTCGTTCATGTAATATTAAATTTTCGTTATGTTAACCTAATAAAGATTGGTTATTGATAAAATTAAATTTTCGATAGATACATTTAATTTTCGTTATTGATGTAACGGAAGTTGGAGAAGTGAACGAAAATAACGATAGTAAAATAAGGCAGATGATAAGTTCCAAAGATTCAGAATCTTTAATGATTTTAGGGTTGAAAGTACACCTTTTCAGATTTTTTTTTTTAAATTGGAGATTTCTGGAACCCACTCTAAGTAAAGTGTACATAATATAGTACAGATTGCCCATATAACTCCTACACCCTTAAAACTTGTCCAACTACCCTAATTTTAGAATTAAATTATCTAGATAAACTTTTCTCCCTTTCTCAATTATGAAATAATTTTCCCTAACAATTCATGAATAACTAAAAAATTGGTCAAGATTCATCATGCATTTTTCCGTATATATAAATCCAAACAGCAGTAAAATTATGTCATCTCATCTAATACAATTTTTTGTGAACAAAAAATGCATTGGGAAACTGTTAAAGGATAGGTAAAGCCACACCAACTTGTACCCACTCTTCAACAGGTCAGGTTTTGAATTAGTGTTTACTTCCCTCTTCTCTCAATATTATATGCATTACTCATGATTTAAGGTCAAATCATTTTCCGTCTATTCTGCAACCAAAAAAGAGAGAGCCATTTTAGCCACAACTTAATTAATTTATTCATTACTTTAAATAAATTCTTAACTCTTAAGTGGGTTATAAGGGACATTGTTTTCACTTTACTTATTTATTATAATTTTATCATTTATTTTAATATATTTTAATGCTAATTAACACTAAATACAATCAGTACTGAAACACAACAAAAATAAGTAATAAAAAAAATTAACGTTAAAATACAATAAAATTATAATAAATAAGTATAAATATGTCTAGGTTGTCACACGCACCAACCTCGAGTTTATTGAAACCGAATCCCATATGTAATTAAATTGAATAAAATTAGGGAAGAGGCAGAGGCAGAGGCAGTTAGTTGTTAGTGTGGTAGAGTGTCAGAGTAGGGAGAGAGCAACAGTGCAAGAATTTATGTGTGTTTTAATTTGTGAGATAAGATTAGGATGGAGACGACACAATGAGTAAATTGTGACCACATCTAATGAGTTGTTTGCCATCACACAATTCATGTTAAATTCTCAAATCATCAGAAACAAAAAAGTTGTAGTATGAATAAAAAAACACTTTAATCTTTTTTTCACCAACTTTTACAGGCACTATTGCAAAATGAAAATGTGAAGAAATGTTACTATTTTTTTTAACATATACTTTTTTTAAAAAATATATATATCCTTTAAGATTGTTGCTAGCTACCTGCCTATTCTACCAACTTCCTTAATTCTTATTAGTTTATTGGTTCTATTTTTTTTTAATTTTCTTTTATGTTTTAATTGAAATCAATAACATTTTAAAACTATTTTGAATTTTTTTAGCTAACTTAACATTAACCGTAAGCAATCTAAGAAAACGTTTATTCTAAACAACTTCGGAAATGTAGATGATTGATGTGGAGTTACTGTAACGACTATTCCCCGATATTTTTTCAGAGCATACTAGTTGAATTTTCTTAAAATCTATTTTTAAATATTACTAATAAAAACTAATATTAACACTATTTTTTATTATAAATTTAGAGATATTATTATGATATATAAAAATAATGTAATGCTCACTTAAGTGAAACCGAAACATCAATAACATATATTTCGTTAGAAGTTGGAACTAATAAAAAATAAAATATAGTTGTGAAGTATGATAAAAGTGTGTTAGTGTGTACAAAAGTGTGATAAAAAAATGTGTGTTAGTTTTCACTTTTTATCCATTTAAGGGATAAAAAATAATGTGAGACAATTTTAAAAGTCGAGTGGCCAGGCTATTTCTTCCAATAGTTAATGAGTGGCCGGGTAACGGAGCCTTGTATAATAATCGGGTGCATTATCTTGTATTAAAATGATATAAACTTTTCCATCAGTTAAAGTTTAGCTTATTCAAATTTCAATTATGTAGTAGTTCATCAATGACTTTTTTTTAATATACTGTAACTTTTCCATCAGTTAAAGTTCTATTTTGCAACCTCTTGATATATATGATAAGGTCCCGGCACAAGAATGGCACACATAAATCGAGAAAAATATCTGTAATGAATTTCGTAAGTATTCCTGATGATTGATTGTGTTTAGTTGCACTTTTAATAGTACAACGCACTGATGATATTTGAACTCACTACATTTCTATATAATAAAACTACAAATATACAATATAAAATTATAATATTATTTATATTTGAATGCTATAGTTAATAAAGTTGACGATTGCATGCATGAGTGACGAATATGTTTTATATAGCATCCAATTTGTGCAAAGTGTTTATTGAAGACACATCAAATGGAAAAATGAATGTGAACGACTACTTGCCAATGGCAGACATAAAATTACCTTAATTTCTCCCGTTTGATTAAAGATGCTAATAAATGTCAACAAATTAGTGCCCGGAATGTAGTAATGATGACAAAATTACATCGAGCCAATAAACCTTAATCTCCCAAAAGAATGTGCTGTAAAGGGCCACACACAATCATCACACAGTTTTAATATTCTTGAATTTTAGGTCACAATTAGTACTAGATCTTTTATTATTAGTATTATTTTGTTTCAAATTAAAATAAGAGTAAAAGGATCCAATATTTTGTGCAGCCGGCCCCTCCATATGCACCACATGCGTGGAAAAATACAGTGCCTAAATGTCAAAAATCATTGAATTTTGGGACTAAACTCATTTGAGTATTTGACTGTTTAGGTTTTAAAAATAGAGTAACAATATAGTTTTTTTTTTTCCACAGGTTCAGAATTCTATGGATCAACTAATCATGATCTGCACCCATCTACCAGACCTAAAACTAGGTAGCTTTTAATTTATTATAGTTTTTAAAGAATAATTAGGGTATGATTTTTGTAATCAAGATCTTAACCAATCATTAGGATTTGGTCTTGATCAAGTTTAATATAATTAAGTTCGTATTAAATTGGATTAAGGAACTTGAATTAACGAGAGAACGATATGATATAGTTATATTATTTACAATCACTCAAATAAAAAAAAAAGAAACAATTCAAATTTTAAAAACGAGATTGTTGGATTTCAGATTTATTATGAAGATAACCTTTTTTCCCCACACGTGATCACAATTGTTGGTTAAATATTTAAAACCGTCAATTCGTCAAATATTTCAAGTAAAGAACAACATAAGCATATGTTCCGGTGGAGATGACCTGGTGGTGGAGTGAGATTGCTCGAAGATCAAAGGTCACGAGTTCGAATCTCCTCAATACCACAGGTTGTGTGCGTGAGTAAAAAAAAAAAAAAGAACAGCTGTTGGGTATCCGTGCCCTGCCGGGGTTCACCAACTTGGTTTCCGACTCGTCTGAGTCAGCCACACGAACGCCTAACTTTGGAAATTTGGTGGCAACAACCTTTATTATCCTTTTCTCCTCTTGCAGACTGTAGAACTTTGGGAGAGATTCAGGCAGTCCAAATAGAGAAGCCGATCAGCTGCAGCAACACCAGAAGACTTTTCCGGCAGAGGACAACACATTTCAGATTCCTGAAGTCGAGCAGAAGCGCAGGTCGTCTTCTCCGGTAGACGACGGCAGCAGCAACGTCGACTTGCAGCAGAGGGCTTCACTTAGTTGCAGTCAGTCAGCAGCTCACAGGTCGTAGCGACGTCGAAGGACTTCTCCGGCATTAGGTGATGTGTCAGCAACTTCAAAGTCTTTTCGAGCAACGAATGAGCCTGCAAACAGACAATGAACTTAAGACTTTATCAATGGAAAAATCCCGGCAACAATCGACGCCATATCTATTTAAGTATCTCTTCAATCAATATGTATATATATAAATATATATATATATAGATATATCAAATATGAAAGAAACAAATATATATATCTATATTGAATGGAAAACAGCGAATAGAAAGAAAAAGAAAAGAAGAATTGAAGAAGATAAATTGGCTCAGGATCCAAGAAGGCGGCGGCGTCGACTTCCGGCAACAAGAACGATCAATTCAAGCCCAACTATGAACAGCTCAAGAACAGAGCACGGCTAAGAGATGAAAGGCAGGAATCAGACAAGACAATAGATGCTTTCTCTCTCACGAAGCTTGCAATCTCAACGCCAATCAGGAGACCCGAAGCACAGGAATCCGACGAAGAGACAAGAGTGGGAATAGCAGAGCCCTTTCTCAAGTGAAGAATTATCAAGCTTAATCAAAAACAGTAGCCGCCCTCGCTCGATTTATCGTGAAGAAGAAAGGGGATTAGGGCATAATTAGGGATTTGGGCTAATTGGTGAGATATGGGCTAGAATAGGAATATGGGCTATCAAAAAATAATTCATAAGCCCATTAAGGATCATTGGGCCAACAAATCTCCACATTTCCACCTTTGGCCCATTGATCATTAAGTCGCCAAGGAAGAAAACACCGCACACCTTTACATGGACAACATCATCGCCTATTTTTACTCATGTCTATCACGAAGACAAGACAAGAGCGGGAGACAACAATACTATGCGTATTTGAACTCAATCTCAACACTAGAGGCCAACCCTTTTGCAAATCATCTCAAGTCACTTGATGACTATCCTTGATCGAGATGCAACCTAGCACAGTACCAACGGGAAAAAAACTAACCAACACACAAAAAACCAGAAAGAGAAAAAACACGAAAAAACAAATAAGGTATCCAGCCAAAAGACTAGAATACCACCACATAAAGCTCACATAGAAGAATTTAACCAAGATCAAAGTTCAATGATCTATTGCAGGATAATAGCTTTGCAACTGGAAGGCACTTAGTGCCCATATCCGCAGGGTTAAATTCAGAGGGGATCTTATCAAGCAACACCTCCCCTTTTTCAACAACATCACGAATAAAATGGAATCTCACATCAATATGCTTAGTTCGATCATGAAATACAGGATTTTTGCACAGTTGAATAGCAGATTGACTATCAGAATAGACCATAGGCTTATCATCAATAAATTTAATCTCAGACAATACACCATTTAACCATATCGCCTCTTTCATAGCTTCAGTTGCAGAAATATATTCAGATTCAGTTGTAGATAAAGCAACGATTGATTGAAGCTGAGATTTCCAACTAATGCACGAATCACACAAAGTAAACACATATGATGTTGTGGATTTCCTATTATCTCTATCATTCGCATAGTTTGAATCTACATAACCAACACATTTTACACCATTTACTGACTTGCCAAAAGTCAGACCACTCTTCATAGTGGATTTTAAATACCGGAGAAGCCACTTAAGTGCTTCCCAGTGAGGTAATCCCGGATTGGCCATGTATCTACTCAAACAAGACACGGCATATGCAATATCAGGCCTCGTGCTAATCATCAAATACATCACAGAGCCAATAGCATTGGCATAAGGCACATTTTGCATTTCAAACATTTCAGAGTCAGTCTTTGGGGACTGATCCTTACTTAACACAAAATGAGAAGTAAGAGGCACGTTAACAGGCTTACAATCTTCCATATTAAATTTCTTGAGAATTTGCTCAACATAAGCAGATTGATGCAACACAAGGGTGGATTTTGCTCTATTTCTATCAATGTTCATGCCGAGAATTTTCCTAACATCACCTAGGTCTTTCATATCGAAATTATCACAAAGGCACTTTTGAACATATTTCACAGTTTTAATGCAAGGACTAATGAGCAACATATCATCCACATATAAAAGCAAGAACATTGGAGTATCAGTCTCCATAAAATATAAGCAATGATCAAATTTGGAACGAGTGAAGTTCATGCTTTTCATGCATTGATCAAACTTAATATTCCACTGCCTAGGGGATTGTTTCAAACCATATAGGGACTTCTTTAGCAGACACACATGCTCAGGTTTGTTTTTATCAACAAAGCCCTCGGGTTGTTTCATATAAATATTGTTCTCAAGTTCACCATGCAAGAAAGCGGTAGTAACGTCCATTTGCTTAAGTTCCCAGTTAAAGTGAGCAACAAGAGCAAGCATTATACGCACAGTAGTGAACTTAACAACAGGAGCAAATATCTCGTTATAATCAACACCTTCCTTTTGAGTAAACCTTTTTGCTACCAATCTTGCTTTATATCTCACATTATCAATTTCATGCTTGATTTTAAATAACCATTTGCATTCAACAATAGAACAATCATCAGGTTTTTTAACAAGTATCCATGTATTGTTATCATGCAAGGATTTCATTTCACTATTCATTGCAGCAAGCCATTTATCAGATTCATTAGATTTGACAGCTTCATTATAGGTTCTAGGCTCAAATTGATCAACATTGCTAAATACATTAAATGCATATAAAGACAGGTTATAATCATCATATTTAGTAGGTAATCTCACATTCCTTCTTACCCTATCTCTAGCAAGTTGATAATTGTTTAAATTCTCAGGTTCAGGAATAGTCTCAGTTTCATTTTCAGAGCTAGAACTAGATTCAGAATCAGACACGTGCATATTATTAATAGGCTCATCATTAGCCTCATGCTCAGACACAGACTCTTCCACATTATGATTCTCAGACTCATGCTCAGTGACAGGTAAATCATTAGTCACATTTTCAGATTCAGATGGCATAGGAGTCACATTCTCCATATTATCCTCCACCTCACTTAAAGCAACAGGAGGAGCACACATAAACTCAAACACATTATTATCTAATTTTTTCAAATTTTCCACCTCACTTGGAGCAACATAAGGTGAGGATTCAGGTAAGCAGGGAAAATCATGCTCATTGAATATAACATCACGACTAACACATGTTTTAAATCCAGGCACACTTCTATCCCATAATCTATACCCTTTTACACCTTCAGGGTATCCTAGAAACACACACTTCCTAGCTCTAGAATCAAGTTTGCTCAACTTTTGATGAACATATGCAGCACACCCAAATACTCTCAAATTAGACAAACAAACAGGCTTATTCAAGAAGACAGACTCAGGCATTTTACCAAACAGAGGCACAGCTGGAGATCTATTAATCAAATAAGTCACAGTCATGAGAGCTTCACCCCAAAAACGTTTAGACATACCAGATACAACAAGCAAGCTCCTAACTCTCTCAAGGAGAGTTCTATTCATTCTCTCTGCCACTCCATTTTGCTGTGGAGTGTAAGGCACAGTTTTATGCCTTTTAATATCTTGATCAAAACACCAATTATCCATAGCATTATTATAGAATTCAAGCCCATTGTCAGTTCTGATGCATCTAATTTTCTTTTTTGTTTGATTTTGAATTTCGGTAGCCCATTTAGAAAAATGCATGAACACATCAGATTTGTTTTTCATTAAAAACACCCATGTTTTTCTCGAAAAATCATCAATAATAGACAAGAAAAAACTGTTTCCACCATGGGTGGGCTCTTTTGCTGGGCCCCAAACATCGGCATGCAAATATTCAAGGATTTCAGAACTAACATGCTTCCTAGGATAAGGCATAGTGACAGGTAAAGGAACTTTATGATGCTTGCCCATTACACACGGTTCACAGAAAGGTATAGCAGACACTTTATCTTTGCCAAATGCACCATTTTTATGCAAAATTGAAAGACCTTTATTGCTCATATGTCCTAGTCTAGCATGCCATAATGCAGTCTTATCTTCTTGAATCACATTAACAACAGGCAGAGGCACAGACTCAGCTTGGACAGCATACAAATCACCCTTTCGGGGAGCAATGAAATAAAGTACTGAATCTTTCTCAAATTTGAATCTCAAAGAATTCACAGAACCATCAAGCATATTATCAGCCATTTTGGACACAGATAACAAATTGAATTTCAATTGAGGCACATATCTGACGTCACTTAATATAAGCATGCTCCCATTTTCAAATTTCAAACATATATCTCCTTTACCAATGATTTCACAGTGTTGCCCATCAGCCAAAGCCACATGACCAGAATTCAGATATTGTAAGTTGTGAAACATGTGCTTGTGAGGAGTGACATGGAAAGTGCATCCTGAATCAATTAACCATTCATTTTCATGCATATCTTTAGAAACTGCATTGGAGTAATTGATAAATTGAAAATCATATGCAGTGTGGACCATATAAATGCCATCTCCCTCATAATAGTCATAATTCACAGTATCTTCATGCACATTATTTGCACCTTCATAAACATGATTAGCACGATGATCATAATTCCCAAAAGCTTTATTTTTTTTAGGCATTTTGCATCTGTTAGAAAAATGACCAGGTTTACCACAATTCCAGCAAGTTTTCCTAGGTCTCATATCAGAATTTTGGTTTTGGGGTTGATGGGTAAACTCTTGGTTTCTGCCAGCATGTTGAGTAGAGTTTTGGGAATAAATTTGAGCATGGTTATGGTGTCTAGTATGAAGGGGAAGATTGTGAGCAATGTTCATTTCTCTCCTATGTCTTTCTGCAGCAAGAACACTAGGATTTTCAGGGTTAGGGGTTTTATCAAAGCCATGTGGGGGATTTCTATTATTATTCCTATTCACATACATGATCTCATTATGTAAGGGCTGGGATTTCATTTTCCTCATTTCACTTTCTTTTGCTTTTAAACCAGTGACTATCATATCACAATTCACCTTAGAACCACCATATTTAAGAGCAGATTTAACTTCAGAAAAAGATTCAGGAATAGAACCAAGTAAAACTTGAAGAGCATACTTTTCAAGGAAATCATCACCAGCAAGTTTAAGGTCTTGTAACAATTTATAAAATTCATCCATATTTGCATCAATATCCTTAGAAGAATCCATTTGAAAAGACATAAATTGATTTTGCAAAGACCACATAGATTCCTCAGAAGCAGCAGTATATAAAGATATCAGATTATCCCACAATTCTTTGGCACATTGATGATGCGACACTTTTCTCACCACAGTACTGCATAGATTCAACAAAATAGTGGCCCTAGCACTATCATTCATTTCATGCAATTTTTCATCATCCACAAATTTATCAATTTTAGTAGTAATGGCCTTATAAATCTTTTCTTTAACCAAAATGCATTCAATTTTAGTCTTCCAATCTTGAAAATCATCTCTACCATTAAAGGAGGCCAAATGAAGATTATTCATGATTATATGTAGTCACAAAAGTCACAGAAGCAACAAGAATACAAAATAATCACCCAAAAATCAGAGAACACAGCAGAAGGCTCACAGAACAGGAAGATGACACTTCCAAAGCACAGAAACAAGTACACACGGGGGATAAAGTGCTGAGGCTAGCCCAGTTCTCAGCACAGATTTATCTGTGGAGCAAGGATTCACTCAGGACAACCCCAAAACTTGTTTCACCAGCAACTGACTCAAATACCGGAGTCAGTTTTTTCAGAAACTCACAAAACTTGGAGTTTCACCAGGTTTTCACACCAAAACACAACCAGAAAACTCACAGAGATATCACAGCAAAAAACAAGAATGCGGAAGCAATTAATAGGATCGCTAGATATCGAACAAATAGAAGAGATATATAGCAACGATAAATTTTCAAAACAAAAAAAAATCTCAAAATTTTCCAACAAATTCAACCAAAATAACGGATTCTGCCAAATCAACACAAATTAACAATATTATCACAAATTGTCACAAATCTCAAATATTCTCCCAAACAATCACCACAATACTCCAAAAATCACCAAATCTTCACAATTCACCAATATTTAGCGCAAATAGCAAATAACCCAAGCCTAAGATCTAGGAGCTTAGAGTTTCGCCACTTTACTAGAGCAGATCCTCCCAGGAAGGGGAGAAATCTGACCTACCGTGTTCCTTGCTCGTCGGGAGCAAAACGGCGCAGCCAATGGCGGCGGGGTGCGCTGGTGCGAGTCGAAGGGTGCCCCGACAAGGGTCCCCGTGGCTCTGATACCACTGTTGGGTATCCGTGCCCTGCCGGGGTTCACCAACTTGGTTTCCGACTCGTCTGAGTCAGCCACACGAACGCCTAACTTTGGAAATTTGGTGGCAGCAACCTTTATTATCCTTTTCTCCTCTTGCAGACTGTAGAAATTTGGGAGAGATTCAGGCAGTCAAAATAGAGAAGCCGATCAGCTGCAGCAACACCAGAAGACTTTTCCGGCAGAGGACAACACACTTAAGATTCCTGAAGTCGAGCAGAAGCGCAGGTCGTCTTCTCCGGTAGACGACGGCAGCAGCAACGTCGACTTGCAGCAGAGGGCTTCACTTAGTTGCAGTCAGTCAGCAGCTCACAGGTCGTAGTGACGTCGAAGGACTTCTCCGGCGTTAGGTGATGTGTCAGCAACTTCAAAGTCTTTTCAAGCAACGAATGAGCCTGCAAACAGACAATGAACTTAAGACTTTATCAATGGAAAAATCCCGGCAACAATCGACGCCATATCTATTTAAGTATCTCTTCAATCAATATGTATATATATAAATATATATATATATAGATGGGTGGGTTAAAATGAGAACCATACCCCTGTGTAGGAACTAAGAACCATTTATATCCATAGATCTCTATGATTTGAATGGTCAAGATTGATTGTAGATTTTAGGGGTCAAACTGCAAAATGATAATTTTTTACATAAATTGCAACCATAATAAGGGTATTATTGAGAAACCAAAATACCGTGTTATCACGTTCCGAATTTGTAGGAAGTGGGATTAATTTTAACAAAAATAATTTTATTCATTAATAGCAAATAGATGAACCCTAGAAAACAAAACGTCACAAAATATCCCCTCAATTTTTCAACATCTCCGCCGCTGTCTTCAAGGTCTGCCGTCATCTACCGCCGCTCGTAGATCACCGGTGGACGGAAACCTTTCCAGAAGCCGGCTATTGACTGCAACAACTGGTTCGCCGCGCCTACGCCGCCGAACGACGCCTGCCGCTCAAGTTCAATCTCCCACCCGATTATTCCACATCGCCTCCGCCGTCTTCAAGCTATCACCACCGTCAACCGCCGCTCGTTGCGGGCCGGTAAGACACCTCCCGCACGACATACGACGACAACTGCCCCTCCACCTCTAGAAAGCCGACCGGAATCTGTACGCTCACCGGGAAATGGCGAAGAGGGCTAAGGCCGTACAAACAAGTGAGTATCCCGCTATTTTTTTTTCAAAGTTTTTTGATGTAATTCCATCTGATGCATTTAGCAAATTATCTGTATATTATTATCAATTATTGAGGTATCGGTATAGGAGTAAATTCTTTGTATATTAGTAGCAATTTTTAATGTTTTGGTATATGAGTAAATTTTTTTACATTATTAGCAAATTTGGAATATATGATTAGAAAAGTGAGATGCAAATTTGGAATATATGATTAGCAAATTTGAAATATATGATTAGCATCGGTATA
The DNA here is from genome assembly GCA_026008535.1 of Perilla frutescens. NCBI lineage: Eukaryota > Viridiplantae > Streptophyta > Magnoliopsida > Lamiales > Lamiaceae > Perilla > Perilla frutescens. The sequence continues at coordinate 24,573,577 of BRKX01000015.1, forward strand.
GGATGGGTATAGATATGAATAATGCATACTTATGTTTTAGCAAATTTGTACTACATTATTAGCAAATGTTCCAACTGAAAAATTTTGCTGATGGGATTCGTATTTTAGTATTGGGTTTTTTATTGCCAATTGCTTGTGAGTTGTGATCATTCCTTTTTCGTTTTAGTTTAAGATTTTATGTTGAATATGTTTTTATTTGGGTAAATTTATAGATGGATAGCTTCTCAAATCTTATATTGCCTGTTTTATTTTATTTATACCTTGTAATATTATTATTGCTATTTAACACGAGACCAAATAGAAAATGTCGGTTCTTAAATTGAATTAAATTTGTTGGATCAAGAAAACTGTGTAATTCATGTCAGATTTTCACTTTTGAAAATCTATGAATAAAAAATTTACTTTTGTTCCTTGGAACTAACAACATAAAAGGAAGCAAACTGATCTTCTGTATATAGCAAATTAGTGATATAATATTAGCAAATAATTAAGACATAAGTAGCATATTAATAAGACATGATTTTATGTTGATTCCTTGAATATTATTAGCATTATTTAAGGTTGTTGGATGTGGGTATATATGAATTGGGCTGACAAATGCATATCATTAGCAAATTAAATGGATATCATTAGCAAATTAAATAGTTATAAATATTTGTTATTTATGTTAGTTATGTCATCTGTTTTTGGGTTATATGAATATTTTGTTAATTAAGTCAAATTGGGTTGTTAATAGCATATTCTTCTTAACTGTGTAGCATATTTTGAATACATGATTAGCAAATTGATGGATGGATGGTTATAGCATATTTTGTATTGTATAATTATGATCAACCTTTGATTTTTATTTATAGGTAACAGCGATAAAGGTGATCGTGCTAAGAAGGCAGTGTCGGACAGTGGGGCAAAAGGTTGTTAAATGATATTACAGGCTGTTATAAATATCCTATTCATTTGTTTTAACAAAATTAGTGTTTTAATTTAATGTTTGTAATGTTTTGTGGTTTTTGTTCTATTATGACACAGAAGCAAAATCGAGGCAGCCGGCACGAGGTGATAAGAAGAGAAGCCGAGCGAATGTGAATAATAGTAAGTATCTTTTTCGGTTATATCAAAATGAAAAATTTAACTGTGTATATTGTGCTTCCTCCCTTGAATACCTTACTACTTGGAATCATGGAATATGTAATTTATTTGCTATATAGCAAAATTTAAATAAATAATAAGCAAATTATTTAGTAAATAATGACAGATTAAAAATGTGTACTTTAGCATGCCCTAAAATACATTACTAGTTGGACTAATGTAATATATAATTTATTTGTTCAATTGTTTTGATGTGGTTTGGTTAGATGTATGTAAAAGTTTAGTAATATATAATTAGCAAGAATGAAGGACATTGGTTAATGTGGAATCGTTTTATTTGGTGTTGTTGGTTCAATTGGATTTGATATTTTTAGCAAAATACTCAGGCTTGATTTGCAAATTATTATAGTATGTTTAGCAGATTAGATTGTAATTATGTGCTTTCAGGAGTATTATTATTTGTACCAACTCATGTTATTTACATTTCTAACACCTTACTAATGGCAGATTAAATAGTTTGCTGTATAGCATATTATAAATAAATAATTAGCAAATTATTTAGTAACTAATGGCATATGCAATACCTTAAATACCTTACTAGTTGGACTCATGTAATATGTATTTTATTTTGTTCAAGTGTTTTGATATGGTTTGGTCAGATATGTGTAAAAGTTTAGTAATATATAATTAGCAAAAATTAATGACTTTGGTTAATGTGTAATCGTTTTATTTGGTGTTGTTGGTTCAATTGGATTTAGCATTTTTAGCAAAGTAGTAAGTTTATATAAGCCAATAATAATATTTTGTTTAGCATATTAGTATAATATGATTATCAGATTAGAAAATACACAGTTGATTGCATTTTCTTCCATGGCTAGAAAGAAGAGTGTATTATTAATGGCATTTGATTACATTGGTGTGATTCATTTAGCAAATTTGTATTTATATCAAATTGGTGTGTTTATAGCATAGTTTCGTTTTGCTTATAGCAAATTATAAAGGTGTAATTATCAAATTATTTAGAAACTAATAGCAGATCAGTAATATATTTTCATGGTAGGTTGCTTTATTTTTGTTTGTATCAAAGTAACATCATTATTTAGCAATCTGATTTATATTTGATTCTAAAAGCCTATGTGGATTGATTTTTGATTAATATTTCAAATGTGGCATTTGTTATATTTTTTAAAAATGCTAGCTTCTAACGTGATCATTTACTTTTTTGTTTGAGCAGGTGACGACGAATGCGATAGAGAGGCTAGGACGAAGCAACGTCATGATGTTAATGTTGCCGAATGCTCTACTGGACATCCACATGCTGAGAAAAAATCAAATGAGCTCGAGAAGCGGCCAAGGGAAGATTACACCAATCTGAAAAATCGAACTAATCCAATGGCTCTGCGGAATGCAATAGCGAAATTTAATGAAAATCAGAAGCAAAGTGTTCGAGATTTAGGATTTGGTGCCTTACTGCACCTTGATATTAAGGACGTGCCTCCAAAGATCGCTTATTGGGTGTTGGACAACTTCGACACGAAGAGGTGCGAGATTGTGCTTGAGGGAGATCGACGTGTCCGTGTATGTGAAGATGACGTCAGGTTGATCTTCGGATTCCCAAGAGGACCACACCCTATTTTGAGGAAGGCAAAAAATGCAGAAGCGAGCTTATCTAAGGATTGGTGGGCGAGATTTACAGATTTGAATTGTAGGAAGCTACTTGCGAAGAACGTCTGTGATGCTGCTGTGGAGGAGGTTGACGGAGACATATGGTTTAAAAGGCATTTTATGGTGTTAGTGACATGTTGCCTAATTGAAAGCATAGGCAACAGCTACGTGTCACCCCAAATACTCGATAACTTTCGAGAGGTAGACAGAGTAGCAAATCTTGATTGGTGCAGCTATGTCATCAAGTGTTTGGTTGAGCACACCACTGTTTGGCAGAAGAGCAAGGACAAGTTTTACACTGGACCATCTCTATTTGTCACTGTAAGTGTTTGTCATTTACATTAGGCTACTCAAAAGTTGATTTAAAATATCGAATGTCGTTAATCTAATGAAATACTAATATTTTAATTAATCTTTTATGATGCAGTTGTTGTACATGGATCGGGTTGTGCTTGGTTATCGGAGGGTACCAAGGAGTATCCCGGCCATTAGGGAATGGAAGGATAAGATGTTGCTACGTAGGCAAAACTTGGAAATTGAAGATGGAGGATTTGGGAATGGATTCTGCTCTAACCCATGCACAGAAGCAGAAGTTGTTGCAGCTGGAGATGAGCATGAACCAGAACATGTTGTAGCTGAAAATGATACAGGTGGTGCACGGGCAGAGGCACAACCCGATTATGGTGCACACATGGAGCATGAAGAAGAACAAGTAGATGGTGGCAGAGTCGAAGAAGAGCCCATCATTGGCCAAGAAGCAAACATTGAAGGGTTGACAGACATAAAGGTTGTTGCCGCCGACCTCTTGAAGAAGGGCAAGATAATAAGTGACACGTTGTCACTTATTATGGCAACCATTAACCAACTACCGACCGAGATGTTGGAGAATGCTACATTTAGAAAAACCGTAGAGGCCACGTTGTTGGTTAGCCGAGCAGCACCAGTGCCAAGTCTTGATACGCCTTGCACGTCCCAGCCAAGGGCCACACAAGAGGATATGGAATTCTGGGACAATCCAGACCACATTGCTGCATTGTTGGAGATAGAAGCAGCAGCACTAAGGAGGGATGAGCTGAAGAGACAGCTTGATGGGCCCAGTTTCAGTCTGGGTTTCACACAAGACTGGTCAGGCGTCATGAATGTAGCGCGCGAAGTTGTTAATCCAACTGATGGTAACCTAATGAAAGAGGTATATATTAAATTAAAAAGTCTTAGATATCTGTCACATTATTATTCCTTCCTAATATTACATATTAAAATACTATAGGTCATAGAAGTTCAAGCACCGGGGGCTGATCATGCACAGAATGAGGTAATAAAGATGTCTATATATTGTTTATGATACTTATGTTTACTTATTTCCATTTATATAATTGCAGATTAGTGTATCAACCCCAATTGATGGAAATCCTATTCCGGTACTTGGAGAACATGCTAAGGATAAGGTAATAGATTGCTCACAAATTGTTTGCTTTTATTTGTAGTTGTTACTGGTTAAATTGTTTGGTTCATTTTTGTTTAGCAAATTACTATTAAATGCTTTAAAAATTAGTCAGATATGATTAGTAAATTAATATGGGATTATTATGTAAAACATGCTGGTGCATATATAGGAGAAGCACCATTTAAGCAACTCGATATTGTAGCTTACAATTGTTGATATGCATGCAGGTGTTGGTTGTTGATTAATAATTCTAACAATCAATTTTTTTTAATGAAATGTAAATAATCTGTTTGTTTTGTGGGTTTGTTTGATTTTCGTGGAGTTTGGCATTTATCAAATAAAGTAATGATTAGCACATTGTATATGCATTGGTTATTTGAAGATTAATTAGTTATGTTTATAACATGGTATATGTATTATTTGTCCTTGATTTCTATTTCTAGCAACTTAGTACGAGTTGATTAGCAAAATTTGCAACTATTATATTTTAATAAGCATATTCAAGGTTTAGCAAACCTGGCTTCTGTTAATAGCAAATTAGATCAATCCGAATAGCAAATTATCAAGCATTGTGTTTCAGATCAGAAAGAAATGTTTATAATGTTGTCTGATTTTTTTGCTGTTTACAGACTGTTATGTTTTGATCATCAGATTCAATATTTAGCAAACCTGGCTTCTGTTAATAGCAAATTAGATCAATCCGACTAGCAAATTATCAAGCATTGTGTTTTAGATCAGACAGAAATGTTTATAATGTTGTGTGGTTTTTTTGCTGTTTATAGACTGTTATGTTTTGATCATCAGATTCAATATTTAGCAAAATTGTCTTCTGTTTATAGCAAATTAAAGCAATACTATTAGCAATTTATCAAGCAATGGGTTTCAGATCAGAAAGAAACGAGTTGTGTATTAACGTGTGTTTGTTATGTCTAACAGGTGATGGAAAGTATCGACATTGTGACTAATGAGCCTGTAGCAGCATCGATGGACGTTGGGGAGAAGGTAATTATGTTACATGTCAAATTTCCAATTTGAACTATTTCGAAAAAAATAGTAAGTAATTAATGCCACAATTTATTAAACTAACAATTTAATGATGTATATTTTACACAATGAGTATACCTTTAGGGGGCGGTGGTTGCCAATGTTGGCACGAAGACAAACAAGGTAATATGTCCTTACTACAAATGCTTACTTAAAAAATAATGAATGTGTTGTTTTTGTAGATTTCATTTAAACTTGGTAATTTATGTTAGCAGGCAAAGGGGAAAGGGAAGAAAGTGGAAAGAGGAAAAGGCAAATGGAAGGTGGTGGGGAAACGAAAAACATGATTATGTGGTTGTTAGTGTTTAATTTTGGAAATGTATAATTTGAACATCCGTGGATGTGAATACATTCGGATATTTTGTAGTAAGTTATGATATTCGGTTGATGTAAAGCTTTGTAACTAATTATCCTAACATTCACAAGAACTGAACGTGACTTTGTAATCGGATATATTTCTCACTATATATATGCTAATTATTTTGCCCTTAACCTAAGTATTTTACATTCACCATATCAAAATCAAATATGTTTAAAAAATACAGTGCAATTAGCTTATTACCAACCATGTTATGTTTGCTATCTACTTTACAGGTTGGAGATAAAATGACAATTAGAGCAAAAAGTAAGTTACAAAAAACAAATATTTTGATTTCTCCCTATCTAATGCGACCAATTGTTGCAAGCGACAAACTTAGCATGCTACAAAAAAATTGTACTACTGGATTATGAGAAACGAGGAGGCTAACCTGTACGTATTTTCTTCACTATTACTATATTGCATAATGATATGTGTTAACTTTGACTAGATAATAACATTTGTTGTTTCAACCCAGTGAGGAAGTTGTGTATTTTGATTCTAAAATGGAGTTTAGGAGGAGAGAACTGCTGACACTATCACCTGGTGAATATTTAAGTTCTGCTATTTTGGATGTTTGGAGTGTTATTATGAATCACAATGAAAAATTAAGGGGACCAAATTCACCAAGGAGATTTTTTGCAACGACATACCCGTGTGTAAGTTGATTAATGTAGTTTAAATTTCCAAAGATTTAAAATAATTTTAAATGCAACATATAATATTCAATCATGAACAGCTTGGGACCGCAGTCGCCACGCCTGCAACATGGGATTATGCTAGAAGAACATCGACATTCTCTAGTAGACTGCTGGGTGAGATTAATAACGTGGACGGCCTGCATTTAGCAAACATAGAAATGGTAAGATTAATTATACTTTAAAAAGTATGTGTCTATAATTAATATTAAATGCTTTTGTTGTTCATCCAAAATTATTAATTGCATGCTGCAGTTCTTTTTCCCAGTGTGCCACTATTTCCATTTCTACCTGGTGTGTTTTGATCTAAAAAAGTGCAAAGGAGACATTATTGATAATTCATCAGCATTAGATATGGATGGTGTTGACCCTCTTTCAAAGTATGGAGATGTTCCAAACATAATGGTATGTAAATTAAAAAAGTATATTTTCTTCTATCATTGTAATAAACTAATGATATAAGGTGCAAAACACAGATTAATTTTTTTAAAGACTTCATGACGAATACGGGGAACGCCAAAATTGTCACATTAATTGAGAGGAAGCTTCAGAAATTGCAGAGGTTGCAAATGCCATGGAGAAATGACACTAATAAAGTGGATTGTGGTATCTACGTGATGAGACACATGGAAACATATAAAGGTGGGAGTTTGAGGCAGTGGAGCTCCGGACTCACGAGTGATAATGCAAAACAGATGAAGTATTTAAGGGCAAAATATTGTGCAGCTATCCTTAATGATGAAAGTAACATACACAAGGAGCGCATAATGGCTGAGGCAAGCCTATATTATAGGGCAACGTGTGGTGATGGTCCACACAATATTGACGCCATAGTTATGAATAATGGCTAGGTTGAATAACGCATACTGAAAATCTTTAGATATTACATAAATTTGACTGTTGCTGTAAAAGACTTATGCATTGGTTCTAATTTGATAGTTGGTTTTAGCATATTATGATAGGAATTATAGCACAACAGTCATGGTTTAATATAACAGTTTTATTCATTAATATATATTTGTTATGTTTCATGATATCACACTAATTATACATAACATGAATGTTTCGCGATATGCTATTAATACATTCGAATTTTGCTAAATAACGTATAACATATTTGCTAAAATTCGGATATACGAGTGCTTATAAATCCTCCCGTTAAATAAATTTAATAGCTGGCTCGTACAGAAATCCTTATTTCCATAAAATAAATATAATACGTAACATCCAAATTATCAAAGTATCCAATTAGTCGTTGCAAATTATTATTTATTTTCTAGCAAATCATTAAATCGACTCATAAATCATATTGAAACCATTTAAACAAAATCGTATTTTGTACATAACGTATTACAGATTTGCTATTAATATATATATATAATTTGCTAATTACGGATAACAAATTTGCTAAATGTTATAAATACGCGTCTGTTCCAGATTCCAACCATATACACCTACAACTATACATTAATGGAAGATCAAATTATCCAATTAGTCGTGGAAAATTATTATTTATTTTCTAGCAAATCATTAAATCGACTCATAATCTATTTGTTGGTGGTTGTATTATATTATTTAGTTAGAGATGGCCGATTCTTTAGTATTATACCATAATATTCTTTAGTAATATTACAGAAAAGTAATGTAAGGTATTTATCAAACTAGCATACATGTCATAAATCGATAAAATAATAATAAGCTGAACGCACACAATCTGCTAATCAACATATAAATATTTGCTAATTTCGGATATATTACTTGCTAATAACAAGAAAACGTAACAATGTTCATTTAGACTCAAGTCTCATGAATTGATGGTTCAAAAAATTAATTAAAAGTGGAAAATAAATATATCATGGACCCGAACAATTCCTTGCATCATGTTTACCCTTCACCCCGCACTTGCTATACTTTCTTGGAGGCTTGTTGGCATCACGAGCAGCCTTTGCTTCCCTTGATTTAATCCCACTTCTACTACCTTTAGTCATAACATGCAGAGGTGGATTCACATGGATTTCAGTTGGCTTCTCGGATCCGAAAAAAATGTCAAACAACTTGCTCTTAGTTAATGTGGATTGGCGACTCTGTGTATCATTAGTCACCAGCACATCTTTCAAATCATTAATGCCACTCATCAAAATTTTTGTCTTTTCCTCATCACCTTCAACTGCTCCCACACAAGCATAAAAATCTGATATCATCCTATTAATTCTTTGTTTTCTCTCATCAGATGCAACACACCTATTAAAACCATCATTCCGATAAGCTGAAGCTGGATTCAATAAAGCAGCCCTTGTCCATCGGGCAACAATATATTTATCAGGAATATGAACCCACTTAAACTGGTTGAATAGGTGGAAAATATGACAACAAAGTATACCCTCCCGGATAAATTTTTTACAGCTACATAGAGCAGTATCTGCTTCTTTGTTGTAAGAGACCGTAAACGTGCGATCACCACCATCTTCGACTTCATATATCATACCGGCATCACATCTCTCCATACTGAGAACACTACAACTGTAACATGATTTTTCAATCTCTTCTTGAACCTTAAGGAACATGTTACTCGTGTAAACAGTAGCTGCATGCTTCTCAAATTTTTTTGGCGTCTTTACTTGAGAAATTGTCAAATGATCATGATTATTTTGAAGTTCGCTGGAATTCCTCTGCGCATCCATAGCACTATCAAAATGCATTAGGAATTCGACAAGGTTAGACCCCAGATTTAAGTAGATACTGAAGAAACTATTCATGCTCTCAGAGATAGAAGTAGTCCTACACAATCCACTCATTGCATAGTCCCTAAAATATGCCGGTATCCAATATTGTCTAATCTCAAACAATGAAAGGAACCAACTATGCTCTGTTAGATCAAAATCCACCATAACATCTTTCCATTTTTCCTCGAATTCTTGAGGCTCAATCATATCAGTCCAAACAATATCATTAAGTCTCTTCTTGAAATCATCATCATTTTTCAATCGTGGTGGGCACCTATCCGGAACCTTTAGCATAATATGCCACATGCACAAACGATGTCTCGTATCAGGAAGGACACGGTCGATTGCAATCTTCATGGCAGGATCCTGGTCCGTGATCATCATTCGAGGAGATCCACCCATACACTCTTTGAACTTCTCAAATACCCACTCGTATGATTCATGATTTTCACCAGACAACAAAGAAGCACCAAACGTGACGCATTTTCCATGGTTGTCCTTACCCGTGAATGGTGCAAAAATCATCTCATACCTGATGTAACCACCATATTAAAAAATACAATTCACGACATTATAATTAATTATAATAACTGTAATACGCTATATGAAATTTGCTAATAGTAAGTGAAACATTTGCTAATAACATAATATTATGTTGCTATAAACATACCTATTTTTTTTGTACGTGCAACCAAACGAAACAACATCGCCAAAAACAGCATAGTTACGTCTGGAAATCGGATCAGCCCAGAAAATACTTTTTAAATTGTCATCTTTATCTACAGAGTAGGCGAAGAAAAATGCATTAGATGACTCCTTCCGCATGAACATAGTATTCAACATCATTTGCGCATCACACCCGAAAACATATGCACGCAGATCACGACAGAAATTTCTATAATCATTCCCAGTGCATCCAACATCATTATAAGTACCCACGGCTTCTTTAAAAAATCGATAAGATGCCATCGGACCTATATTTGCTCTGTGGCAATCCAAAATAAAATTCTTATGAACAAACCCCAACTTCCTGTTAGCCTTAAAATATTTCTTAAATTGATCAGGAACTAATGTGTGGGTATGTTCTTCAATAAAAACAGTCACGGTGTAACTATACTCTGCAACATATTTTACAACCAAACGAGCCATACAATTCACTCTTCTTGAAACTCTACGCCTCTTTATCTTCTTATCCTCCTCCTCATCATCATTGTTCACTTCATCTGGAAGTGAATTTTTTCCCCCTCACGATTACATACCACATACTTCCAAATAACAACACCATCTATCTTTTTTTCCGATCCAAGTCGAATATCGAAACCATCTGCTTGACCATAAATCCGATAAAAGGTAGTTGCTTCTTCGATATTTTTAAACATCTGACCAACAAATGGCTTCAAAGATTGATTACATTCTGGTATGTAGCTTCCACAAGGACCCAAAACTGAGTCAGCATTAATCCCTGCTATACAAAATAATGCTATAAGAATATCCAATATATGATATACACGTTTATATAATATGCTATAACTAAAAAAATCGTATGTTCACATAAAGGTATTCCCGATCTGCTATTAACATATATATAATTTGCTATATACACATAAAATATTTGCTAAACGCCTGACATACGTGTTTATAACTAAATCTGTCAATATCCATACACTTATGAATATATTTTTAGTCGATAACATAACACCTGTATTTTCCATAATTAGACGATGACGACACTTATGATAATATACGATTGAGTAATAACTTGTGGAAAAAAAAATACATTCTTCATTTGCACGCAACAATTCATGCCATTTTTACTACTTTTTTCCTTAATAACTTGAAAAAATCCACAACCAAATACGAAAAGCATCTATTGTTTATAATAAATATGAAATACCCATTGTCTGTTGACATCTCAATATCATTCAAAGCAAATTGAAACAAATTTTTATAAAAAAAAAATGAACCATTTCTTTTCGCATACAAATATTCCTAATTTGCTATTAACATTTCTATAATTTGCTAATTATGAAGACGAAATTTGTTAATAGCCAGACATACGCGTCCATACCAGAATACGTCGAAATCTCTACACCTACAGATATACATTAATCGATAACATAATTCCTATATCTTCCATTATCACACGATGACGATAATGATGATACTATACAATGGATTAATAGCATGGTTTAAAAAAAACTTATTTTGCACAAAACAATTCATCCAATTTTAACTATTTTTTTAATAACTTCATAAATACCACAACCAACTACGAAAATGATCTATCATCTATAATAAATATGAAATTCCCATAGTCTGCGATCATCTCAGTATCATGCAAAGCATATTGAAATAATTTAAACAAAATCGTATGTGTACATAAAAGTATTCCCAATTTTCTATTAATATATATATAATTTGCTAATTATACATATAAATTTTGCTAAACGTCAGAAATACGAGTCTATTCCAGATTCCACCCATATCTCTACACCTACAATGATACATTAATGGAGAACATAATACCTGTATCTTTCATAATCAGACGATGACTAGAGTGATGATAATATACGATGGAGTACGAACTTGTGGAATCCGACGATAAAATTGTCTGGAACGAATCCTCAACCCCAAGAAATATATGAAACACCGATAGATACAACTCTGTAAAAAATTTACAGAGTGAAAACGTCCAAAATAAAAAAAAACCGTTCCATATAAATCCCACAATATATGGAAGGGATATATTTACTGCATATTTTTAATATGCATTACAATTACATATATACCCTCAACTTAATGTAATTCTTAACATATTGCATATTTGACCCCATTTTTTGCATATTTGACCCCATTTTTTTGAGATTGATCTGAGCCTTATAAAATAAATGATCCAACGCTCCATAATAGTTCCTAGTTCCTACACAGGGTATTGGTTCTCATTTGATCTCTATACTATATATAGATATATCAAATATGAAAGAAACAAATATATATATATCTATATTGAATGGAAAACAGCGAATAGAAAGAAAAAGAAAAGAAGAATTGAAGAAGATAAATTGGCTCAGGATCCAAGAAGGCGGCGACGTCGACTTCCGGCAACAAGAACGATCAATTCAAGCCCAACTATGAACAGCTCAAGAACAGAGCACGGCTAAGAGATGAAAGGCAGGAATCAGACAAGACAATAGATGCTTTCTCTCTCACGAAGCTTGCAATCTCAACGCCAATCAGGAGACCCGAAGCACAGGAATCCGACGAAGATACAAGAGTGGGAATAGCAGAGCCCTCTCTCAAGTGAAGAATTATCAAGCTTAATCAAAAACAGTAGCCGCCCTCGCTCGATTTATCGTGAAGAAGAAAGGGGATTAGGGCATAATTAGGGATTTGGGCTAATTGGGGAGATATGGGCTAGAATAGGAATATGGGCTATCAAAAAATAATTCATAAGCCCATTAAGGATCATTGGGCCAACAAATCTCCACAACAGCATAAACATATAACATGGAGATTGGAAATTAAACAATTGTATTGCGCGGAGCATAAAATTCTTTATTCTTTACCGTGGCGTCTATCAAGTGTTTTAGGTAACAAATCTATGTATTGCGATTTATGAAACTAATAAAATGAAATATAAATTTCAATACAATATGAAAAACACAAAAAATTGTGTTGGACAGTTTATTGGATCAAAATCCGTGAAACATGTCAATGTCTAAATTCAAACTCATATCTGGTGGTATATTTATACTTTTGTTAGCATTTGAATTCGAGTTTTATCTCATTAGACGGTCACACACAAGACACTGTCACGCCTGAAATAGAAATGCAAGTCAAATGAAATGTGTAAATATTAGTACCCAAAAGAAAAATAAAAAGTACAAAGTCCAAAGAAAGAAAAAATACAAAAAATAAGCTATGAATCAAACTTTATGAGAAACTCTAAAGTAGCAATTCCCAAACAAATCAGAGCCTACTAAAGAAATGCAAGTGATCCTAAGGAATGTTATTTAGATTAAACTGTTTGATTTTTATTTTAATTAAATAATATCAGTTATTCGGGACTAGAAATTTCTCAATTACTATAATTTAATTTAGCTGGTGAATTATTATAATCATTACATTGTACAAGTGCTAAAACTACTTGAATTTATTTATTTATAGCAAAAATTACTCATCCTAACACCGATCCAGGACAATTAATTAATAATCCCAACAACTGCTAAATGGGACCGTTCTCGAATAAGGCATTGCACGTATGTCCTAAACTAGTGGGCCTCTTATATAAGCCCAATACGGATTAATATATAAAACAAGAGATTTTCAAGGACCTAACCTAAGAATTTGGTAATTATAGTAGTCTTAATTTATTTTATCTTTTTACGCCTTGATATCTATATTTTGTATAAATTTTTATACTTAACAAAATAATATTTATTTTTTCAAAAAATTTACAAATTTAACATTTAATCATTTTACAGTCCGAAAATCCTACGCGAGAGAAGAGGAGCTCAATGGTACAATATTGTTGATCTGTTTAGGGGGTGCAACAGATGTTCCAATAGAGAGAGAGAGAGAGATGAGCTTGTAACACAAATTTTTGTATTTAATTTAATAAAACACAAAATAGTGTACAAATACAATATTTTCGGATCAAATTTGTATTTTTGGATCCAATCTCTATTTCTCCTCTGATTAATCACTCCAGGAACGATCTTCAAATGATCTTCAAAGTTTTCGGGGAATATTTATCTCTTCGATCTTCCTTGACTTGGTATTTGGTCTTCGAAAACGTTAATTCAGAGGGCTGACGCCTTGTTTCCAGATCAAACGCTAATTTTGGGTTGAATTTGACGAAGAACGCTTTTGTCTTCCTTGCTTGTGGATCAAACGCCGTCTTCGGGATGAATTTGGTGAAGAACGCCTTGAATATCTTTGACAATTTCACTTATGGAAGTTCTCAAATTCTTGAACTCTTCAGATGACTTCTGGTGTGTTTTTCATTCTCCATATGGCCTCTATTTATAGGTGTAAGGAGAGAGAAATTTGGAGATTTAGGGATGAGGTGGCGTGATTTGATTGGCTCTTCAATATTTTGGACTTATCTTTATCAAATCCTTGATTTCTGCACAGATTTGACACGTGTCGACTCCTGATTGGTCGAGATTATCCACATATTTAAATATCAACATTTATTTATTTAATTTAGGAATTAATTCATGTAAATCCCTAAAATATAAATAAATGATATATTTTGATATTTAAATCTTTATCTCCAAATATTAAATATCAATATCTTTTTATTTAATTTAGGAATTAATTTAATTAAATTCCTAAAATATAAATAAATGATATAACTTGATATTTAATTATTTGCATGGCATAATTTAATTTAGCCATTAAAATTTATCCGTCTAAAAATGCCCCCTTGAGACTTGTTCATGAACAATTTGCCTTGGAAATGAATTAGTCTCAAGATTTGAGATTTATTAGATAGTTTTAACTCGTATCAAGGAGCCTTCATTTTTAATCTTGCTAGATAGTTTCAACTTGTATCAAGGAGCCTTCATATTTTAATTTGCTAGATAGTTTCAACTCGTATCAAGGAGCCTTCATTTTTAATTTGAATTTAGAGACCTTTTATACTCGTGTCAATGAGTTCTTGAATTGGAAATTTAGAGAAATAAATAATTTTTTAATTTCTTCTCATCAAAGAGTAAAGGAAATTGGGCTTCCAATTTTTTTTACCTAATTCTTACCCAGAGCTCACGGGAATAGTTAATGGGCCATCTCCATCATTTAATTTGTTTTCTAATAGTGGCCCATATTCCAAAGAATTCTTTTACTCCAAGAATTAGCTTGCCGAATTCTTTCCACGCAACACTTAATGCGGTGATTCAAGAATCAAAAGAAATCCTTTCTCAAATCTAATTCAAAGGACAACGGCTTCCACAAAACCGAGATTCGCGGGACCTTGATGAACTCCTGCTGTCAAGGAGTTTCACGAGATTTTGTAGGCAATCTTTTCACGGTCCTAATCTTCATGGGCGTGCATATTAAATTTTAATCAAGAGATAAGCATAGGCAATTAGCATCAAGATCGGTTCTTTAAGATAACTTCGACCAAGTCCTATGCTGGAAGAATTCCTTTTCTCCTCGGTCTTCCTTTTCAACTCAAACACTTTAACGAAGGCCTATAAATAGTTACCTCCCATCGACGATTTTGTCCATTCCAACCCCAAGCAGCAGTTCTCTGAAAATACACATATCGCTTTCTTTCTTCTGTTGTTGGTTTGTTGATCATTGGTGAGTTTTACAAGCAATAGTTATATAGAACTAGTTTTCTAATCTCTGCCTTCAACGTGTTTGACGAATTGCCTGAGAGGAGATCTTGTCCCTTTTTTTTGTAGGAACGACGTGATTTTTTTTGCTAACTTGGAAGTATTCAAGGGACGCCTTGCACCAAAATTTTTAAGGTACATTACTGCAACTTGTCTTTTTTTGTATTATGCTTGTCTACACGTAAATTTTTTTTTTTTGAAGTCAAATTTTGACCTGGTGCCTAAATTCCAAATTGCAGCAAGGCTCAATGGATTTTCGCCTTGAGTCCTAAGACTTAAGGGATTTTCACCTTAAGTTCTTAAGTCTCGAAGTTTCAGCAGCAGCTCACGGCTCAAGGGATTTTCGCCTTGAGTCCTTAAGACTTAAGGGATTTTCACCTTAAGTTCTTAAGCCTCGAAGTTCCAGCAGCAGCTCACGGCTCAAGGGATTTTCGCCTTGAGTCCTTAAGACTTAAGGGATTTTCGCCTTAAGTTCTTAAGCCTCGAAGTTCCAGCAGCAGCTCACGGCTCAAGGGATTTTCGCCTTGAGTCCTTAAGACTTAAGGGATTTTCGCCTTAAGTTCTTAAGCCTCGAAGTTCCAGCAGCAGCTCACGGCTCAAGGGATTTTCGCCTTGAGTCTTAAGGACTCAAGGGATTTTCGCCTTAAGTTCTTAAGCCTCGAAGTTCCAGCAGCAGCTTACGGCTCAAGGGATTTTCGCCTTGAGTCCTTAAGACTTAAGGGATTTTCGCCTTAAGTTCTTAAGCCTCGAAGTTCCAGCAGCAGCTCACGGCTCAAGGGATTTTCGCCTTGAGTCCTTAAGACTTAAGGGATTTTCGCCTTAAGTTCTTAAGCCTCGAAGTTCCAGCAGCAGCTCACGGCTCAAGGGATTTTCACCTTGAGTCCTTAAGACTTAAGGGATTTTCGCCTTAAGTTCTTAAGCCTCGAAGTTCCAGCAGCAGCTCACGGCTCAAGGGATTTTCACCTTGAGTCCTTAAGACTTAAGGGATTTTCGCCTTAAGTTCTTAAGTCTCGCCATGGCTTGCTTCAGAGATGTTACTGATTCTGGGAACACCTACTTGATGATTATGGATTACGAGCGACAGCCTGTAGAGAAAGGGACGCGTTTACGAGTGCATAGAGCTCTCATCGGCTCATTTGCTCCTAACTGGCCCCAGTTCACGAATCACTTGCGTAGGACAACTTGGACTCGAGAGGTTCCTCTTGTCAAAGCATCTTCAGCATGGGTTCTGGAATCATCACATCATCGTCCAACTAGTCAACCTAGTTTATTGCCGACACTGGGACGTAGAATTGTTGAAGAAGGGGCCACATGGGGAGATAATGTGGATTTTGTTGGAGAATTTCACTACTTCTATGGATATTGGGAATGGACTGAAGATATCCTTAGCCGATGTGAAAGTGAACTTCACCGAGCGGGTATCTTTGATTCTGTGTATGCTTCTCTTTTCACCTATGATCGGAATACAGAGATCATGAAAGCTTTTTGTGAGGCTTGGTGTCCCTCGACAAATACCTTGCTGACTTCGTCTGGTGAGCTGTCGATTTCTTTGTGGGACTTACACGTATTGTCCGGGCTTCCGGTATATGGAGCATTTTATGATGAAGTAGTGCCTTGCACAGAAGAACTTATGGGTACAAATCGAGAAGGTGACTTACACATTCCCGCCTCCTGTAGTTCTTTGATTCACGCATACCACATTGTTCGTACTGAAGCCGGTTCAGTTACCATTGAGAACTGAATCAAATTTTGGTCTAAAAATCAACCAGTGTATCAAAGGCCTCCCCCACGAAAGGAAAGCAAGACGGCACCTCAGTCAACTTATAATCCAACTGGTGATTTGAAGGCTTACAAACCTTGGACCGGTATAGAAACGGTCCCTTTTGTGCATCTTGGTATTAAAGAAAAACGATGGAAAGAAGCATATTTGGCTGCCCACATTGCTTGTTGGCTATGCTGTTTTGTTCTTCCTGATGGTGATGGGAACTTGATTCGGCCAGATACTTTTAAGATGGCAAGTATGATGGCGAATGGGAAAAAAGTCTCTCTTACTATCCCAGTTTTGACTAGCATCTATAAAGGTTTGAATAATATCTCAAACTCTTTAGATCTTTCAACAGCATTCCCAATTCATTTTGTCTATAGTTGGGTGGCACATTATTTCAAAACGCATTTCCTCTTTGAGCGAAAGACGCACACTTCTAGAATGATTCAGTATTCAGGTGAAGGAGGCGCGAGGTAATATAACTTTTCCAAGGCCCGCAAGTGAATCTTCTAAGGAGATATTTCTTGGAATTGCACGATGTTTACTAGGGAGGATTATGTCAGATCTTTTGTTGATGATGATGCTGCGAGTGAATCTGAACAGTGTTTCTTCATGGCCATTCGTTCCAACTATCTCATCAGAAGGCTGAGTAAACGCTTTGTTGTTGAGCCATATAGTCCACATTGTTTCAGTTGCCAATTCGGGTTTTATCAAATCATACTCGGTGTTCTTGCCCAAGATATTTGTGAAGCTCCTTTAGATGACGGGTTCAGATATTGGCGTATATGCATGAGACGTCATTCTAAATTGAAGGTCTGTTTTCCCAACTTGATTGCGAGTGCGAAGAGATTTTTCTCATCTGGGTATAAGAGTTGGTGGGATCAAACATACAAAAGCTTCTTGGAAGAGAAGATTATGACTTTGATTCTTCACAAGACAGATGAGGCACCCAAGAGTAAAAAGAAAAATATCAGTCCTCCAAAAAACAACACCCCTGTAGGCAAGAAGAAAGTTGAAGCAGTGAATTCTCCTAAGGACAACACCTTCAAAGGCAAGAAGAAAGTTGAAGAAGTGAATCCTTCCAAGGACAAGCGGAATATGGCTTTGTGTCTTCTAGACGATTCTACCAGCAGCAATAGAGAACATCATTTTAAGAGACAGAAGAAACACGTGGCGTCTGCTGAAGATCATGCCGGAGCAGTCGTCGTCATACATCCACATCTGAGGTTTTTTTCTTAATCTTTGACCTTTCTTTTTTCGTTCCATTTCCTCACTTAAATCATTTTCTTCCCTCTCTTTTTTTTAGCTGGAGAGAGAGATATTTGGGGATGATTTAGAAGACTTGCGGAACAATCATGAGACAGTGGATTTTGATAGATTGCTTGAGCCTCAATCTGATGAACTAATAAAAGCCAAGCCAGTTCCTCATCTTGAAGCTATTTCTGAATTCAATGTCAAAGCTCTTTTTGACAAGCATCGCAAGTCATACCTTCAAAATTGTTGGAGTGAACTTCGTAACAAAGTATTGAGGACCCCACCTGAATTCATGTCATCTATTCAAGAAGAAGTACTTGGTGGATTCTCACAAATGAAGGCTTTCTCTGGCGATTTTCACATGTCTTTTCTGGAGAAGAGTTTGGGTGAACTTTTCACCGCAGCTGCTGCTTATGATGAAGTGAGATCATCATCTTTTGAGTCTGAAGGGCTTTCTACTCAATGTCTTGAGGAGATTAGATGTTGCATCCGTAATGCTGAGACTAGAAGCAATGAAGAGATTGGCCAGATACAGTCCATTGAGAAAGAACTTGCTGATTTGGAGGAGCGGCATACAGACTTGTGCATATCTTTGAAAGAATATCAAATCTCTCATGATGATACTCAATAGAAGATCAAAGGATTTGAAGAGGAACTTGCCAAGCTGAAGAATGTCTCCGAGAAACAGACAACCGAGAAGGTAGAAAGCACAAAATCTCTTTTGGAGTCAGCCCAGAAAGCTTTGGAAGATCAAGATCCTTTTGCTTAGATCTTTATTTAGCTTGCTGTTTTTTTTTCTCTCTTTTTTTTGAACATTTGGGCAATGCCCATAGTTGATATGAATTCTTTTGTGGTTTTATTAAATCAAATGCATTGATTATTTTCCACTTTGAGCCTTCAAATTCTTCAACTATGATCATTCAACTGAAATGGTAAAACACAAATCATGACTGAACTTAGAAATATCTAAGCTGCCTACGTACCCTTTTTGAAAGGGATCAAGTCAATACGTAGTTCAAACGATCGATTTGTATTTTGTTTTGGGGGGGTGCCGTGCACAGTTTATACTCATGCAGGCCAGGAGTGAATAATCTTTAACCACTATAAACAAAGTGGGTGTTTTATACTTTAACCACATATAACACATTTGGTGGGATAAATAACAGTTTAACCACATAAATTTAACTTTTGGTGGGAAAGTTAGCAGTTTAGCCACGTGCACATTCTTTGGTGGTTACCGTACGCAGTTTATACTCATGCGGGCCAGGAGTTTTCTTCATATCTTTTTCCTTCAAGGATAGTAACGCTTCAAGAACTTCCCATTTATCGGGCCAATTCTTACGTTATCTTCAGAGATCAATTTGTAGGCACCATTTGTGTAGACTTCTTTAACAATATATGGACCATCCCATCTTGACACAAATTTGTTTCCGACACGATGAGTGGTGATAATTGGTCTTCTCACAGCAAGGACCAGATCTCCAACTTGGAAAGAACGTGAGCGCACTTTTTTATTGAAAGCTTTTGAGAGCCGAGCTTGATAGCATTCTAACCTTTGTTGTGCCTCCAATCGCTTTTCATCCAAAGCTTCCAACTCTTGAAGACGTAAGTGTGCATTTTCTTCTTCAGTTAATCCTTCTTGGATAGCAATTCTAAGAGATGGAATTTGTTACTCAAGCGGGATGACGGCTTCCACTCCATACACCAGTGAATAGGGAGTTGCTTGTGTGGGCGTTCTGTGAGTTGTTCTGTACACCCATAATGCTTCACCAATTCGCTCATGCCAATCACACTTTGATTTTGCAACTACTTTCTTCAATAAGTTGCACAACGTCTTGTTAAAAGCTTCAGCTAATCCATTTGCAGCTGCATTATACATGGATGATTTTCTTTGCTTGAAGTTGAATCTCTCACAAAGTTTATCTATCAATGCATTACTAAAGGGCTTCCCATTATCAGTGATGATGTATCGAGGGACCCCGTAGCGATAGATAATATTGGACTTGATGAAGTCGGCCACATTATCCTTCTTCACTTCTTTCAAAGGTACTGCTTCAGCCCATTTTGAGAAGTAATCTGTTGCAGCCAAGATGTATAAGTGCCCTCTAGAAGATTTTGTCATGGGCCCCACAACGTCCATGCCCCAAGCATCAAAAGGCCAAGAAGCGACTGTAGGATGCAATGGCTCAGGTGGTTGATGGATGAGATTTGCATGGAATTGACAAGGTTGACATCTCTGCGCATGATCCAAGCAATCTTTTACCATGGTTGGCCAGTAGTAACCCATTCTCTTAATTCGGAAGTGAAGTTTTAGGCCGGATTGGTGAGCACCACAAACACCAGAGTGTGCTTCTTCCATAGCTTTTGCGGCTTCTTCATCACTTAAACATCTAAAAAAGACACCATCAAAAGACCGTCTATACAGTGTGCCTTTGAAGTATATGAAGCGAGCAGCACGACGGCGAACATCAATTCTTCGACGTGGATCATTTGGTAACCTTTCATACTTCAAGTAATCAACAAACACTTGTCTCTAGTCTTCTTGTTCAATTTCAAACACTTCCACGACATTATTCTCATCTTCTTCACAATCTTCATCTTCGAAGACAGGTGGTATAACCCAATTTTTACAAACGAGTATCAGAACTTTGCCATCGGCCATGGCTATTGTGGATGCAAGCTTAGCCAATGCGTCAACTTGTTTATTTTCTTTTCTTGGCACATGTTCAATTTTCACATTTCCAAGCCATCCAATCATTTGTTGGGCATACTTGACGTATGGTAGTAACTCGGGCTTCTTGACTTCATATTGCTCATTTATTTGATTGACCACCAACTTAGAGTCTCCATAGACCTTCATGTGCAATCTTTTCGTATCTACTGTCATTTCCAATCCGAGGATAAGCGCTTGATACTCAGCTACATTATTGGAGCAATTTTTTATCAGGGTAAAAGAGTATGGCAGTACTTCTCCTTCAGGTGTCACAAACACAACTCCGGCATCGGCTCCTTCTCTATGGGTTGCACCATCAAAATACATAAGCCAAGGAGGAGAGATTTCGACTGCAAGTGCGTCTTCGTCTGGGAGATCGTCAGTGAGTTCCCATTCAGCGGGGATTAGATGATCAGCTAGAAAATCTGCCAGAACTTGTCCCTTCACAGCCTTTTGGGGAACGTATATGATCTCAAACTGTTGCAATTGGAGATACCACCGTGCCAGCCTATCTGAAAGAACGGGTTTTGACATTACATACTTCAAGGGATTTGCTTTGGAGATGAGACGGACTGTATAAGCTTGGAAGTAATGCTTTAATTTTTGAATGGAGAATATCAAAGCTAAACATAACTTCTCAATTGGAGAGTACTTCAACTCGTTGGGCGTCATCATTCTACTGAGATAGTATAGAGCACTCTCTTTGCCATTCTTATTTTCTTGGGCAAGTAA
This sequence comes from Perilla frutescens, assembly GCA_026008535.1. Classification (NCBI taxonomy): domain Eukaryota; kingdom Viridiplantae; phylum Streptophyta; class Magnoliopsida; order Lamiales; family Lamiaceae; genus Perilla; species Perilla frutescens. The sequence goes on from BRKX01000015.1 coordinate 24,595,403, forward strand.
TGCCCCCATAGACCTTTCTTGAGTAGCAATGTATAAAATTAACGGACGACCTGCTACTGGTGCCACTAAAACAGGGGATTTTATAAGATAGTCTTTAATGCTTTTAAAAGCATTACTGCACGACTCATCCCATTCAAATGGCACACCCTTTTTCATGATCCGGCTGAATGGTTGACACCGACCAGCTAGATTTGAGATAAACCCCCGGAGATATGCCAACTTTCCTTGTAGGCTTTTTAACTCGTGAAGATTACGAGGTGCAGACATCTTCATTATTGCATCAATTTTGGCTTTTTCAATTTCTATTCCCTGGTGGCGAACAATGAATCCAAGGAATTTTCCAGACTTCACTCCAAATGCGCACTTCAGAGGATTCATCTTTAGTTGATATTTTCTTAGTCGCTCAAAAATCATCCTCAAGTCTTCTAAATGGTCACTTCGCCGTTTTGACTTTACTACCACATCATCCACATAACATTCAATGTTTTTGTGGAGTATATCATCAAATATCTTCTGCATAGCTCTTTGATATGTGGCACCAGCATTCTTTAGTCCAAATGGCATCACTGTGTAGCAATATATCCCTTTAGGGGTACGAAATGCCGTCAGCTCTTCATCTTCTGGAGACATCCGAATTTGGTTATAATCAGAAGATCCATCCATGAAAGACAATGTTTCATGTCCAGTGGTAGCATCGATCATCAGTTCGGCGATCGGCAGTGGGAAGTCATTTTTTGGGCATGCTTCATTTAAATCTCTGAAATCAACACAAACTCGAATTTGTCCATTTTTCTTTCTGACAAGGACGATGCTGGATATCCAAGTCGGATATTTAACTTCTCTGATGAATCCAACTTCAATGAGTTTGTTTACTTCAGCTTCAATGAGTGGGATCAAGTCTGGACGAAATTGCCGTTGAGCTTGCTTGACAGGCCGTATCTCCTTCTTTACTGCTAGATGATGTACAGCTATCTTTGGATTTAATCCAGACATCTCTTTGTATGACCAAGCGAATACATCTTTGAACTCTTTTAGCAGTTCAATATATGAGTGTTCTTCATCGGCAGTCAAAAGTGCACTTATGTAGGTGGGCCTTGGGTCATTTTCATCGCTCAAATTGATTTCTTTCAATTCATCGATAGTGGACTTGACACCTTCTTCGAACTGAAGAGGGGCTATCTCTGCATCTTCCTCTTCGACAGTCATTTCTTCACTTGAGGTAATGTGATGTGATGAGGCAATCTCTTCATTCATTTCCTCGGGACTTTTGAACTCTATGCATTTTCTCATTGTTCCGTCCCTTCGTCTCACCCAAATTATGTGTGCCACATTATTTGTCTTGATCACACCTCTTCTAACCAGGCGGGAGATGTCTCGATGCAATTGGTTTTGAACATCACGAGTAATCGTGTTTTGAACACCACTGGCAGCATAGTAAGATGAAACTACACTTTCTCTATCGGCTTCATCTTCAACGTGTTGCGTTAAGATGACAGTCTTCAACTTGGCTTTTAGTTCTCTTCCACATGACACAGTCAATGTAGTGCGTCTCTTCATGCAGGAAGGGATCAAACTCCTCACCTTTTGAGTTGCTCGAGGTTTATCAAATCCATTTGACCTTTCAACTTTTATGATCTCGCCACCACATTTTCTACCAAGCCTCTCAAAGACAGACACCCTCGGAGTCTCACCAAGTCTCTTGAAAACATATGTTCTTGGAGTTTCCTTTTTGTATTTGCCAACCGCATCATCTGTTGATGAAAATTCTCCTTCAAAGACATGGTTTGTTGTAGCCCTTTTGATGGTGATGCGGACTGGACTTTGTGGGACAAATCCCAAACCTGCCTTAGTGCTTGGGACAGCATGGCCGTTCTTTTTCAACATTTTTTGTGTGGCATTAAGTCATCTACAACTTTTGAATGGGACTCCGTCACAGGGCTTTCTTGTGGACTATATCCAGCTTTAACGAGAAGTTTGAATGCTTTTGGACCAAAATGCTGAGTGGCATCACTATTCACACTTTCTCCATGTTCAGTAGCACCGTCTTGTGTTGGTCGAACGAACCCTTTGAGTGGTGGTGGGATTGGCTTCTTTGCATCAATTTTGGTTAGAGGCAAAGTGAGTCCTTCCAGTGATTCTGTTCCAGATGCTTCTTTCTTGATCTTTTGGCTGTTTTCAGGTTCTTTTTGATGGATTGCTACCCCTTTTCCTGCCTTTGTGCTAGGTAGGTAGTATTTTGAATCGGCAAAGTATGATTCAGCTTCTGTGATGGGCTTGTGGTCGCCAACTACCATTTTTACGACTTCATCCCGACAATACTTGAAGCATTGATGCCACATTGAGGGGACAACTCCATTCTCATGTAGCCATGGTCGTCCAAGAAGCATGTTATATGAAGTTTTGGCGTCAATCACGTGAAACATTGCGGTTGATTTCATATCATCCATTAGTAAATCCAATCTTATGGCGCCAAGAGCTCTTTGTCCTTCATGGTTGAATCCTTGAATCATCAACCGGCTACCAGAAAGATCCTCCGTAGGAATTTTCAATTCTTTCAATGTTCTTAGAGACAAGATATTTACTGCAGACCCTCCATCAATAAGTATTCTATTGACCCATTTTTCACATGCATAGCCACTCATGAATAAAGGCCTATTGTGAGAATCAGACCCAAGCTGCAAATCTTCATCAGTGAATGTTATTGCAGATATGAAATCATTATCAGCCACATGAGCCTCTTTTTCGACTTGTTTATTATCTTCTTCATCGTTCACAACATTACTAGACTCAGTGACGATAATATTTGCAATGGCGTCATCTTCTTCAAGTGATATTTTCCCTTGACGAGCCAGTTGCATGATCTTGTCTTTCAATATGAAGCAGTCATGAATTGGGTGTCCAACCAATCGGTGGTATTTGCAGTATTTTGGGTCATCAGTTCTCCCTGCTTCGTTGGGACGCTTCATTTCTGGCAATTCAATGAGTCCTTCTTTGAGTAGGTCATCAAAAATTCCCAAGACATCTGAATCCAAGAAAGGATATTATTTTTGTTGCATCTCTTTCAGGGTCATCCTCTTTTCTGGCTGAACATTCTGCTTTGTATCTTTGTCAGCATCCTTTCTGATGAACTTGACAGGTGTTGCTTTCGTTGCCATAGACTCTTTCTTTGGTGCTTTGTCGAAGGACTTGGCACTCCTCTTGAAATCTTGTCTTTCTTTGAACTTGCGAGGTTCTTGCATTGGTGGTCCATCAATTCCGCTTGCTACCATACTTAGCTCCATATCATGGGCTCTGGTAGCTAGTTCTTCAAAAGTTCTTGGTTGAATTCCTCGCAGGATGTATTGAAGACCCCAATGCATTCCTTGGATGCACATTTCTATGGCAGATGCTTCAGACAAATGATCTTTGCAATTAAGACAAAGATTTCTCCACCGATTGATATAATCAATCACAGGCTCTTCTTTCCATTGGCGAGAACTTGTGAGTTCCACCATACTGACTGTTCTTCTGGTACTGTAAAAGCGATTGAGAAACTCATGCTCGAGTTGCTCCCAATTGTCAATTGAGTTCGGCTCCAAGTCTGTATACCAGTCGAATGCGTTTCCTTTTAGAGAGCGAACAAATTGCTTGACCAAATAATCTTTATAGGTTCCAGCATTATTGCACGTTTCAACAAAATGGGCTACATGCTCTCTTGGATTGCCCTTTCCATCGAACTGTTGAAACTTTGGGGGTTGATAACCTACATGCATCTTCAAGTTATCGATCCTTTGAGTGTAAGGCTTAGAATAAACCGCCATTGACTTGGAAATTTCACCGAACCTATCTTTTATGGTTCCTTCAATGAACTCCTTGAGTTGGTTGATTGGAATAGAACCATCAACTGAAACATTCAACTCTTTAGCAGATGATTTTGCATCATCATTCATTTCCGGCTTCTCAGGTGTTTCGTCGCCATTATTTTCACTATTTTCTGCATGATTCTCTTGACCCATGACTTCTTTCTCTTTCAAGAGCCTCGCAATTTGGTCGTCTTGCTTTTTTATATGGGCATACATTTGCTCCATCAACTTTGTCAAATTTGCGATTTGTTCATCGGTAGTCGATCCATCTGCCATCATGACGGACTCCTCAAGTGGGTCACTTGATGATGAATGAGTGTTCAATGGTGTAGCACCAGTCTCCACTTCATCACTTTTCTTGATCTTGTCAGCCAGTTGTAGTTCCGTTTCTGCAGGATTAATTGACTGAGAAATCTCTCTTGCTTATTGGCCATTCTCCGTGTAATGACACCGACACTCTTTAAAGAGCTATCTGGAGCAGCCGTGGATGAAATTTTTATTTTCATCACACTTTTTTCAGTAGTTGAGGTTTTTGAAGTAGGTGCAGTTGAAAATTTTGTTTTCATTGCACTACTTTGAGCAGACATCGTTCACGAATTTGGTAGAGTGAAAATATGAGAGGTAGAGATGGTCCCACCGGGCGTGCCAAAATTTGTAACACAAATTTTTGTATTTAATTTAATAAAACACAAAATAGTGTACAAATACAATATTTTCGGATCAAATTTATATTTTTGGATCCAATCTCTATTTCTCCTCTGATTAATCACACCATGAACGATCTTCAAATGATCGTCAAAGTTTTCGGGGAATATTTATCTCCTCGATCTTCCTTGACTTGGTATTTGGTCTTCGAAAATGTTAATTCGGAGGGTCGACGCCTTGTTTCCAGATCAAACGCTAATTTTGGGTTGAATTTGACGAAGAACGCTTTTGTCTTCCTTGCTTGTGGATCAAACGCCGTCTTCGGGATGAATTTGGTGAAGAACGCCTTGAATATCTTTGACAATTTCACTTATGGAAGTTCTCAAATTCTTGAACTCTTTAGATGACTTCTGGTGTGTTTTTCATTCTCCATATAGCCTCTATTTATAGGTGTAAGGAGAGAGAAATTTGGAGATTTAGGACTGAGGTGGCGTGATTTGATTGGCTCTTCAATATTTTGGACTTATCTTTATCAAATCCTTGATTTCTGCACATATTTGACACGTGTCGACTCCTGATTGGTCGAGATTATCCACATATTTAAATATCAACATTTATTTATTTAATTTAGGAATTAATTCATGTAAATCCCTAAAATATAAATAAATGATATATTTTGATATTTAAATCTTTATCTCCAAATATTAAATATCAATATCTTTTTATTTAATTTAGAAATTAATTTAATTAAATTTCTAAAATATAAATAAATGATATAACTTGATATTTAATTATTTGCATGGCATAATTTAATTTAGCCATTAAAATTTATCCGTCTACAGAGCTTTTTTTTTCATGTTTTCTTTTTTATTTTGTGAGAATGAGCTCTTGGAAAGTCGGCAGTAAAAAGAAATAAAATAAAAAATAGAATAGGAGTTTGATTTGGGATAAGGTTTTAATCGAGAAATGCGTTAGTATATTTGAATTAATGGGATGTCCTTGACTTATTTATATTCCCCCATATATTATTATATTCTTTTGAAATTTAAAAATATGACCCGATTTACATTAAAAATCGTCATAAAATCATTAAGTACATGTTAAAATATTATTAATCCACCATTTGTTTGAATTATTTATCTGTCTATTCATATATTAAAGAAAAATGACAAGGATAAAATTATAAAAAAATTGATTCAAAATTTTATTTAAAATAATTGTTCAGCCGAAAAAAATTGAAAATATCATTGGTGTGGTGGTTGCTCGGTAAACATAAAAGACATGTTGGACACATGGGCCTGAGTTATGACTGCATCCCTCATATTTCCCACGTGCCCATTATCCAGGATATATTCCATGCCAAGCCTTTCTTTTCAATTTTTAATTTATTATAATTTAATTTAAATTTTTTATTTAAGGTTCAATTTTTCTCAATTAGAGTATATTAAAAAAATTAAAATAAAATTAGATTATGGTACACGTGTAAAATGATCCGCATATTTCCTTGGTACTTCACCCCCCCCCCTCCCCCAGCCCCAACGTGTTTGTTCTTTTTTCGTTTTTCAATTTTTTTTTCTTTTTGTTTACTTTTTTCCCTTTAATTCAATTATTTTATTTCACTTTTGACATTTCGTTCTTTTTTTCCCTTTTTTTCATTTTGTTTAATTTTTTCATTTTATTACGTTTTCACATTTAGGTTATTAATTTTTATTTAAGTAATAATCATTATATTTAATTTTTATATTTGACAAAAACTTACGCAAAATTTATCTTTTTATCTAATTAATGTGCATATGGTTTCCTTAATTTGAAAAAATGAAAATAATATATATAATCAAAAATAATAATAATATCACAAATTAAAAAAAATTATGAATCGCACGTGAGAAATGTTAGTATATAATTACATGATAATATCAAATCATTAATTCCACGATACTATTTCTTGAGCAACTTTCTAAATCTTGATCCAAGTAACTTTTCATTTTCAACCCTATATTTTCTTGAAATTCACATAATTCATTCAAACATATTTTCAATTTTCTCAAAAAAATCAATATATATTTACAAAACCAATTACACTAGAAACTGGCAATTGCAATTAGAAATAAAACCAACTGTCTCCTTACTTTTTAAAAATTATCAAAATAATACATACTTTTCAAGACTTTTACAAATCTAATATTTGATCAATTTTACTACTTGAGCATCCTATGTAATTGAATGTATTTTAAGATTTTTTTTACCCCAACAGTGTAAAAAAAATCATCAATTCAAGAAATCTTAAAATACAATCAATTACCGATAAAAATCTATCAAATATTATATTTATAAAAAAAAATTAAAAATAAATATGATTTTGTTAATTTTGAAAAAGAGCTCCTAGTTTTATTTTGAAGAGGAAATATTAATCTCATATTCGATTTCATAAAACATAGTTAGCCTCCAAAAGAAGAAAAAGTCCAGCCCACAATTTCCGAAAGTGAATTAGAGAAGATAGGATTAAAATATTAAATCATTCGAATTGACCTTCAAACCATGAACTTAAAGTTAAAACATCAAACAGAATTGGATTGCAAACACACATATCAATGATATTATGGATCTGGATGAATCTATTTAGGTGGGAAAGGATTGAGACCTTGTAGAATTGCATTTTGTAGGGAGTGAAACAACGGTTTGGGAAGATCGTCCCAGTCATACCAATCCCAGCCGTCGCATTTCTCTGGTTCGACATTGACGGCCGTCCGATCACCATCTGCAAGCTCTCCGCGCATCAGAACTGCAATCAGCTGCATTGGTTTGGGTTCCGAAAGCACGGTGTTAGTCACTGTTAACAACTCTGCTCCGCTGATTTCTAGCCCCGTTTCCTCCTTCACTTCCCTCGCTGCACACTCCTCAAATCTCTCCCCTGAAATTTCGCATAGATGTAATATTTTTGGGGGATTTTAATTAATAGAATCAATTATAAAAAAAAAGGCGAATTATATTTCTAACCGAACTCGAGGTGGCCGCCGGGAAGGGCGAAGGTGCCATAGCCCACGGCGGAGCGGCGGCGGCCGAGCAGCACCTTATTTCCCTTTAGCAGAAACACTCCCACCCCGACTACAATCGGTGGCGACGACATTATTCAACAACTGTCAACAGGTGGATTTGTTTTTTAATTTTTATTTGGGAGAGGGGAGCAGTTTGTGTGTTTATATTCACGGACAAACTGCGCTTTATGCTTATATTTTGAACTTTTTTTAATAAATAATTTATATTTTCAAAATTAACAAATTAATATACAATTTTTTTTCCCAAAAATTTTACAAAATTTAATATTTGATCAATTTTTTAACTTGGGGACTCCACGTAGTTGATTGTATTTTAATATCTCTATTTCTCCTACTGCGTAAAAATATTCTTCAATAAAGAAATCTTAAAATACAATCAATTACATACGATTTTCAGACCGTAAAATTGATCAAATGTTAGATTTGTAAATTTTTGAAAAAATGGAGATTATTTTATTGGAAAAAAATTATTTTATAAAAAAGCCCAAAATATAGGTATTAAAATGCAATTTACCATTATGGTTATTATAGATATAAATTAGCGAGTTGCTATTCACACAACAATTACTCCCTTTGTTCAATTTATATAAACTTATTTTTTAGTTTGGATATCCCATTTATATAGGTTGTTTTTTATATAAAGAAATATTTATTTACATCATTTAATAATATGCCCATATTCAATAATTATATTATTCTTTTTAGTCATGAAAATATGCACCATAAGTTTATTTTATTTTTACATTAAGAGCATATTATATAGTTTACTTATTTAATTATATTTTTCAATATTTTTTCTTACTGATGGAAAAATCAAATCAATCTATATACGTAGAAATAAGAGTAGTTTTTTAAAAAATATATATATATTCTACACTACATCGTTTTTCATTTATAACTCCTTAACTTATTAAAACAACCGATTCAAAAGAAAATTTTAAAATCCTACGTTACTAGAACAAAGTTAAGAGCTTCAAATTAATGTCTTGATCCCAACGAATGTGATTGCTCAACCATAACTGCGCTGTTGTTGTGTTAATGGTGAAGAGATGTGCTTCTAAGTCTAATTGTACTTCAGAAAAATTAAAATGGCCTGAGTAGGGGTTGGACTTTTTGATGGAAGTGAATCACGTGTACACGAGAAAAATGTTGTTGTTCTATATGTATCAATAATTATTTTATGTATATAAATTTATGAGATGGTCTCCAATGCTGCTATGCATTATATGTATGGGTTTGGATCTATTACATTTAGGGGTGTAAATGAGTCGAGTCGAGCCTGAACACACGTATATTTAAGCTTGTTTGAAATGATATCGAGTCTTACATTTTATGTTTGAGCTTGTTTGATTATCTATCGAGTCGAGTTCAAACGAGCTTTAATCGAGCCAAACACGAGTCGAGCTCGAGTAGTTTGATATTTTTACACATGTTTGCTCATTTTTTACTTATCGAGCTCGAGTTCGAGCCAAGCTTTAAATTTTATCGAATATAAAATTATGTTCAAGCTTGTTTGATATGCTTATCGAACTGAGCTCAAACGAACTTTTAACAAACGAACACGAGCCGAGTATCGAGCTATTTGGTTTGATTTTCAGCCCTAATTACACAGGCACATGTTTAATAATATTGAAAAAAAGGTCAAAAATAGGTGTTGGGGTACATGCGCTCCATACATCATCATCATCATCATCATTATTATTATTTTCCAATTTTTTATTTTTTTTTTTAGTTTTTTCCCAAATTATATATATACCCTAAAATAAAATTTAATGAACCCTGACATTAAAATAAATTGGTATAATTTGTTTGAAATAAAAATAAATATATATTCTAGAATGGAATTAATGAACTGTAAAATTAAAGAGAATTAATTTTTTTTTTGAAATCCAGCAACTCGCGCAATGCACTCGTTCGATATGAACGCACAATCATTGGGCCTCCGACGCTCAAGTCAGGAAAAGAATGAATGTAGAAAACAGTAAAACACGAAATAAATGAATAGAACGTGGGAACTTTCACCGTGCGGTTAGATCGTCAGCGAGAGATCGAACTTAAAGAAGTACGATGTTCAATAAGTTCTAGGGTAGAGAGTGAAAATTCGTAGATACGTATGCATAATCACCAAATGAGGAGGAGGACCTCTTTTTATAGGTTGAGGTGGCAATTAAGGTTCACGTGGATCGCGGAGGCGGTTGAAGAACATGTCGACTCCTCTAAAGCCGTCAACCCTTCCGGATAAAGCGGAACTGCAATGTTTATTCAAATTTAAAATGGAATTGTTATCTATTGGAAAGCCAGTTGAATGACGACGTTCAACCTTCTTGGGCCAGTGTCATGGGCTAACGAAAAATGACCACTACAATATATACCATAAAATGGAATTAGTGAACCCTAAAATAAAAGTTAATTGATTTAATTTTTTCAAAATTTGGCGCACTCGTCTAACGCTAGCGTGTGGGTTCGTGCATTGCACTCGACAATTAATTTAATTTTTTTCGAAACACATTTTAACGGTAATTGAAAATAAAAAAACTAATTTTAAATTAAAAATATACCTTGAAATGGAATCGGTGAACCTTAAAATAAAAGTGAATTAATTTAATTTTTTTAAAGTTTGACGAGCATCTGGCTCGTGCATTGCACTCGACAATTAATTTTTTTCAACTTAAATATAATCCCTAATTGAGATTAATAAACATTAAAAAGAACATAAATCCTAAAAAATACAAAATAAATTCCTAAAATCTAAAAAATCTAAAAATATTAAAAAAACTTTAAAAAAACCATAAATCCTAAAAATACCGTAAACTCCTAAACTCTAAACATTAACTGGAATGGAAAAAATCACGATTTGAACTAAATAAAGTCATACTTTCTCCGTTTCACAGTAAGTGTCATTCTAGCACTTTAAGTTTATTTCACAAAAAGTGTCATTCTACATAATCGAGGTAAAAATTTCATATTTTTCTCATATTTGCCCTCATTTAATGCATTTAAACAATCATATTTAACTCATTTAATATATTAACATAAATGCGTATAAGGTAATTTGATTATCTAAATTAATATGTGTGCATTTATCCATAATAACACTTATTCAGAAACGGATGGAGTATAAAATAACTAGTAGACCCGGTACTTTTTAAGTATACATGTGATACTTCTGGAATTTTGAATAATACAATTTAGTGTTACGGTCGATAGTGATTTTGATAGAATTTTTTTCTTTTGCGGGTTGACCGGGTGAACGTGTTGACTGTCTCATGTGCACCTAGCAAATGAGATAATTGCCCTAAATTTATAAATACGTGTTTATTGTAATTTTAGATTAAGAGAGAACAATATAAATGTTACATAAAATGTGTGAAATTCCGAAGGTGATCGATATACTAAGGTCATCTCCAACAGTTTTCACCAGAATACAGTTAACTCTACAGTTACAGATTTTCAATTTTCATCTCCAACAACATTACTCTACGTTTCACTCTACAATGGAATATTCCTTTTTTATAATATTTACTATTGATTTAATTTTTGTTATCGAATTATTTAATTGAATATGATTTTATATATATATATATATATATATATATATATTCATGCTCATTATTTTTTATTTTTAATTAATATATAATTAAATTTTATTTTTATTTTACAAAAATTAAAAGATTCATGTAAAAACAATCAACTTATTCAAAATAAAAATCAACATTTCATAATAGATCATTTAATAAAAGTATAAATTACATGTCATAACAATTACATCTCTGACTTTGAAAACTCCTCCCACAAATGGTCAAATATGATTTCTAATCCTGTTAAATGCATGTACTTTGAACAAGAACAAGCAAAAATTCTGGCGAAAAGGCGGGAACAATCCAACCACCCTTCCCTACCAAATAATACTTTCGACTTTGGAAGTTATTTTTCAGATATTCTCGGTGCAGGATCTAGATCCGGAAGTGGTTCAGGGGATTGTTAGCTAAAATAATTGTGTTGTATTTTTAATATTTTACTCTTATTGGATCATGTTTGTATTTTTATTAATTATGTATTTGTATTGTTTATTGTAATATATGTGTGGGTTTGTATTGTTTATTATAATATATTTGTGGTTTTGTATTGTTATTGAAATGTTTATGTAATTCTATTTTTATTAATTATGAATTTTGTGTTTGAATTAGTGTAATATTATTTACTTAATCAATGTATAAAATAATTTTAAAACAATTGAAAGAAATCTAATAGAAAATATAAAAAATCAATCAAATAAAATTATTTTACATTTATAAAAAAAAAAGTAACAAGAGGAACAGTACCTCGGTTATTTAACTGAGGTACTGTTCACCCCCTCAAACTACCATTCTGTTGAAGCGCATTGTTGGAGGAGTGAAAATCAACTTTTTCACGGCAAAGTGCCGATTTGCCGATTTACCAGCTCTTGGAGAAGGTCTAATGAGACAGATATAATTCTATAAATGTGATAAAAGGATGTGACAGTTTGAATTCCAACAATAACAATACACATGAAAAATGTATTTTGACGGGGTGAGGATACATAATTAGGCTTGGAAAGGATTTAGCCCTTGCAAAATTGCATTTTCCAGTGTTAATAACAATGGAGTTGGAAGATGGTTCCAATCATACCAATCCCAACTATCGCATTTCTGAGGTCAAGATTTATAGGCTTTTGATTCGGATCTACAAGTGCGGCTCGCATCAAAACTGCAATCAATTGTGCTGGATCCGGTTCCAAAATCATATTGTTTGTGATTGTTAAAATCTCTACTTTACTAATCTCTAGCCCAGTTTCCTCCTTCACTTCCCTGCTTGCACAATCCTCAAAGCTTTCCCCTGAAATTTAATTAATTATAAAATAACAAAATGACCTAGATTATACATATTAATTAGTTCGCCATACCTACTTAGAGTGCACTAATAAACAACGACTACAGGTAGCTAAACAAAAGTTGAATTATATAGGTGAAATTGGTAATAGATGATAACAAATTCAGTGATATGATGGTCCTGGCATGAGCTAGCTTTGAGAGTAATTGCTATAAATTTGAGTTCCACTTTAAATTTTAGTAACATAAAAAATACCCTTTCAATTCGATAAATGGATTTAAAATCAACCATTCTTATTTGGAGACAATCTTCTTTGGATTCAAAATGTAATTAGAGATACCTATCCCCATCATTGTGTGATTGAGAGAGAAATAATTAAAATAATTATAAACAAAAACCCTCCACCAGCAGTTTCTAGAGTTTAGCCAAGCAAATTTATTTTCCAAAAACAATAGTAAATAAATAAATCTTCACTATCACGAAACCTTCATCTCTCACTCTCACCTTCTTTCGTGCCTAACAAGAGTAAACCACATCTTTGAACAAAACTTTATAAAAATAAAAAAATAGAACAATGATAAATACTCCAATCATAAGCAGCATCAAGATTAAAACAGCATCTTAATCCTATAATTAGTTTATCATATAATAAAAAGGAAATAAAAATGATTAAATATCCTAACCGAACTCGAGGTGGCCGCCGGGAAGGGCGAAGTCGCCATAGCCGATGGCGGTGCGGCGGCGGCCCAACAGTACTTTGTTTCCCTTTAACAGAAACACCTCCACCCCAAGTTCTAGCTTAGGTTGCGACGCCGCCGCCGACATCTGTAACCGGCGGAAGCGGCGGCGTTTATTCATCGAGCCACCACGTGAAATTTCTGAACGATCGGAGACATATTTTTCAAACGGTAAAATAGGTTTGCTGATTGAGAGGATTTTAGTGCTAATCATAAAGGCCATAGCACTGCAGCATGAATATACTCTGCTAATTCAATATGCTAATATATATACTTATATACACATACGTGACGTGATAGCTACATACTAGAATCGCAAATTCTCACGTACTTCAAACGATCAATACACATTGACCGGGTCAACACACGTTGATCCAGTCAACACATTAACAAAAAAAATTCTTCAAAACAGGTGATACTTTTTAAATTTTAAATGATGTTTTTTAATATTACGATTGATACTGATTTTGACAACTTTTTCTTTATTTATTTTTCTGTCAATACTTTTTAGTGTTACGATTGATATTGATTTTGATGAGTGTTTTGATCAACGCGTTGACCGTATGATGTGCACCTAGTGCACACAAGACTTGCCTTACTAGAATATATTATGCGGGTACCTTTTTTTGGTTCCAAATGTGTTTCATCGTATATTCTTACTATTTAAATTTATAATTTTAATAATAATTATTATAAAAATACAAATTAATTATAGCATAATTACCCTAATCATATTTATCAATAAAAAAATGATATTAAATAATTTATGTAATTTAATTTTGAAGCAACCAACCACAATTATTCTGCTAAAATAATAATAATAATAATAATAATAATAATAATAATAATAATCAATTATTAACTAAAAATAAATATATATGCCATGCAAGAATAAATTTTTATGTTACAAGTTGTGTACATGAAAAATTTAACAAATTAAGACAACTAAGCCCAATGAATGAATCAAATATAAATCAATTCCTAGTGTGTAAATTGTAAGTAAATATCACACCATCCATCTAGAACTCTAGATTAAATCCACATGCGGTGACCTTTCAACATTTTTCGCCATTTTTTATGAACGCAGGGGTTATTTCCGTTTTTTTCCCGAAAAAAATTTAATGTGAGACTAACTCAGCATCTTAAAAACTTCAAATAATCATAATTTGCTTGTTTTTATTTGATTTGCGTAAAAAATAATATGTCAAATTAAAGGTCTTTTAATAATCTTTTATTTAAGATGAGTAAAGCATATGTTCATCTAAAAAAATATTGATGAAAAATAAAGAAGATTCATTTTCTTTGCATGTCCAAGTTATATATATATATATATATTGCACTACAAAAAATTAGTTGTTTAGCGACGGAAATATCCGTCGGTAAATCTCACTTTTTTTGTCATTAGTGTCAGCTAACGATGGACTAACGACGGAAATCGTCTGTCGCTAAAGACTTCGTCGACAAACAAATCAAACGACGGATCTTGACGGTCGTTAACCTTAACGACGACTTTAACGATGGACCTGTCCGTCGTTAAGATTGTTGTCGTTATTAGTCGTCTTGAGGCTTAATGACTTCACTAACGACGGACGTGTCCGTCATTAACATTGCTGACGTCATTAGTCGCCTTGAAGATTAACGACGAACACAGTCCGTCGTTAAAAAAGTCACGTTGACCGTCGCACTCTAACGACGAACAATCCATCGCTAATCGCGATAAAAAATTATCCGTTGCTAAGTCCGTCGGGAAGCAGCGAAATTCTTGTAGTGTTGTCTAACGAAACTTAAGTCATTTTGGCCTATGGTTTTAGAAATGATCATCTCTCACTTGGCTTATAGTTCATTTTTTTAATAATAATAATAATAATAATAATAATAATAATAATATTATTATTATTATTATTATTATTATTATTATATGTGTGTGTGTGTGTGGCGGCTCATGAGATGGTACCACCGCGTTATTGATGACATAATAAATCGTATTTGAAATCTTAATTTAATCAATTGTAGTTAAAAGCTACGTAGTTTCGTATTAAATTAGCATGCAGCTTAGCACTGAGAATGGTCCACAAAATTTATTTTTGTGAGCCACGACATCCACACGCAACCTAGCATTTAACTTGCACCTTAAATTCACTAATATTAAATAAGTATCCCGGATTTTTCTAACCTTGAATAAATAGCGCAAATCTGAGATGATTACGTGTACTAAATGAACAAGAAATAGGACATTTTCAATCTTAAAATACATACAAAATTGAGTGTTGGCTCACTAGTACAAAAAAAAAATTAAAAAATGGATATGAAATCGGAGCTAATAAATTCGATGAGGCTGTATGTTTCATATCGACAGCTACACTTCAAAATAATTTTTCAATGTGTTTCTACATATACCGCCATTTTTCATTTCATACCACTGATTAAAATGATTTAAAAATAATTATATATAAAATTATTGTGGCCTTTGTTCAAACCAAAGCGAAGATATTCGAAAAATATAGTTTCGAACCATGTCTTATCTATTCGAAAATTGATTTTCAAATTCATGTGAAGATATAAGAATTTAGTTTTTTTGAACTTAGTTTTAGGCGAGATAGGTTTTCTTTTACGAAGAATTAAAATTTTTTGAACTCAATATTGATTTGTGCGTTCGCTTTGTTTGTTGCTTCAGTTGCATTGAAATCGTGTGTAAAAGTGCAGAGATCGTAGCTGTTGCGATGCTAGGTTGATGGTGCAGAGAGGGGAAGGTTTGAGATGAAGAAGGGGATGCGGCGGAAGTTTGGTGGCAGAGAGGAAAAAATTTGTTTTTAATTACTTTTGAATTTTTTTTTAATATATTTTAAAAATGTGTTTTTTAAAGTAGAATGGTAAAAATGATATTTATTGTGGCGTGTGAAGAAAAAATCTGAAAGAAATAAAAATTGTGTGTGGTGTATAAAGTAAAATGGTGTGTAAATAAAAATTGGTGGTGTATTTAAAAACAATCTAAGTTTTATTGAAATGATGTTTTTAAATACATTACTAATTAAAAAAAATAAAAAAAATATTTATAAAAGTACTTAAATACCCATAATAAATTAAAAATAAAAATAATTGAAAAATAAAATTTAAAACAAAAAATAGTTGTCTTCTTCCCCAATCCGCCGTCCCCCACCCCCACCCCCACCCTCACCCTATCTTCTCCCAACCACCGGCCCACCATCGCCACCCACTCCCATCCTCCTCTTCTCACCCTCTTCCTCATTTCATAGTTCCTCCGCCTTTTTGGATTCACCCTCTTTTGCTTGTTCGAATTTTCCTCTTCTTCCTCACTTTCTTCTTTTTCTTCACTTTTCAAAAATTGTCATTCATAATTGGAAGCCGACAAAGCACAAATCTTCCGTGCCACCAACATTGCAGCATTACTCTATTGCATAGGCACTCGCAGTAAACTTGACTTTGGTCAAATTATTTTTGTAAGAATTATGATCCATGCAGATTCTATAGCAATGATGCTGCCAATGGGATACCCATCTCTAATCTTTGGTATTCTCAAAAGGCAAAATGATATTTTAAAGAAGAAATGATCGCATGGCTTCCCTGGAATGCCCCCTGCAAATACAGTCTGAAATAGTCGTTGCCAGTGTTCGCAAAAGTGTGTCTGCTCGTGTGCACAAGTCTGCTCTGCTCAACCAGATGATTCAGTTTTGTTGCTAACTACTGCTGTGAATTTTTTTTTTTTTCAGAAAGCTTTACTTCTCTTCTCACCTATCTAGAGTATGAGTTGGAGTTTCACTCCAAGGATATTTAAGAGCACACAACTTGCAAAGAAGTTATTGTTACCATGTTTGCTGCACTCTCTGCAGAATCTGCCAAGAGCAAACCTAGCCCTTCCTCCAGTAGCATTCTTGCTCGGGCCTCGCCAAGGTTGAAGTAACAGACACTTGCAGATCTTGCTCAAACTTCTGTCGATGATCAAGCTAAGGAAAATGAACGAGGAGATGAGTATGCCGATGCTGAATCTTCGAATGAGGCTTAAGTCTCTCTGGTTGTCTTTTTGCTGACAAATAGAAAGAGTATAAAAAACTCAGTTAGCCCCTGAAATTTGCGCTAGCTACTTTTTAGTTGTTTTTGGTAATGTAAGTGCTACATCTATCCACCACCACTATCAGTAAAAATTGCAATACCATTTTTGCCATTTTCCATATTCACACTCACTCTCACTCATACATATACTCTGATACGGTAACATTAAGAGAGAGAGAATTTGGAGAGTTCGTTCAAGTATTTTATGTTCACTTTAGAGAACACTAGATTTGTTTTCTTGTTGATTTTAAGGAATATGTGTCTCGCCAAACATAAGATGAAGATGTAGGGGTTGTGCAAAAAATCATGGATCAGAATAGAAGATTTGTTAGCCACGAAGCCAAATGGTGAGATTGTTAGTGCAGAAGTACATGCCTTAGAGATTTTCATTATGTTTATGTCAATATCTTTATGTTTTTGGCTAAGTATTCGATATGGTGTACCGGTTAGTGTTCAACTCTGTTGGAGTTGGCCCAATTGCTATTTCTGTCTTGGCCCAGTTCCTATTAATTAAACTACAAAGCCTAAGCCCTAAACCCCTAACCCTACCCGACGGTCCATCTCCCCATTTACTACTCATTATTGTTACTGCTACTTCTCGATGCTCTAGAAGCATCTATAACCTGTGATGGATCCCTCTCCATCTTCATCGCTCACCTCACAAATCTATCTAGCATTATCTCTCTCTCTCTTTCTGGATCTTCTCAGTTTGCTCCCACGGTTTCTCTTGCCGGAATCTTGAGTTGTGATTCATGTTTGGCATATGAGTGTTGGGAGAAGCTTGGGTTGAGAGAGAAAGTTCGAGCGCCGCCACCCCTTTTCAAACCCTAGCCACCGCTTCCTCTTCCCCTTCCCCTTGGTCTGGGCATCTCCTATCGCCGGAGTTGCCACCGCCGCCGTTCGTGGGAAAATCTGAGCCAACTAGTGCTCCGAGCACACTTTTCCCACCATCGACCTCTCTGTCTTTTCTTGTCACTTTCATTGGGGCTATTACTTTTATATCTCTAACTTTTCCCTATCTTGTGCAGATCTGTTGGTGACGAAGCCCAAGCCAGTGAAGATCTTTGAAGATCCACTTGATCTTACTGTCTGAGGTTGTGAAGACTAAGCCCTAGCATTCTTTGTTATCCATTGTTCTGTAATAGTTAAGTGATCTGTAATTTTTCTGTTCTTGCTACTTGAGTAGCTTGTGAGTTAGACCGTAAGGGGTAGGGAATCAAGATAGTGTAATCCCTAGCTAGGCCTGTACCACAACAAACTCCATTGTGCAGAACAACACGATTGAGGACTGGAGACTTCAAGACTTGGTGTTCACATGCTTAGTGTTTATTTGTGTTATTTTATTATAGGAATTTGGTATCTTTAATATATGTGTTTCCAGTATTTTCGTGTTATTTTTATATTATTATCTTCACTTTTGCTCTTATGGTAAGTTGTGCCAGAATTGTGT
The DNA here is from genome assembly GCA_026008535.1 of Perilla frutescens. NCBI lineage: Eukaryota > Viridiplantae > Streptophyta > Magnoliopsida > Lamiales > Lamiaceae > Perilla > Perilla frutescens. The sequence goes on from BRKX01000015.1 coordinate 24,614,052, forward strand.
AGAATTAGAGCTTTTGTCCCAAAAGCAGGAATTTTATAGCACAAAGGTGGTAAAGGACTAAAGCTTCCAACTGACACTTTAGCTGACGTACCAAACTGATGGCTAAGCCAAAGTGACACCCCGAACTGACCAATCATGGGGTCAAACTGGAGACTTCAAGCTGGAGCCAAGAACTTGGAGCTCAACTGAAGTTGCAACTGAAGAGCCAAGAGTTTGGAGTTGAACTGGAGGCACAACTGATGAGATGAGCTTAAGTCCCCCAGCTGATGAAATCAACTGGTGAAGCCCAACTGAAGCACCAAAACTGAAGATGAAAAGCTAGAACACCAACTGAAGTAGCCCCGCCGGCGCTGTGCAATACCCAAGGCCGAAGCGCCCCGCTGGCGTGGGGCATCTCAGCCCAGCTGGCGCGGGGCGACCAATTCGGCTATTTTTTGATCAGTTTCAGCTGTGTTTTTCGGGAGTTTACTCTTCAATGCTCTCCACCCACTTGGCCACCTGTAGGGAATTAAATGGACACGGTTCTAGAGTAAGAATAGGAGGAGTTTGGAAAACAATCTACCAATTAATACACTAATAACTCCACATTTTGCTCGGGGGGAACACAATTAATCACCCATCTATCTCTCTAACACTAGAGATCATCATTTCCATTCTCTCTCTCTAACTTTTCCATCACCATTCTCCACCCTTCACCATTCATTCACCCATCACCCGAGAGAAAGAGAAACTGAGGCCAACTCTAAATCGAGGTGGAAGCTAGACTTGCTCGAGGATCTCCATTACTTGGTATTTTTTTCTTAGTTTTAGCTTATTTGTGGGGGCTCCCAAAACTATTGAGATAAACAACATTGTAGAAGTTTGTATTTTATTTATCTTTTGATTTATGAAATGAAGAACTTGTATGATTCTTGTGTTGTTTCGAGCATGATGATGGACTAATTCCGTTCATTAGGGGGTAGATAATCGATTTGGTTTCGATTCATGTTTGTGATTGTTGATTTCTTGTTGATTGAATTGTGCTTGTTTATGTTGGGTACTTGATCAATATTCAACATTGCTAGGTAATAGATGAGATCGAGAGGAGATTCTATTACCCCACTAGGGTTCCTTCAATGTTAGGTGGACTGGGTTACATAAGCCTAATGTTAATCTTGTTCGTATAACTTAGCCGATGGGGTTTAATGGATTGATGGTGACAGTAAATGAAGTTAAACCTCTTGAAGGAGTCTACTGTATGTTTAGGATTAACGAAATCAACTTGAAACAAGTTAGGAGAGAATCTTCACCCTAATACTCATTTCATAATTGTTTTAATTTATCCTTATTGTTGTTAGTATTGTTAAGTTAATTTCTGCTTACTTAAATTTAGTAGTTTAGTCAAAACTCTTCAACTCCTGGTTTAGAATGTTTAGGTTTGTATTTAAATTCATGTGCATGTTAACGTATATATGTAGCATAAAAAGATAGTCGCCATGTTAAGCTTTCCTCGAGAGACATGACTCAGGTTAGCTCATCGCCCTACAATCGACCTCGTTCTTCTGCGAGTTCGATCCGTAGTTTTTATGTGTATTAATCGGATGAAACATCACACCAGTGTCAACACATCAGACAAAGACAAGAGACTTTGGATGTTGTTCTGCAAAGTGTTCAACCGGGTGTACATCTGCGAGTAACAACAATCAAACCACAAATCAATCAAGAAGATGTTATGCGATAGATGCTGACATATTGCAAGTTGCTGAAGATTCATCCCGTGTTGCAGTTTAGAAGATTTATAGTGCGTTTATAGAAAGAAGCAAATCAAAGATCAACAATGAATTATTTTAGAAGAGACGCTCAACAAGAAAAGTCTTACCTTTTTAATCTACGACAGAAAATGAAACTGACTTTCATTGTTTGAAAAAAAAACTCGATTTATTTCGTTTATAAGAGAAGAGACTGCAGATCAGATTTGGGATCAACAAACAAGTGCAGAACTCACATAGCTTAAAAATACTTTTAGTGCTCTACGTGTTTTGAGCTGTCAGAGTTTTTCACAGCTAGAGTTGTTCACTCAGGTGTTCAACATAAAATCTAGTGTCCCATTGTTTAGATTCTTTGTCTATCACTTAGGTTTTTGTCCTTTTGGGTAGAAATATGCTCGAGAGAGTTTTACTTGTGAGAACTAGAGTGATTCTAAAGTGTGAGGGGATCTCATACTTCAATTCACAAAAAATGGTACAAATTAGTGAAAGTGTATTGAGTGAAGAGAGTTCAGTTGTGTAAAAGCCTTAGTATGAATTTGAACTGGATTAGTGGATTATTTCTCACTAAACTAGGTCCCATAGTAGGTGTTAACCGAACTGGATTAATACATGGTGCGTTCTCAGAGACGGAGTTAGGGGGGCTGGTGGTGGCTGTCGCGCGCCCCCCAAATTTTCAATAGTACTAAGTATATATATGTATATATAGTGTAAATTATTTAATATATATAATATTGCCCCCTCCAAAGTTTTTTTATGTATAATTACATTTAAGATAGTGATGGTTTTAGGCCAAAGCCCAAATTGAAAGGAAAAAAAATGGACCTCCATAGATCACTTAATGAGAATGAATTGAATAAAAAAGAAAAAATCTTACCTTATCTCACTAAACAACCCCTCATTTGCCTAATTGTCTAGAAACTTGCAATTTGGAATTAAACTTTCAAAAACTGTCTATTCTCATTTCTTTCGAAAGCGAATCTTCCATAGTTGATAATTCTTGAAGTCGGCGACGAAAATACAGTTGATTTTATATTCCCAAATTGAAATTTGTGATATTTAGAGATTTGGAGTTGAAGGTAAACATACAAACACTATTTTTTTTATTTAATTAAATTAATAATGCTTAGGTATATGTTATGAATCTTGTATTTTTATATGTATAGGTCACAAATCACAATGTCAATGAAGTATAAAACACTTCATTCATTTTTCAACAATAAAAAAGGGGTATTAAAGAGACTTCGAGTTCCCATGTCTTAGAAACTTCAAGGGTTGATGTGGATAATGGTGTTTCTGAAGTAGTCAATCCATCAATAAATATTGTTGAAGAGGTTTCTCCAAAAGAGGTACAAAATCTTAACCAATATTCTAATAGTTTTCATATTGAACGAGATCCTGGATTGTGTATGTCTAATGGAGTTATGCTGTAGATAAGAGAGATGAGATTAGATGTGCTTATCTAATTGCGGGTCCTTATCAAGGAATTTCAAATATATCTACAGAATATGTGAATAAGAATGGTAGAAAATTTTTATCGGCTTGGTATGAAAAATTTCCTAATTGGTTGGAATATTCACCTACAAAAAATGTTGCTTATTGTCTGCCATGTTTTCTTTTTTTATCAAGCCATCTTCACATCTGTGAGCTAATGCATTTAATGTGGATGAATTTCAAAATTGGAAAAAAGTAAACAATGGAGACAAATGCTCTTTTTTGATTCATAAAGGAAAATGCCCAAATTCTTCACACAAGATAGCTATGAAATAGTCTCATGATTTAATGAACTCATTGCAACATATTGAAAGAATCATAGACAAGCAATCATCTGATATGGTGGAGAAGAATCATTTGAGGCTTAAAGTTTCCATTGATGTGGTAAAATTATGTGCATTTCAAGGTATAGCTTTTAGAGCTCGTGATGAATGTCTAGATTCAAGTAACCGTGGGAATTTCTTAGAAATTATAAAGCATACATCATGTTATAGTGAAGAGGTGAGGTCAGTTGTCTTGGGTAAAGCTCCTCAAAATGCTTCTTATACTTCTCCTCAGATTCAAAAAGAGATTTTATTTCTTTATGCTAGTAGAATTCAAAGATTCATTAGAGAAGAAATTGGTGATGCCAAGTTTTGTATTCTTATGGATGAATCTCGAGATGAGTCAAAAGGAGAACAAATGGCTATTGTTTTGCGATTTATGGATAAAGATGGCTTTATTCGTGAAAGATTTTTTGACATAGTTCATGTGGAAGATACTAGGTCTGCTACTTTGAAAAGAGAAATTTCTGTAGTTCTTTCTCGTAACAATCTTATCATACAGAATATTCCTGGACAAGGTTATGATGGTGCTAGTACTATGAGAGGAAAGTGGAATGTTTTACAAGCTTTTTTTTTGCAGGAGTGTCCATATGCTTATTATGTGCATTGTTTTGCTCATCGACTGCAGTTGGTATTAGTAGCAGTAGCTAAAAGTGTTATACCAGTTGAGCATTTCTTTTCACATTTGAATATTTTTTTGAATTTGGTTGATTCTTCTTCCAAGCACCACGATCAACTACAAAGTGCTCAGGCCATCCAAATTGAAGAATTGCGTTCTACTAATGAACTTAAAATCGGGAGAGGAAAAAATCAAATTAGAAGTGTGCAGCGTCCTGGGGATACACGTTGGGGCTCTCATCTAAGGTCTCTTCATAGTGTACGCAATATTTTTAAGCCTATCCTACTTGTTCTAGAAGTAATCCTCAATGAAAATAATAATTTGTCTTTTAAAACTACAGCTGATGGAGCATATGATATGATGACATCATTTGAGTTTGTGTTTATCTTGCATTTTATGATTGAGCTACTTGAAGTGACAGATGATTTGTGTGGGATTTTACAATGCAAAAATCAAGATATTCTCAATGCAATGGATGCAATTATAAACACAAAAGAACTCATTTGCAGATACAGAGAAAGTGGGTATGATAAGTTGATTGATGAAGTGAAAGGCTTTTGTGAGAAATATGAGATAGAGATCCCATATATGAATGGCCCACGTTGTTCAGGTAGAGGTCGGGTTACTAAAGGTAATTCCATTACTTTGGATCATCATTATCGATTTGATATATTCACAGAAATAACAGATCTTATACTCCAAGAGATGAAAAATCGATTTAATGATGATGCCATAGAATTGCTTAGGCTCAGCTCAGCGTTGGATCCAAGAGATGGATATAAATATTTTAGCATTGATAATATTTGTGAGCTAATGGAAAAGTTCTATCCGGATGATTTTACTAGCCAAGAAAAGTTTCATATGAAGTATCAATTGGAACTTTTTGAACTTGATATCCGATGCAATGAGCTTTTTCAAAATGTATCAACACTTGTAGAGTTGTGTCAACTGTTGTCCAAGACTGGTAAGAAAATGAATTACTATCTTGTCGATAGATTAGTTAGGCTTATTTTGACTCTTCCAGTTTCTACTGCAACAACGGAGCGTGCATTCTCATCCACGAAGATTGTCAAGACAAGATTGAGAAACAAAATGGAAGATGATTTTTTGGCTAGTTCATTACTAATGTATATCGAGAAAGAAATTGCAGAAAAATTTGATGTTGAATGAATTATTGATGAATTTGATGGTATGAAGAAGCGACGAGTACAATTTAAAATGCCTAAATGTAATAAGGTTAGTTAATATTGTTTTTTATATCGATTTAGTTATTTTATATTTTAAATTTATTAGTTATTTTATGGTAGGTATGTGGTATGAGCTAATATATTCTCATTTATTTTGCAGAGTTGATTCTAGTGCCTACTGGGATGACATTCTACTATCTATCGAATATTTTTTTTGTTATAATTTATTGGTCTTGTTATAAGGTACTTTATCTTTATATACTTTTGTAGTTTGTTGAATACTTTTGACTAAAATATGAATATATTGTGGACCAAAATTTTATTGATGCATTAGTATTAAATACATATATTCAGTTTTTATAATTTGAGTTTTAAAAAAATTCGCCCCCCTCCCCCCACTGAAATTCCTGGCTCCGTCCCTGTGCATTCTTTATTTGCTTTATATGTGTTCAATATACAAACAATCTGTTAGTACAGTTAATTAAACAATAGTAAGAAATACCATAGTTCTGTGCGGCATCTACAATTTTAATTTTTACTGTGGTGTGTAGAGAAAAAGTGGAGAAAAATGAAATAAATGTGTGGTGTATAAAGTAAAATGGTGTATTTAGAAATACCATATTGAAATCCTTTTGTAACATCCCAGAATTTCAGAGAGTTCTCTAAATTTATTTAGAAGACTAAAGAAAATAATTGGAGCTAAAATAAAGTAAAATGGATGTAAGTCGCGACCCTTTTGTGTCTTTTATGTGAAAATCGATTATGAGATTTTGCATTTGTCTCCGGAAGATAGTCAATATTGGTCTTTTCTGGAATGTAACGACATAAAGGAAGTTGTTGCTGCTTTCAGAATTTTATTCTGACCTTTATAGGAGTCCCGTAATTGAAAATTGTAAAGGGAAAACATGTGAATAATAATTTATGCGAGCGTTCGTGATTTAAAAAATTTACGAAATCCTCATCATTGATCTGAGACTTGTTCTATCAAGCTTATTTTATAGGAAATGACCCAAGGAATCCGTTCACGTTCACGGATTGCCAATCCGAGGTCAATCGAACGCTCAGGAGCAAAATCTGTCAGTCGAAATGAATAGTAAAAGTAATTATTTGAAGGGAATCTTTCTTTGATTTCCCTCAGACAACTTCCTCATCATCCCGAGTTAGGTTGGTTCAATATTACTCGAGCCAATGAGTCTCCCGGTATTTTCAGATTTTGTGTCTGAGGTCATTTGGACCTCGACATTGAATAAAACAACTTTAATTGAATCCGGAAATCACTTTATCAGTATTTTATACCCGGAGTGGCTTACCCGGGAAGCCAAGCCTTTTTCCTATAAATAGGAGGCCTTGGATTCATTTCCAATTGCTCATTCTCTCTTCTCTCTCTCTTTCTCTCTCGTTCGTATTGACGAACGAGAGAAACCCGGGCCTGCGCCGAGTAAATCGTGCATGCGGGCCCAGGTTAAGTTTTATTTGGGGGGAAGGGTGCTGCTGCGGGAGCAGCTGTCGAGCGCCGGAAGGCTGCCGGAGGGCCGCCGCTGCCGCGGATGGCCGGAAACGCCGTCGTCGTGCCGCCGTCGCGCTATCGCTTCGGACGTCTCGTTTCGGTCTATTTCTTATCCTTTATAGTTGAATTTTTAATATGATGTGTGTTTTAAATAGTGCTTCATTTCGTATGTTGAGTGCGTCATCGTCCGGTGGCCGAAAACCGGCAAAAACGCCGGAAAACGTAAAAAATAAAAGGGCGCCGATCAATTTCGGTTTTTGCCCATTTTCGCCCATTTCGGGTCGTCAAATCGAAAAAGTTTCTTCTATAAATTTGCTCGAAAAATTATTTCCTATAAGACTGCCAAGTTTCATAATTTTCCGATAAGTTTTGATTAAAGTCGATTATTTTAATCAGGCGGTTATTTTTATAACTAGAGCATGTGATTTCAGAAAATTCCGAAAATTGTATAGTTTAATAAAGATATGTGGGGTCATGCCTGATTATTTTCATAATTTTTGGATAAGTAAAAAGTGCAATCGAGGTTTGCTGTGTAAAATTTAATTAAAATGGCGGCAAGTTACGGAAAGTGACCTCTGTCAAATCTTTTAATCCCATTAAATCGAAAATTATATTTTGGAATTTATTTCCTTCTGTGTTGAAGTTGTACGAGGTCTCTAGAGTCGCGCATTCTTAATAGAAATATAATTAAAGTAAATAAAAGCTCCAATTAAATTAAAGTCGAGTTTTGAAAATTAGAATAACAGTCCTAAAATAAGGTTTGACCTTGTAGGACTTGTTGAACCGGTCAGAGAAGCTGACGGATGAGTATCGAGAAGTTTGATCACCTAAGTTGATCTAATCGAGGTGGGTTTATTTGCAAAACCTATCTATATTTGAGTTATTAACTCATAAATGTGATAGTCATAGTTGGAATATCCAAATAAAATATTTGAGGAATTATCTGCTCAAGTCTCTGCTAGAGTAATAGTATTATACTGCTGTATAATTATTGAGAACATAGATTATGCTTTGCCATAATTATTAAGAACATAGATTATGTTTCATCATAATTATTGAGAACATAGATTATACTTCATCATAATTATTAAGAATATAGATTATGATTTATCACAATAAATGAATATAGATTATGCTTAGACATAATTAAATAGAATAGATTATGCCTTGTCATAACTAAAGTCTATAGGTTAAAAGTTAATGTGTACAGTTTAAAGTTCATAGTTTATAGATTAAGGTTAAAATTTATGTTTAAAGTCTAAAAGTCATAGTTTAAAGTTACAGTATATCGAATGTTTATTGTGTATTGATTATACTTATGTATAATGAGTTGTACTTTTTAGCTTGTGCTTTTAGTATTAAACTCAAGTTAAAGAATGATTTTCGTTTAAGGAATATGAAGCATAATTGAACTAAGTTTGCTAGAGGAATTAAAGGTTAGCATAGTTGCTATATTAAGAGGATGACATACTTTTGTGCTTATGTCATATTATGCGCTTTATAGAGAACATAGAACAAAGGATAGGCAGGAACTGTGATTCTTGCAGTTGTGATGTTAATCACTAAAGGTGTCACTGTGAGGTAACCCCTGCATATACACGTGATCTGGGCATCACTATAGGAGTCAATGCTAGGTAATCCCTGGTATACTCAGGGTCAATGCTAGGTGATCCCTGGTACACTCTCCTCGGATTAGCGAGATAACCCCTCCCTTTTCCTATCAGCGACATGTCATAGAGCGCAGTAGACAACAGAAGGAGCTACATAGTACCAAAGAGAAGTAAAGGTTTGCAGAAATGGGAAGGGCTTTCGCGTTTTGCTTTCCATTATCTGTATTTATATTTTGGATATTCTGTTAGAGTTTTTATTAAAGATTGAGTTAAAAGTTTAACCCACTGAGTGCTTTAGTACTCACGCCCAAAATATTTTCAAAATATTTTTTCACAGGTTGAGATGTTGGAGGTGATGGCTCGATGTACTGTTGTGGGTTGATCGTGCCTTGCTGTCTTGTTCAGACTGAATTATTGCTCATGAGTATGTTGTTATGTGATACAATATTACTCCATTGTTTTCCGCTTAAACTCTGATACAGTTGCCCTATGTTTTATTTTTGGGCTCATCTGAATTGTATTCTTTATTGAATCATGATAAATAAAGTCTCATTTCTTTTCCTTAGATCCACGCATGTCTCTTTACAGTTTTTGACCTATGGATAGGTCATATTTGGTTGAGTCTTGGATTCTGTTTATTTTCCAGTTGACCTATGAATGGGTCTCAACTTGATTAATTGTTTCTGTCCTATGAATGGGACATAAAATAGTTTATTTGTCTCTGACCTATTGATGGGTCTTAGTTGTTGTGACCTATGAAGAGGTCCTGTTTATTTGAAGAGTCAGGATCCTATTTATTAATTGGTGGATTCTGTTTGAATTTGATTGGGCTATGAATATGCATTCTTTTGACTTGATTGAATCATTTGACTTTGTTGATACGTTGAAAGACGTGGATTTCTTCCAGTTACAGAGGTTATGCTGCCCAAATTTTTGGGAAATATAACCTAATCTTGTTCTAAAGCCATTTCATTTGATTATCCTAAATAGTACTTCCTTTTTGAGTAACACCCCGACCCTCATTTATTTTTCTTTCGGGATCGGGATATTACTGATGACCCCCTGGATTTTGGATTATGTTACATTTTTCCTTCTATTATTCCCGTAGTGTCCTCGTCCTAATCCTCGGGATCGGGGCGTTACACCTTTAATTTCATTTTGAACTATTTTTAACTAATTTGATAAATTCAAATTTAGTTTACATGAGATCATTTAAAATTATCCCATAAATCTTTTTTCTCAAATCAATTATTTTTAAATACAAGCATAATTATTTTTCAGAACCCAAATATAGTTATTACCTAGACTAGATAATATAAGACCCCCAACTAATACTTCTACTTTTGTGGCTGAAAAATAGAAAGAAAGCTATGTTGAATTTAACTAGCATTTCACACGTTCGATGCACATATTTTAATTTATTAAAAATGTGTTTATATAGTGAACATGAAAAAAAATATTGTATTATATTTTTTAAATCGTAGTATTTTATTTAATTTTTTAGATCGACACAAATTAAATATTACTGAATAAAAAGTCACAAAATTATTAAACACGTCTAATTGTTTTCATTTATAAAAAAAAAATTTATAATACACAAATTAAACAATACAAATTGAGCTACATCAATCAATTACATACTACTTAAGCAAAAAACCTACCCCACCATTATACAATATAAATTAATTAAAACATTAAAAACAACAAAGAAAATTATAATTGAAAGTTAAAATCTAATCTTCAAGCTTCTTTCATACTATTCATTTCTATTCGTCCTTGCATAATACTTAAAACGTCTTCAAAATCCCCGCCTATATGTTTGTTGCAACCTTCGATCACTTGAAATATTTTTCATAAGATTTTGAAGCATGACATATGTCCAGATCTCTATTAAGTAATTTTACAATTTATATATATGAAAACAAAATATAATTATAAATATTTTATATAGGAAAATCACATAATTCTTTCTTTTGTTTTCTGATTTCTCCCATTTAAAAAAGACAATGGCAATATATATTTTTGTCCAAGCATTTTCACTTTAGTATTCTGTTTTTATATCCTATTGCCGCTATTTAGTCCATTCTCCATTTTGTAGCATTGTTCATCCTCCTCTTTAAACCAATTGGATCTTTAGCTTTTGACCTAATTTTTAATCTTCAAAATGTAAAAATGTTATAATACCTCATCAATCCAGCGTAGGTGCAAAGCTTGATAAGTCTTAATGACATTCGTGCTTAATATATTTGCAAGGAAGAAATACAACCATCAAAGCTCACAAATCTGCAAAAAAAAAAGAAAAAGGATTACATACTATACAAATTTGATGTTTTGAATATACGTGCATATTGACTATTGAACACAATATGTCGAAATCGCAGTTCAAGAATCAAGAATTTTTTAATTCAGAATTTCCAGAGCTAGTGTAAATTCCGAAAATTTCATTCTTATAAATAGTAGAAAAGATCATGGCATAATTTAGTAATTAGAAAATTAGTACCACCCAAATTAATTGATAGCAAAATTGATTCTAAATATAAAGGCATATTTATTCCATTAAAATGGACTTGACTACATCAACATGATCCGAAAAATGAAAGAAGAAAATTTATTCTAAATATAACGACATACTTATTTCATGAAATGAATTTGATTGTATGATCTCAAAATCATACTTATTTAGCTGTATATTACCTAAAATAAATTGAACTTGCCCAAAAATAGTTGCTATGTTATTATCATAATAACGTATATATTATAGGCAACATATTCAGAATACAAAACAGCTTAGAAATTCAAGCAGTTGGCTAAATTTATGAATGTGATTTAGGAGTATAATTTGATTAATATTAATTAGCTAAAAAATTACTAATTAATTTCACACATATAATACAATTGCATTTCTATGATAATACTTATAATTTCATTCCCGAAAGACAACTGATGATTTTTATAAATTATTGTATTATTAATTGATTAAATTGATTATTATCAAATTACATGTATAATTAAATTTAGAAATTTTTTATATATAATCAATTAATAAATAATATTTTATATCAAATGTATAGAATAGTATTAAATATATGAATGTATGAGTTATATAATCAAATTATTGTATTATTAATTTTAGAAAGTTTTTATATATAATTAATTAATAACATATAAGATGTAACATGCAATATATATTATATAGAATAATATTAAATATGAGTTATATAATTAACTTACTAAAATCGGAAGGTGCATTTAGGTGGGAAAATGAATATATTTTTATTAATGAGACCATTTTGCTTTTATACATATAAATAGGGCGGTAAACGAGCCGAATCGAGTCGAATACCTTCAAGCTCGAGTTCGGTTCGTTTAAGTTATACTCGGTTCGAGCTCGAGTTCGAGTTCGACTCGAGCTTCGAGTTTGAGTTCGAGTTCGGCTCGAATTAGAAAATTTGTGATCGAGTTCGATTCGAGCTCGGCTCGATAAGGATATGTTCAAGTTCGATTAAAAAAACTCGATAAAAAGCTCGATAATAATAAAATTTGTGATCGAGTCCTTTTCTTTTCTTTTCTAGATTTTTTTAATTATGTTTATTTTTATTTTATTTTCTTTAAACTAATTACTTAATTATGTAATTGTCGTCATGCTTATTACTCATTTAGTTATTTTTCATTATTAATATAGGTGTATTCAAATTTTAATATATATTTACCTTAATTTGAATTAAAATTTCAAAAAAAAAATTCTAATATAATTTATAAATCATAATTTACTCATGTCTCATTTTATTTTTATTTTATCGATCATTCATTTTCACTTTTTATTTAAAAATTGTATTCATTAGTTAATTAGTAATTTATCTCACTATCCATGATAGCTTATTATTTTTCTTTCAAACTTCAATATACAAATATTTTACAATCATCTTAATTCATATTCAAATTTTAAAGTGTTTTGTATTATTCAATTTATAAATTATAATTCAAACATATCTCATTTTCTTACTATTTTATCGATTATTCAATTTCATTTTTATATAAATTGTAATTATATTAGTTGATTGATGATATAGTTCATTATTCTTGTTAGTTTATTATTTTTTACTACACATTCACACATGTTCCAACTGATAAGTAAATATTTATAATAATCTTAATTCGTACAAAAATTTCAAAATTTTTTATAATATGATTTATAAATCATAATTTATTTTTATTGTTATATCTCAATTTTCTTTTATTTTATTGGTATATAAATTAAATATTTCAATGAGGCACGCTAAAGTATACATAATATTTGTATATTATATAATAATTGAGTAAATTGATATAATATATATTGCCGAATCAAATGAACTAAGTAATTATCAGACACTATTAATTGTTTGTTGATGAATAATTGTGATCAATATAATGATGTTTGTTTGATATCATAGGTTTAATCAAATTCATTTGTGTTTATTTCATTATCAAATCTCAATTCTTAATTATAACTATAAACTATAATTTTAATTACCTCATAATTAGATAGTTTTTTGTTAGACTTCTTCAAAATTCAAATATACTATTTTATATTAATATTTTAACTAAATAAATTTTAAATGGATATCTTAAAATTGGATAATTAATATTTTATTACATTATTTTTTATCATATAAATCTATTTACATATCCCTATTTTTTGTTTAATAAAATAAGCTTAACTTAATGTTTGTAAATCTCATTAATTGATTCCCTTTTTTATGATAATACTAATTCTTAGATTTCTTAGAGTTCATATAGTCTATTATTATTAGTTGAATATATTTATCTGATAAATTGACAATATGATATTATATATGTTTATATAAATATAATATATAAATATTTGCATATATTTAAGTTTTGGAGAATTGTTATAAAAACGTTATTTGATTCAATTAACATAATTGTTAATAATTTGGTCGAGTGACTATAATAACAAATTGAAATACATTTGGCTAATGTGTTGAATCTTGTTGGGGGTGAAAATTTAAATTTTTTTAGCTTATTTGTCAAATCTCGATTACAAGCTCGATTAAAAGCTCGCGAACTACTCGATAAAAGCTCGTTTATAGTCGAACTCGAGCTACTCGTGAGAAGCTCGCGAGTAGCTCGAGTTCGGCTTGAGAAAATTATCGAGCTCGAAAAAAAGCTCGAATTCGGCTCGTTTAATAAACGAACGAGTTTCGATCGAACTTTTTTCGAACCGATATCCGAGTAGCTCACGAACAGTTTGGTTCATTTACAGCCCTACATATAAAGATAAAGATTAATGTAACTTCAGTTGGGCACTACTTGGGCTTGCCTATTGGACCTCTTAAAGTCTTAAACCACGACCATTAAGAATGTTTTATTTGGAGCAATTCTAATAACACCACTCTTTTTTTTTTCATTATTCCTTAAAATCAATTAAAATATAAATATTATTTTATTTTTTTTTACCCACACACCCGACCTGTGGTATTAGTATTGAGGAGATTCGAACTCGTGACTTTTGGTCTCCAAGCAATCTCACTCCACCATTAGATCATCTCCACCGAGATAAATATTATTTTACTATATATTTTTATCCTTATAATCCCCACTATTTAAAACTTTTTTTAATGGGTATAGAGGATTAATTTATTCGTACTCAGTTCTCTAACCCTTACAAAGAAGGGGAACACCAACTAAATTACATGTAGTGATCACTATTTTAAATTCCTTTTCATACCCGTAGCCAATAGCGATTGTGGAATTTCTTCCAATAGTCATATCTGAAACCAATTAAATATAGGCCAGGTAAAATGACCCTTAAAAAATTTCTCCCACTTTTAATATATTATCATAGAATAAAACTGATCATATATATAGCATGAATAATATTGAAAGAAGAATAATAAATAAAATATAAAATTAGATTATAAAATATATATATCTTCTATAAATGTTATGTTATGACATGGTGCGGATATCATCATATCATATCAATTGAAAATTTGCAATTTGCAACCCCCAATCTCGAAACAATGAAAGGCCAACTCATCCAATGTATGATGAACTTTAATTGAAAACGAAACATTAATGTCTTCTTCCTTATAAATCCATCATGTCTTTCGTTGGTGCGACCTTTCAATATCCACCTCTTGAAAACTCAACATCATCATAAGGGTAGTCGACAGACTAGCTATTAATTTTTATTCATCTATGATCCCAAAAATAAATTATATGTAAATTCCGAATCTGAAAGATGAATTTTTTTAGATTATGATAGTTATGACTAATTTAATTTTTTATATTAATTTATAACAAAATTATATGATAATAATAAATCATAGTTTTATACTTTCAGAGTATGATTGATAACTAACCTATTTTTTCTGCCCCCAATCGATAAAACTGTTTGTAGCCCACAAAAGTTAGTATTTGTAGATTGACTATAAATTCGGAAATTTATGTGGATATTATATTGATTACAAATCACTTGTCTAAATTGTATGATTTGTTATTTTTTATAATGAGGGAATTCTCCACCTCTATCCGAGAGCACATTCTAGGTAAATTTCGCTCACATATATGCTGAAAATTACACGGGTAAATTACATTTTAAAAATTATGCGCGACAGACTACAATTAAAGATGTCAGTAGAATTTGAACTCAAGCATTTTGATTTTAAATTATCTTACTCGACCAACAGACCATATTCAAATGCCAAAAAAAAAAACAAAAACAAACAAACAAACAGCACAGTAATACCAATTACCACGTCAACCACATTCATTCTCAATATTTTTTCTTCCCAGATACCAGAAACCCATAAATTGAAGGCTAATTTGGACTATATGCTGAAGAAAATAATTTAATTTAATTTAATTCAATTCCCATTTCCACGATAATGGCACATGTGAAAATGGCCCCATTAATTGCTCTCTCTTATCAGTTATCAGCAATTTTTCACATAAACATGACATGTAGGACCACTTATACTCCACAGCTTATCTTTTCCAAGATTTGTATGATTTATTTTCTGAGAAAAATATGATCTTCCACAGTTGCCAACGGCCGTATATATAACTCCTTTCTGAAAAAATAAAATAAAAATAATAACAGCATCTCCAATAAAATCCACACTGAATATTCCTTTTTTCTCGTTTTGGATATTCTATTCCATTTGCAGTATAGTCTCCTATTTTTTACTAGCGTCGTAAAACTATTTACATATCTCTATCAGCTTCTCCGTTTAACTATTTTAGTGGTTTGATAATTACTTAAGTTAATTTTTTTGGCCCACTTTATTATCAATATTTTAGTAAAGGAAATCCGATCAGGACATCATTTTAAGGTAAAAAAAATTAGTACGACTTTCAAATCATTGGATTATTTGTAGGGCCCACAACAAATAAAGCTACCAATGCATTCTGGACTCTTTTCATTGGCTGTTGGGTAGTTAAGAAATTAAAAATTAAAAGGGTATTAGAGTGGCATTGCCACAAACACTAACAATTATGATTTTGTTTTTTAGTTTAAAAATATACTATAATACAAATATATTCTATCTGCGCGTGTCAATCGATAATATGAAATATCAAAATTATTAGTTTAGGATTTGAATGATTGACGAATTTTGATTTTTTCTAAAAAAATATTTTCATTTTTTTCCATTAATTATCTAAAAATTTAATAAAATTATTAGAAATTAAAAAAAATCAAAACAGGTGATTTTTAAAAGTCATTAATCAATAATTTTGACTATTTATGTTATAAATAAATATTAATAGACACCACCTACTACTGTAGAACATAATTATGATCATTTATTTAGTGGTGGAGTGAGGTTAGTTAGAGACCAAAAATCATGGATTTGAATCTTCTCAATATCACAGATTGAGTGTGTGAGTTAAAAAAATATATATATTTAGATTAATTTTGATAACCAATCTCCTAAAGATAAGGTATCATCTAAAATAAAAATTCCTGAAATCGCTCCTCTCATCTCAAATTGATGGTACAAATCCAAAATAAAATAATAAAGCAAGATATTTGGAGAAGTGAAAATGAGCAGTTAACAAAGAAACAGAAACCGCAGTGGCAGAAGAGAAGCGGAAGCGACTGATGTGAGAGTACTGGTCAAGCTGTAAAAGACGACAAAACCATCACCGTAAACCCCGCTTTGATTTCCACGTGGCGCCATCTCCCTCCTCACGGTAAAACCATCGTAGCCCCACATTTCCTTCACTAACTCTCTCTCTCTCTCTCTCTCTCTCTCTCCTCCCCCGCCAACCAACAGCAACACGACTCCTCAGTCAGTCCTCAGTCCTCACACTACACTCTTACTTTTTCCACACTCATCTAGACTTCGATTTACGCCGGAGGAGAAAACATGACTGACATTACGGACGATATAGCGGAGGAGATTTCGTTTCAGGGGTTTGAAGATGACTGCAGATTACTCGGAAACCTCCTTAATGATGTTTTGCAACGAGAATTAGGGCCTCACTTCATGGAAAAACTCGAACGAACCAGAGTTCTCGCACAGGTTTCTGCCATTTCCCCCCGCTTATCAACTTCCTCCTAGATTGTGCTTTGTTTCTCGGATCTCTCTGTTTCCTCCGTTTGATATACTGTTGTTTCTTCTGATGTTTACTTTCGTTTTTCTTTTATGGAAATTTTGTGTTGCCGCCTTTTCTGATCTTGCTAAAAACTGAGTTCTCATTGCGCTGTGAGAGTGTGAGCTTTTTTTCAGAAAAATAAAAATAATATGCAGACGTAACTCTTCAACACAGAAATCTGGCTTATTGTTCCGATTTTAGTGCTGTTTCATAAGTCTATCGCGGACTACGGAGTACTTATTGTTCATTTAAGATGTTATTATGCTGCATGCGTGTAGTGTGACACCGTGGATAATGTAAATGATTTTCAGTTAGATTTTTGTAATGCTGCCTTCGGCTTCATTCATCTGTGATGAGTTTTTCGTGTTACAGTTTTATACGCACTAGCCCATCGGGCACCAAATGCTAAAATTCATTGGATGTTTTGGTGGGTTGTCGAGTTTCACATGCATGGTGCCATAGTTCCTCTTTCCAGCAACGTGTGGTTAATATGTGGCTCTGTTTTTGCTGATACGATTTTCTATTTTGTGTGCATATTGATCGAATGAGATGTTTTGTGTCGATTACTCTGTTATTCTAACTCTGTCAAATGATCTGATGAACTCCAATATCTTAATTTGGAGTTCTTGAGCAATTCAAGGTTGGAGGTGTTTTATTTCAAATATATGTGCGCGCACTCACATGCATGCCCGACTACATATACTAATGACTAAAGTGTGGATGGTAGAGTGCATGCAACATGAGGATGGCAGGAATTGAGGACACAGCAGAGCTTCTTGAGAGGCAATTGTCTGCAGAGTTGTCTATGATGACACTTGAGGAAGCCCTATCACTTGCTCGAGCATTTAGTCATTATCTAAACCTGACAGGGATTGCAGAAACACACCACAGGTATAATTGTTACCTGTTCATTTGTACACATAATCATACCTGTTGTTTCTCTTGACACTTTGGTGCTTCCACGATTCATATGTATGAAGATATGATGCTTACCACAGTAACATTCTCATATTGTGATTGATAAGGTCCAATTCCTTGCTGCTGAATTCTTGAGACTTGTGTTCTCTAAATAATGATTAGTCTAACATCCAATTTTGCAGAGTAACTAAGGCTCGAGGCTCCACAAATTTATCAAAATCGTGTGATGATATTTTAAATCAGCTTGTGCAGGGTGGTATTTCTCCAGCCAAGCTTTATGATACAGTTTGCAAGCAGGTCTCTGATAGTTGTCTTTTGGTGTTTATCTTTACGAGTCATTCGTTACAAATAATTTTATTTGTGAAATAATATCGACTGGCTTTTACCACAGGAGGTTGAAATTGTCCTCACAGCACACCCTACTCAAATAAATAGACGAACCCTGCAATACAAACATATCAAGATTGCAGTAAGCTGATTTTACCAAATTTATGATTTTGTTAGGATATTTTTTCATGTTGAAGATTTGCACGTAAGAGTATCTTGTTCTTTGCAGCATCTTTTAGAATATAATGATCGGCCTGACCTTGGGCATGAAGATCGAGAGATGTTGATAGAAGATCTGGTAGCTGCTTTTGTATACAAGTTTGAACAGTGTGAATGAGGGGAAATCTACGTTTGCATTTCCAATGTGACATGAGTCTTTTTTATATTTTAGGTGAGAGAGCTTGCTTCAATATGGCAAACGGATGAGATCAGGCGACACAAACCTACTCCAGTTGATGAAGCTAGGGCTGGTGAGTTTAATTAGGTTTGGACGTGTTGAGATATCTATACCTTGACTTGTATAAAATGCACCTTTCCTTTTCAGGTCTCAATATTGTGGAGCAATCACTTTGGAGAGCTGTACCTCATTACTTACGTCGTCTCAGCAATGCACTAAAGAAGGTTAATCTCATTTATTCTGCAAATTGTCCACTTAGTCTGTTGCTTTGTATCAATATTAGTTCATCATCCTCAGCATACTGGAAAGCCCCTACCTTTGACGTGCACTCCAATAAAATTTGGATCTTGGATGGGGGGTGATCGAGATGGAAATCCTAATGTGACTGCAAAGGTGATTTCATTGTGCTTTTGTTGAGTAAAATCTTTCAAAATTATCAAAATTCCAGTGCCTCAGTAATGCTGTTAGGTTGTTTCTAGATCTCCAATGTTAGATATCGATTAGGTCATTCTTTTATACTTCTCATGCTTATAAAGTGATTTTACTCCAATGGTTTCAGGTCACAAGAGACGTGTCTCTTTTATCCAGATGGATGGCTGTTGATCTCTACTTGCGCGAAGTTGATAACCTCAGATTTGAACTCTCCATGAACCAGTGCAGTGCAAAGTTATCAAAATTGGCTCATGAAATTTTAGAAAAAGGTGTGGTGTGATAGGTTCATGATTCTATCTTCAGAATTCAACCCTCTACTACATAGGGAGAGCAGTACATGTATGGTAATATTTTCAGTAATATTATGACCTGTCACTTTGTGGATGAAATCTTTGATATGCTACACAAGTGAGAAGTCACGTCTTTTACTTCAACCCTTCATCTTGATCGTTACTGTCTGACGGGTATACAAGCTACTAAAAATTGATGTCAGTAGGAGTTAAGATCTAAGTTAAAAACATGTCTCAGCTAATGTAGCATGTATCTGCATGTCCCAGTCTTTGAATTTTATCAATTTAAGATCCTTCACCAGTTATGAACCCTGCGATAGGTTGTGCATGGTTGTAGGTATTTACCTCACTGCGTGGTAGTTAGTTCGAGTCTGGTAAATAGTTCTTCCTTTTAAATTTAGCCTTTTGCCATGATTATTTTGCTAAAGCTTATTGCATTGGAATCAGCATTTCATCTATTTAGGAAATGGATTATACAGACTAGTAAATTGCAAGGAGTCAAATTCCATTCTTTGCATGGTTCTACATGTTGTCGTGATCGGTGTGATGTTATTGAGCTGTTTCTTCCTCAAATATATTGAACAGTTAGCTGAAGCACTGTTTGGTTAGTGTTAACTTTTAGTTACTGAAATCCTTCAGAGAAAACACTGGACGACTGGCATGAAACTCGGACTCAACAATCAAGCTTGGGTCAATTCAAAAACCACAGCGGTCATGCTCCACCTCTTCCTACACAGCTTCCAGCTGGAGCTGACCTGCCCTCGTATGCAGGTTAATTTCTTAACCTTGATAGTTCATATTGTCTACACATCCTTTCACTTTTTTGCCTTTTCAACTTCGAATTACGTGAAATAGATTTCCCGTTTCACTTAATCAACTCATACCTGACCCAACTTGTTTATGCTTTTGAGTTTTGACATCTACACTTGATTGTGTTTCCATGTGGCTAATGGCTTCTTTTAAGTTTTATCCTTAGATGTGATGTGAACTTTACTTTATTTCATTTTCACTTTTCTGGCAGAACACAATGACATGGAGGCTCACTATCCTCGACTAGATGTCCCTGGAACAGAGTTTATGCCAATGAATCGCCAGGTAAATCAAACTCTTGGGAACTGCACTCAACATTAAATTCATTTTTGTTATTCACTTTTGATATGTGATGCTAAGATATTCTTGCACTTTTCCTACCAGGGTAGACAGGACTCCTTGATCTTTGAAGAACATTCACATGATACAAATAAACTTTCCATTAGAACACATGGAAATGGCAATGCTAATAATTCAGGAAATGCTCAGTCAGCTGTGACACCGCGAGGATCATCTTCTAGTTCAAGTCAGCTTCTACTTCAAAGGAGACAATTTGCTGAATCTCAGATAGGAAGGACCAGTTTCCAGAAGCTCCTAGAACCAAGCTCTTCTCAGATACCTGGAATAGCTCCTTACAGAGTTGTTCTGGGGGATGTGAAAGAAAAGGTGCTGAACTTGTCAGTTTCCATCCACTTATCTCCAAAATGAATGAGTTTCTTTTGTCAGCAAAGTTGCCTCATTTCCACATCATATATTCATTAAAACTTCCCTGATCGCTGAAGGAGTTCTCCAACATAATTATCCCATAAGAACAATGCTGTTATACAGTTATACTAAAGGGGTACATGTGACCTCTTATGTAATAAGAGTCTCATTCAATTGTCAATTTTGGCCTATAAAATATAAAATTAATTACTGTGGCAGCGATCTTAAGATTTGTTTGGGAGAGAACCATTTACATGAGAAAGTGCCAGCATCTTAATTATGCTTTTCTAGAGAACCTATTCCATGTGAACATGGGTTTGAAGTATCTTAATTATACAATTTGGTCATTCTGTGTTGTGTCTTGCACAACCAATTAATGCAGACAATTGTTTTTGATAGTGTCTAGCATATTGCCAGTGGTTTGTTTTTGTGTTCACCCAAGGTATTATTGTGGTGCCCTGTAAACAGAAAGATTGAAGATGAAAGAACTGAACAGAAAACTCTTTTATACTACAGAAACTTAATGTCATGCTAGAGAGAGCAACTTTTTCAAGAAGGCAAAATTTTACAGTCGCTGGGAAATGAAAATATCATACAATTGACATATTGAGTTAACTCATCTGATTTTGAATTAGACTTAGAGTGCTTTGGATATAATAGCGGTATAACCATCTAAACATAAGTACAACCAGTGGGAACTTTTCCTAGTGGTTGTGAAGTGTCGCTGTCCTTTTGATTTCTTATATTACTTAGAAACAAATTGTTACTTCAAAAGTTGGCCGCCTTTGTTGATATGGATTTCTCATTTATTCATTTGCTTACCATCTTCAGAATCGTGGTAAGATGTGAGAATTGCTGGTTAGATAGTAGAGGTTATCCCAAAAGAAATAAAATCAGGTGGCCTGGTACATGTGTTGTAAATATTGGCAAGACTTGCTTTTATTCTATAATGTTGCTATTGAATGACTTTGATCGCATGAATTAGTTTTTATCCTTTCTGATCCTTCTGTTTATCTTCAAATTACCCTGATAAATTCCTTTTTTTCCCCTCATTTTTGCCTAAATTCAGCTTGCGAAGACTCGGAGACGGCTAGAACTTCTTCTTGAGGACCTTCCTTGTGAACATGATTCTTGGGATTACTATGATACTTCAGAGCAACTTCTGGAACCTCTGTTACTGTGCTATGAGTCACTGGTATCTTCGTGTTATATTCTTTTCCCCCGTTTTTATATATAGATGATTCAAATATTTAGTCTAGTTTAACATATGCAGATTTTAATGTAGTGACTGACTGTAACATTGCAGCAATCTTCAGGGTCTGGGATCTTAGCTGATGGCCGGCTTGCTGACCTAATTAGGCGTGTTGCTACTTTCGGGATGGTGCTAATGAAGCTTGACCTTCGTCAGGCAATTCCTTTTTTCTTCTCCAAATAACAGTTATTCATTTCTGATGCTGCTTGTGCTAACTGTCATGCCTAATGTACCAGGAATCTGGTAGACATTCAGAAACACTGGATGCAATAACCAAATATCTGGATATGGGTGCCTATAGTGAGTGGGATGAAGATACGAAACTAGAATTCCTGACAAGAGAGTTGAAAGGGAAGAGGCCTCTAGTTCCTCCAACTATAGAGGTAACTACTTTACTGTAAATGTATGTAACTTTAGTTGCTGATATTTCAATGGATTGCATTAGGTGCTTTGCATCATTTGTAGATTGACGTGCAATAGAAGTTATTATAAAACCATTCACCACTACCATCATTCCATTCACACACCTTTCACTAACCAAGTCCCCCCTGAGTCTCTTTATATGCTGTAAATAATTTGTACAGTAACTTGAAGTTGTAGTAGGAAACAGGACAATTAAAAATTAGTAGATATATGGATGCTTATAATGTGAAGAAATGGCTCTGGATGTTGACAATATGACCAGTTATGATCTCTATTAACATATTCATGTTTTTCCTTCTCTTTATAATACGGATTCAGTAGTTTGGCTCAATATCTACATCATTGTCACTTAAATATCAAACTAAGAATAAGCTGAAAGTAGTTATGCCGTGTTGGTGAAATGAATGCCTTGTTGACTCATAGTTTTTAGAACATTATTTTTTTTAGTGCTTGTTCTTGACAGAGCTTGTATTCTTGATCCGTGGTTTCCATGGGTGAGTAAATTACACTTTTAGTCCCGTAAGAATAGGGTCCAAACACTTTTAGTCCCACAATGTACAATTTTGGTCCCAAATTTGATTTTTTCGACACTTTTGGTGCCGCAGTTTATATTTGGACACTTTTAGTCCCAAAAACTAACAAATTACTTAACGGATCTTAACATCCGTTAAGTGCTTATTTTGGAGGAAATTTTTCACTATATTCCCTCTATTTTTCACCAACTATTATACATACAAGCACACAAGAGACATTTTACCTTCATTTTAACCTTATTTTTTACCCTAGTTTGCGGTTGCCTAATCATTTCACTGAGTTCAAAATATTTGTGGTTGTCTAACATCCTCAATATCAACAAAAAATGAACAAAAAATGAAATGCAAAAAAAAAAAAAAAAGAATGAGGGATGTAGGTTAATTACGTAAGAAAATGAAACACATATATAATGTTCTTTAATTTTTTACCCGCATCATTCCCAAACATTTTCCTTGATTTTGGATTTTGAGTTTAGGGATTTGATTTACCTTAGATTTTTGGCAGATAGATTTTAGGGATTTTTTTTTAAAGTAATTTGTTAGTTTTTGGGACTAAAAGTGTCCAAATATAAACTGCGGGACCAAAAGTGTCGAAAAAATCAAACCTGGGACCAAAATTGTACATTGTGGGACTAAAAGTGTTTGGACCCTATTCTTATGGGACCAAAAATGTAATTTACTCTTCCATGGGTTGTTGGAATCAAACCAAGTGGTCATTTTTTGTGTTGCTTTTGATGCATTTTAGTACATTCTGTTTGCGGATGTATGTTAGTTTCATGCATGGTAAGATAATAAATTGAAGGTCCTACATCAAAATTTTCAATATTGATGTAAATGGAGAAAATCTATTCAGCAATCCAGAATGAACTGAAGGTCCTACATCAAAGTTTTCAATTTCAATATGAAACGGATAAAAAATTGTCAATGCACTAAGTAGTATCGATAGAGTAAAATAAAAATTTGATAAATTTGATCAAGATATGTTTCAAAAAGTAATTTAATGTCACAGTTCACTAAGATCTTTCTTCGCTTATGTTTGTATGGAGAATAACCTTTGGTTAATTTATATATATATATATATATATTGTAGGCTAAAGGAAACTGAATTTGGTAGTCTAACATGGACTAAAATTTGAAGAAGCATATATAATTCTATGTAGTTCTTTTGAAGCATGATATCATAGTTATTTGGAAACCTTGTTGGTATCTCATCGTTGTTTGTGTTGATCTTAATGCGAAGTTCTATTACAGTATTCTAACTCTAGCTTTATGTGTCAATTGTTCCTTATATAGTTTTGTACTTTATTTTCCTTTATAGGTTACCCCTGATGTTAAAGAAGTATTAGACACCTTCAGAGTAGCCGTTGAACTGGGAAGTGACTCACTTGGAGCATATGTGATTTCTATGGCCTCCAATGTATGATTTATAGTTTAGAGCCACAATGATGTTGTTCCTGCAACCAATGAACATTCTACTACAATCATTTGCAAACAATCTCTTCCTTTGATTCACTATATAACTGGTGTGTTTCCTATACGAATTGGCAGGCTAGTGATGTTCTTGCAGTGGAGCTTCTGCAGAAGGATGCTCGCCTAGCGGTTGCTGGAGAGCTAGGCAGACCATGTCCTGGTGGAACGTAAGATGTCTTTTCTTCTACTAAAAAGGCTAGTGTAAACTATACCTTCTATTTAATCAATACATGTATTGTTGCTTCCTTTGTGAGTGTTCGACTGGATTATTGGACTGCAGAGTATAACTTAGTCAGATATGATAGATTGGGGATTTGGATCAGACTATCTGCTTCTAAGTTGTCTTATAAAAACTCTTATCTCTTTTAGCACAAAAAAACCGGTTGATTTTTGATGTGACAACATAAAAATAGTGTATGGTGCAATGTAACTAATCTATTTTTATGCCGTTACAGTTATTTCCTTAAATTAATTGCTCAATCAAAATGTATAATCAGCTTTACAATTCAAACAAAAGGTCATCATACTCTGAAAATCTTCATAAATGCGGCACAAACTTTTTATTTATTTTTTCTAAGAAAACATGTTTTTGCTGCTGGAATGAAACTTTGTGGAAATATATCTCCAAAAAAGTGGCATCCTTATTGCAATGAAATGGGCGATTGATAGCCTTGATTTAATACCTTTTGGAGAGTTGTGTGGGATTCATGAAGACCGACAAGAAGCAAATACTTTCACCCTTGAGAAAAAAGCTCGTTGGAAATATTATACATTTCTCTGCCGTTTTTTCTGCATCAGTATAAATTTAAGAATTGACTGAATAGTGTCCCGATCTTGTATTTAGGCTTAGGGTTGTTCCTCTATTTGAAACTGTGAAGGACTTGAGAGAAGCTGGTTCAGTCATCAGAAAGCTACTATCAATTGATTGGTACCGCAATCATATCATTAAGAACCATAATGGGCATCAGGAGGTATGGTAACTATTGTTGTTCTCCCACTATGGTGGCTTATGCAAAATCTAACTTCTAGCAATGTTGATGAAACAGGTGATGGTAGGATATTCTGACTCAGGTAAAGATGCAGGCCGCTTTACTGCTGCATGGGAACTGTACAAAGCTCAAGAAGATGTTGCTGCTGCATGTAATGAATACGGCATAAAGATTACTCTATTCCATGGACGTGGAGGCAGCATAGGACGCGGTGGGGGCCCTACACATCTTGCCATTCAATCCCAACCACCTGGATCAGTTATGGTGAGGATCCAGTTTTGATTAAATCTCCAGTTGCATTTTCTCTTAAATTTAACTTTCTGTCAGGTGTTACTTTATTAAGTTAAGAGGTATTCTAGATCTTCGGCTCATTTGTTCCTTATCCAGTTAAGAAGCAAAGTGAACATCCAGAACCAAGTATAATAAATAGTAGAGCTGGAAAAGTTTCACGTGTTATGGTAAGAAACTAAGAATCGAATGTTTGTTAAAAGGGTGGTCATAAAACAGATGAAATCATGCAGTAGATATACAAGATGCATACTGGAAAGAGAAAATCAAGTGCAATGGTCATTTCTAAGTCCTAACTACATGGTGTAAAGGAGAAAAGATGGTTTCATATATGTGTGTACGACAAGTACAAGACTCCCGTATATAAGGAACAGAAACTAGGTTACCAAAAATAAAAAAATATATCCTACCATACATAGAAGATTATAGTCTATCTAAATAAGGAGAAATATACATGAGTAATATATACAGTTAAATCTCTTAACACATGGCAAAATTCATTTCTCCCTGATTGAAAGAACAGTGAATGGACTGTTATAAGTTTACTCTTCCTCTCGTAACTACTGAGAATCCCACTCTCTATCTCTGTTAGTTATCTCAACTTTCTCAAGGTGTTTTTGCTTACTAGTTTAACCATTATGTTGGTTTATTCTAGCTTTATCTGAAATGCATGAAGGTTTCCTGGGAAGTGAATTTTAACGCCTTAATATCAGATAAACCTTGGTTCACTTTGTTTATCTTCTTGCTCGAACTATTCACTTCAAGTCAATTTATACTGGGGGTGATTTATTAGTCACTGCAGAAAGACAATGCATTTGAAGACTAAATTGACATAATTTATCCAGAAGCTTGGAGTGTGCTGTTGTCTTCTACTACACCTTCATTTACTATTATAACTCATGTTTCAATAACGGCAATGTTATTCCCATGAATTGGCACTTGGCAGGGTACCCTACGATCAACCGAACAAGGAGAAATGGTACAGGCAAAGTTTGGGCTACCACACATGGCTGTTCGGCAGTTAGAGATCTACACAACAGCTGTCCTTCTTGCTACCTTACGACCACCCCAACCACCTAAGGAAGAAAAATGGCGTAATCTGATGGATGAAATTTCTAAAATCAGTTGTTCTACTTACAGGAACACTGTTTATGAGAACCCCGAGTTTCTTGCTTACTTCCATGAGGCTACGCCTCAGGCTGAGCTCGGATGTCTCAACATTGGAAGCCGTCCAACACGAAGAAAGGTTTCAACTGGAATCGGACACCTCAGAGCAATTCCATGGATATTCGCCTGGACTCAGACAAGATTTGTTCTCCCTGCGTGGCTTGGAGTTGGTGCAGGCTTGAAGGGCGTCTGTGAGGCAGGGCATACTGAAGATATACGAGCAATGTACAAAGAGTGGTCTTTCTTCCAATCAACTATTGACTTAATAGAAATGGTTCTGGGGAAAACCGACATTCCAATAGCCAAGCATTACGATGAAGTGTTGGTGTCAGAGAGCAGGCAAGAGCTGGGGGAAGAGCTAAGGGGGGAGCTTTTGACAGCAGAAAAGTTTGTACTGTTGATTACTGGACATGAAAAGCTGTCTGAAAACAACCGAAGCCTTCGGAAGCTGATCGAGAGCAGGCTTCCTTATCTGAATCCCTTAAATATGCTGCAGGTGGAGATACTGAAAAGGTTAAGGGGAGACGACGACAACAACAAACTACGAGATGCCCTGCTTATAACCATAAATGGTATTGCTGCTGGCATGAGGAACACCGGTTGAACACTATGTATAACTAGAAGTGAAACTCATTATCCATCAAAACATTTTCATTATCACTCTTGGAAATATCTTCGTGTTATTTACATGTTTTTAACGCTAGGCTTCTGGCCTCTTGAATCAGTGCATGGTACATTGTTTACCTGTTCTTTTTCATGTGCAGAAACCCTTCTTTATATATAATATCTCTGTATGTATATATAACTGACTCTAAAAATGTTTCTTCAATTTGCTCAGTTCCCAGTAAATGGTTCGTTCTGTTAATTTTCAGAAGACAATGTGAATGCATGATTCGAAGCAACATATTTTTGGGACCAAATTATACGGATAGCTGATGTGACTACTTGAGTATCTGAAATATCTCTTCATTTATTCCAGACTTGTTTCTTGTTAGTATCTGTTTTTATTGAAACTCTCTGTCGTGAAAAAAAGTTCTCTGCAGTAAAGATTATATGCTCAAATAATAGGAGCATATGTAGTCTCTATTATAAGCATCTGATGCGGCCATGAGAGGGAAAAGAGTCCTTTACCTCTATTATATTATTCCAATTTCTTTGCAACTATTGAAAATGTTATTCCATCCACACACTGAGGAACTTGTTATAAATACATAAAAATAAAGGGTATCAACTATCAAGTTTCATCCAAGGTAGATATCTCACATTTCTTCCGTTTTCATTTGAAATTTTAAAAAAAGAAAAAATGGCATCACTCAAGTTGGAGAAGCCTGTTGGTTCTCAATCAGCCAAGAAAGAGCCCGCCAAAGCTCCCGTCTCCAAACAGGGCCCTCCCAAGGGAGAGCAGAAGCCTCGGGAGCCGAGGAAGAAGGCAAGTTTTTTTACTTTCTTTATTCATTATATTTGAAACTATATCAATAGAAGGAAAATGTTACCATGGAAGTATTTCTTTATAATATATATTAGTTATTAAACTCTTTCTGTTTTGGATGAAGATACTAAAAATTAATCTGATCGTGTTTTGTTTGTGTAAACAGGGATCAGGAGGCAAGTCAGGAGGAAAAAAATGAGGAGAAGAAAGATTAAAGTGTGTGTGCAGCTCTCTGTGGCTGCTTGTTTAAGTTTATGATTGTTAATGTGCTGCTGTTTTTGCTTCTGCTTATGTAACTTTTCATCTTTGGCTTCAGCTAATAAAATGATGTTTGTCTGAACTATCTGCACTTTCAAAACATATTTATTACATCTGTAATTTTATCATTTATAATAGATAAAAAAGGAATAAAAAGAACGCGCCGATGATAATAGCGTTAGGTTCAAGTCCTCTTAACAATTTAGATTGAATTTCTTGTGAGTGTCTAGTGTACATGCGATCTCTCGACACTCATCCACCCACTGAGACAACACTCATCCACCCACTGAGACGCACGCCACGATTCATCTTCTCTACTAAGCTCTAGGGTCGGGATAGTAGGACCCTCTTGGATGAGGTTCATCCAAAAAAAAATTAAGAAACTCAATATTTGACGAGTTCCATTTGTAATTTATATCATATCATCACATCATACTGCAAACATATTTGATTTATTGGAAATAATATATTGACAATAATAACCTTTAAGCATGATTAATCATATGGCAGTTACGTACGTAACACTAATTAGTTTCCGCAGTTTACTTTTAAGGTGCGCTGTTGGATTCAATTTTTCTTTCAAGAGGTTGAATATAGATCTTGATTCTATTGTCAATACTTTGAAATTCTAAACAGAGTATTTTTATAAAAAAAATTAAGAGTTTCAGAGCTTTACAACTGCATATATGCTAAGCATATGTAGAATTTTAATCATTTAGAAATTTTCATTAGACGAAAACATTTTCAATATTCTAGAGAAAAAGAATATAACAAATAGGAAAAACCATTGAAAATAATGAGGAAAATTGTTTAATGTTTAGGGCAGTATAAGGAAGCTACTTATACAAAGATCACAGTTGCTTGAAGTGGAACTTCAACCACATGCCTAAACACATTGTTTTAATTCAAAACTAACAGCAAAATCTGACAAATTTCCCAGATTTTCTGTATCTGTATTCATCGACAAATGCTACAATGCAACAAGAATATGTTAGTCCATAACAGCTACAATACAACAGGCCTATCTAATCTATATACAAGGCTTCTAACACATGATGACTCTCCATAGTTTGCAATCCAACGTAGGAATTTGGTGAAAATAATGATCAGAAGGGGCTAACAATGTGGGCCAACTTGAGCATGAATTCGGGTACAAGGCGCCTTTTTGGAGGTGCTGTAGAATCCGTAGCCATGGCTTCAGAGTCTCCAGCATGAATCATGCCAATCAAATCTTCAAACATGTTATCTCTGCCACCTCTCATTGGATCCTGAGTTTTGTGCACATGATCAATCCAAGACGAACAAAAACTCAATAGAAAATGAGACAGAAATTTCACAAGCATAGATACCCCCCCCCCCCCCCCCCCAAAGTATAGGATGCATTTTTGTTTTCTCAATAATCTTGTTAGTCAGATACCTGAAGGAACACATCCGTGTGCGTCTTTCCTTCATACAGGATCGACTCAGCTTGAACTCCCAATCCCCGTAGGGTCTCAGCGAAGCTTGTGCTGTTAGAAATCATGAAGAAACAAGTATAAGCAAGTGCAGAGTAACTGAATTCTTAGCAAAGCTTCCTGAAGAGCAAGATTTGCCTATTAAAGCAAGAAAAAATGACTTGGTTCAGACAACGAACTAGAATAATGTAATCTCGTGTTTAGTCAAATGAGGTTCAGACCTGGAATCGGAGGGAATAGAATAATCTGCACTGCCATGGAAAAGGATTATAGGAGGTAATAGAGAAACAGCACTTCTATTGTTTGGATCCTGCGCCATCACTTCTGGGGAATATTTTCTTAATGATTCCTCCCCCTCCATTATGCTGAACATGAGATAAAAACATTATTGTACACATAGGCAGTGATCAATCATGGCAGCAAATCAGCAACTGTCCTTACCTAAGGAAAATTGAGCGGTACAAACCTCGATTGTGAAAGTGATCTACCAGGTTCAGCAAATTGTACCTGTCCATGAATGTTTTAAAGAACATCAAATTTCGTATTACTAATAATAATATGAATTCATGAAGTTTCGAGCAGTTAACAACAATCTTCTGGAATTACAGTTTTAAACGTGCTCACCCTCCAGATAAACCGAAATAAGCTTTGATTTGAGTCACACTCCAAGAAGTCTTCTCACTTTTGGCCTCTTTGATTGCCTGCTCTAGTAGAGCACAAGCAGCAATGTGTGCACCAGCTGACTGTCCCATAAGATATACTCTAACGAATTAACAAAACAAGGAAACACGATCTTGTTAGATAGGTAAATCATAGTGTGAGACAGAAAGTAATACAAAAATAAACAAACAAATAAATAAAATACCTGTTAGGGTCCCCTCCATATTCAGCAATATTATTGCATATAAATGAGATACCTTGAGAAGCATCTTTAACCATATCACTGATAGTTGCCTGAGGAAAGTTCCTGCAAGCAGACCAACAATCAGATCGAATTTATTATGGTTTTTCAATATAAAATGACATTTTATTGCGTGTCAGTGAACCTTCAATCAGAGAACCAGAACAGCCTATTTTTTTATAATGCAAAGGTTTGGTTAACTGAAGTACTTTCATATCAGTTCAAATTCGCTGGAAGTAGTACTTTATGAATTCTGACAGATCTATAAAGCTTGTTTTTTCTCGAGTTTGTGAAAGAAGAATGAGCCTTTTCAAAACTTTACAATCCAGATTAAAATAGTTCATCTGACAGGCTTTCCATAATGAACTCGTCTTGATAGATAAAGTTAATTTTTGCAATCTTCCTGTTCAGGGATTGATGATATTTTAGGTTTTTCACAGTGTGGACTAGAAAAAAAAAAGAAAGAAGAAAGTTCTCCCCATTCCGTTTTCGGATGGAACCTCCTGGAAGATAATATCAAGCATTTTGCACACTGATAATCCTTGCCAATGTAGTTTTGTTTAAGCTTCTTCAACCATACTTTTTTCCCCCTCAAACAACAGGAAATCCCACTACTAGTATGAAGCCATATCTTTCATGGAATGTGCAATACATCATCTTTTCATTATGGTCAGCATAGTGAAAATTTTACAATTTGCAAGAAAATGTATGCAAGAAAATGTACATGTGAATCATGTGGAGCCCTTAGTATATCTGATACTTCTTTGATATAATATATTTTTCCATATGATTGAAAATCACTTTCCATAGTAGCCAAGCGAAGAACTTATAAACCATTTAAATATGAGTCGATACTACATTTTTCTAATTCTGGTGAATAGAGAACGCAAAAATCGCAATATATCGCGATTTTTTTATATTTCTATAATATATTTTGATTTTTATTTAATACTATATATTTTTGTGGTCTTTTTTTCAGTCTTCAACATAAATATTTGAGTTGCAATATTCTTTGCTTTACAAAAACACTCACACTTCAAAAAAACTATAAAAGAAAGAGTCTGAGAAACCAACGGATGTCTTAAAAAGAAAAGTGAGATGCACCAGCTTTATTTTTTCATGATGAGAGAAAAGGATTTGCTGATCGTCCTGCAATTACTTCTCAATCTACTATGGTCCCATATAAGTCTTTTACTTAATATTTTTAAATAGAGCTCGTTTAAATAATTTAAAATCATGTCTTCAATGAATATATATGCATTGTATATTTATTGGTGTTTGGTGAAGGCAATTGAGTGGTGGGTTACGTATGGTCATTTATCACCTACAGATTTGACTGTTCGAATATTATCAAAATGTTTATGGAGGTCAAAATGTGCATCAACAAAATAATTGGATCAATAGACATTATCCAATTCATGGGGAAGCTATGGGAAGAAATCAAAAAATTATATCCAAATTACTCTAATGTGATGAGTTAGTACCATTATTGTTTGGAACAAGATGTCATTCCATATACTATATTTGAACCTCATAGATTCCCATTTTTGTATTAATTGTACTTTATAATGTTTATTTAGTTATTTTATATTGTATTATGTATTATTTTGTCAAATGTATTGTCTCAGACAGTATTTATATAATGTATTATTCATATATTTGCTTTCAAAATACAATTTAATCAAAATTTTGAGTAGAATATGTGCACAATAATATGTTATAATAGTTCCTAAAATTTCTTGCTAAATTTCCAAGATTTTAATATAGTTTCCGTCATTTTTTTCAATTTTCTGCGATATCGATATGCGATATATCCGTAAAATTGAAGTTGCGATATATGGTACCATAGTGATATTTTCATCTTTGCTAAAGACGACACGATCATGATCAAATTTTAGGAAGTTAAGGCTTCACTCTAAGGAGTTGCTAGAGATGCTGAATCAGATCTTGTGAATAGATAGGAATAGCTTAGCTACAGAGCCACTCATAGCCTAAACTACAATGTGACTTCATCTCTTTCTTTTTGGTTAATATGAGCTGTACTGGATGCAAAATCACTTCATAATTTGTACTGTCAGGCATAATGATTCAAAAATTTAAATATACGCTGTTAGAGCAGTTTTCTTTTTTGTTTTTTTTTGTTTTTCCTGCTTTTGACATGCGTGATTATGTTGTTTCAGGATAACCAACAGATAAATATTCACCCACAGAAAAGATAAATATAAAAACAACTTAACAGCTCTCCTCACAGAAAAAAAAAAGAAAAAGAAAAAGAAAAGACAACTTAACTGTTAATCTGTTACACATGCAAAAATTAACTTGTTCATATAATATAGCAAACTGAAAATAAATAAATGTTTCAAAAGCATTATGAAAAAATTCATGCAGAACAGTAAGTTAACCTAATAAATTTCATCAAATAAAGATGGAACGAAGTGGCAATACCTGTAATCTATGCAAGCAACCATAACATCTCTGTCTGATAACTGTTGCCCGAGAAGAGAACCCCATGCTTTATAGCTGCATCAGCAAAAATGCTTATCAGAATATTAGGATAAGAGGTCAAAGGTATGAAGCTTAGCCATACAAAAAAGTTCTATAATTCCAATTCATGAAAAGATGAAAACTGCAATCTAGATCTGATCTCCTGCAATGGTTTATGATTTAAACTATCTCTTTAAACGTCGAATAATTTTAGAGCAGAATGTCATGAAGTACTATGTTATCAAACTTTCAAAAGAAGTACTATATATGTTATCAAAAGGAAACAAGGAAGAAAGCATACCCAATAATCCAGGCTCCACCAGTTACAAATGCAACTACTGGCTTTGGTCCATCACTAGTTTTAGGTAAATACAGATCCAGCCTGCACCCATAAATTCTTAGTCATGTAAAAAACAACAAAAAGATAAAAGGAAACTCAGAAAAAACGTAATACAATGAATTTTCTATAATGGATCTTAGTGAAAGCTCACCTATTTCTGGGAAGGTCTCCATAAACTATACCTCTACGTACTCTGTCAGAGAAGAAATAATAATATCCCACTGCAATAGAATTACAAAAAAAATTAAGGGCACGCACGTTTAACCAATATTTATGCTCCATAGAATGGCAAAGTACAGGATAATGCATATGGAGCATACTATAACATCATTTAAATATTCAACATGGCATATATCTAGACATACAAACCTTGAAGAAATCCAGGAAAAAGAAGCATAGAATAACAACCGAGTGCAAGAAATCTGGTGATCCATCTGTAGCCTACCCTGAAAAAACATAAAGCTTAGAATGTGCATGGAAGCTAAGCTTAAACAATACTTGTGCTCGAAAGAGAAAAAAACAACAATTTCTTTTACAGTTAAGATATAAAATTATAAAATTGATCACATAACTAAATTTATCTTAATTTCTTCTTAAGCTCTCAATCCAAATCTTTTTAAGAATTACACCATCCAAATTGGGGCTCTAATTATTTATAAGGTCAACAATCTTAACCAGTAATGCACAACATCATATTCTGAAACACTAATCAACAAAAACAACAATCAAATCCATAAACTTTCAAGCAAAAACCAAATCATATCAATCAAATCTTCCAAGAATAATAATAAGAAGTGCAGAACATGAGAATTTTTACCCAAGATATCGCAGCAACTTAAATCCAAGCCGAGTAACTAGATAAGTGTCCGAGGCAGCTCCTCCCACGCCTTGACGGAAAGAGCGGCGAGTATTGCCGGAAAGAGTCAAAAGGGAGTTATCGCTGGCCACGCGCCGCCGTCTCTTCTTCTGCTGATAGGAATTCGAATTCGCCGTCTCCGTGTAACTCGAAGTTCTCGGAATTAATGGTCTTGTTTCATTCTTCTTCTCCTCCTCCAACGAAGGCGGCATCAAGATCCTCGTCACCGCCGCGCCTAAATCATCTTCCGATCCGATCAGCATTGCGGCGGAGGCCGCCGCCGACGCGGACTTGATCATCGAAGAGGACGACGACGAGCCGTTCGGAATGGATACGGGGAGTATATTTGGCTTCATGTTGGAACGTATATGTACACCGTATACCTGCGCGTATAAATACGTAGTTCGGAGACAGCTAGGATTATTACAGTTGGGATTCAATTTCGAATCCCAACTGATTTGTTAAGGTTTCTGTAGTGATTAATGAATGAACGATGGAAGTTATTAAACAAAGATTTGAGGAAATCTGGAGAATTTGGATTGTACAGTGTTTGAGTTCGATTTCTCTTCAGTTTGAATTAATGGGGGATGTGGAAGGAAGAAGGTGGGACTGGCGGGACCCATTGTCCTCACGCCACGTGGTGTCTTGCGATAGGCTTGTCCTTTCTTGAGATTCTAAATTCTCCTTCGCCTCCTTTTCCTTTTCACACTAAATTTTTTTGTTACTATTGCTATAATAATTAATTAATATTTTATCTGTATATTCCACAAATTTATGTCTATATAATATATAAAAGTAAGATAGTCACTGTAAATAGAAATTATTTTAACACTCGAGTGCTGTGTAGTAATATATAAGACGATCTTATTTTTTGAGCAATATGATTTAGTTTCTGAAATCTTATTAGAGGAATTGTGGAATGATCATATGGAAGCTATTTAAACTTTCGAATTAAACTGCATAAAAATAATATTTCACGTTTTGCTCAAATTAATATTTTAATCTATTAAAAAGTGCAATTTTTTTTTATGATTTGACATTTTTTAGCGAATTTTTTTCCTGAAAATTGTGCACTACTTTATTTTCAATATTATACATTACTTTTTCTTTTTTAAAAATACTATTTTTCATCTAAATTTACTTTGTTCATCTGATGAAAAAAAAAAACTAATTCAAAAATTTTGTGGCTTTTAATTTGTTGATCTATTTGTATATTTACAAGACACCTGTTTTTTATTTATGATGGACCAAAATTTTATGTTAATTATTATGATTATTTTCATTATGATGGGTGAATAATCTAATATATTAATGTAAAATATTTTTAATTTTTAATTTAATTAAATATATTAGATAAATCAGGATCTACATCCAAATAATTCAATTAAATATATTTAAATTTTCAAATTAAATGTATTAATTGAACTTATCAATTTCATATGAAATATTTTAAAAATTTTGATGTTAACATATTAAATTTTTTGACTTTAAATATATTTTAAATAG
Organism: Perilla frutescens; assembly: GCA_026008535.1. NCBI lineage: Eukaryota > Viridiplantae > Streptophyta > Magnoliopsida > Lamiales > Lamiaceae > Perilla > Perilla frutescens. The sequence continues at coordinate 24,650,373 of BRKX01000015.1, forward strand.
TTAAAACTTATATATTATTATTTTTCAAACAAAATTCATCCCACATTGGAGAACTTACCAATATTGTTATGCATGAACAAACTATACATTATTAGGCCCAAAATTGCTATTTCCATCTTTCTTAGTCTTTCGTTTAAGATCAATTGTAATATTTTCAAATTTGGTTTTATTAATTTAATAGCAAATAGTAAATATATTTCAAATTTATAAAGTTTAAGTATTTGAAAATTTAAAATTTAAATTAAATATATTAAAATTTTTGAATAAAATAATTTCAATGTATTAATTTAAATGTGTTTAATTTTTAAGTTTGTTAAATATATTAAAAGTAATCAAGATACACATCCATAATTTTAAATTAAATATACTTAAATTTTTTAATTAAATGTATTACTCATTGAACTTAGCAATTAATTGTTAAATATATTTATAATTTTGAAGTCAACATATTTAAGTCATCAACTTTAAATATATTTTAAATAGTTAAAATTTATTTTTTTATATTTCAAACAAAATTCATCTCGTATAAGAGAACTTATAATTATTATTATGCATGAACACATTATAAATTATGAGGCCCAACAATAATCTTTCTACCTTTCTCAGTCATTCAGTAAAAATCAAGTGTAATATTCATATTTGATATTATCATTTTAATATTAAATATATTTTAAATGTTAAATTTATAGATTTGAATGGAATTAAACATAAAAAGCTCAAATAAAATATTTAAAAATATTTATTTAAATTTTCTATTTATAATTAATTAAATGTATTTTAAAACAAATCAAGATCCATGTGCAAAATTTTAAATTAAATATATTAATTGATCTAATCATTTTAATCTTAGATATTTTTAAAATTTTAAAGTTATCATATTTAAGTTTTCAACTTTGATATATATTAAATATTTAAAACTTATATACTTTAATTTTTCAACCAAAATTTATACCACACCGAAGAACTAAGAAATATTACTATATATGAACAAATTATAAGTTGTGAGGCTCAACAATAGTCTCTACACATTTCTCGGTATTTTAGTTAAAACTCAAAATCAAGTGTAATATCAACAATAGTCTCTATACATTTCTCGGTCTTTCAGTTAAGACCAAGTGTAATATTTATATTTGATATCTGATTTTATCAATTTAAAATTACACAGATTTCAAATTTTTAAAAATTAAATATTTTAAAATTATAATTTTGAATTAAATATATTCAAAATTTTGAATAAAATATTTCAAATATATTGATTTAAAATATTTTTAATTTATTAAGTTAATTAACTATATAAAAATTCAAGATCCACACTCAAATCTTTAAAGACAATATACTTGACTTTTTTAATACACACACACACTTACCACTTCTCTTTCATTTTTATTTTTTTGTAGATTTATAAAGTTCTACTTTTGCATATCAGTTCTTGAGACCGTGATATTTTGTTTCTCTACATGTAGGTTCATAAAGTTATATGTAATAACATATAACAATATAGCAATTCATTTAAAAAGACAGAAACATCACAATCCATGTATTTAATTCGATGGTCTTTTCTTTTATAGAGTCAAAAGAGATGATTGGCACATATTCTATTGAAAAATACTAAGATTATAAAACTCGTTACGTGCTAGGCGAGTGGAAGGTGCCTAGCACCTAGGTTGCCTAGGCGTTTTTATTTTTTATAATATATTGTTACATATTGTTATTTACATATTAATTTTTCATTTACCCTATATTCCACCTCGGTTGTAAATTGGAAAATTGGAATGCGGGTTATTATTTAAAAGAGTGAGCAACCTTAAATAGAAACCTCAAATTAATTCTCCAACTTTTTTCCAATTTTCCTATTTCCTATATCCACATTGGTTGTAGCATGTAGGTAGAAGAATTGAGATGTAGGTTGTTGTATAAAAACCGTGGAAAACCTTAATTTTTTTATTTGGTCATATTTTGAACCAAAAAATTAAAGTAAAATGAAAAAATTAATCGGTACTGAGGTTACCTGGGCGGTGAGAACTCTGTTGTGTGGTATTACACTTTGACTGGAATCGTTACAATTGAAGTACAAGACAAAAGAGGTAGAAGTAAAACAATTACAATAAACTGAATGTAAACAAAGTAAATGAGAAACTGGAACCGATATGCAGATTCCGGCAAGCCGAGTCGAGGGGACCTCTCTCCGCAAGACAATTACGCCCCGGCTAGTGCTCATGGTTTGGCGGATGTCTTTCAAAGATGAAACGGCTTCGTCCTTCCGGCAGTAGCACCACAAGTCCGGCAAGGCTCCGGTGAACTAGACAATGTCGAGAACTGAGAGGCTGAGGACTCGAAGGGAACTTGTATGCAGCAAGATGATTTATGCAGAATGTAGCATTGGAAGCCATGCAGGATGTCCTGTTTATAGGCACATCTCCACTGCAGGGGATAGCATGGTTTGAGGGCATTCAAACCAGGTGTTGTAACCTCCAGGAGTTATAGCTTGCCATTTAAGCCTCCAGGAGTTACCTTGTGCAGAGCCTGACATGTGTCCAAGGCAGCTGCAAGCATTGACTCCCGACAGGAGTTACTGTCGGTTACAGCCCAGCCACTAACTCCACTAGCTCCAGGTGGCAGTTACACACTTGAAGACTCTTAACTCATGGGAGTTACACCCTTCAAGGCTGGACAAGCACCATGTACCACTAAGTGCATCCACGACCCGATCAATCGATCCGCTCCATGGCCATTATAGACCCGCCAACCCGCTCCCCGTCGACCATTTCTGTATAATGACCCATCGACCCGCTTCATGACCCGACCGTTTCTGTACCGTAAAACTGGTACGGCTAAGTCCCACAAGCCCACGTACGCCCAAAGTCCACCCAAAGTCCAATTGCCAAGATCCGAGGACGAGGACGAGGGCACGAGCACGGGCACGGACGGGCGCGCGCGTGTGGGCTCATGGCCCATATCCTTATGCACTTAATTACTTCACTTAAGTGTTAATACACTTAAATACACTTCTTAACTTGATTAAGAAATCAATGTGAGATTATTTAATGTGTCTTAAACACATTATCCCGCACACCATAAATGCCCAATCGTATGACCAACTTCAACAATTTATTTCTCACTCACCGAAAATCGGATTTGAGCAAATAAAAATACTACGATTATCTACTCACAACATAGAACAATTGTACGGTATTTAATTCCTCCAAAATTAAATAACCCGGTCACAATAAATCGGATAAAATGAGTCAAAACTCCATTTATTAATCCAATTTTCCAACAATCCCCCACATGAGTGGAAATAGTGCATGCATGTATGCAGACAAGCAACCCAGTTCTCTAGAAACACAACTGTAACATGATAGGTAGCTTGTGACTTTGAACCTTCCATATTTCAACATTATCGAGTATACCGGCTGTTTAGTGAACACGATGCCTTGAACTATACATCCTTAGTGTATACCGAGACAATAGTATTGAAAACAGCTATGTCTCAAACATTATCTGTTCTCACGTTTGTCTCCTTTTCAGACCATGGACAACCTCTTTGAATTCATAAGTATCTTTTAGAAGCGGCCCCCACTTCTCACTTATATAGGTGATCTCCTCTTCCGAGTATCCTGCCATACTCAACCTCATTAGGTTTAGGAATTATTAAAAGTCATAGGACTTATCCTCACCACATTGACAGGTGTGCACTTGGTTTACTCACAGGGAAAAGGTTCACTTATAAGTTTCCAAGTGCTACCAAACTGAACGTTTGTAGCTTAGTTTTCTCATTAAACCAAGTTCTTGAGATCTCCAGTCATCATGGTTGGGTTACCACTACAAGCATTCTTAGAGTGTGGATTTTAAACTCATTTCCTCTAGCAACTTAGCCATTTGATCTCGGTTTAACCCTTTGGTTAGCGGATCCGCTAGATTATCTGTTGACTTCACATAATCAACTGAGATAATCCCACTTGAGATCATATGCCTCACAGTATTATGTCTCCGACGTATGTGTCGAGACTTACCATTATACATAGCATTATGTGCCCTCCCGATAGCCGCTTGACTATCACAGTGAATCATCACTGGTGACACTGGTTTTTTCCAGCATGGAATATCCTCTAGAAAGTTGCGAAGCCATTCCGCTTCTTCACAAGCTTTATCCAAAGTGATAAACTTAGATTCCATGGTAGAACGGGCTATACAAGTTTGTTTTGTGGATTTCCACGACACTGAATAGGTGCTTATTTCAGACCGTACAACGATCTAACAAGTTTACACACCTTTCGTTCTTGCCCTGGTGCAACAAACCCTTCAGGTTGTTCAATGTATATTTCATCCTCTAGCTCAACATTCAGAAACACGGTCGTTACATCCATTTGATGAATTTCAAGATTGTGCAAAACAGCAATCGCTAAAAGCACCCGAATAGATGTAATCCGTGTTACTGGTGAGTAGGTATCGAAGAAATCATACCCATCTTTTTGTCTAAAGCCTTTGGCAACCAAACGAGCTTTATACTTATCAACAGAACCATCTGCCTTATATTTTCATTTTAGGATCCATTTGCATCCTAACGGCTTACACCCACTTTGGAGATCTGTCAACACCCAAGTGTGATTTTGCATGATAGAATCGATTTCACTATTGATAGCTTCTTTCCAGAACGCAGCATCTGGACTAGATAGAGCTTCTTTCAAAGACTTTGGCTCATCATCCAACATATAGGTGATGAAATTCGGACCAAAAGTCTTAGCCGTCCTAGCTCGTTTGCTACGTCTTGGTTCTTCATCCACAGGATCAGAACTAGTAGCAGCTTCAGGAGTTCGTTTCTCAGAACTACCTTCTGCCCTATCCTTATCTTTACAAGGATAGACATTTTCGAAGAATATAGCATTCCTCGACTCCATCATCGTTCCTTCAGTCAACTCGGGAATCTCCGATTTATGAATAAGAAAACGATATGCACTACTGTTAAGTGCATACCCAACAAAGATAGAATCAACCGTTTTAGGGCCGGTTCTAACTTGTTTAGGAAGTGGCACTTCAATCTTAGCCAAACACCCCCATACTTTGAGGTATTTATAAGACGGCGTGCGTCCTTTCCACAACTTGTAAGGCGTTACATCCTTACCCTTAAGTTGAATTTTGTTCAGGATATAGTTGGCTGTTAACATAGCTTCCCCCCACAAGTTTTATGGTAATCCTGAACTTATCAACAAAGCATTCATCATCTCCTTAAGAGTTCATTTTTTGCGTCCACCAACACCATTAGACTGTGGTGAATAGGGAGCCGTAGTTTGATGAATTATACCCGCCTCTACGCATAACTCTTCAAACGGGACAACATATTCTCCACCTCTATCACTTCGAATTGCTTTAATTCGACCGCTTAGTTGATTTTCAGCTTCATTCTTGAAGTTCTTAAAAGCTTCAATCGCTTCATCTTTACTTCTTAAAAGATAAAGATAACAGTACTTTATGCAATCGTCAATAAAAGTAATAAAGTACTTTTTACCGCCTCTAGTTTGAACAAACTTTAAGTCACACATGTCTGTGTGAATTAAATCTAGAGGTTTAGTGCTCCGTTGAACTGAATAAAATGGTAACTTTGCCAATTTTGCCTCGACACAAACTTCACATTTGTTTTGGGTATTAAATTGGTTTACTTTTAGCAAATCTAAATTTACTAAATATTTTATAGCATTTAGATTAACATGTCCTAATCTACACTGCCATAAATTCGAGCACTCAACAAGTAAGTAAGCAGAAGAATTCACTTTATTAGCACTTTCTTTGGCGATACGGCACATAGTCATTACATTCATTTTGAAGAGTCCATTGGCAAGATAGCCCCGACCAAGGAACCTTCCATACTTGCTTAAAATAAACTTTTCAGACTCAAACACTAGTCTAAAACCATGATTGATTAACAATGAACCCGAAACCAAATTCTTGCGGATGTCCGGAACATGCAGCACATCCTTCAATGTTAGCTCTTAGCCTGAAGTCAGCTTCAAAACCACGTTGCCTACACCAACCACTTCAGACGAGGCTTCATTCCCCATGTGCAACTTTCTACCTTCAACATCTTTGTAGGTAGCAAATGAGCCCTTGTTCGAGTAAACATGATAAGTAGCCCCGGTGTCAACGAGCCACTCTCTCGGGTTGTCCACGTGATTGGCTTCAAACACAACGGTAGCCAAATCAACATCATCCCAATCATCTTGACGGGCCTTGCCTTTGCCTTTGTTGTTATGTTCCACCAAGTGCGCACCATAATTGGTACGCTTCTTCTTTGGAGCCATGCAATGTTTGGACATGTGCCCCGGCTTGTCGAGAAGTTTGGTTGTTGGTGGGTCTCATAGCATAAATTAAATAATATTTATTACTTTTTAACCAAAATATATCTATTTAATCTCTTTCATTGATTTTATTAATTTTATTAGTAAAATCATATTTAATTTAGTGCTTAGACACATACTAAAGAAAGAGAATCGAATTATGGATTTAATTAGTAGTTTAAATTTGTAATTTTAGTTAGAGTACGTTTCAAAATATCTATATTAATAACTAATCTAAATTTAAATTTTAAAATAATTAAATCTTCTTATTATTTTTAAGTTTAAATTTAAGTTAGCCAGTAAATTAAATTTTTTACTTAATGAATTGATTTTTATCTATCTTAATTGTGAAATGTGATTGAGTACCATTATATATATTTTTAATGTTCTCGAATTTTTATTTAAGTTATGAATTCGTGAATGTTAAATAATAATTTACATTATTAAAGTTAGGGAGAAAATAAAGTAAAATAAGAAGTGAGACAGTGTCATCAACTCTAGTAATAATAAACTACAGTACATCTACAATACATTATTAAAACAACATTGCTAGAGTAGCTAACACCACTCTGAAGATCGTGAGTAGACTTAGTGGTAGTTTGAAGCTGTTACTTCGAGTCCATAACTATTGTGAAGACATGAGGAACTGCTGGAGCTACTAATGAAGAGTATTTAAGGTCATCCTCGACCTTGAATTCAAGCATACAAGTAGAGAAAATATCACTCAAATTGTGAGAAAATCCAGGGCTCGTATCTTGTGTTTGTTCTATCGTCTAGATCAACTAGTGATGAATTCATGTTAGTTGAGTGTGTAGGTGCAAATTAAGTTGAGTGTTATATGCTCTTCGAGTAGATACATTGTAACTACCTAGTTTAATACATAGTGATTTTGTGTAAGATTTATTCTAGGGAGTGAACTAAGATTACTTATTTTTATGTTTTATAGAGTGTTGTCGAGGGAGTGAACTGAGACAATTTCTGTATTTTTTTGTTGAATCATTTGTGATAGTGAATTTAGAGGCACACATCGTAAGGTATGTGATTTAAAACTATTTTGTGCAAATATCTTTTATTTCCACTATATGATTGAATACATAGTGGTAACCATAGCTTTAACGTTACTCTTAACATTATTAGTAATATTTGCACTGTTGTTTGTTTTTACAGTAATTAAGGCAACAAATTGCAACATATAATAATATGAGTGTAGATATCTATTTGTAATGGTTTCTGAATATGAAATATCGAGAGACAAAACAATCAAGAGAAGCCAACAACTATGCTGGAGGTGTAATCCTGCGTAAAACTATTTATATAGGTGTACAATTAAACATATGTATATAAGGGGGCTTCAATTCTTTTGGAGGCCTAAGGCGACAGCCTAACTTGCTTCAAAGGCATACCGACCTTGCGTATTACTATTCTCTATGTTGTTTTGGATGTTAGCCTTAAAACTTGTTTTCATTCTCATTAATATTCTTACTACCTTACCATAGAGATTATTAATTTGAAAGATATGGTCACTAACTCTCCACAACATTGTTCGGGGAAGATTGTGTACTACCATGTGAAGTCTATAGTTAGTTGGAATAAAACATTTGTTTTGATCATATTTTTTCATCACACATAAAATGTTTGTTTCTTATCCCACATTATGAATAGTGAGACATATACCGTGGCTAATGAAAGATCATAAGAAACATTTTATATTAAGGAACTCTTTTACTCTAGCTTTTGCCTTAACAAAAGAAAAGGTTAAACATTCATATTTATACTTATGATTCTTTAAATGAATGGAGATGATATTACCAACACATATTTGATCCAATGATCATTATTATAAGCTATTTGCAAAATTCTTTTATCTAGATTAAGTTTCTAGAATGAACTCAAAAAATTAATATTATAAGCTACTTGAAAAATTCTTTTATCTAGATTAAGTTTCTAGAATGAACTCAAAAAATTAATAGGCTAGTTGTAGAATATAAATTTATTACTTTTTTTTTTGTCAAGGGTAACCCAATTAATAGGCTAGTTGTAGAATATAAATTTATTACTTTTTTTGTCAAGGGTAACATCCGGCCGCTATCGAGGTGCGTATTGGGTACATCCCGTCCCTGTGTAATAGCTTGCAAATCACACAGGGGGTTAATCACATTTGGCAAACCATGTATGACAGACTCACACCTAGTGGTGTTGGTGGTGGGACTCGAACTTGAGACCTTTGGCCTCAAGATAACACCACTCCACTACTAGGCTATCCCCAAGAGACATAAATCTATTACTTTGAGATTATGTGTGTGTGTGTGTGTCTAGGGAATGAATCAAATATAAATCATTTCCTAGTGTGTAAATTATAAATCAATCTCTCATCATCCATTTAAAAAAATACACATCCAAGATTTGGAGGAATATTCGGTGACAATTTTGTAATTTTCACTACTTTTTTCAGTCGGCAGGGGCATTTCCATCTATTTTTTTGAAAAAACGTTGATGTCATGCTAACTCAATATCTAAAAAATTTCTTAAAATTTCAAACGATCATAACTTCCTCATTTTTTATCGGATTAATGCAAATAATATATCAAATTTAAAATGTTTTAATCCTCTTTCATTTAAGATCAAGCATATGTTCATCTGAAAAAATATGGACAAAAATTATAAAAGATCTGTTTTTTATGCGTATTCAAGCTCAAAATATTTCGTTAGCATACCATAAATATTTTCTTAGCATAAGACAAATGTTTCGTTAGCACCATTTATATTGTCGTAAAGGCATATTCAATCGCAATTTGGTATGCTTCATTATCATATGATAAATATTTCGTTAGCATCAATTATATTGCTATAAAGATTTATTCAATCTCAATTAGGATATGCTTCGTTAGCATCAATTATATTGCTATAACGATTTATTTCATCCTAATTAGGATGTGTTTCGTTAGCATATGCCAAATATTTCGTTAGTATCAATTATATTGACATCGAAAAATACATTAATCATTATTATTTTTTTTTGCATGAGAATGCTAATGCATTGCTAACGTTAACATTGACATATGCTAATAAAAATATTATAATAATGCTAATGTAGTGTAGTTATATCTGCTAACAAAATCATGTGTTTAATAGTACATCTATATAATCATTGTATAACTCTCATCTCAATTATACATGTTTCGTTTGAATATGCCAGATGATTCGCTAGCATCATTTATATTGTTATAAGGGTAAACACAACAATTTTAGTGTTCAATAATTTAATTTTATTTAATTTCACCATTTATTTCTATAGCGACCTGAAACCTTTTAATTAAATTGCCACTTTCTAACATATGCATGTTATAGTATTTTCGGATACGTTCCTATAAGTCGCGCCTAAATTATTATTACTATTTTCATCATCATCATCATCATCATCATCATTATTATTGGTATGAGTTGGTAAATATTTTAATTATTTGAGATATTCTCTAAAAGTTTAAAACACTATATTTTATATGTGTAACCCAAGGATTTATTTTAATTTGAGCCTAGTACAATTATTCTTAGCCCAATAACCTGGCCCAAAGGGGGTTATCTTCTTCATGAGTCATGCACAACAAAAGATGAAAGCATGGGAGATTTTCCGTTTCAAAACTTATTCCAATGATTACATTTTTGCCTCTCCACTATCTCCATGATCATAGAAATTAATCATCTATACATATATTAAGGTAAAATCGTGTGATAGACAATAGTTCAGAAATAAATCATTATCTATCACACGATTTAACATTTATATTTTAGACAATAATTTTTTGCATAATAGACAATGGTTTTGAGTTAAAGACAACGGTGCTGACATTTATTGTTGTAATTTTTATTTTATTTTTTTGCATTTTCCATGACGGTTTAGACTACAACTGTTGTATTTTAATAAATTTTTACGATCTTATTTATTATTTTTTTACCTGAAAATTTGAGATTTATAACATATTTTATTTTATTTATGTATAGGTGGAGGATTTATGGTACCCTACATTTATCGCCTAAAAATAATTTTCATTTGTGTTGCACTATAATAACAACAACAACAACAACATAATTTGTAATAATTTATTATTTTTCTATTGCAATTTCATCATTTAAAATAATTAAATAAATATGTTTTATATACCGGTCATATATTTAAAGAAATCAAATGTTCTTTAATCGAGAAAAAAATATACATTGATATTTATAAAATTGTGTAGTTTGAAATATTTCAATTCGATCTTTTTAACATGAATTTTCTAAATTTTAATTTTCTTTTTGTTTGTCGTAACTACTCAAAATTGATCTTTATCTATTTAATTAGCACACATGCATATTATTTTATTAATTTTTAAAAATTAAACACAACATATAAAATTCCAAAATAATCATAATATTATAGATCTAAAAAAATAATAATAATTTGTGCATCGCACAAGTAAGATACTAGTAGGATTTAAGCTCGAAACCTTTTCATCTTCATTTTTCTTGCTATAAAAAGGGGCCTCGATGCCTCATTCTAAACACATCAAAACCAACAATCATTCTCTAAGCATCTCTAGAGCAATAGTGTTTTCTTCTCAGAGATATTTGAAAGTGTGTGTGTGTGTATTTTTCTTTTTTCGCATTTCATTGAGAGAGTTGAGGGAGGTGGTTAGAGTTGTCAAAACGGACTGGCGGGGCGGGGCGGGGAAGCCCGCTAGAGGGACGGGCCTGAAAAAATAGGGTTCTACCCAAGGATGAAAATATCGCTATCGTAACATATATCACAACTTCAATTTTACGGATATATCGATATCGCATATCGATATCGCAGAAAATTGAAAAAAATGATGGAAATCATATTAAAATCTTGAAAATTTAGCATGAAATTTTAGGAACTATTATCACATATTATTATGCACATATTCCACTAATTTTTTTGATAGAATTGTATTTTTGTAATACCCCAAAAATTTATTATTTAAATTTAATTAGGAATATATACCCAATAGTTAAAATAAGTGAAATATCCAAAACTTTTTGGTATTAAAAATATATAAGGCTTATGCTAACCATAAGGATATTCTAGGGAAGAAAACGAACCCTTCTAGGTCACATTTTTAGGTGATGTGTGTCCATTGAGGGCTCGTTTGCTAGACAGGATAAGATAAAGTATGATATCTATGACTAGGATGTCTTTGATATATTAGGTATCAATATCATGTTTGCTTGAATGTATTAAAATATTTATAAAATATATACATATATAATCTACTGTTTGGTTGGAAGTATTAAAATTCTCATATAATTACAATTCCAAAAATACCCTCTTATATTAGGCAAGAGAGAATTTATTATTAGACATTAATTAATATGGAGTGGGACAATTTAGTCCAATAATTATAATAATGATCTTCTGTATTACACATCCCACCTAGGAGGTGGGATACATAATCCTACTGAATCCTGCAGATCTTTGTTAGAAATACTGGGCCCTTACTTAATAAAGGGCTTTGAGCTTTGAACCAAACAACATATTAGGGTGTCGTAGATATCTATTAACCCCTTATCACTCCTAGCAAACGAGCCCTGTGTATTAGAAATACCCTTAGAACATTTCCGTATTTAATTTAGAACCCTAGATATGCACTTAATTTGATTAATTAAAAATTTATTTATTAAGTGCAAATTGATTTAGTATAATTTTACACACGCTTATACATTATATATATACATATCATTTAATTATGAATAAAAAAAAGGGAACGACATATATATATATACTACTAATAACCTTTGTTGTTTAATTATTGTTGCACCCATGAATTGTGCATATATGTATATATATATATATATAGTAGGTTGATATGTACGTATATAGTAACATAATATAAAAAAATTAATTATAATACTAATAATATTAAAATAAAGGAATATAAGATATGGCTAAATTAAATACATGGCAAACATGCATCAAGTGTTAATAATTTATGTACACGTGTTTGGTAATAGGGATGCTTAGTAATATATAACCTATTACAAGGATAATTTGTGTGTAAATATATATACAAATATATATATCATATTTACCCATGCATGTATTTTAGGGCCAAATATACAAAACATTCTGAAGGTACGAAAATGCATTTTCCTTGATTTTATTAGTAATAATAGTTCATGTTACTCAAACTGTCTTAGCTAATTGTTACGTTAATGTCTAGTAATGAATTGTTTAAAAAAAACTAATCAAGTTTATTAATTGTTGTTATTTTATTTTGTTTTTTCTGAAATCATTGTTATTTAATTAAATTGTATTCATATATGATTAACAACCATACTCTGATTCGATTAAGTATATTTATGCCAAGGATAGAAGTTTATTTATTTTGAATATTTAGTTTAATCAAACCAATTTGTACAAGTTCTATATATATATATATAATATTTATTTATTTAGTTTAATATTTATAACATGTGATTAATTATTTCATTTAATTGGATTAAAACTTATAATGATCTTTAATTATTGGTGAATCATCAGTTGTTATTTTAAAATGTATAACCAAATCCTTAATAGAATGTAAACAATAAAGTATTGAGGACAGTTAAACTGTAGGAAATAAAATACAGAAGTTTAATGGAAACTTAAATTAAAATGAAATTTAGGAGTCTCTTTTAGGAGCCCTTAGTTTGGTTAAACTAAGCAAAGCCTTGTTGTTGTAGGGCTAGAAGAAGTAGCAGAGTTCGAGCAAAACCAACCCAGAATTTGAAAGCTTATTTGTGCTACAGATTTGTTATCCAGGTGGGCTACTATATCTTTGCAAATTGTATCTTTCGAGTTATTAAGCTCTGCTTTGTTAAAATTGCATATGTGATTATCTGTGTTAAATATTTACGTGCTGCTGTATGTTGTCGGAGTCTCATAAACCAGCGCTGTGTCAATGTGAGTAGCTACAGTATGTATGCATTATTTGTCATGCCCTACTCCTTATCGGTGAGACTAAAATGAAACACATATGGGTTACACCCATTGGGTATACTTGGTCATACTCAACTTTACGCGTGGTGATGTAGTACGGGTTGCGGGCAGTGACTGGTTACACTCTCAAGCACTTCACAATAAAATGTTTTGGTGAACTTAGGTTGCTTTAAATTTTGAAACCTCCTAAGCTTCACTACCTGCATGAACACAGATAGATTACTTTAACAAAATGATTTGCATAACTTGTATTGTAAAAACTTGCCCACTGAGTGCACTAGTACTCACCCCAAATATTTTCAAATATTTTTCAGGTCAGTAGGCTGGCGCGTGAAGGTGACGATGCTGAGAAATGGGCTTTTGTTGTTTATGTATTTTTCCATTGTCTCTTTTTGTTAAGTATTCTGTTGATAATGAAGTCTCCTTGTAATATCCTTTTGTTAAACACTAAGAGCTCTGGTCTTGGTGTTATGAATATGTATATATTATTATACAGCATGTTTGATTATTCTGAGTCTTCTGTTGAGATTTTATTAATCAGGTTACCCCCTTTCTTTCCCGCTTCTTAATTTCAACCCCCGTGGCGTCCATTTCCACGGTCTTTCGGGACCGGGGCGCTATAGAGTGGTATTAGAGTAGGTTTTACAACTCTGCAAACCTGTTGGGTCAAATTATTTTATTTTTCTTTTTCATTAAATTCCTGTGTGATATTATATAAGTCCTCAGTTCGTCACTCACGCAACAGCCGAAAGGTACGCATATTTTTATGCGGTTTTTAGATTTTAAAAGTTTACATTAATTGGTGAAATGTTAAGTTGTTGGAAATGAAAGATTGTGATTTTCCATATTGGCGGGAATGCCTTGAAAGATTGAGTCTTACACTGATTACTTACTGGTTTTGAGAATGAAATATATATGTGGGCATACAGGATTTTGTGTTAAACTATGCTGATTCTATTGTACACATGTGAGGAATTTGTTTATCTATGCCTTGGGCATACTTATGAATAATTGACATATGTTGATTACACACATTGATAGTTGATTTATGTTTGATGTTTGTGCTCTAGATGAGTACTTTGACTTGGAATTTGAGAATTTAAGATGAACTTAGCCTGTAGTTGTTGAACTTAGGCTGAATTTGTAAGAATTTGTGAAAATGTTTGAACGTAGACTGATTGGGAAATTTTGCTAATTAGATGACGGGATGGCATGTGAGACCTCGAAAGAGGTGTCGTACTCATGTTACGATGGATGAGCGGATTGAGAGGTTCCGTGCATGTATTAGTAGACCAGGGGAGGATATGCCAGAGTTCACCGCACATTTTGTGACTTTATGGATGACTGTCTCTGGTATCGGTGATATTACAGAGGTAGAGGCTATGGCGAGATATATTATTGGACTACCTCAAGCCTGGAGACCATGGGCTGCAAGAGTTGCTGATATTTTCTCAGAGAGATCTCCGCCTACTTTTGCAGAGAAAGTCTATTTCTCGAGATTCTTCACATATGTGCTACGGACTTGGGCACATAGATGATGTGTGGCTCCACAATTGCCCATAGTGAAGGAGGATATGGATATGTTTAGAGTACCATTTACATCGATCTTACCAGTTGAGAGGACGATCGAGACGGATCGTTCAGCACCACCTGCACCAAAGTCGCCACTTATCACGGTAGCATCGCATGATGATGAGGCCGATCTATCTGGGACCCAGTTAGAGCCCATCGCAGAGGAGGACCCGGATGAGGATCCCGATGAGGAGCCAATGGAAGTAACAGATGGAAGTACGACGCTCCACTTTCGATGTGATTTCGATGCAGAGGGGCGTCCTGGGCACTGGTATATTCTGTCGTCTCCATAGATATATGTATAGTCATAGTAGTTTGAGTAGTCTAGTTTATACTGATGTTGACATTTTGTTGTATCATCAGCTCAGTAGCTTTTGTTAGTCGGAAACGTTGTCGTAGTTATAAGACCGTTCCGACATGAGGCATTCGGTAGTTAGCCTATTTTTGACTTAGTGGACTAGACGGTATATTATATTTTTGATGTATAGATAATGTATGTGTAGTACTCCACTCTTTTATATAAAAGTTCTGTTTCAAGATATCTTTTAGATTTATATATATATTGTGTATATATTTTTAGAAGGCTTTGCATATATACATTTCATTTTCTTTACGAGATGTGTGGTTATTATTTTTATGTTCTTTTCGAATCTTTACGCAAGTGATTGATCGATTGGAGATTTGACTAGTTGCAGAATGCCAAGAGGAAGACTAAGAAATGTGAACTTGGCGGTACCGGAAGTACCGAATATTCCGCAGGGTCAGGGACCTCAAATAGAAATGGAGTTCAGACCACAAAGATATTTGGGTTTTTGCATTGTAGTGATAAAGAAATGGTGGCCTGTGCTTTGTATCAACTTGTGGATGATGCAAATTTCTGGTAAGAGTCAGTTCGAAGGACAATTTTTGATGCAGATTCGGAAGCATTCACCTGGGAGAACTTTAAGACAATCTTGTATCAAAAGTATATACCAGCACATTATCAGCATCAGAAGGCTAATGAGTTCTGAAATCTCAAATAGGGAAATAGATCAGTGGCATAATATGATTTGCAGTTTAACAGGTTATCTCGATACGCACCACAGACCGTAGACACAGAAAAAAAGAGGATTGAAAAATTTCGCATGGGTTTGAAACCGGAAATAGGTACTGCACTGATCGGAAAGGATGAAGCAAACTATGGTCAAATACTGAGTTGGGCACTTAGTATTGAGGCAATGCAAGGAACATCAAAGACTTCACCATCTCAACCACTAACTGGGGATCAAAAGGGAAAACAGAAGTGGGATGGTCCACAACGAGGTTATCAAGGGAAGAATTTTCAGTATAACTATCAAGGGGGAAGGAACTTTGGACCAAGGCCTGCAGGGCAAGTGAATGTTGCACCAAAATCTCAGGGCTATCAAGGGAATTCACCGTTGTGTGCAACTTGTAACAGATATCACTTTGGACCATGTGTCCAATGCTATCGATGTGGTCGACAGGGTCATTATGCTAATAAATGCCAACAAAATTCTGGAGCACAAGAATAGCAGCAGAGGCCACAATTCAGACAGGACATGAGAAATACGAGACCACAAGGTGGAGGAGGTCGAGGGAATAACAACAACAATAGAAGTAATCCTAGACCTCAGCAAAATCAGAATCAAGGTCCTCGTGCACCACAACAAGCCAGAGCATATGCTCTCAACCAGCAAGAGGCAGCTGAGAACTCTGGGAATTTGGCAGGTATGATTAGTTTGTGCGATATACCTGTGCTTGCTTTATTTGATACTGGAGCTTCACATTCCTTTATATCTAGAGATGTATGTAAACGTCTCAATCTAGAGCTAGAATTAGCGGGAGAAGCCTTAGCAGTAAGCATTTCCTCAGGACAAACACTTTTAGCTGATTGTGTTTGTAAGAACTTAGACTTGGTAGTAGGTGAAAAGAATTTCACAACTGATCTCTATGCTCTTGAGATGCGGGACTTTGATATTATATTTGGGATAGATTGACTAACGAAGGAGAATGCAACAATACGCTGTCACGAGAGAGAGATAATATTTCAGAAGTTAGACAAGGAAGAAGTGAAGTTTTATGGAGCAAAAATGGGAAATATAATTCCCATCATTTCAGCATTAAAAGCTGTAAAGTTGTTACAAAAAGGAGATTGTCAGGCATTTCTAGTAAACCCTGTAAGCAAGAAAGGAGAAGGTTTAACAGTGGGTCAGGTACCAGTGGTACGGGAATATGAAGATGTATTTCCAAATGATTTACCAGGTCTGCCGCCAGACAGACAAGTAGAGTTCACCATAGACTTAGAACCGGGAGCAGCACCGGTATCCAAAGCCCCATATCATTTAGCACTGAATGAGTTACAAGAGTTAAAGGTGCAACTGGAGGGATTATTGGAATTAGGTTTTATAAGACCCAGTGTATCGCCTTGGGGAGCACCGATTCTATTCGTCAAAAAGAAGGATGATACTATGAGAATGTGCATCGACTATCGGGAGTTAAACAAGTTGACAGTGAAGAACAAGTATCCACTTCCGATGATAGATGATCTTTTTGATCAGTTGACTAGTGCAAAAATCTTTTCCAAGATTGATCTACGATCTGGGTATCATCAAGTTAAAGTAAGAAAAGATGACATACCCAAGACTGCATTCTGAATAAGATATGGCCACTATGAGTTTCTAGTGTTGCTCTTTGGGTTAACAAATGCACCTGCAGTCTTTATAGATTTAATGAATCGGGTTTTCCATGAGTATTTGGATAAATTTGTGTTGGTCTTTATTGACGACATACTGATCTACTCGAGAAATGAAGAAGAACACGAGGAACACTTGAGACTAGTGTTAGAAACACTGAGGAGAGAAAAGTTATATGCCAAATTCAGCAAGTGTGAATTTTGGCTAAATGAAGTAATGTTTCTCGGGCACATTGTGTCAGCAGAAGGGATCAAGGTGGATCCTGCAAAGGTTGAGGCAGTGAATAAGTGGAAATCACCAACCAACATTTATAAGATAAGAAATTTCCTCGGTTTAGCAGGATATTATCGGAAGTTCATTAAAGATTTTTCAAAGATAGCAAGGCCAATGACACAACTTTTGAGGAAGAAGGTCAAGTTTGAATGGACTGATGCATGTGAACAGAGTTTTCAGGAACTAAAGACAAGATTAACAACTGCACCAGTCTTAACTTTGCTAGAAGGAGTAGAAGGATTCGTGATATACACTGACGCGTCTAAATTGGGTTTAGGATGCGTGCTGATGCAAAATGGGAAGGTGGTAGCATATGCTTCACGACAATTAAGACCTCATGAACTGAACTACCCAACCCATGATTTGGAACTTGCCGGCGTCATACATGCACTCAAGATTTTGAGACACTTTATGGGGTGAAATATGAGATTTACACTGACCATAAGAGTTTGAAGTATATCTTCGAACAGAAAGAGCTTAATATGAGGCAGAGAAGATGGTTAGAGTTGGTGAAAGATTATGACTGTACGATACACTACCATCCTGGGAAAGCAAATGTGGTAGCCGACGCATTGAGCAGAAAGAAACAAGGAGTGATGGGATGTCTACTCACAAATATGGAGGAACTTGTGAGAGAAATAGAAAATATGAAATATAGGGAGAAAAAATTTAGTGATTTGGGGAGAAAAATTTTAGTGTGATATATTCAAATAATTTATATTCAATCTTAGATTTCAATTTCATGTGATATATGGGGAGAAAATTTTTAGTGATTTGTCCATCATGTCCTCTAACTGAAAAAATGAAAAAATAAAGTCGGTGCACGTGCATCTCACTTTTCTTTCTAAGACATTCTTTGATTTTTCGGTCTTCTTTCTCTTATATTTTTTTTGCAAAGTGAATGTCTATATAAAGCAAAGAATATTGCAACGCAAATAATTACATTAAAGACCTAAAAAAGATCACAAAAATATATAGTATATTAATATTAAATAAAAATCAAAATATATTATAGAAATATTAAAAAAATCACGATATATTGCGATATCTTGCGATATATTGCGATATTTTGCGATATCTTGTGATATATTGCGATTTCTCATCGATACTCGGGAAAAAAGATATTCCCCCCAATATTCGTATCGCAATGTCAATATCCGCGAAATATTGATATTTTCATCCTTGGTTCTACCCGTCCCTACCTAAGTTCGCGGGTTAGCGTGCCGGCCCGCGGGCTTTGCCTTTTTTTTGTTAACAAGACTTGATCTGCTACAAAGGTTTTTTAAAATGTCAGATCAAATTAGTGCAAGAAAGCAAACAGAAAACCACACACACTGATTTATTTTGGCCACTAACTAAGGTCAGAGGATCAACTCTTGTAAATTTCCAACATTATGGGTAGCCATCATTGGCGTTACAATGACCGAAAAAAAAGCAACCACACAGTGATTTGTTTTGGCCATTAAAAGTTTAAACAAATATGATCTTTGGCTTTTGTGAATCATACAAACAATGAGAATTCTATTTTTCGGCATGAACACTATTAGCATGCTACCGCCGACCTGCTACTCGCGGGCCAATGAGACTTGTTGCTGCTCCGCTTCTTGCAGTCGCTGATGCTGCCTACCTTGTCGCCGCTGCTACTGTTGCCAAGGAATTAAGGATTGTTTCGGTGTGTCATATACAAACATACCAAAATATATAACTATCAATGAAGCTAAAATTCTGCGGAGAGAAGAAGGGGCAGCAGAGCACTTTTAAAAGAGAAGAAGAGGCAGAAAATTAGGTTACAAAAGTATCGGCGCACTTTTGGATTTTGGGGATATTAGTCAATAGATTATTCAATATTCATTTTATGCCATTTGTGATTTGCCCATTTACCATTTTAATTAAAAAAATATATATGCGGGCTTGGCGGGTTACCCGCCCTGCCGCGGGCTTATCCGCTCGGGCCCGCCAGAAAAACGGACTTCAAAATTAAAATCCTACCCGCCTAAATAGGTGGCGGGGACGGGCTGGTCCGGCGGGCTTGGCCCGTTTTGACAACTCTAGAGGTGGTGATTCTGTTTCGATGGAGAAGTTGCGGCCATGGTAGTATGGGGTCGGTGACGGCGGCGGTGCAAAGGTGGAAGAAAGATAGAGAGAGAAGAGGGGGTTGCTATGAAGGCTATCTGGGTCGTTGTCGTGAAAATTATTGGGAGGAATAGTTATTTTGTTTTGTTCTATTCATTTTCAAATTTTCCAAAGTTGTATGGGCTTTGTATAGTTGGGCTAAGCGGTTTAAATTAAATGGGCAAATAGTGAGGATATGTGGTGGACCACATGCTTGCATAATTATTTATTTATATTTACTTATTTATTTATTTATTTAATTATGTTAATGATTATATATTTATTAACCGACGGCGCGTGTATCTAACTAACATCCT
Source organism: Perilla frutescens (assembly GCA_026008535.1). Classification (NCBI taxonomy): domain Eukaryota; kingdom Viridiplantae; phylum Streptophyta; class Magnoliopsida; order Lamiales; family Lamiaceae; genus Perilla; species Perilla frutescens. The sequence goes on from BRKX01000015.1 coordinate 24,670,648, forward strand.
ATTTTCCAAAATCAAGTTTAAGTCAAGGTCGTGTTGCATGTCCCGAAATTAGCCGCGGCCTACACATAATATAATTTTTTATAATTGTATAACTTATTTAAATGCGGTCACCACCGAGTCAATAGTACTTAACCCAAACTATCATTCATTTTCAAGATGATTTCGGGCGACGTGCACGCATGACGAGATTATGTTAGTCAAGAATAAAATAATTATATTTTATTTTTACTATTTCTGCAGAAAAACTCTGAATAAATATTTTATTATTATTAAATAAAATGACATTCCAATTATTATTGTTATTATTTATTTTTATGAAAATTAGGACATTAAAATTTGGTATCAGAGTGGGTCTACATTTTTGTAGACTTGTAAAAAAAAAGTTTTATTAAATGTCATCATTGCGTTCACCACATCGCACCAGAATGAGGTACAATATATATATATATATATATATATATATATATATATATATATATATTATATTCATGATGTAAATTGCATGCAATATTATTTTATTGAAAAAAATAATCTCACACTGTGTGATAGATGAAGAGAGAACCATTTGGAAAGTTTGAATCCAAACCTCGCGTTGAGAGGCCCTAGTGTTGACCCGAGAGGAGTATTTGTGGAAGAAACTGGAGTCTAATGTGTGGAAGAAAACACGATGGACTAAGTGGAACTTGAGGATGTTACTGAAAATTTGGAAGAAATTGAAAAGGGCTGAGGGAGGCCGAAAGGATGTCGATATGGAATGCAAAATATTAAAGATACTCCCAAAATTCATGATGTCCAAGGGTGATAAATATTTTGAAAGATACATTCGCTATGAGATGAGAGTTTTCAATGTTAAAAGGTTCTTGAAAGATCTCATGGCTTGGTGATATAAAAAAGTTTATGGAGAGGACTCCAATGATGATGATGGTGTAAGCTCATGTGTGGACTCGAGCGATGTTGAGGTGCACGACATTGCTGGAACCAGTGGAGTTGTCAAGATGCCAAAGGATGAAATCATAGTTATTGACCAATGATGATGTTTTGTATAAAGTTTGTCTCCAAATAAAATTGTTCACTTTGGAAAAATAAAATAAATTGTTATCGTTTGTTTTCCAAATTTTCGTTCAGCTCAATTAATGAATTTGTTATTAGGATTATGGTAAGAACCCGCAGTTCATGCTCACATAGTGAGACTACTTACTTAATGAGTATGCTAGAGTATGTTAGAAATGAAAGACTAAATCTTGCTCAGGAGTTGGGTCACACCTTGAAGAAAATACTTCCTCACCAATAAAGTGGAAGAAGTTTCATTATTTCTCAGTTCCCTCAGATGAGGCCACCTAGATTAAAAGAAAATGTAACACCCCAAAACCACTCAAGCCCAATTTTATTTTGTTTTAATTTTAGGGCCCAATTAGTAAACTAAGTCCATTTATCATTATCAAAACGAGGTAAATGAACACATTAGATGATAGTGCTCGCCGATACAAACTCATAGAAATTTATTTTACCCAAATATGAGTCCAATTAATCAAGATATGAATTAATTTCTAATTTAGCTTCTAAACACACACACACACACCTTATTTCTATTTTTAGGGTATTCTAACTAAAACTACAGAAGAAGACATCCATCTTCCCCTCTCTCTCTCTCTCTCTCTCTCTCTCTCTCTCTCGTCCTCCCCTTCTTACAACTTCCATTGCCGGCGCCTTCCACCGACATTTGTTAGGAAAAACTATCAAAGAACCCCTAGATTAGGTTTTGATGAGATGTCAAAATTATTTATGAAAAACTGACCAAAATTCAAGTTGTAGATCGGAGCTGAGCAATTCAGGGCATCAAAAAGGAACTCAAGTAAAGTCAAAGTCAACCAATCAAGAGTATGGTCTGCAAACTGAAGGATACGTCATCCAGTCAGAAGTCAACTCAATTGTGAAGTCAAAAAGTCGAATCAGTTGAAACAAATTGACAACTAAGTCAGCTGAGCTGAGGGAGAAAAGAGTCAACTAAAGACTGAAGGAACTGATAAGAGATCAGTTTAGACTGAAGGCTGGAAGTATCCAACTGATGGCCAAACTGAAGTAAACAAGATAGATCAGCTGAAGGCCAGAATTGTAGTCAACCAGCTTGTGATTAGTCAAGCTGACAAGAAAGCTCAAGAGAAATCAGTCAAGCTGACAAGATAGCCAAGAACTTGAGATCAGTCGAACTAGAGAAATAAAAGCTCAAAACTGTCAACTGGAGCAATAGCCAAACTCAGCTGAAAAGCTCAGCTGACGAGCTCAAAACTGCCAACTGAAGCAATAGCCAAACTCAGCTGACGAGCTTAAAACTGTCAACTGGAGCAATAGCCAAACTCAGCTGACGAGCTCAGAACTGCCAACTGGAGCAATAGTCAAACTCAGCTGACAAGCTCAGAACTGCCAATTGGAGCAATAACTAAACTGAACTGACAAGTCCAGAACTGCCAACTGGAACTCAAAATTGCCAAGAAAGCCGAAGCCAGAGTACCCTGGAGTTTATTGCTCAAACCGCCGAATCTTGGAATAAATGCTTCAACAAAGATCCTGGAATTAAATATCCAATGAAGATCGATTGACAGAGTAACGGCTACTTCAACCAAAAGCTCCAAGCGATCATTAAAGACCATCTTCTATTAATGAGCCAACAGAGCCACCGATCAATGGACAATGGAACTCAACGGTCATAAAATCACTCCTCTATAAAAGACGAGTGAAACAGAGTTTAAAAATACTCTGCCAAAAAGAATCCTTCGCCTACATAACTTTCGCATATACAAGCAAGAGCTTCTCTTTCTCCCTCCCACTCAAGCTCAAGTTCAACATTTGATAGAAACTGCGAGAGTCCAACTGAGAAGAAGAAATTCACAGAGTCAAGATAATCAGCCAGCTGTTGACAATCCAGCCAGGGCAGCCTTCTTAGTTTTAGCTATACAACGATCAACTACCCAGCTCAATTGAAGGAGAACATCAGTTGATACCATCTGTTCAAGACTAACCTCGTGAAGATCGAAAGAGATCTAAAACCTTGTAAAGACGACAATAGCATCTATCTTCCTAGCGAGCAGTTAGGGACTTCAAGTGTGAGCCGTCGATCCGCTGAGGTAGCGAGCAGTTACCTGGTTCAGCCAATTGTCCTTCATTGTATAATTTGTAAAGAAACTTAAGTTATATAGTGAAGTTGCCCTTCTGTAGAAGGAATATAGGACGTAGAAGTTTGAGACTTCGAACCTCTATAAATCGCTTGTGTGCTGTACTATTTTGGTTATTGCATATCTTTGAACTGCACACAATATCACACAAGCCACACTCAAACTGTCTTATCTGATCAATAAGTTTGTGCATAGATAAGTTTTACTAAGCGATTCAAAGGGCCTTGTTATTCCACATTTGAAGTTAAAAGTTTTAATCAGTTTATTCACCCCTCCTCTAAACTGATATCGACTCGCCCGGGACCAACAAGTGGTATTAGAGCGGTTGATTCTAAGAATCAGCCATTTTTGCAGATCAACTGAATCAGATCTACTTATCTGTGCTAACATTTCAGCTATGGGAAACCATAAGCTACCTTTATTTTCAGTTGAGAATTATGATAACTGGAGCAGGAGAATGAATGCTCATCTCTGCTCAATTCATGAGAATATGTGGGAAGTCATCGAAGATGGTCCAATCATCATCATGATGGACAATGATGCTCACATAGTTGATATCAATCAACCAGCAAGGATTCCAAAGCCAACTAATCTTCTCACCAGCGAAGAGAAGAAGCTAAAAAATCTAGAGTTCGTTGCTCAAGCCGCATTATTCCAAACTCTAGATAAAGACATAATAAAGGACATAAAGAACTGCACAACTGCTAAGGAGATATGGGACCTACTAGCAGATCTATGGAAAGAGTCCGAAGCCATCAAAGGAAATAAGCTCCAACTGGCAGTCGACAGATATGAATCCTTCAAAATGCAGCCAGAGGAGTCCATCTTAAGCCTTGAAACCATATTTCTGGGCATCATTAGTGAGATAAACAACCTCGGGAAAAGTTATCCCAATTCTGAGATGAATTCCAAGATATTGGATAATCTTACTGAAGAATGGGATATGAAAGTGATAGCTACAAAGGAATCAAGAAATCTGAATAACATCACTCCAAGGGAACTATTTGGTTCTCTCAAAGCTCATGAGTACAGTCTAAACCGAAAGAAGGAAGCATCAACATCGTCAGCTCAAGATGCAGCTTTCTACGGTGAAAGGAACCGGTTTAGAGATACTCGAGAAAGGAACAACTTCCGACCTAGGAGCTCACCAGCCAAAGAAAATCAAGGCGGATCTTCAACTGAACGAAAAAGAGAAGCAACTGAAAAGAAGGAGAATCTAACTGAAGACATCAATGATCAAATCCAATCAGTCACCAGATTGCTAGAGAAGTTGAAGAGAGTTCGGGATAAACAATCAGTTCCACCTCAAACTGATGAAATCCCAAAAGATGAGAGAACTCATCAACCAGTTGAACGGTCAGCTGAACCATTCAGGGGTGGTAACCGAAATCTTGGAGAATGTTTTCACTGCCATAAACAAAGACATTACAGATTTGAATGTCCAGAACTCCCTGAAGACAAGAAAGCCAAGGTGAGGAGAAGCTTCTTCAAAAGGAAAGCAATGGTTGCAAATTATGAAAATACCGTGCTAGACGATTCAGACTATCCATCTGGAATTGATTCTGATGGCTATAGCTCAGATGACGAAGCGCTATTTTACCTCATGGCTGACAATGATGAAGAGGTTAGTATAGCTGATTCTCAAACCTCCTTCTATCATATTAATGAAGTAACTGTTTCTAGCAATGAACTTGACATGAAACTTATGATGCTAGAAGATCAATTAGCTTCAATATCCTGCTTGCATGTTGAACTGAAAGATGAAAATGATGAACTGAGAAATAAAGTTAGAAAACTGAGCATTAATCATAAAAGATTGAATTATCTTGAGTCTCAGTTTATAGAATTTGAGAAATTGAAATTGAGAACTGCTGATCTAGAGGCTGAAAATCAAAAACTCAAGCAAGAGATCCATGAAAGAGAAAAAGTAACTCTGAAGTTCAAAAAAGGATCTCAAACTTTAGATGAGATATTAAATCATCAAAGAACTGGAACTAGCAGCTCAGGGCTAGGATATAGCAAGTTCACTGCCCTAGAGAAAGGAAAAACAGTTGCCCAACCCAGTGATAAGGGAATCCTAAAAGGGTTCACTAGATCTCATGATCAGCTAGCTGAGTCAACTAAAGGAAAAGGAATATTGAAAACTCCTCAAACTTAACCTAGACAATTTGGTCAGTTCTACCAAACAAAAACACCAGGCCAACTGAAGCCCAACTTCCAGAAAAGACCATTAGCTCAATCAAATCAATTCACTCGTTCAAAGCCTCCAATTCAACAAAGACCACCATCTCAACAAAGAATGCCCCCAAGACAAACTGATAGATCAGCCCTCTTTAGAAAGAAAAATTAGTTTGGATCTCAAGCCTATCCTACCAAGAAGTTCAATCAGAACACCTATAGGAGAGATCAACTAAACTTGTTTGAACCCTACCATCACTATAATGAGTACCTGGATTCCAAAAATGAGCCAAAAAGGTTCAATCCAATAAACTGGAAACATACAAAGCACTGGTCTGATCACAGAACTCAAAGGTCTCAAGACCAAAGCATTTTAGTTGAATTGTTTTATCCAACTAACTCTCAACGCAGGTATCACTCAACTGATTCAAATCAGAGTAGAAGAGTTGAGAAAAAATCTAAACTGATCAGGCGATTCAAGTCAGTTGATGTATCAACAAGGACCCGATATGAAACGGGCCCCTAAAAACTAATCTTTGTTTTTGCAGGACAAGAGCATCCTATCTATGAAGAAAGCCAAAGACATTTGGTATCTAAATAGCGGGTGCTCCAAATATATGACCGGAGACAGAGAAGATCTCGACGGTTATGAAGAAGTCAAAGGTCCACTTGTCACATTTGGAGACAACTCCAAAAGCCGAACCATTGGAGAAGTGTTCGTGGTCAAGGGAAAAGTTGTGGTAAATGGAGTCTCCCACGTGGATGGACTAAAACACAAACTACTCAGCATCAGTCAGCTGTGCGACAATGGCTACTCAGTTGACTTGACTAAAGACTCCTGCAGCATAAGAGACAAGTCAACTGGAGTAATTCTTCTCACTGGTATAAGAAGAGGAAACATGTACATCGTTGACTGGTTAACCGGCTACTCAGAAGCTTGCTTCCTTTCAAAAGGATCTACTGAAGCAAGCTGGCTATGGCATCGACGACTGAACCACCTCAACTTCAAAACAATCAACTACCTAGTCAACAAAGAGCTAGTTGAGGGGCTTCCCAAGGAAATATACAAGAAAACAGGCGTATGTGGGCCATGTCAAAAAGGGAAGCAAGTCAAATCATCCTTCAAGAATAGGAGTCATCCACCAGGAACAACTGATTGCCTCCAACTACTACATATGGATTTGTTTGGTCCAGTTAGACCACAAACCCCAAAAAGCAAAAGATTCACTCTGGTAGTAGTTGATGATTTCTCAAGATATACATGGGTGAAATTCTTGAGGAGCAAGGATGAAACTTACGACAAGCTAACAACATTGATTAGAAGGCTACAAACTGAAAAAGAAAGATCAGTTCAAAGAATTCACTCCGACAATGGAACTGAATTTGTGAATCAACAAATGATCAGCTTTCTCAACCAGCTTGGAATCACACATGAACACTCAGCTGCAAGAACCCCACAACAAAATGGTGTAGCCAAACAGCGTAAGCGGATACTCAAAGAAGCAGCTCGAGCAATGATAGCTGATGCCAACATAGCTGAAGGTTACTGGGCTGAAGCAGTCAACACAGCTTGCCATACTCAAAATCGAAGTGCTATTGTAGCAGCCCATGACAAAACACCCTATGAGCTGTATAAGGGTCGTAAGCCTTCTATCTCCTATTTTAAAATCTTTGGCTGTAAATATTATATTCACAACAATGACAAGACTCAATTGAAAGCTTTTAGTGCTAAAGCTGATGAGGGAATATTTCTTAGGTATAACTCTCCTCATGCACAAGCTTACAAAGTGTTCAATAAACTAACTCTTGTTGTAGAAATAACATGTCATGTGGTATTTGATGAATTTGCTAATGAGTACAAAAACAAAGAAAGAATAGACACATCAGTTCAAGAACTACCTAGTGAAACTGAGAACTCGCAGGACTATGTGGATCACATTATTCCAGAGCGGCTTGAAGTTTCACTAGAAGAAGGCAATGAAATTGGTACTAAACCAGTTGAGAACAATTTGGTCAATGAAGACACAAATCGTGCTGAGACCATAAACCCCACCCCTGAAACAGGGGGAAGAACTGACGAAAATGCCGAACCAACTGATGAAAGGACGACTGATGACGTCACCACTAAAGAGCCAGCTGAAGCTATCTTGCCCAAATGGCTCTGAAGCCATCAAACTGATAAGATAGTTGGTGATCCAAGAAGTCAAGTCCAAACCAGAAGTTCAACTGAGCATGCATTATTCACATGCTTCATATCTCAAACTGAACCAGCAAACGTCAAAGAAGCCTTAGAAGATTCAGACTAGATCATGGCCATGCAAGAAGAACTGAACCAATTCACAAGGAATGACGTATGGTTTCTTGTTGATAGACCAAGAACCCAGAAGGTCATTGGTACAAAATGGATTTTTCGCAACAAACTGGATGAACAAGGAGTGATCACAAGGAACAAGGCTAGACTGGTAGCCAAATGATACTCACAAAGTAAAGGGATTGACTTTGATGAGACATTCGCATCAGTTACAAGATTGGAAGCCATCAGACTGTTCCTAGCCTATGCAGCTCACTTCAATTTCACAGTCTACCAAATGGATGTCAAGAGTGCTTTTCTTCAATGAATGCTCAAGGAGGACGTGTATGTCGAGCAACCGCCAGGCTTTGAAATTGGTGATCAAGTCTTCAAACTGAAGAAAGCCCTCTATGGATTGAAACAAGCTCCTAGAGCATGGTATGAAACTCTCATAACATTTTTGCTAAAAAATGGATTTCAAAAGGGAGTCATTGATCGAACTCTATTCCGAATAGAATGATCAACTGAGATCTTAATGGTTCAAATTTATGTGGATGACATAATTTTTGGATCAAAAAGCAAAGATCTATGCACCTGATTCGCTCAACTGATGCAAAATGAATTTGAGATGAGCATGATGGGAGAAATGACATTCTTCCTAGGACTCCAAGTAAAGCAGCTGAAAGATGGGATCTTTATCAGCCAGGCCAAGTACACCAAGGAGCTAGTCAAGAAGTTTGGTGTTAGTAAAGGAAAAACTCTCAAGATTCCTATGAACACATCAGTTCAGCTAACTCTGGACGAAAAAGGAGAATCAGTTAGCCAAATATATTACAGAGGAATCATTGGGTCACTACTTTACTTAACAGCTAGCCGGCCAGACATCTCTTATTCAGTCGGTCTATGCGCATGGTTTCAAGCCAACCCAAAGAAAAGCCACCTTGAAACAGCAAAAAGGATCATCAAATATCTCAAAGGAACCATAAATCTTGGAATTTGGTATCCCAGAGATGACAATTAGAGTCTAATTGGTTACTCAGATTCAGACTTTGGTGGATGCAAGATCGACAGAAAAAGTACCGGTGGAACATGCCAGTTTCTGGGAAGCAAACTGATATCCTGGTTTAGCAAGAAGCAGCACTCAGTTGCCACGTCAACAACTAAAGTAGAATATGTAGATGTGGGAAGCTGCTGTGCTCAGATACTCTGGATGAAGTAACAGTTGAAGGACTATAAAGTTGAAACTGAAGAAGTCCCTATCTTCTGTGACAACAACAGTGCAATTGCAATATCTCAAAATCCAGTTCTATATTCAAGAACCAAGCACATTGATATAAGACATCACTTCATTAGAGATCATATCGAGAAGAAAGACATATGTATCAGATATGTCAACACTGAGAAGCAGACAGCTGACATCTTCACCAAACCATTACCTGAAGCAAGGTTTATGGAGCTATGCATACAGTTTGGACTACTTGAGCTAGCATCACAAGATGAAGATGATCAACTGGAAGAAAAAGGTCATGAATCCATTCCAGCTGAAGAGAGGAACTGAACCAAAAAGTCTTTAAACTGATCAGTTGGACACATGAGTCATCAGTTTGAAGTAAAAGTAAGAAGCTGTGGAGAGAAAAGTAAACTGTAGATGATCAGTTTACCCCATGAGCTCAACTAAATCATCAGTTCAATCGCTCAAACTGATGATCCAGTCAGCTGTGCAGAACATACCAGCTGCAAATTGATCAAACTGATGAAGAAATCATAGGAACTGGAATCAACTCAAAAAGAGATATCAGTTCAAAAGACCAGCTGAAGGAGAACAACTGAACTGAGAAACATCTGAATGAAGGTCCATTTCGGAACTGATGAGAAGACATTTCAGTTGAAACTGATCAACAGAAAGATCATCAGTTACAGTCAAAGCCAACTGATGACGTAATCAGTTTCAAGCCAAGGAGAGACTGCTAGAGAGAGAAAAGATAAGTCAAAAATTTTAATAGAGAAAACGGTAAAAACACGTGTCACTCAAATATTACCGTTGAACTTTCTCTCTCCTCCTTCAAATTATCCCCAACGGATAGAAATGAAAAGCCAATTGACAGGTCGATTGAATTAATCCGACCGTTGAAATTGGGCATATGAAGTGACACAACCGTTGGATGAAACCCATTATATTCTATAAAAGGGATGGCTGAACTCTCATTTTTACTTTTACTGATCTCAAGTTCAGTAAAGAATTAAAGCATTTCTCCTCCTTCATTTCTTGAAAATGTTCTGCAAAACTTACGAAAGTAAAAATATTCAGTTCTGAAATTCAGTCAAAGCCAGTTTGTCCTTTCTAAACCATTTATCTCAAAAACTCCATGGCTGAAAGATGCATACCAGCTGTTCGATGAAAGTTCGACTTTAAGAGAATAGGCGAATCCTCACAAAGATTCCAATCGAATCTCTACAGAGACAAGTTCCTAGATCTAGATGCTTATAGAGAAAGGTGCTCAGATTCCCCTCTCTGTAACTCACTGATCACAAAGATAGAGCAAAACGATTTGAAAAGCTTCACAGAAGAATATCCATCCAAGATCTACCCAGAGGCCGTGGTTGAGTTTTACTTAAACTCAAAAGGTCATGATGACAGAGTAGTAACTGAAGTTCGTGGAGTTGAACAAGTAATAACTCCAGAACTGCTAGGAAGATTATTCAAACTGCCAACAACTAGAACACGGTTGCAAGATGTAGAAGTGGATCAAGAGGAAGCCTATCGTCAATGGAAGTGAGTGGAATGTGAAGATCCTTACAAAAGCAGTACACTCATGTCCCTCTTCCAAGAAGAATACAGAGTTCTAGCATCAGTTGCTGCTAGAATGATTACTGGGACAACTGGAAGCCATTCGGAAATGTCGGAGCATAAGTATAAAATCTGTACAGTAATCATCAGAGGCATCAACGTAAACTGGGCTCAATACTTCTTTGAACAAATAAAGAAGTACATCGACATTGTTGAAAAGCACTGGACAGTAACTGAGTTTCGTCAGAAGATGTGCTACCCCTGCAGGATAAGTAGCATTTTGGAAAACTCTCTAAACTCCATGTCAGAAGAAACTGACACATTGGCGGTTGATAAGACGGATTTTATACCAGCAACCAGCAACCAGCAAAAGGCAGCCAGCTGCAAAATCCATAAACATTAAAAGCAGTCAGCCAACTGATGCCTTATCAAAAAGAGCTGAGGAACCCACAAAAAGAAAAGACAAAGAAATTGTTGTTGAGATGCCGCAAGAAGACTCCGATTCAGACGACAATCTCCCAATAAGCCAAATGTTGGGAAGCACAATTAAAGCTAAGCCACTGTGCCAAGTTCGCTGTGGATCATCTATTGATTCACCTGAAGAAGAGATTCCTACCAGGCCAGTTCAGTTCAAGGAAAGAACTGGCAAGTCGAAGAAGAAGCCCGCAGCAGTTCAACCAAAAGGGAAGAAGAAGAAATCAGGGCCTCCACCCCCTCCAAAACTACCTCCTTACAATATCAAGGTGTTTGATGTAGCACCAATCGCAGGAGATGATATTGTGCCTGATAGGGAAATTTCGCCAAAGGACACAGGAGCCGATTTCTTCAAAACTGCGTGCCCCCCGATGGGAGAAACTGAAGAAAACATAAGAGCTCTATCAAGAGCTGAAATCGTCAAATGCTGGGCTGATGAACAAGTGCAGAAGTTCATCACTGAAAATTTTATTGAAGATGTGATTGGCATTGCTGCTATGTATGCAACTCTATCAAGGTATGTTTACTGGTACCTTTGGAGATATTGCTTCAACTCCGAAGCACATTTCCTTCTAACCACCTTCCATGGGATGAGCTTCTGAAGAAGGGAAGAAAGGTAGAGCATGCAATGGGCTGGACAGGAGACTCCTGAGCAAAATCCAGTCATCACCTTGAAGAGAATGCTTGCCATTCGTAGGAACCACCCACACCCTGATCAACAGACCCTGTTGGATGTGATGAATGATCTACTCAACTAGGCCAACATCAGACTGACACCTTTGCAAACTCAAGCTGAGCAGCAACAATGGAAAAATCCTCAAGTTCAACAGCATTGGTTGCTCAATGAACTTCTAAAACTCAGGCATCAACAGTTTCGGGAGGTGCAGAACCAGTTCAACAAAGAAGCTCAAAGCAGTCAACAAGGGGTTGGAACTGCTGCAGCTTACAGTCCAAGGCAAACTGTCATAGCATCCGTGGCTAGGCAGTTAACATTCGAAGAATTCCCTCAACCAGATCACATCATCATTGATCTTTTTGATGATTCCCCTAAAGTGCAAGCTATTGACGAGTGAACAACCAGCGATCTGGAGTTTGAAGAAATGCTCAAATCTCCTATCCAACTAGATCTTCCAAGTGATGAAGAGCCACAGAAGTCGATTGAAGATACTCGACTGCCTGAGGATCCAACTAAATCTCAAACTGCTCCTCCCCAAGATACAACTCCAGAGCCAGCTGAGTCTGACCAGCCAGCTGGACAGATTACTCAAATAGATGAACAACCTGCTTATCAAGGTACACTAGCACTAACTGTGTACTTTGATCCAGTTCAAACGGCTCTTCAAGCTGAAGCCCTAGCTGTTGCACCAGAAACTTCACCAGAGCCAAGCTATGATGAATCAATTAGTATGGAGAAAGCGGAACACTCCCACACAGTTCTTTGCGAGGAACTAATTGGAATTGAAACAGGAGAGGAAGCTGATTCAAGAACAGTTCAGCTTGATGCTCAGCCAAGCAGTTCAATAGTCCAGCTCCCTCCTTATTATGAAGAGCTGATCCACACCCTGCAGCAACAGGTTAAACTGCACACTGAGCAGATCCAGCAGCTGCAAGCTCATCCAAGGCTCCAGTCAGCTGAAACTGAGTCAGCAAGTAGCGATGAGGATGAAGAAGAGGACCTCACTGAACCACTGGCCAAGAGAAGGAAAACTGATCACAAGAAGGACTAAGTGGATGATCAAGTTAAACCTGATTAGAAAAGCCCTAAGTGTACTTCTTGTTAATCAGTTTGCAATTATCTTTTGATATATTTATAAAAGTTTATCTTTTTGATTTCAAATAAATGTTAAGCCTCACATTTATTTTGAAATTTTGACCGTTGCAAAACAATGACACGTGTCAAAGTCATTAATTGCCAACGACCAAAAGAGAATAGAGGCTAGTACCATTCCAACCATCAGATCTATGAGCATGTCCAAACACTCATAAAAAGCCCCTCTCTTTCAAACCTCTCAAAAAGCCTCCTCCTCCTACAATCTCAAAAACTCTCTCTCTTAAAAGATCTTAAAATTCCTAAAATCTCAGCTAACCTGAAAGATGGCTGAATTATCTAGATCTTCAAACTCCTTCAAGGAACAACTTATGAGAGATAAATTCCTTGATAGGAAGAAATTTCAATTGATTCTAGATGAATCAAACAACACAATTCTTCTGTCAAATCTTCACAAGACAGAAATTCTTTACTACCTGGAAACACTACCAAAGTTCTTTAGACAAAATTTGGTGAGTGAATTTTTGCTTCAAGCAAAATTATCTGCAGATGGAAAGATAATATCATCAGTGATTCAAGGACGGCCACTTCAAATCACTGAAAGAACAATTGGAGAAGTGTTCCAACTCCCATAGGAAGGTTCATCCGTTCAAAATCTAAAGGAATCTGCAGAGTCATACTAGAGAGAATGGAAAGCTTCAACCTGCGACAAGCAATTCAATTTTACAACCGCTAAAACTGACCTGAAGCCCGAGTATGGAGTTCTACTTGACATAACAAACAAGATGATGTTCGGGGCCATTGGAAGCCTGAGTCAACTCACCCAAGAGAGATACAAGGTTATGATTCACCTTGCTGAAGGGCGACAAACAAACTGGGTAGAATTTGTCTTTCAACAACTCAAGCATCAAGTAATTAAGGCCTCTGACTCAAAGAAATCTGGCAAATTTGAGTCCAAGGTAGGACTTGTTCTAAGAATGAGTAAAATGCTTGAAGACCTGCTGAAGCTTCCAAATGATGAGTCACTACCAGTCCTTATTTCTGACTGGATTCCCAAGAAAGGAACTATTCATCTTCAGTCACTAAGAAAAAAGAGAAAAACCAAGGCCAAGACAAGCAACCACTCATCGAGCAACTCAACTGCCAACGCCGTTCAGTCTCCAAAATCAAAGAACAGATCACCAGTTGATTTCCAGGTTTGCTCTGATCTAGATGAGCTTATTCCATTCATTGGAATCCCTCATCCAAACTATGGAGCGGACTACTTCAGAAGCACATGCCCTCCTCTCCAGCTGACTGAAGAGAATATTCGCACTTTCTATAGTAGTGAATATGCAGTCAAATGTGCACAAAAGGAAGTGACCAATCTCCTTCTCACTCACTTTGCTTTTGTTGCCCAACGTGACCAAGAGCTATTCAAACAACTCCACCGATATTTCTACTGGTATAACTGGAGACATTCTATGTCTATCCAGTCTTACTTTCTGCTAACTGCTTTTCATGGCATGAGCTACTGGCAACGTGAAGAGACATGGAGCATTAAATGGATAGGATCTTCAAATCCATTTCCTCCAACCATTGTGCAAGTTCAGCACATCATGAATCACCGGCTTGTCAACAAGATTCCAGCCACCACCTTATTAGCAGAATTTAAGACCAGCATCATGCCTCAAGCAGTTGGGATTACAAGTCAATCAATCAATTGCCAAACTGGCTCGCTCTATCAAAAACTGAACTTTGATAATCTATCACGTCAGTCAGCTGAGCCATCACGACAAACTCCAACTGCCACCGAAAGGATAGAACCACATCTATCAAAAACTGAAGCTGTGGCTACCCAGAAGAATCCAAGACGTGCTGACGAGAGCGATAGTGATGATGAAGACACTGCCACATCACCAAGCCTCTTATCTAAGAGCTATGTCACTCCACTGCTCACATCTAGCTCAAAAGGCATGCAATTGCCTATGAAAAATGATCAGTTTCAATCATCATCAAAGGGAACTTCACAATCCCTTAGTCAAAGGATGAAAAACTCATCAGTTGCCATCCAGCTTCACCTTCACCAAGCCAGAAGGACTGCAAGGCCTGAACTGCCAAAGAACAAAACTCCCTCCAATAGAAGCAGTGCAGCCAGTCCAGGTAGGCCCTTCAAGAAGCGGAAACTGTCTACTGAAAGCCAAGCAACTGATCAATTTAGTTCAGTTACAGCTTTAGCTTCAGCCAGTTCTTCAGCGACAACTGAGAAGTGAGACTCAACTGATCATTCAACCGCCGAGCAGTCAATTAGTTGGACTGTATCCCAGCTGAATCCGGATAAGTTTTTTTTATTTATTTTTCAAAGCTTATCATAATTACATTTTTACTATTGCGATTATGAAATTTCTTATATTATACTCAACGTTTACAATTTGAAAATAGGGTTCTATCTCACAATGTTGCAATTAATATCTCTGCGTTGATATTAAATCAACTCTTCAAAATTGAAAAAGAAAATATAATTTTTACTGAGATATAAATAGCAAGATCTGCAGAAAATATTTTGCTATTTATGGCAACTACCCCATTTTCAAAATCGCTAATTCTCAACCACAAGATCATAAAGTTACTTCACCATCAAATGGCTGAGATGCAAGCATCATTAATTCAGCTAATCATCCATCAAATCGGATGGCTGATCAGCTAAGAAAAGCAATCGAGTGCCCTCGATTCCTGCATGCAAAGCTGAATAAATATATGCAAAGAGATGAAGGCTCCGATCATCTGCAAATCCTCTCTCTCTTGCTTTGATCATCTGCTAGTCTTCTCTCTCTCCTCAAAAACACTTGCATATCTAAACTAAAACAACATCTTTTTGTAGATATGAAGCCCCCATTTCAGATGGTAGATGCCAATCTACTTATTAAGAAGCTGAAGAAAGATAAGACTCTAAGTCTAGAGTATCTTAACGTACGTCTCGGCTCAGACAAATTTCAAAGCATTTATAGGCCATTGGAGGCAACTGGCCTGCTGCCATTCTTGACGATCGTGCCACTCAAGAATCTACCTTCCCATGTTGCGGAGTTCTACTACAACGCAACCATCTCCGGTAACAACATCATCTCTACTATTCAGAGCAAGGCGATCACAGTGACAAAAGAGACGATGATGTCTACCCTTCACCTTCCAGGAGACGGCCCAAATGTCATGACCCTGCCACTGCCGTGCAAATACGCACTGTGGGGTATTTGGAAGCATCCTCACGTGCACCATCATGACTGTTCTCACAGACTGAAGGAGAGCATGCCTAACGAGATCATCTAACTCTTGGACATCACCAGTCATATCTTACATGGCAACTTTGAGACGGTCCAGTTCTCCGAGCTCAAAGCACATCTCACGGCCTCTCTATATTTTGGTTGTAAAGCCGACTGGGCCTCTTTCATTCTTGCTCAACTGTGAGAAAATGTAGAGCGAACGGAATATGATCCCTCCACTGGCTCATTCCAAGAAAAAATTGGGTTTATGAGTCACATAAGCCACATCATTCAAAGCCAGTTTGATGAGATCATTCCAACTGGCGAACCGATCAAATGAAGGGACATGCTCCCTACCATCTACTGTCATCAGGTCCCAAAGAGATCACGTCAACAATGACCTTCCAACTCAGGTCGTGGAAAGGCACCTTTGGAAGCACCCGCCAGCTCATCTGAAGAAAGACAGCTGCTGATTGAGAGCGAATCTCTCTCAAGGCTGAGTGATCGGCCTACAATATCAGCCAGCTCCCAACCTCTAGCCGTAGTTCATCGCGAATCCATTGAGGTTGAGTTTAAAGAAGTTCTAGACCATCAGCTTAGCAGCTGCTTCGGTCTCATTGAGGGCACCGACCCCTCTCTATTCGAGCAACTCAGACAGTACCTCCAGTACCATATATGGCGATTCCAACTGGATGAGACAACAATGTTCCATCTCATCCATACCTGTGGATCCATCTCCTAGATTAACAAAGGACATTGGAGTAGAAACTGGATGAATCATCCACTCTCCTCGCCACCAATGCTTTCGGAGATCATGGATTCAATGATCAAGCGAATCTAGCTCCATATACCAGCCGATGCTCCTCTCCCTGACAACGAACCGGCCAACTCCTCATGCACACCTTTCGTTGATGATCTACCCATTCCTTCAACCGAGGAGATCTTCAACAACTTGGCCTCGATGAACTTCAGAGAGCAAGAAGTCTCTCTCACCTCTAATCAAGGTCAGGTCATGACAACTGAAGAAGCCTATGCATGGCTCTCCTCACCCATGCAAATTCTTTCAGTTCCCTCAGTTCATGATGATAATTTGGCAACTGCCTTCACCTTCTTGCCAAACTTGTCACTACCATCATGCGATCTATTCCACCTTTTGGATGATTCCAAAAAGGGGGAAGATGGACATAAAGATGATGGATACTTAACTCTTTGGGATCAAATTCAAAGAGAAATTAATCATGAGGGAGAAGATCAGCTTCAGGGGAAAGCATGGAGAATACAAGGAGCCCAAGAAAGAGGAGAATCGAGCAGAAAGAAAAGGAGCAGTTTCAGGGAGTAAACAAGCAGTTTTAACTGCTCTTACAAATTGAAAGCTTGGATAATATGCTTTAAGTAAATATATAATATATGTGGCAATTTTTCACAATTCTTCAAATAACATGTCTCAAATCAAGTCTTGATTGTGTTTATAATGCTCTGATACTTGAAGTTTGAATGCTCTGATACTTGAATGAAAGCATGCCAAGTTTGAATGCTCTAATACTTGAATAAAAGCATGCCTAAAATGAAAGAATGCTCTGAAACCTGAAGTCTAATTGCTCTAATACTTGAATGATAGCATGAATTACAAATGCTCTGATACTTGAATGAAAATCATGAATTAAATTTTCTCTCAAACTTGCTCTGAATTTGCTCTGATTTTAAGAATCTGCTTAAGCAAACTTGCTACACTTGCAGTTTTGACATCATCAAAAAGGGAGAAATTGTTAGGAAAAACTATCAAGGAACCCCTAGATTAGGTTTTGATGAGATGTCAAAATTATTTATGAAAAACTGACCAAAATTCAAGTTGTAGATCGGAGCTGACCAATCCAAGGCATCAAAAAGGAACTCAAGTAAAGTTAAAGTCAACCAATCAAGAGTATGGTCTGCAAGTTAAAGGATACGTCATCCAGTCAGAAGTAAACTCAACTGTGAAGTCAAAAAGTCGAATCAGTTGAAACAAACTGACAACTAAGTCAGCTGAGCTGAGGGAGAAAAGAGTCAACTAAAGACTGAAGGAACTGATAAGAGATCAGTTTAGACTGAAGACTGGAAGTATCCAACTGATGGCCAAACTGAAATAAACATGACAGATCAGCTGAAAGCCAGAACTGTAGTCAGCCAGCTTGTGATTAGTCAAGCTGACAAGAAAGCTCAAGAGAAATCAGTTAAGCTGACAAGATAACCAACAACTTGAGATCAGTCGAACTGGAGAAATAAAAGCTCAAAACTGCCAACTGGAGCAATAGCCAAACTCAGCTGACGAGCTCAAAACTGCCAACTGGAGCAATAGCCAAACTCAGCTGACAAGCTTAAAACTGTCAACTGGAGCAATAGCCAAACTCAGCTGACGAGCTCAGAACTGCCAACTGGAGTAATAGTCAAACTCAGCTGACAAGCTCAGAACTGCCAACTGGAGCAATAACTAAACTGAGCTGACAAGTCCAGAACTGCCAACTGGAACTCAAAACTGCTAAGAAAGCTGAAGCCAGAGAACCCTGGAGTTTATTGCTCAAACCGCCAAATCTTGGAATAAATGCTTCAACAAAGATCCTAGAATTAAATATCCAATGAAGATCGATTGACAGAGTAACGGCTACTTCAATCAAAAGCTCCAAGTGATCATTAAAGACCATCTTCCATTAATGAGCTAACAAAGCCATTGATCAATGGACAATGGAACTCAACGGTCATAAAATCACTCCTCTATAAAAGACGAGTGAATCAGAGTTTAAAAATACTCTGCCAAAAAGAATCTTTCGCCTACACAACTTTCGCATATACAAGCAAGAGCTTCTCTTTCTCTCTCCCACTCAAGCTCAAGTTCAGCATTTGATAGAAACTGCGAGAGTCCAACTGAGAAGAAGAAATTCACAGAGTCAAGATAATCAGCCAGCTGTTGACAATCCAGCCAGGGCAGCCTTCTCAGTTTCAGCTATACCACGACCAACTACCCAGCTCAATTGAAGGAGCACATCAGTTGATACCATCTGTTCAAGATTAACCTCTTGAAGATCGAAAGAGATCTAAAACCTTGTAAAGACAACAATAACACCTACCTTCCTAGCAAGCAGATAGGGACTTCAAGTGTGAGTCATTGACCCACTGAGGTAGCGAGCAGTTACCAGGTTCAGTCAACTGTCCTTCATTGTATAATTTGTAAAGAAACTCAAGTTATATAGTGAAGTTGCCCTTCTGCGGAAGGAAGAGAGGACGTAGAAGTTTGAGACTTCGAACCTCTATAAATCGCTTGTGTGCTGTACTATTTTGGTTATTACATATCTTTGAACTACACACAAT
The DNA here is from genome assembly GCA_026008535.1 of Perilla frutescens. Taxonomy (NCBI): domain Eukaryota; kingdom Viridiplantae; phylum Streptophyta; class Magnoliopsida; order Lamiales; family Lamiaceae; genus Perilla; species Perilla frutescens. Next base: position 24,689,894 of record BRKX01000015.1, read on the forward strand.
ATCACACAAGCCGCACTCAAACTGTCTTAACTGATCAATAAGTTTGTGCATAGATAAGTTTTACTAAGCGAGTCAAAGGGCCCTGTTATTCTGCATTTGAAGTAAAAAGTTTTAATCAGTTTATTCACCCCCCTCTAAACTGATATCCACTCGCCCGGGACCAACAACATCTTTTTGGCGACCATTTCTTTTTAGGAAAAAATTTATTTTTGGACTTCCTTCTTCCCCTCTTCCATTTTTCTCCTATTATTTTGTTGAAATCTTGAAAGTTAGGCTACCAGTTTTCAGATCTAAAGATGGAATGAATCACAACCTTGTATATCCTCATTTTTATTTTCTTGTTCTTCAAATCTTTATTTTGATTTTTTAACTTATAATCGGAGTTTATGTGTTGTTATACTTATCTATTTTAATTGTTGTCTTGAGTTTGTATCTATGGTGGTTGTCATGTTATGGAACTCGTACAGAGTAGAATGGGTAAGGAAGAAGATAAAAAATTTTTAGAGTTTTGCTGTCTTGGGTGTGTGATTCGTGATCTTTTAAAGATATGTTGGTTCAATTGGAGCTAAAGGCTTGGGTTTTGATGACAATTTTGTGTTGTTGAATGTCTTATAAAAATGGTGGATCAAGAGGGGTTTAACCGGAGAAAATGGTTGCGAATTACGAATTTTGGAAGATGAAAATGAGTTGGGGTCATTTTGAATAAAACCAGAAAATTTTGTAGTTTTTCTTTTGAGAATTTGACTAAGTGTTGCGCTCAATTGAAAATGCTAAAAACTTAATTTTTCTAACTTAATGAGTTGGGATCACATTAGGGTCAGTCTCCACTATAATTATTGAGTGTATGGATTATGACATGTCAAATATGAAAATATATGTTTATATTAAAGCATACTTCGAAATACTTTTTATGGCTCAGTGATTTCTAACTTACACTTGGCTTATGCTTCAAAAACGTGTTCTATTTATGATAATATATGTTTATGTTAATGCATGCTTCAAAATACTTTTTATGGCTCAGTGATTTCTATCCAACACGTGGCTTATATTTCAAAAAGTGTTATGTTTATGATAAGATATGTTTATTGTAAAGCACGTTTTCAAATTTTTCTTTTTATGGCTCATTGGAAGATACTAAACTCTATGGTTCTAAGCATGGCACTTCGGTGCAGTATTATGGTACTTCGGTGCAGTATTATGAGTTTATGACACTTCGATGCAGTATTTTGAAAAAGAAATTAGATAATGACAGATGTGCCCTTTTTATTCAAAGTTGTGCCAAGAGTTCATTTGAACTCGAAATTGAAAAATTCAAAGTTTGGCATGATCCTTGAAACTTTTTCTATCAACCCGAGAAAAATATCAAAACATATTTTTAAAGCAATTTTTGACTAAAATAAATTTAACAGATTTCCCTAGCTGCGATTTTCCTTTATTTGAATCCTTTAAGGACCCAACTTATTTTCTAACTTACCAGAGGGTAACATAAGTTGTAAAAAAACCTTCTAAAATATTTCGGGGTATTACATTCTACCCTCCTTAATAAAAAATTCGTCACGAAATTTGCGTACCTCTATAAGGTAAATCAGTGTACAACTCCTTGATTCTACTTTCAAGCTCCAAGGTAGCTTCCTCTCTCCCATGGTTATTCCATAGAACTTTCACCAGTGATATTTGTTTGTTCCGTAATTTTTGAACCCATCGGTCAAGAATAGCCTGTGGTCTTTCTTTATAAAAAAAATCCTGGTTCAGAACTATCTCCTCATTCTTTATAACGTGTTTAGGATCCAACTTACACTTCCTCAATATTAAGACATCAATCACGTTATGAACCTTAGCTAGAATCATCACTATGACTGGTTTATAAGCTACCTCATCATTCCTAGCTAAAACTCTATTTATCTCAGATCGTAAATCTTACTAAGACATATTCTCTGCATTGGTCCACTTTAACTTGATGTGTATAACTCTTCATACGTTCTTCTCTACATCTTTCTTCAAATATTCTTAAACATCATCCTTTGAGTCGAGAAGAGAGAGAGAATAGATATCAATCCACCTGAATCAAAGCATATTATCTCAATCATCGTATATGTCACTCTAAACTTGAGACATCCACTCTCGAACTTGTCCTTGCTCCTCGATCAGAAACGTATAGAAGCAAGTGTAGCGAGAACGGATCTATCATTCGCGATTCTTCATAGGCATTCGAAATTCTCCCAACATGCTCCTCAAATACATACACACGCGAATTGCATTTCCTAGAAATCCATATAACTCAAGCTATCTAAAAGAATATACTTATCCATTCTAAGTTCTTTCTACGTTCAAGACTACAAGACACTATATAATTGTTCCCACCTTCTTAGTCAATCTATTCTTTATAATCATTCTTCAGATTCTCAGTTGAATCGGAATCCAGATGTCCCATACGTCCCATTAAAACATAGGCGAACCACGGCCTTGCCATGAACCCTCTTTCATGTAGGACTCAATCCAAACATGACATAACACATTCTTTTGAAACTTCACATCATAACAAATTGACACATTTCAGTGGAACCAATCCATGTGGGCTCATAATCTTGAACGTGGAAAAACACTTAATCAACCTATGTTCCACAAGAATCGTAACAATCATCAACTTAAAATCTAATCTATGTGAATAAATCACAGCTAGCTATGCTTATCTACATTCTCAATCAAATCATTCTATGTTCACGTTCTATCTACATAAGCATTTTGGGTTCTCATCACTTTAACATTCTCACATTCCAATCACTCACACATTATAACATTTCTAATCATGGGGTATTGATTGCTATCGTCACACTTTGTTTTAGAACATATCATGGACATATATTCCCATTCAAAATATCTGGGCACAAAGTCCCATAATTTTACCATCACGGACAGAGTCCCTTCCATTCATATGTCATAACCATCATCATATGGGCACATAGTCCCAAAATGATACCATTATCCTTTCGAACCCATCATTGGTGTGACTTTTCATAAATACCATGAAAGTGGAGAATGGTCATTATCCATATTTCCTTTTTTTTAAATTAGTAAATATAATTGAATCTCAAAAACATTTTGACTCGCGTACCTTTCTTTTTGAAGCAGATGAGTGCGGTGCAGGCGACGTGCAAAGCTATCAGATAATCAATTAAGAGACTACACTGAGAACTGGACTCAATCAATAATATGACAGGCCTGCAGAGTTGCAGCCTGCTCTGATACCACTCTGTAACGCCCCGATACCGAGAAAAGTGTAGGGGACCGGTGCGCTACTTGGGGGAAAGGGAAGGGGTTGTTAGACAGAAATAATCAAAGAAATAGGGTTAGTGCCCCAAAAATTTAGGCAGCATAACCTCTATAAATAGATCAATCCACGCTTTTAAAGCTTATGAAATGACTCAAACCAGATACCATGACTCTTAGGATGAACCCAAGAAAGAATAACGAAGGCAAACTTTAATGTAAATAATAACAGTTCAAAGGTTAACTGTTAATAGGTTAGGCATGAAAAAGGTCAGACTGATGTCTGTCTAAATACATGAAGTAAAGAGATCCCAGACTTTCGTCTGTCGTGAAGTAATATAAAGTCAGGCTTTTGCCTTGACATGGAAAGTAATCTAAAGCCAGGTTTGTGCCTGTCTGAATAAGGAAAGTAAATAAATGCCAGACTTTTTCCTGTCAGGAACGGGAAGTAAACGGGATTTGGAGAACCGAACACTCCGTAACAATAAAGAAAATGGGATTCAGAGAACCGAACACTCCATAACAGTAAAGAAAATGGGATTCGGAGAACCGAACACTCTGTAGCAGTAAAGAAAATGGGATTTAGAGAACCGAACACTCCGTAGCAGTAAAGAAAATGGGATTCGGAGAACCGAACACTCCGTAACAGTAATCAGAGTAAGCGGAAAAGAACGCAGTGCATTTATTCCGACTCAAAAGGAAGCATGTTCTCAGTTAGACTCCATGCATAAAAGAAACATATATATCAAATGATAGCCCTTCAGCCTTAGCACAGCCGTCCACCATCCCGCAGCTCATCCTGAAAATATTTGAAAAGATTTTTGGGCGTGAGTACTAATGCACTCAGTGGGTACTTTTGAGAAAAACCTTCACAATTATTTTATAAAACAGAATATCCAATCATATTTTAAGCATATCATGGAAAGCTTTTAAAATAGAAAATTTGTGAATTCCATATATACAAAATCATTTTAGTTCCATCATTGCGCGCCACTCTCCACTAGAACATTTGCGGTGAGTCGGTTCATGTACACAACCCGGCTGCTTAAGGTTGGACACTGCCCTGTTTGCTTGGGGCTCGATATCGTGAACCATTGTAGTTTCGTCACCAAAAACAGTAATAAGACTTACATGAGTCAGGAGAGCACATCAAATACAGTCATGAGTTAGATATTCAATCACATTCATTTTATAAATATCAGGGCTTAATAACCCAAAATATATTTTTATATAATAAAAACCCACCTGGAAATTAGATCTAGAATAGCTAGATCTAGATTTTGATTCTGGTCTCAACTAGAAGTCTCCTTCTTCTGTGCCTACAAGATTATCCGGCAACTTAGTTTCGATAAACGACTACCATTAGGTCAAAATATAACCTTTCTTAGCTATGAAGTAAATATAATAAAATCTACTATCTTAATATGCAGCACTCGGGTCATCAAAATATTTTTACTCTTAAGGGAACTTTACTCAGGGCATTTTTATAAAGAAAAACCCTTTTGGAAGTTTTGGCATACGGGGTGGTCAAACCCGTATCTTAAAATTAATTCGGTACAAATAAATTCATACCGCAAGATCCGCCCATTGGAAAAATATGAAACTTTAAATAAAAATACTATATTTTGACACGGAACAACTTTTGAGCTTAAAAATACGATGGGGCTATCCATGAAGGATAGATCTGAAAAAGACTACAATTTAATAATCGAATACCCAAAATATACCCGAAATTAAAAAGTGACAACATGGAAAATGTATATAAATATACATAGAACATGAAACCCTAAAGATACTTTTTGATCCGGCGACCCAAAAGAGTCACCGATTTGAGAGGGTGGTGGCGACTTTTGGCGGCGGTCACGACGGTTTTCCATCGTGATCGTCCGTCGTGTCACTATTTCAATTACGTATTTGTGATCTACTTGTTGACACCTTCAAAATGACTATTTCAGAATTGAAATAAGAAACTAGAGTTGTACCTTCTCTGGAAGCTGCTCGGCATTTCAATTTTGAAAATGAATGAAAAATGAAACCTTAAGCTCCTATTTATAGAGGAAAAATAAATAGGATAATAACAAATAAAAGAAAGAGGATAATGATGGAATAGGATAATGATGGAAAAAGAATAGGATAATTACGAATAGGAAAATATTTTGAAAAAGAAATTGGATAATGACAGATTTGCCTTTTTTATTCAAAGTTGTGCCAAGAGTTCATTTGAACTCGAAATTGAAAAATTCAAAGTTTGGCACGATCCTTAAAACTTTTTTTTATCAACCAGAGAAAAATATCAGAACATATTTTTAAAGCAATTTTTGACCAAAATAAATTTAACAGATTTTCCTGGCTGCGATTTTTCTTTATTTGAATTCTTTAAGGACCCAACTTATTTTCTAACTTACCAGAGGGTAATATAAGTTGAAAAAAACCTTCTAAAATATTTCATGGTATTACATATTCCCATGGCGGATAATTCGACCATCAAAGCTTTGGGAACAACCGAGAATGTGGTAGTGAGTATATGTGGATACCACTATGTTTTAGATTTTGTTGTTGTCGACATTCCAGTCGACCCGGCTAGTCCATTCATATTGGGACGTACATTCCTCTACACTGCCAAAGCCGTGATCAATGAGGAGTTGGGTACACCAACGTTAATTCATGGAGAGGATACTATTATTTTCCATCAACCTGCTAAGGAGAAGAGTGTGTATTAATTCCATGACTTTGATAACATCTTTAACGCCATAGAGGATGCATTTGAAGCAACTAGTGAGCTGGATCCGAGGAATAGTTTTGATGACCCGTGTTACTGTTCCGATGATGAGAAGATTGGGCTAACTTGGTGGTATAATTCACCACCGGATCATCCCTGATCACTATGAGTTCTCGAGTTAAGTTATCTTTGATTTGTCAAACTTATGCATCTCTAACAAATAAGTTTGGGGGAACTTGGATTTAATTTAACTAGGTCTTTTATTTTAGTTTTTGTTTTTATTTTTCATTTGTTTTTATGTTTTGTTTGGTTTAGGGACTTAAAAGTGATAGTTTTGAGCCGATAAATAAGTAAAAAAACTAAGAGTATGAAGTCTGAGGTAAGGTTCGGACGAGCACGGTCGAAGAAGCCGTGGGTCAACCCAAGTACACAGAAAACAAAATGATTGGATCGACCCACAAGATGATGAGCTGAGTCGACCTGCTAGTCGACCGACCAGTCGACCCTCAAGCCTCACCGGTCGATCCAGCCATGTGTTTTCAAGGCATACCTGGTCGACCCACCGGTCGACCTGCAGATCGACCCAAAGTGACAGGTATAACACACACACACACACACACATACATCATTTTCTCATTTTCTCATTTTCTCACACTCTCTACACATTACACTCCCAAATTCTCTCATTCTTCTTCCTAAGAACTCAAGCATGTCGATTTTCTTCTGTTTAATTCTTATGTTTATACAAGATTATGAATATGCTTCATGTTTAAGGTAGTTTAATCGGTGCAAATTTTTTATTAGCCTTGATTATGTAATTATGGTTTCAATTTGGGGATTTCTTGTATGATATGTTTATGCTTAAATTGATAATACAATTGTATTCCTATAATGTTGGGCATGCTTAGTTTAAGAGGAATTTGTCTAATTATGTGAGCATGTTGTTTAATTGAGGAATTAATATTGTTGAAATTTAGCTAAATGGGATTTTGCATGTTCTATGCCTACTATGAAGTTGTCCTCAATTGGTTGCATTGGTTTAGCTATTATGAAGTGTTCGAATGTGGTCCTATGTTGTTGAGCATGAACATTGAATTGTTTGATTTTATTTACTTACTTTGTTGGATTTTGGTTGACAATGAGAGATGTGATTATTGTCGAATGGAAGGTGTAGTGGGTGTTGATTTTGTGTGGAGTTGTAGTGTTTTGTTATATGTAGAGTCATGGATGCCAACACCTGTGATTCTCACCGAATTGACGTTTCCTTTCGCTCTAACACATATGTTGAGCAATGGGGGCGTATGCACCGGTATTGGGTGAAGCCGAGCCGGTATGTTTGTTATGGCCTATGCCGTGAGTTTGGCATTGCCAAACCTGTTTGGGTCTTGATGGAGAGAGTACAATGGGCCTATATCATGAGAGAGAGGTGGCTTACTTATCCGAGGTTGGTCTGGGAGTTTCTGAGCTCCATTTCGAGATTTGATGAAGGCATCAATTTCCAACTGGGAAATTCTAGGCGTTGCTTGAGCTTTGAGGAGCTCAACATGATTTATCATACCACTGTTCAAAGCTTCTACGAGCCTCCTTCTGTCTTTAGAGCCGCACGGTTCTAGAGATCGATTACTTGGGCAGAGGATATGCTATATTCATTTGCCACTAATAGGGCCAGAGCACAGATCATCTACAACCCTGTGCTCCACCACATTCAGAGAGTGATGGCATATTCGGTGTTCAGAAGACAAGACAACAGTGTGGTCCACACCTTTGATATCTTTTCTTTTTGGTGTATGTTGTCGGGCACGAGCATGGATTTGGGGCATTACTTGGTGGATCACTAGGTGAGTCAAGCCAGCATACAGAGCTCGGGCGAGATTTACCTTGGTGAACTCATTACTCCTATAGCTCTCCACTTTCGCATTCCATTGGACGAGATGACGGTAACTGACATATCCATAAATGTAGATGCACATGCATTGATGCACTCGAGGTTTCTTTAGTCAACACATCCTCTCTATTTGTTGTTGCAGAAGGAAAGGGTGAACTTCCCACTGTCCAATTCCCACCTTACCACCGTGTCCACAATATAAGAGCAAGACAATTAGTTGATGGACAAGCCTGAGCACCGAGACGCGAGGGAGGCTGAAGAAGAGGAAGCTGAGGACGAGGAAGCTGGAGTAGCTAAAGAAGAAGTGCAAGAGATGTCATCACCACCTCCACGGAATGTGAGGCCACGCCCATGTCATCGCAGCCATGAGTAGGAGAACCGTCTTGAGTCCTCCCATAGGAGAGCGAGCACCTCTGAGGTGCCATCTGAGCTGCAGTTTGGCAAGATGCAGCACGGTATCCAGAGTCTTCATGGAGACATGGACTTGATGCGCCGAAATGTCTCCCACATGGCAGGCAAGATGGAGTCCTAGTATGCGAACATGGCGAAGCTCATGGCCATGATGCGATGATGGAACTCCCATTTCTATGATCCTCATTTCCAGTACCCAGCTTCAAGGCCTCAGTGATTTGTGAGGTAGTTTATCTTAACCCTTCCTCCTTGCAAACTTATTCATACTGGAGTTTTAAATAAGTTTGGGGGATGTGAGGAGGTTAAGATAGATTTATTTTTATCTTTGGCCTGTATCTTATCATGATATTCTCTCTGCACTACTTTTATTTTTATTCATACTTATTCGATATGGTTGTACCATAAAATTTTTATATTTCTCTGTCTTTTGTACTATTACTTTTATTTGTTTATTTACCTTGTTTTGCTTTCATTTTTTAGTGTGTTTGTTTTTATTCGAAGCAACCTTTTTGTCATTTTGATTTTCGAGCAGCTTTTCATCTTCGATTCTTTCATTGCTGCGATGTTTTGGTCGATGAAGAGATGGCATTGGTAAGATTGTGATTTGGTGTGATTGGAATTATCGATGAGGATTTATGGTTTGAAAGGTATCGAAAATTTCTTCTATTTTTTCCAATTTTTTATGTGCTTTGTGAGCATGGTTGATTGTTGATGGTGGAAGTTAGTAGCATTAATTGATGAATTTTTGGAATTATGCATATAAACTGTGAGAATTTTGAGCTTTGACTGCAATATCATATTTTAATATGGTTTATTGTTTTGAGTGTGTCAGATTATACAGTCAATCCCTAGAACTTGCTATGGTTTCTATCTCGAAATTACATGTTTACTTGAATTGGAAAAATGATTTTAGGCCGTCTTTGTTACCAATTATTTTCATCCATATTTTTGCCTATCTCAGAAAGATTCCCTAGTTAGCCCATTTGATCCTATTTTAAGCTTATTTCTATTGATAACCGGGGGAACTGATGAATTTCATGTTGAGATGGTTGATGAGTTTTGGTGAGAATTATTGGTGTAGTATTTGATATCATGTTATGAATACTTATTGTGCTTTGGGAAAAGTGTGAAATAAGTCTTATGAGCTCTGAAAAAAAAAAGAAAAAAAAGAAAAACATGTGTATATAATTCTATATATGTATTTTCAAAAAAAAAGAAAAGAGAAAAGAGCATAAAAGACTTACTCAGCACCTGTTCTTTTGTCTATGGATTATAGCATGTTCTGTTGGTTTATGTATTTGATATTGGAAAGGGAGAAAGGAACTAAATAAATATCAGTTCTGCTGAGATCTGTCAATTGCTATGATTTCTGGGGAATGGTTGAGAGTAGCTAACTCAAGAGTTTCTGGGGTAAGTCACTGAGCCATATTTTACCTTCCTGTTCAAAGAGCCGACACTACAACCAACACAAGTCCTAATTGATTGTTAATTCAAGTTTACGCATTTTAGTAGTGGAGAGATAGACAATTTGCAAGCATATGGTGGATTACTGTATTTCTCTGATTTTTTAGAGTTCCCTTATACACTGGGGTGTTGAGAGTGAATTTTTCTATTACCTTTCGAGAGGGTGTAATTCCAATACTTCTGATTATTGTGATATTAATTTTATCCATCTAATCTTTCCATGTTCAGCTTAGTGCACCTGAGGACAAATCCGAGGCAAGTATCCTGATCATCACTTCATATCCATCCTTTTCTTTTCTTTTTCGTTGCTCGGGACTAGCAACAACTTAAGTTTAGGGGTTTGATAGCTGTGTATTTTATAAAACTTTCGAATATAAATTAATGCTCTTTATTATATGAAGTTGTGCATTTTATATAGTTTTAGTGCTTATATTGTGATCATTTGGAGTTTTTTATGTGTTTGCTAGTTTTGCAGCAATAGTTGTGTTTTGACTGCATATTTGGTGCAAAATGAGCAAATATGGTCAAGAGGAGCCAATGAGGTGTCTAATTGGGCTCTTGAGCTTAATTAGATACTAATTTGGAGTTAATGGACTAGATTAGTTGATTGAAGCCCAAAGAGATTCGAAGCCCAGCGAGAGAAGAGACCGGGTCGACCCGAAAAGTATCGGTCGACTAGTCCCAGTGCAATTTGCAAATGGGTGGGTTAACCCGATCGGAGTCACCTGAGTCGACCCTGTGTAAAAATAGGCCTCTGGGTCGACCTACTGAGCTCGGTCGACCCAAATGAGCGGGTCCGCGGGACTTGATTTTATCCACTCCAACTCAGTATTTTTGACCTAAATATAAAAGCCTCATTTGATACACATGAGGTATAGAATGGGAGATGACCTGATACCTTTGGGGCAACCTTGGAAATAGAGAGAGAACACTAAGGAATCGAAAGAGATGTACTAGACCTCGAGAAAGTCGATAAGGTTGATAGAAACGGAGTGTCGTTGCAGTGAAGACAAGACTACTGGATTACTCTGTCTTTCGGTTTTTCTATCTTTGTTGTCATGAACACTTAGACTCTAGCTTCGTTTGTTTATTTTATCATGTCTAGCTAGATTTCCAGCTAGGTTTTAGGGTGTGGAATATTATGGATTAAAATATATGACTCGATTGCTTTTCTTCTTGCTATCTCTCGGGATTTGATTTTTATGATTTTTTTAATATCTTGTATGGATGCTTGATTACCATTTATGCATGCTAGTTGTTAATTTAAAGCACTGACTAGAGAATGATTAATGATAGAAAGATAGAAATCATTTTATGTGTGCTTGGAAGGACCGACCAAGTGAAGAAGTATTGCATATATAGGGTTAAATAGATCTTCATGTGCTAGATCAGGAGTAACAACATGTGTGAAGTGATGGAACTGAGGATCATTTGGATGTGTGTTGATTGAATAAAACATTTTGATCAAACGATCCGACATCCCATTGCATGCTTAAACTGAATCTAAATCTCATGTGCAGCGGAAAAATGAGATTATCGATTACCTTGCAATCAGAGAGACACCGTTGAGAAGATATAGATATAAAATCTACAACTCCACCATTCTTCATGTTATTCACTCCATGATCTTTTGTTGTATGACCCAACCTCGATCCAAATGTCATGTGGGCGACGATCCTCTAGACCTTGTAGAAGCTTGGAGATGAAGAACCCTCACAATAGAATTTTTGAAAGTCTATCTTTTTGGGAGAGAGGATTTCGAAATTTTCATCTATGTGGCTAGGGTTTTTCTTCTTCCTTCATAAGGTATATATAGGGCTACAACAGGGATCTAGAACAAAATTAGGGTTGGGCCTCCAACGGGCCTTAAGTTCCCATATCTAGCCCAGACATAACTTAAGCCCATTAATATTAATTCAATCCACTAAAGAATTAATATTGCACTACCACCCTAATTGCATATTTATGGACATGGCTTCTTCAACTCAATTAATTCCCCGTGTTTAAGATATCGAATGTCCATTAATTAAATCAAGTATACTAACAACTTAATTTAATTAATTGTTTATCCTTGAGTCGTACCACTCAATCTTTATTATCATGTTGGATTAAAAATAATCCACTTGCAAGATTTAACATGATAATCCTTTTTGAGCTCCTCAGGAGACATCATCAACTCAGCGCACCGAGACACGATTTCCTTATATAAATAGTAACCCATCATATATAGAAATGTGACTACCCAATCTATCGGGCTTATTGATTCTTTAATTAGAACCTCACCCATTGATAGGTCAAAGTAATTCACATTAAAATATACATGTCTACTATTATACAAGGATTAAGAATTATGAGTATTTGAGATTTGTATTCTTATTTGATGTCAGTCCATAAGAATTATCACACTGTGATCCAATTCAATACACTACAAAAGTGTACTAGTATTATTCCATAGGCAAGATAGACTAATTCCAAATCACACTACAACTATACCGATTGTTCGTCTAACTCCATCTAGGTTGTGAACTCTTCTTATACTTTATAAGGAATCGATAAAATATGATCTTCTGTGTGCATTCCACATACCATATTATCTTCAATACTAAGTATAGGACAATTTGCATTATTTATTAAAATAAATACAAAATATGTGAATGTTATTCTCATTTATAATTAAAGAGAAATAATCATATACATAAAAGACATGCTTTTAGTATACAATCCCAACATGAAGAACCGACCGCATGAAACATATGCTTGTTATGTCTATGTTATGGTATATGCCGTTAAAAGCAGCCTGATAACAACCTAGTGATCCACCACCATTGATAGATTAAAGGCAAGATGTCGGGTTGAAAGAGTCAATTATTATATTAAATGAGATAATATATCCAGTATCCCTAAAACCTAGGTTTTTCCATTTATTTGTTTATCTGCTTATTTTCGATTATTTGCCTTGTTTTATGCTATTTGTTTTCGTTCTCTATTTACATGATTATTTGTGTCTAGATATTAAGTAAGTACTTGTGTAAGAGTCAGTTAATACAGTCTCTATGGGATACGATACTCTTGCTCACCTGGGTATTACAATAGCATTGTGCACTTGTAGAACGTGTTATTTTGTTAATAAATAGCATGTCACACCCTCTGTCGTTGAATCGAATTGTGAGATTCCCTTACAATCTAAACTTTCTCTATCAAGTTCCCACAGATATTCTCTCTCGAGAAACTTATCGATAGTGTATGAAAAGTGTTTCAATACACGAAGGCTAGAACACTAAAACCTAGCCTAAACATACGACTGAAACTATGAAGCTCAAAATAATTAGAGCTCTTGAAATAATCAATGCAAACTCTCTATATTCGGTGTACCTAACAAGTCTAATTATAGGTTATTTATAGATAAAAAACATAGTCTTAACATGGTAATCAGAAGTCCTAATCCTACTCGATATCTAATAAGAAAACTTCCTTATTCAGACCATGATCCGCAGACTTGCCTTGTTAGAACTCTTCCATCTCTAGACTTCTGTCTTATTTTCCATTATGCACTCTACAAGCTGGTTAAGGCATCTTCTAGAATGATCTTGAATCTCTTCTTAGTTGGCATACTTTGAATAGGTTCAATGATCTTGGAAGAACAATTTAGATAAAAGATGTTCAAGTAAACGTTCTACAAACTTTTCCATGAACATTGTTGATCTTGAACATTCACTTCAGGTAGCACAGTGGAATGATATTGTATGTTCACAAAATCTGTTGGCAAATCAGCTCCTTCGTTTTTCCAAGTGCAACTCCTTCAGCAGTAGAAACGTTCACCTAGATCTTCACGAACATTGTCAAGTATTTCAATTCTGTTTTTCTTTTATTTCCTTTTCTTTTTCATTTTTATTAGAGCAATGAAGAACATGAACAATAAAAACATAAGTAACCAGATGGAAGAGTATAGATGATGTAATATAGTGATATGGGGCAATTACAAATCAAGTACATCTTAAAAATCTCAAAGTAGAGAGCTTTAAAAACTGAGACTCAAATAAAGAGCCTTTCAAAATCAGAGTAAAAAATTTGTGTTTTTAAAAATGGATTGATTAAACTGAATACTCCCCCTATTTGCTTGCAGATTGAGGCAAATGAGCATTGTGACATATATTTTTTATTCTTCTGGATCAGAGTTGTCTTTGGCAGAGTGGTCATCATCTTGTGCAGACTCTTTCCCTTCCTCCTCAGCATCATCTTCTTCCCCGTCTTATTAATCTTCCTACTTTTCTTCTTCATCTTCCTCTCCTGCAGCCTCTTCTTTTGCCTCCTCTTCAGGCTCAGGCTCTTCTGCATGCTCTTCTTCAGTCTCTGACTCTATGGCTAGCTGCTTGGGATGACCTTTTTTCTTTCTATACTTATTCACTTTCCTTGACTGTTGTTTCAGCCAAGCTCTGCAAAGCTTGATATTGAGTAACAGAAATCCTTGAAAACTCTTCAGTTTGAAAAAGTTTATAGAGAAGTTCCTGAACTTTATTCCTCTCAGTAGTATGCTCGAGTGCTTTTTGAGCATGAAAGACAACACAATCTTCCAAATGTGATATTGTCCTTTGTTGCACAGATATTGTTAGAGAAGAAGATGATGATGTTTGACTTGATGCCTTCTTCGAGATGACAAATTTCTGAATTTGAGCTCGAATGTACTCCTTGGTGGAAGAAGGCATGTCAAAAGAAACTTTGATGCTTAAAGGTTTCTTAGGCTTGATGACTAAGTTCATCTTGGTAACCACATTCTGATGTTGTTTCTTGATTATCCCATAAATTAACATGAGATAGACAATGGGAGCTTTGACTAGCTCACTCTCAGCCAATGACACTATTTTCTCAAAAACAAACTCTCCAAAGTTGAATGATCTTCCTGTTCCAACATAAAACATAAACCTTTGTTAGTTAATTAATAATAATAAACTCTAAGAAAATCAAATCATTCTTAATGGGAGAAAACTACAAGCAACTACATGTCTACACATTAAAACAGAGAAATGAATTTACCAAAAACTATAAAAGAATTTTCCATTAAAAAGGTAAGATATATTTTCAGTTGAATCAATCCGCCATCATTGCTGAATTTATCCAACGACTAAATTTATGTTTACTCACCAGAGATATTTTTATCCAATATATGTGGGGGGTTTTTCGAATTGAATCCCCACATGATCTATTTGGATGCCATTAATTCTAAGCTCATATAAATCATAATTTTATGTGTGACAGTAATAATTTTATGTTGAAAATATTGCAACGGAAGAAAATAGAATCAATCGAAATTACACTTACAGTCAGTATCAGAGTTGATCACGGGATTAAAGGTCTAATCCCGTTATTAATGAAGAACACATGGACGATGGATTTCCTCTCCATGGAGTTCGAATCTCTACAACACCAATATTCTACTTCTCGATCTTCTATTGTATTCCCGAACCTTGTCTAGATGTAAGGTGGGCTATAAACTACTAGGCTGTATGAAAACCCTGGGAATCAAGAGAGCACAAAAGAGGGACTGTATTATTATATGTATTTTCATACCCCGTCCCTTAATTAAATAAAGGAGCAGAGGAAAATCAACTCTCCAAACCCTAATGGGCTTGGGCCTCCAACTTTTGTTCCATTCCCAGTCTATTATGGTTATATTAGGCTACAATAAGGATCTAGAAGAATATTAAATTGGCCTGCTAATTTATTTAATTTTCAATATCCACAACTATGATATAAATAAATAAATAAAGTATTATTTTTATTCCACTAAAGAAATAATACTGTCCTACCAATTTAATACATATTTACGAATGTGCTTTCTCCTTTAGTCCAGTCATTCCCCATGTTTAAGATATAATGTCCATTAGTTAATTATGTAAGCTTCTGACATCTATAATTAATTAATATCTTGTTCCGAGAGTGGTATCACACGACTTCTGTATTATGTTAAAAATAAATTAATATTCTGTCTGCAAGGCTTCCTATAATCTTTATGCTTCCTCAATGGGACATCATCAACCTGGCGCACCAGGACACGGTGGCTATATAAAATGCACGACCCATCATATATGTAAATGTCACTACCCAAAACATCAAGGTTGTTGATCCTATCAAAGAATCTCACTTATTGATAAATCAAAGCAGTCGACACAACATATATATGTCCGCCAATATATATGGGTTAAGAACCCAAACTCTGTGGATCTTTATTCTCTCACTTAAAGTCAGAATAGAGAACAATATCCAATCATGATCCTCCTCAATACACAAGATAGTGTACTAAGATAATCAGTTAGTCAAGATAAACTGACTATCAGATTATTCTATGGTGTACAGATGGTGGGTTCAGAACTATCTAAGCCGTGAGCTTTTTAATACAATGCAAGAAATCCGATGATATGATATTTACCGTGTGTTGACCCACACCATATCAATGCAAGTATATAGAACGTGCAATTAAATATAAGAATAATTAAATGCACACAGTGACTGCAATTATTATTCAATCTATATCATCTTAATATTATTTAATGTATACAAAGACAAGCTTTCCAGTATACAAAACCAACAATATATTGTTGCTGCCTGAATTTACAAACCTTGCTACTATCTACATTACTGTGAATTGGAGACGAGAAGAGTTGTCTATCTTACCGTAAATTGGTGACGAGAAAGGTTGTTGCCTTGCTGCGAATCAGAGTGGAAGAGATGCCTTGTTGTGAAGAGGTAATAAATTGGCAATGATGGTTAAGGGCTATAGGTGAAGTAGTAGAGGGAGAAGAAAACTGATTAGATAAATGATGGCACTTGGAAGGACTTAGTCATTTAAGTCATCGTATTCATCTTTTAATTAGGTAGCGGCGCTTAGAAATCCTAACTCCTGAGTTAGGGTTAGATTAACTATTAAAAAAATTATATCTGGGTGGATAGCTCGTCCCGCCACGGGCTTTACCCGCTAAAGTCTGCCAGCTAAACGGGCCTCAAATTGAAAGCTCTACCTTCCTAAGAAAGAAGCGAAGATGGGTCAGCTCGACAGACTTAGCCTATTTTGATAGCTCTAGCCTTCATCAATGGTTTTGCCAACATATGTAACACGTTATTACTTCATTCTGGACTTTAAAAATGCTTTTTTTTGGGATCCATAAGTTAGATATGATAGATTTGAAAGAAAAGCTCGGTAATATCAGAGGTAACGACAAGAATTTTATTATAGAGAAAGAGAGAAAACAGATAAAAATTAGAATATCAGAATGCGAATTGTAGAACTGGTCAGGCTTAAGATCTTTTAAAGAGATCATCTCTCTCATCTGACATCGCAATAGTATCTGTTGGACACAAAATTTGGAGTGAAATCCCACCAAATTCATAGTCAATCTTTTGAATCCGTAGAGTCACGAACTAGCTGTTATAGATACAGTACATGAACATCTTCATGAATGATGTTCATGGACATCTTCAATGAACTTCTTTCACAAATTCTCCAATTTTTAGCCCATACTTTTGCAAGAGTCTTCTTTGTCCCGCTGAATGTGAAATAAACACAATCACAAACCATCTACGCTGATTAACCACATATGCAAAGATCCAATGCGGATCTTAGCTTCTTAAACCTTGTAGTATCCAAACCTTTGGTAAACAAATCAGCAAGTTGATCTTCTGTGTTAACATGCTCAATCTTCAGAACTTCTTCTTCAATCAAGTTTTTGATGTAGTGATGTCCAATATCAATGTGTTTGGTCCTTGAATGTCGAATGGATTCTTTGATATATTGATTGCACTTATGTTGTCACATAATAGAATGGGGACATCATGTTTAGTTTCATAATCTTTCATCATCTGAAGAACCCACATAATTTGAGCACAAATGCTCTCTACTGCAATGTACTCGGCTTTAGCTGTAGATAAAGAGATACTATTATGCTTCTTGCTAAATCAAGAAATAAGATTGTTTCCTACAAAGAAATAAGCACTTGATGTGCTCTTTCTATCATTTGGGAGCACAAACACCAACACTATATGCAATGTCAGGTCTGTTTGCGGTCAGATATAACAAGTTGCCAATCATGCTTTTGTAAAGAGATTGATCAACTTCAGTCCCAACATCATCCTTGGTGATCTTTGTAGATGTCCCGATTGGAATTCTCTTGTGTTTGCAGGTCTCTAGACCAAACTTCTTGATAAGATTCTTTACATATTTGGATTGAGATATGAATATACTTTCTTCAGTTTGCTTGATCTGCAGTCCTAAGAAGTATTTTAGATCTCCAACTAAGCTCATCTCAAATTATGTCTCCATATCCTTGATAAAATTCTTGACCATCTTCTCGAATTTTGATCCAAATATGATATCATCAACTTGAACGATGATAACATCATTCCCATCATTTTGGATGAACAATGTTATGTCTTCTCCTCCTCTTTTGTATCCGTTACTTAACAAGTAGTTTGTGACCCTTTCATACCAAGCACGAGGAGCTTGTTTCAGACCATACAAAACTTTCTTGAGCTTATAGACATGATTTGGAAAGTGAGGATCTTCAAACTCTTTAGGTTGTGCAACATACACAGGTTTGCTGAGGAAACCATTAAGGATGACACTCTTGAAATCCATTTGATGTAGTTTAAACTTTAGCTAGCATGTTATGGCAAGTAGTAATCTTACAGATTCTAATCTTGTCACGGAAGTAAGTGTCTCATCGAAGTTAATCCCTTCAATCTGAGAGTAGCCTCGAGCAACTAGTCTTGCTTTGTTTCTAGTAATGTTTCCTTCTTCATCAGTCTTGTTTCAGAATACTCACTTTGTTCCAATAATATTGACATCTTCTAGAGGTGAAACGAGATCAAACTCTACATCACCCCACCTATGGATATAACTTATAAGATAATTTTCTTTATTAATTATTTCTATCAACATAATTTCAACTATATATCCATTCAACGAACTCAAATAGCTAAGCTCAGTGCAATGCGAGAGAAAAATCACTATCAACAGCTGACATTCTTAATTCTAATTGAACAACACCTATTAAGACATAATTATTAATTAAGTATAATTGGCTAAAATTACTGATCAGTGTTTGTGCATATTAATTTATTAATAGTTGTGTTTTATTTAATTGGTTAAAAAGTTAAAAAAATATAATTAAAAAAATCGGGCCTATAGCTGGCCCAAAGGCTCAACGAGCGGCCCATGGACTGGGTCTGGAAAAATGTGACTGGATAAATTTCGGGGGTTTGCCTGACCCAGTGTTTGGTCACTGGTCCGATGGTCTCGGGCTGGGCCAGCCTAGCCCAACATTTTGACAACTCTAGGTCATATATTGGGCTCGATATAGAACAAAGACTTAAAAATAATTGAAAAAAGTGAAAAAAAATAATAAAAAAAATAGACAGGCTCGTGAGTCACATGCAATGTGCAGTCTACTACTTTGTATCATGTGGTTCTTGACACTTTCAACAGAATAACACCACACTCTTATATTTAGGAGACTAACTGATGGAAATGAAAGACATATGCTTTTATTTTGCAAAATTATATTACATAGTTTATCTACTATTTATTTATTTATTTATTTATTTATTTATTTTATCATACCATTACAAGTCACACTTAACACACATAGATACCGGTATTATATTTTTTAGATATACTATTCGTGTACAAGAGGCATATAGTTTGATTATATTCCTGAGTTTTTTTTCTTTTTTTATAAGGTGATCGGAAAATCTGCAGTCGTTATTCGATGGTCCATTTGGGGTAAATTTCACCCTTTGAATGACTCCAAATATTCTAAAGTTGTTTGCTTAACCGAAGCTTCAATATAGTTATAAGAATAATATGAAAAGTAGTACATAATTTCCAAGAATCTTATTAAGTAGTTGAAGGAGTATATGCCTTGATTAGATCCAAAATCCAAGGAGATAGGCATGGTAAAAAAAAATAAAGATGCTCCTAATCCAAATTGATTTAAGATGAGTTTTTTTTTCCTGATATTGAAGTGAGATATTCTCAACTGATATGAATATTTACGATAATAATAAATGTAAGGGCATAGATTTCTCATATTTGTAAAGGTGATATACCTGGGTATGACCATACGAATCTCAATTCTCATTCCGACTAAAATAAAATTATATTTTTATTAGTATAATATTTTTATTGGTTTCTTTTCCCTTTAAGCTAATTAATTAACACTTTCAAATATAATTCACATAGATTTACAATTAATCCACATGTTTAAACGGTTCAAATTCTTAAAGCAGAGGAAATTTCATGTAAATAATCACGAAAGTCGTCATGTTATTATCATATTTTGTGATTGTGATGTTGACTCCATAGAATAGAAAATATCATACATAACAATTTGATTCTTTACATTTCGATAAAAAGTATACAATCTTTTTATTTGGATAATCACATATTCTTAACATTTTATATTGGATCGAATATAGTTATTTTAACATTAAATTAACCATATGTTTTGTTTGTCATGTAGTATGACACTTACGTAGGTGGCATGACATTAAATAAGAAATTAAAATTTTAAAAACTCTTGAAATTTACTTATCGAGTTGCCAAATAATTAAAAATTTGGATTTTATATTAATTCGTAAGAACTTTTTTTTCTATTTTTAATTTAAATTTAAATTATTCTCAATTGTTTGCACCAATTGCATTATGCTAATCTCAAGTATTTTATTTCATGTAATTACGCATTTACACTCTACAAGAAAATCATGTTTTAATGACGGACTTAACTATGGGTTATATTCCATCACTAGATTACCGACAAATTAATGACGAATCAAGTTCGAGTTTTTTAACGACGGTTTAGCGACGGAAAAATCATAGTTAAACATCTAATTTTAATTTTTTTTATATTAACGATGGATTAACGGCGAATGTTTCAATCACTAAATTAGAGACAGAAAAAAAATCATCGTTAAATATTAATTTTTTTTATTTTTTAATATTAGCAATGAAAAATTTTGTAGCTAAACTCTAATTTTTTCTATTTTTTTTATTTTTTAATTACTACTTAATGACAAATTTAAGATGAATTATTTAAGCTCTAAATTAGAGAAAATGTTTTTTACATCTCTTTGATTCTATTTTTATAAGTATTTTTAATTATAACTATATACTATTTGAAAAGGTTAATTATAATAATCTAATTATAATATATCCAATCTTAAAAATATTAATTGAAATAAAAAATAAAAAATTAACATTTAAAAAATAAAGTGTACTTTGAAGAAGTTAAACAAATATTAACTAAATGAAGTAAATATCATATTAACATTTTAATACAATATAGAAAATAATAATTAAATAATATCATATTTAAAAAACATCATATTGAAATTTTAAAAATATATTTATAAACATTATTAATCTAATTAGTTTTAATTTAGAAATATAAAATTTAATAAAACACAACAGTTTTCATGTGTGTGGGGATGGTTATGATCAATTTTCATTTAATTATTTTTTTCATGTAAAAAGGTTATAGTTGTCATATAAAAAATAATTGAGATCTTTTAAGATCATTATATCTTTGTTTACCATTTTTCCATCCTACAAAAATGTGTATGCTTCTTCAATTAACATTACCCTTAATTCATGAATTGATATGCAAGTAATGATTTTCTTAATTTCATTTTTCATTTAGTTTTTATTTAAATTTTCATTTATATTATCCTAATGATTATCGTAGTTTTTTTTTTCTGTTTTTATTCATTTAAACTAATATAAATCATATATAAAGATGAATAATTTCAAAATTTATGAGTTTGTTTAAATAATAAAAAATAATCTATATGACAATGTCAAAATGTATATGGTGAAATTATGTACAACAATAAAATTAAAATTTTGTAGATTTTAATCAAAATTTGTAATATGTACACATATGTGATTGGCATCTAAAAAATATTTATATAGACAATAATATAAAAAATTAACATGATTATTTAATACAACTAATTACTTAATATTATTTTCAAATAAAATAAAGCTTTAAAGATTAAAAACGTAGACTTTGGCCAAACTAAATCAATTGAGCATATTAGGATTTAGTTGCATTAAAACTATTCAAAACGGTTACCCAAAATACATCAATTAATATATTCTACTAATTGATGAATATTTGCTCTACAATTATGACCCAAAATTACATAAAATTTAGTCATAAAACACATAAAAGTCAGAAAAAGTAGCAGAAAATTACAATAGATCAAATAAAATTCCACACACCAGCGAAACAACTCCAATGCGCCAAAGGACAAGAATCTGGGAACTAAAATGGCATCCCAAATAGAAAACCATGAGGTCATGAAAAGAGGAGAATTCTTGGAATTCCAACTTAAATTCCTCAAACAACCAAGCCCAAGCATCTCTTACCAGCGGGCAAAATAGAAACACATGATCAAAAGATTCTTCTGCTGCCTTGCAAAGAATACAAAATAGAGGCCCATAATATCCAATCCTACGCCACTTATCCATTGTTGGCAAACAGCCAAGAATGGCCCTCCAACAAATAATTGCTCGGCGCACCGGAATAGCCCTGTGCCAAATCCATTTCCCCTACCAAACCGAAGAAAATGAAGTTCTACAACAAAGCTACGCCACCTTTGTAGTAACTTGGCCATGAAGAGAACATTTCCAACATCTTTCATCTTCATTCTTAATGATAGGGGTTTGCAGAATATCCCAAATAATTTTGGAAAAAACAGCAGCAAAATCGAGAAAATTTCACTTTTGGTCTCATAGGACACGCCTTGCTCCCCTTTTGGTCCCAGCAATGTCGATTTTGGTCCCAAAAGTTACGAACTATCAGTTTTGACCCCGGGCGTTACGGTTTCCGTTAAATATGCTATCAATTTTGGTCCCATTTCACTATCAATTTCGGTCCCAAATGAAAACTTAACCAAATTATAGTAACATTCATTAGAGAGAATTGCCACCTATATACATCAATAAATACCCCCTCACAAATACAATAAACATCATATCCAAACAAATAGCACTAGCCTCTATGACTGCATCACAACGTCTACTGCTTCTTGATTGCTAACCTATAACCATTGAATCAGCAAACATATGTCCAGTCCCATAAAGCAGTGAAAGAGCAATGCTAATACATTATCATGGAGATTAAGCCCTGCAATTGGGCTGTTGGAGAGCCCAATTGGAATCCTGTTAAAAAAAAAGACAAAGCAATCGAGCAATTTAATCAAGAAAGAACGAAAGCTGTCATAATTCCACGGCTAAAAAAAAGGAAAAGAAGATAAAGAAAGGTAGAACATAAAATAGATAAAAATTAAAAACTAAGCAGCAATAAAACACACCATGATTGGCAAGTGCAAATACATTTCGGGATGGCGAAGAGAGACAGAAAATTATTCCCTATCATAGTTCAATATGCAGTAGGCACGAGGGACTTCCATAGCTGTGAATTAAGATATGAGTTTCAGAACTAATTGACAATTTAATAAAGCTCATCTACAAAAAAAAATGGTGCAGATTCCATTAGGTTTTCCTCACTTCAAGTTGAAACTTAAATAGAAGCATAAGGAAAAATCCAATAATGTTGCCAAGTTACAGATTGACAGAGGAGTAAATACCAAATTGAGATTTGCAAACTGCAATGTTGGTTGAGCCCAAAAACGATAAACGATGATTGTGCCGTGACTTCTCAACCTCAGCCACTATTTCATCATCCAACTCTAATGACTTTCGTGATGGAAATCTACTTGTGCTCCACATATCCACCCTGTTTATCATATGATCATCAAATCAATTCTAGCTCCACTCATTTTGTGCATATAAAAAAGGCTCAAGTTAAAGAAATACATACTTTTTTCTCTATTCTTCTTCGCTCCTCTTCCCGTGTTGGTCTATGGTCCACTGTGAGAGCTTCTGCCGCCCCACCTCCCCTGCACAGAACTGCTCTGCAGTCACGAAGTTTGAGACAACCATTTCCCTCCCTTCAATCAATGCAGTGACACAACAAGCACCACTATCCAAGCCCTGCAATTTCAACTCATTCATGAAATTCCTTCATAGTTACTGAAAAGAATAGACTAAGTTTAATCAAGATTTCACACCATGTGCTTATTTTTGAATTAAACTAGCTTTCTTATAATGCTGCTAATAAAGATGGACATTGAAAGGAAGAACTATCTAATTGACGTATTAATTATTGATTTCATGAGTAAGAGCTATATGCGGAAATTCATCATCTTTTCCATTTCAAGAAACACATATAACTTATCTCCAACTTTTTACAATTAAAAAAAAAAAGTTACCTGTTTTAAGAATCGTTCATATGTTTTCAAATACCTTGCACAAGCTGCTTCTTTAGCCTTATCTTCTGATGTGGTCTACAACATTTCAAAAATCTTCAGATGCAAATTCTCAGCCACAAACTTTGCTGCCTTGCTTCCTCCATGCCCATCATACACCCCAAAAAACCTCTATATTTTTTTTTTCAGAACACTATCACTTTCGGAACAAAAGGAGTCTACATGCCACCTCAGCATCAACTCTCATAAAATGAACAAAAACAGAAAACAAGAAACGATTTTTATGAGTATCTACCTTATCACCATTTGCAGAAGCAAAAACCTTGTACGAATCTTCCATGAACTTCTTCTTACCCTTCAACGAATAAACACCGACCCCAGAATCAGCAAAGCAGACGGGACCATCATTGCCACCGCGTTCCTTCAAAACATCAACAGAAATTTCAGACAGAACATTTGGGATCTCTATCGTCAGCGGCCTCTTTCTCTTCAACGAGCAAGAAGCCAAGCCGTGCGCGATTTCTGCTCTATCACTCATTCCCATCCTAGCGACCCCGCCCAAGCCCCCGATAAAATTAGGAAGCAAATTAGGGATTAGAATTGGGTGCGAATTTGGGATTTCCCCTTCAGATTTTGGGCATGACTTGTGAAATTAGGGATTTGGTTGGGTTGGTTCAGAATCTCGACTGAAAAGAGGCGCACGTGAGTCACATGAGACCGCCTCCGTTAATTCATCTAACTGGCGTTAAATCTTCCGGGACTAAAATTGATATTGTCAAACTTATGGGATTAAAAGTGAGCGATTTTTTTGAAAAAGCACCAAAATCAACACTGCTAGGACCAAAAGGGGAGTAAGGCGTGTCCTATGACAGCAAAAGTAAAATTTTCTCCAGCAAAACCACGAGTGAACAACCAAGTGTTGTAGACAAAAAAATCTGAAACTCAATCTGTTAATGAAAACCGATCAGCTGCTGTAATATCATATCCAATCTATCAGCAAGAGTATAACCCAACCAGTTATCAAGCCAGAATAACGTGTTTGCACCATTTCCCAAAATAGAGTTAGATCCCTCGACCAAGGTTGCAATTTCACCCCTAATATTCAGCCAAATGAAGGAGTTGAATTTTTTTTTAGGAAAATGACCCGAATGGTTAAGATATCTTCTTCAAAAAAGCTCAAATAATTGTGAGTTATCCGTAAGAACTCTCCATGCTATACGCATCATGAAGCTCCTTCCAAGTACAACAAATGAAGTCACTACAACCCCCTCCTCCCTCTTCTTGTAGAGCACACACCCGATCTCATGCAACTGTGGAAGAAGAGTGAATGAAAGCATCTCTCGTCCAAATAAAGTTTCTATTTGCACTTTCAATAGCATACATCAAATCAGAATACCATTTATACACCAACATAGAATGAAGAGTCGATCCAGAAATAACTGAGTTGACAAGACAAACTCTGCCAGCCATAGATAATAACCAACCCTCACATCTACTGAATTTCGCCAAAATCCTATCTACTACTTGTTGGAAAATAATTGACTTTAGAGTTCCTTCAAAAAGATGCAACCCAAGGTAGGGCTGGAAAAATTGGCCCGGCCCATTAGGCTTGTTTTTTTACGGGGTTGGGCTGAAAAATAGTGACCCGAAATAATTCCAGGCCTAAATGACCCAGCCCATCGGGCCATGGGCCAAAAAAAGCCAAATTTTTAATTTTTTTATTCAAAACTTAATTTAATAGTAGCCCTAAACTCACGCACGTCGCCCACTCTCAATCTCCATTCTCCACTTTCATCTCAAGGCTCCCACCATTGCCCAACGCAGGACCACCACGCAATCGTTGTTGATGTCACTGTCCACCATACAGTCATCGGCCCTTTCACTCTCTCACAGATAGCAGCATACCAGCAATACCCTAACAACTTTTTGTTTCAACTCACAATCTTCATTCGCCGAGAGATGTCGAACTCGAAGACCATTCACCCAGATTGTCCTGGACTAGCATTGCCATTAACAAAGGCTTCATCGTTCAACCCTCCTACCTTGTAATAAATTGAAAGAGATCGAGTGTAACTTCAAGTCCATACTATTAAGCTATTATATTATAGATTATAGATGTTATTAATACAATTTTTTCTACTTGTGTTGTATCATGTATATGTGTTGTGGTGATGTTATTAGGCTCTTGAATTACAAGGGCAGAAGCGTGAGCTTAGGGCTTCTTGATCTTGCTAAAAAAGAGGTTTGTGATGTAATCCCAATTTTTTTTGGGGTGAGATTGTGAAACTTAATGTTTGTTTTGGTGGATTGAGTTATTGATGAATTTGTGCTGATCATATTAGGAAGTTGATGAATTTATAATTGGGCTTCCAAAGAGTAGTGTGGCGGGAATGAGACAGAGCAATTGAATAAAATTCGTAGTGTGGCTGGAACATTTGCAATTCGAGCTACAGAGGGGTAGATTTTATGTTGATATGAATTGGTTGAATGAATAGGAATCCAATGGTGAAGCTAGATCCATTCACTTCGTAATGCTGAGAACTTGTGAATAGAAGCATAAATAAAATGAACCAGCTAAACACGCTACTCATCAAGCTTTTAAATGGAGGCGTAGAGATTGCATTTTAGAATAAAGATTTAGTAGAGGTGAACCTTAGAGTTGTGAAAATAATTAACTGTCTTTATAATGTTTGCGAGATGATGCTCAAATGAGCTTTTAGTGATGTTGTAACTATTTGGACCAAACGCTATGTCGTTGATCAATCTTGATTTCTATGCTAGGGATGGAGAGTATATCTACATGATGAGCATGGGACATCTTCTGAGGCTTTGGTACCATTCATCTTAATTCACTGGTGGAAATGGGTTGTACATTTATGATTTATGTACACAGCTTGAAGGCTTTCAGCCTCTCACAGTCACAATAACAGCCTCTTAGGTGTCTGTATTGCATGTAATTTGTAAAGTATAGCCTTTTTTTATCAATTTGTGTGCTTTTTTTTTTAGATGTCGAGGGTAACCCGCAGCCGCTACCGTGGTGCGCACTGGGTAAACCCCGCCCCTGTGTAATAGCCTGCAAACCTACACAGGGGAGGTAAACCACACTTGGCAAGCCAGGTGTGACAGGCTCATACCTAGTGGTGTTGGTGGTGGGTCGAACTTGAGACCTTTGGCCTCAAGAAACACCACTCCACCACTAGGTCATCCCTAAGGGGACAATTTGTGTGCTTTTATCTTAATGAGATTTAGAATTGGATGAGGAAATTTGAAAATTTACAAAATTTGAGAAAATTATAAAATCTGAAAAAATACAAGTTTCGAGCCAAAAAAGCCCGAAAACCCGCACAGAGCTGGGCTGGGCTTAGAAAATACAGACCCGCTCCATTTTCGGGTCTGGTCGGGTTGCCCGAATTGCCAGCCCTACCCCAAGGTAGTGAAAATGAATGGAGCCCGTAACAAAGCTAAAACAACGAGACATCAAAGATCGAGTAGCAGGTCACACTTCCTTTCCATAGAACACTCTAGACTTTGTAGGGCTGCAAATCTGTCCCAAAACAGCACCATAATTGTCTAAAATTTCATGAATGAGTCGTACATTTGTCGTCGTAGCCTTGCAGAACAACAAAATGACACCTGCATAAAGCACATGAGTCGGAAAAAGATTATCCGGTCAGTAGCTCATCAGAATGAGGTGCTGTTGCGAAACTGCAAGAGAAAGTGCTCGACTCAAAACCTCTTTTGCCAACCCAAACAAATGCGGTGATAATAGGTCTCCTTGTCTAACCCCACATGTGCAATAAAATATCCCTTAGGAGTACCATTAATAAGGATCGAGAGCTTTGCATAAGCTAGAATATGAGAGATTCAACTACGAAAACGAGCAAGAAAGTCAAACCTCTCCAACACTATAAGTAAGAAATCCCACCTCAAAGTGTCAAACGCCTTCTTAATATCAACCTTGAAAGCCAACCATATCTATTAAACGATTTTCAGAAGCCAAAAAACTTGGCATAATTGTATCCCCAATTTTAAAATATCGTGTGAGTCATTGTATTAGTGAATGATTTACTTTCCCTAATTAATTTGCTTGAATCACAGCTTTATCAACAACATATACACAAGTTTGTAGGATTACCCTTTAGTGTACCCATAAATTCAAAAGAAGCATTATTATTACTAACACCCTTAATTAATAAGAATCCTTGGATCTCATAAATTAATGGATTAGATTAATTCCTAATTTACACACTAGGAACCTATATGCATGCTAATACATATATATATATATATAGTTGAAATTTAATGAAAGAAGTGGTGGCAATTTCATAAATAATAAGGCAAAAAAATAAAGGAAAGATGATTATTTGCATCCAAACCTTTAAAATTGATGATGTCAGCAGTTTAAAAAAAAATCTTAAAAATTTTAAATGATCATAATTTGCTCGTTTTTAAATCCAATGCACGCAAAAAATATATCAAATTCAAGCTTTCTTTTTGCTCTTTCATTTAAGATGTCTAAATACTACAAAAGATAAATCTTTACGCATACCCAAGTTGTAAATGCTTTCGTTAGCTTATAATAATGCTTCGTCAGCATTATGATAACGTATGCTAATGAAACATTTTTCATATGCTAACATAATGTATTCACTATGCTAACGAAGAATTATCATAATGTTAGCGTAGTACAGATTTATTATGATTTATTCAATCTCAATTATGGTTTATTTCATCTCAATTAGTATTTATTCTATCTCAATTATGATTTGTTCCATTTAATTGTTCCTTCTTTAGTTCCAAATTGATTATTAGGGTTTATTTCATCTAATTATTGTTTATAGCGTATGTTAACAGAGTATTGTCATATGATAACATAGTGTAGTCATAGTGCTGACCAAGTAAAATCATAATGATAATGTAGTACATATATATTATTGCTATGATTTGTTTCGACTCATTAAGGATTTATTACATCCAATCAAGGTTTATTTCATCCAATTAGAGTTTCTTTCATTCAATTAGGGTTTATTAAATCAAATTAGATTTATAATTATTTTTTAGAATATATTTTTCATTAATAATATTAGAAAATTTTAATTAGTATAATGATAACGCTTCATTAACATGATGATAATACTTCATTAGCATGACGATTTGTTATCTCATATTCTATGATTTTTATAAGAATTATTGAATTATGTTAATGCCCCTGCTCGAATTTTTTTTCAAATATTACAGAATTGCCGCTGCCATTTTAATCAAATTCAGGCCTTTGATTTTTTACGATTGTGTGGTATGAGATGTTGTCCTAGTTCCTACACTAGGATTGATTTTCACCTGAGCCCTCCCTCGTGTGTGTGTGTGTTTTATCTAATTAAATATTAACATACATTAGTTCATGACTTGGTTCAGGGCATATCATAAAATTATGCATTCATGGGAGGTCACTAGTTTAAATCTAGCGAATAACAAATGTTGGATTAATATATGGCACGTGGGACTAATACGTCGGGTGGCCCACACTCCTTATTTTTTAAAATTTTAATTATTTTTTAATTTTCTGGGAATCGATTTGGAGACTAATTTAGCAACCTAATTTTCTATCGTTTAATCATTTTAACGATCAATTTTTTATGTTTAGCAAAACTTTTTTTTTTTTTTTTTGTTAGTGACAATGTGTCTGATTTGGTAGCAAATCCTAGAAGTGTTAATAATTCCATTAGATATTATAGGCCGAATTTATTGGTGGGTGTGGATACTGGATAGTATACCCGCACTCATTATTGCGTAAAGATTGCTAACAAAATTTTTACTTATGTCAATAGAATATGTAATTCATGATATAAATATTTTTATTTATTTTTATCAGAATGTCTACGTAGTCGATATAAAATTCAAGAGAGCCTTAACAATGGAGGCCGCACCATGAAAAAAAATGGCATCCTAGTCGGACCATGATTGTCAATTTATATAGGGTCTAAAAATACTTGGTGGCCTCTTTTCATTCTTTTCTTTTACATTTTTTTAATACAAGGAAAAATCCATCACAATTATTTACGAGTGTACGCTTTAGGTAATTAAATTTCCTTCTCAATGAATAGTTGGGAGATCATACAAAAAAAAAAAAATTAAAATAATTATAGATTATAGATGGAGTTCGACGGCATCATTCTTTCGACAACCCTGATGGTTGTAAGATCCGACAATCGATGTGATATATATAGTTGATTGTTTCCTTTATAATAACGAATTCTGATTTTTGAGGAAATTTGTTGAATGCAAGGGTTTTTGAGTGTGAATCTTGGTCTAAATTTTTTAGAGTAAAACAGGTTATAAATGAAATTGTGCCAAAGTTATTTAAGCCTTGCCAAACCCAAATAAAAGTTCGTATTTGAAAATATATAGCGAGATGGCCTTTACTTTGTGATTGTCTGCCTTTCATAAGACTACTTAATTTTGCCAAACCCACCAAAATATATTGGAAAATCAACAAGTTTGCCTTTATAATTTTGACTTTGAGTTGTTACTTTTTAAATATATAAACACGAATTCTCTAAAACAAAAATCTATCTATCTATACATATATTAGTCGTTGTCTATCACACAATTTGCCTTAGACAACAGTTTTGAAAAATAGACAACAGTTTTGAATTAATAGACAACAGTAGTGACATTTATTATTGTAAATTTTCCTTCTTCTTCTTCCTCTTTTTTTTTTTTTTTTTTTTTTGCATTTTCCACGACGGTTTAGATTATAACCATTATATTTTAAGAAATTTTTGCAATATTATTTATTTATTTATTTATTTTACTTGAAAAATTGATATTTGTAATATTTTTTATTTTATTTTTTTATGCATAGATGGATGATTTGTAGTGCTCTACATTTGTCGCCTAGAAAAATAACTTTCATTTGTATTGCATAATAATAATAATAATAATAAATTTTTATTTTTCTTTTTCAATTTCATCATTTAAAATAATTAAATAATTATATTTTTTATACATGTCATATATTCAAAGAAACTAAATATTCTATAATTGTGGACAATTATAAATTGTTATTTTTTACGCATAGATGAATAATTTGTAGTACTCTCCATTTGTCGCCTAAAAAAATAACTCTCGTTGTATTGCACTATAATAATAATAATAATAATAATAATAATAATAATAATAATAATAATAATAATAATAATAATAATTTGTTATTTTTTTCTATTTCAATTTCATCATTTAAAATAATTAAATAATTATATTTTTTATACATGTCATATATTCAAAGAAATCAAATGTTCTATAATCGTGGACAATTATACATTGTTATTTATAAAATCGTGATGTTGGAAATATTCCAATTCGATCTTTCTAACATGGGTTTTCATTTAGTTCCTAAAATTTAATATTCTTTTTGTTTGCGTAACTATACAAATTTGATCTTCTTGTCTAATTAATTAACGCATTTGCATATCATTTTATTAATTTTTAAAAATTGAACACAACATATAAAATTAAATAATAATCATAATATTACAAATCTAAAAAAATAATAATTATTTGTGCATCACACAGGAGAAATAATAGTTCGAAAAAAAAAGGTGTAAAGTGAATTTTTAAAAATATTTATGAGGAAGCCAAAAATAACATATATATTAATACCCATCATTTAATTTCATACTCGAATGTGATATTCACATATATAAACTTCCTTTTTACATAAAAGGGAGATTTAATTTCAGTACATCTCATCAATTCCTATCGGCCAACTTATTAAGTGTTAATGGTTATTACATAAAATCATATAGCGCACGTACTGTACATCCCATCGCTATGATTAAAACACATAAGCGTAGTGTTTTCTCATTTTTCTAAGAAAATATTAATATATCATGATCTCTACGCTAGAATGTAGTACATCTATATTCGTTATACAATTCCTGATAATTATAATTAAAAAGTTTGAATATAGCACAATAGGTCTGTAGCTAGTTAGGGTGAAGTTGTATATTGTACTATGATTGTAAATATTTTTGACTCCTCAATTTATACTAAAAAGTTGGAAGTTGACCTCATCTTTTAGTGTGCCTAACTTTGATCCTTGGTCTATTTATATTTGATACATGATTTCAATTTCTAACTATTTGAAAGAAAAAAAATTGATATTTCTTTACAAGAGGCTAGTTTTCGGGTATCTGTCGTGATCCCAGATCCCTTTGACATTTTTCTGTATATTTTTTTGTATTTTTTTCTGAAACTGGTATAGCGGATTCACAATAAAGTTGGTGTCTTGATGATATTTGAGGTAGAAATGGGAGAAGAGGTGTATTAGAAGAAATGAGGGGAGGAATAGAGAGAAAGTTGGGAGAAAACAGAGCTATTTCATTTCTTAGTTTCCAACGTACATACTGATAATATTTATAGTCCAATGACTACTCACCATAGTACCCTAACCCTAAAAGCATATACTTTATGCTAAAGATAAAATATGACACAAAATAAGCTAATTGGGCCACAAGACCACTTTTGGAATTAAAATAACAACTGGGCTAATTAAGATTCCTTCAGCCCATGAATTAATTCACAGCTCCACCTCTAGCCTATCCGACCTGGCGACTTCAACTTCAATACCCGACCCAATAGCTTCATTTTTCATCTCTTCGTTCTCTTTCAATTCAGAAACTCCCAAATCAAGATTAGATCTTTCCTTCCTCTGCACCCCCATTGCTTCAAATCCATCAGCCCCATCCATGTATGTGACAGTATCTCTACAGTCTTAATAATTTTTGTGGTTAAATTCTTTAATCCATGAAAATGTGTAGTTTTGCCAATTGTCACAAAAGAATAATGGTTTCTAGCTAATATCAAATAAGTGGAACTAAATTAATAAAAATTTGAAGGTGCAAATCAAATGACATCATTACAAGCAGTCGGAATATAAGAATCATACCCATTGAAGTAAAATTTGAATAAAATAGTTGAAAAGAAGAAAAATGAATCTTAAGTCGCATCAACAAAATTCTTTGTGTTAATTAAATGCACTTAGAAAATGTTATCTCGCAACATTTCAAGAATTATGCTGGTTTATACCTCGTAAATGGAACTATTTTCCCTTTTAAATCCTAATAGCGTCTTGTGTCGCTGTCAATGTATACAATAATAATTCATTAAATTATAATATACTTCTCCAATGCCATGTTTCAAAATCCATTAAAGGCAAACGTGTTGATAATTTATTCTCATTCCTTATTTGAATAATTGAAACTACAATTTCAATTTGTGTGAGAACGAGAAGGGAGTATCTTACTTTCGATCAGGTCTCCACATTCGTAACATCATTGCATTGAGAGGTTGCTCTCCTTCACAACATGGATAGGGATTGAAGAATACAACTTAATTTTTCATCACCCTAAATCACTACTTGTAGCACTAATAGCATCTTACTAAAGTACTGTTCACATCTGCTTTAAATTAAAGGTTCATCACAAACAATATACCACACCAACTCTCATTTGTAACTAAAACAATTATGACCACTAATGCATCAAAATGAGCAGCAAACATATTCTTTTCCTAAGTGAAAGTGGGAGAATTATTCAAATAATTGCACAGCTTTTCTTATCCTGAAATTTAGTGGATTTCTGGCTGGTCTAATCAGAGCCAGTTTTTGTGTTAGCAAAATATTTGACCAATGAGTACAAAACAACTTTCTGAATGAACTCAATTGTGATTTGCAAGAATGGAAAAAATGGACTGATACATACATCTTTCTTGCAATCTTTGAAACAACCTTTCTCAAAATAGGCAAAAGAGCAGCAGGTTGTCTGAGAGAGCTGCAGCCTCCATATAAGGCTGCAGTTTGATGATTCTCTAGTGAAATCAAACCATGCGTTATACTTTCCAAGTGGAATGAGCATATATATGATAAAGATACGCGCAGAGGATATAACGGAATGTGCTGTCGAGCATCAGTGAATGGCCATCAATCAAGATTCCTTTCCTCTCCATATATAATGTGATCTTAGCCCTCTAGTTGAAACACTGCAGACAGCATAGCTTTAGGCCTACATTTTTCTTGGATATTGTTGTGTGGCATTGTCTGAAAATGGTGAAATTCTCCAAGCAGTTTGAAGGGCAGTTAGTTCCTGAATGGAAAGAAGCCTTTGTGGATTACTGGCAGCTGAAGAAGGCCGTCAAGAAAATACAAGTGCTCGACAATCAAAACACTAACAGCAAGAAACAAAAGAGCTCTTTTTCCAATTCCCTCATCTCTTCTTTAAGAAAGCACACTTTTCTTGACAATAAGCAAAGAGAACCAAGGGTCATTCAAGTACTTTCTGCCTCCTTAATCTCTGCCATTATTGCCAGAGTTGACATTTGGAATATTTTATCTAATTTTCTACCATTTTGTAGGTTCACCGCAAGCTTGCAGCCTCAGCTAGTAAGACAGACATGTACGAGACTGAGATGTTGGAGCATTTTGCTGACACTGATGCTGCTGTAGAGTTTTTTGCATGTTTGGATCTTCAACTCAACAAAGTGAACCAATTTTACAGAACAAAAGAGAAAGAGTTTCTTGAGAGGGGGGACTCGTTGTTGAAACAAATGGAGATTCTCATTGAGCTTAAAACAGCATTGAAGCAGAAACAGACTAAAGAGCCTTCGTCCCCAGACTCAAAGGAGGAGGCCTCGATTTCAGGAACTATATCATGTGGTATGAAGCAGGTTTCCTCTGGTTTATGCATGATCTAGGATTATCGTTCATTAAATTTGTTCTGCTTTTTAACAGATGAAGAGTCCATTAAGCATATAGCAGAGACAGAGAATGTAACTGAAGAATTGGATAACGATGATATGATATCTTCTGAATCTCCCAAGTCTGGTGAAGTGGCAAGATCAATGAGAATGGAGGAAGAGGACAGCAAACTTAAGTCCGTTTCCAATCGAGTTATTAACTGCCAGGGGAAGAACTTGAGAATCCACATTCCTCTTACCAATCCAGCCAGAACCTTTTCAGCTATCACTTATTTGCTATGGGATGATTTGGTGAATCATTCGTCCAAGAAATGCGGTCCAGAGGGAAATAAGTTGCATATTAATAAGAAAAAGCTTCATCATGCAGAAAAAATGATTAGGGGAGCATTTGTTGAGCTCTATAAAGGATTAGGATACCTCAAAACTTATAGGTATGTTCTATTTCTTTGCATTTTTCTTCTGCTCTTATCAATTAACAAGTGCTGATTGTGTCCTTTGGATTATTTCAGGAACTTGAACATGCTTGCTTTTGTGAAGATTTTGAAGAAATTTGACAAAGTAAGTACCTGTGGCGAATCTTCATTTCTCTGGGACACTCATTGTTTCTCCTTTTGCTCATCATAACATAACAGACGAAATGTCTATGTTGCTTTCTCAGGTGACCAACAAACAAGTTCTTCCCATTTACTTAAAAGTGGTGGAGAGCTCCTACTTCAACAGTTCAGACAAGGTGAGCCACAAAGCTAAAAAGTTGCAATTTTTTGTGTGAAATATCTGATGAGCAAGAAAAGCAATAATCTTGCAATAATAAGCATTGTGATTGGAAGATGATTGGATATATATATATATATATATATATATATATATATATATATATATTCAAAAACATTGTAAAGTGGTGGTAGTCTGTGGCAGTGGAAAGGCCCTTTTTCTCAAGTTTGAAATTGCCTAGATTTCCAATCATGGATCCTAGATTTGGTTGTCTCACACTCATGAAATTTCATTACTGTGGCAGGCCTTGAAATTAGAAGATGAGGTTGAGGAACTTTTTGTCAAGCATTTTGCTGAAGATGATAAAAGAAAGGCCATGAAGTATCTTAGGCCGACTCTTCGTAAAGAATCACATTCTGTCACTTTTTTCATTGGTGAGTTTCCTGCAAGAAAATCAGAGCTAAGATAACAGTAAAAATATGAAGATCTTTGATCATATGTTGTTCCTAGATATATAATAGATAATTCAAGACTAAATGTTTCATCAAAATATAAAATTGGCAACTTCACAAAGACTAGTGGCTTCTGGTGTTATGATGAGTAAAATTAGCCTTGTGATTCACAGCTTACAATTGGGACTAATCCGTTATTCGTTCTTTTCAACGACCAGGATTGTTCACTGGGTGCTTCATAGCACTCTTGGTTGGATACGTTATCATGGCTCATATTACAGGAATGTATAGATCTAAGTCAGACAAAGTGTACATGGAAACAATCTATCCTGTCCTCAGGCAAGTGATCATTGCTTTTAGCAAATTGATGAATGTCCTATTTGAGACCATGATAAAATTAAAGTTCTCTTATTCTAATTTTGCAGCATGTTCAGCTTATTGTTCCTACATTTTTTCGTATTCGGATGCAACATTTTTGTGTGGAGAAAGACGCGAATAAATTACAGCTTCATCTTTGAATTGTGCCCCACAAAGGAACTAAAGTACAGAGATGTGTTCTTGATTTGCACCACATCAATGGCTGCTGTAGTTGGAGTCTTGTTCCTTCATTTATCGCTCGTGGCAAAGGGATACTCTTATGCTCAAGTTCAAGCCATCCCTGGCCTTCTCGTGCTGGTAAATGTCGATTCCATAACAATATTTCTAATAAAACATGAATGTTCTTGCACAAGTAGTAGTACTTAACACAATCAATAATTTTGTAGGTTTTCATTGCAATCCTGATTTGTCCCTTCAACATAATCTACAAGTCAAGCCGTTACCATTTTCTTTCTGTATTAAGAAACATCATCTTATCGCCTTTGTATAAGGTCATGATGCTGGACTTTTTCATGGCAGATCAACTTTGTAGTCAGGTAAGCTCATTCATCAACTTAACATGTAAATGCAGATGCACTAATATTGAAAGTTTTGACAATTGATTCACCCCGTTTTGTTGTGGAATATCAGATACCAATGCTTAGAAACCTCGAGTATATAGCATGCTACTACATAACTGGGAGCTACAAAACTCAGGACTATAATTACTGCACCAGCACCACTTACTACAGAGATCTAGCTTATGCAGTTTCATTTCTCCCTTATTACTGGAGAGCTATGCAGGTTCATCACATACTTCTATATCAAATCAATTTTCAAGGTTTGATGGCATAAAACGCGACAAGATAATTTGTGACTAACACCCTAAATAATTCCTTATTTTCAGTGCGCTCGACGGTGGTTTGATGAAGGCCAGAGAAGCCATTTACTCAACCTAGGAAAATATGTGTCTGCAATGCTGGCTGCAGGAGCCAAAGTGGCATATGAGAAGGAAAAAAAAGTCGGATGGCTTTGCCTCGTCATGATCATGTCGAGCACTGCAACTGTGTATCAACTTTACTGGGATTTTGTAAAGGACTGGGGTCTCCTCCAATTCAACTCCAAGAATCCATGGCTAAGAGATGAACTAGTCCTTCGCCACAAGTTCATATACTATTTCTCTTTGGTAAGTATACATACCATTATCTTCAACTTGGCATCTATTCCTCATAATCCACACTAAACATTCTAGATATGTTGTGATTAAGAAGATTCTTCAAAATCAAGCGATCATCTACCACAAAGGGCTGTAGTTACAAGTTTTTGTCAAGCAATGAACAATTGAAATTTCTTGCTTGATGCAGGGGTTGAACCTAGTTCTACGGCTAGCTTGGTTGCAAACTGTTTTTCATTACAACTTTGAAAAGGTGGACTACAGAGTTACCATGTTGTTCTTAGCAGCACTTGAGGTTGTAAGAAGAGGGCAGTGGAATTTTTACAGGTAAAAAATGAAAACTTTTTTGTTATTAGGTATATAAATTGGGCTTAATCTGGATTGAATGAGACTGAAATATTTTGATTGTTGTTGCGGCATTAGGTTGGAGAATGAGCATCTGAATAATGCTGGGAAATTTAGAGCTGTGAAGACAGTGCCACTTCCTTTTCATGAGGTGGATGAGCAAGATTGAGAGCAGAATTATGGTAGATATTATTATTAGGCCATCTAAACTCATGTTTAAGTATAAATGATAGTGTTATTATATAAGTTGATGATGCTCAAGCTGTCAACTTCTTTATTTTTTTTTTTTTTTTCATGCCTAATTTTCTTTGTTTAGCTACAAATGAGATAGATATCTTTGTATACACACACACACACAAAAAAAAAAAAAGAAATAAATAAAAAGCTGAACTTGTTAATGACAACAATGTACTTTTACACTAATATTTATGGAACATGCTTGGAGTTGGAGTGGAAACATGTTTGGTGATTGTGTTTTTATATAATGATTATTATCGTGATCTGAAAGTATCATATTATGATTTGTGATTTAATAATTGAGCTTGCAAACAAATATCAAACTGAATATTATTGAATAGGTTGACACTTGAATACACTGAGTGTATATAAACTTATTTTTGACAGGCGGGTTAAATTTGTTAGTCAATTTAAAAAAAAAACAAAAAAAAAACGTTAAAACCAGTATCAACTCTAACACTAAATTATCACTCAAAATTCCAAAGAAATCATATGCATCCTTAAAAGTATGGATCTACTAGTTATCTTATATGAGTTTATTTAGTTAAAACTGTGATTTTTTTCATTCTAATTAATATTTAGAGTTTAGGGGTTTATATTTTTTTTAGGGTTCAAGGTTTTTTATGATTTAGTTTTTTTAAGGGTTTTTTTTAGTATTTTAGTATTTTTTATATTTTTAAAGGTTTATTTTGGATTTTTAGGGTTTATGTTTTTTTTTTTTAGTTTAGTAATCTCAACTAAAGCTTATATTTAATTTGAAAAACTTTATTGACGAGAGCAGAGCACGAGCTACGCATTTGCGCCGGACGAATGCATTGCTTGAATTGTTGAATCAAAAAAGTAAATAAATTAATTCACTTTTATTTTAGAGTTCACTAATTTCATTTTAGAGTTTATTATTATTTCAAGAAATTTAATTATCGATCGCATTGCACGAGCCCACGCGTTAGCATCGAGCGAGTGCACTGCTCGAGTTGTCGGATAAAAAAAAAAATTCAATTTTATTTTAGAGTTCACTAATTTCATTTTAGTGTATATATTTATTTCAAAAAATTAATTATCGAGCGTAGTGCACAACCCCATGAATTTGCGTCGGACAAGTGCACTGCGTGAGTGTTCCGATAAAATAAATTAAGATAATATTTAATTTTAACAAATTTATATTTTTTGGAAAAAAATAGTAATTAAAAAATTGGTCAAAAAAAAAGCCGCCCACCTGTCGCATATAGCCACGTATAAGCGGTTATACACAAGTCCTCCTCTAAATCTAATGAATATTGAATATAACTATAATTGGTGAACTACTGTTCCTACCCAATTTGCTATTTTAAATAAGGTTAAATGTGTAAATACATTCATGAAGTTTAGCTTAATGTGTAATATATTTTCTAAAAATGCCTTTTGACCGTAAGTTTGCAAACAAAACAATTTGTGTGGTTAAAAAAAAAATCCCTCCTGCCCGGCTAGCGGCGACGGTTAAATTAACTAACAACTTTTTTCATTTCAATTAAAAAATCAATATTTCGATTAACGGTTGAAAAAATCACAATATTTACACACAATTACAATTTAAGGTGACTTTTAAACATCACCAATTATAACATTACTTTGTTTATTTGAACAGATATAAACAACCCAAATTTTACCAGAATCATTTTCACTCTTGCTTTTTATTATATTATTATTATTATTATTATTATTATTATTATTAGTGTATTCAGTGACATTAATATATACATACATAGAAAACTAATGAAATGTAATATGACACGACATCTGAACAAATATTACAATGGTGTTTATTAATTAAAAATTAAAAATAACTAAAAAAATAATTGACTTTGTTTTTAATGATAGGGACATAAATGTATTTTCAAGTTCCCAGTTTGGGCCTGTAAGCACGGCAGCCCACGCCTCTCTCTCTACAGTTTGCTAATTGGCAACGACACAAACGAATTAGGGCAAACGATAATCGAATCACATCACAATTCCTAATTCTTACTTTCACAAACGCTGAAGAGAAACCTATATTCATTCAGTTGATGAGCTCTGCGGTGATTGATAAAAGATACTCAATTTCGTCTTCGAGGTATGAAATTTCTCAATTAAAATTTTCATCTCGTGAATTTTGACGCCCAACATCTATCGTGTTTCTGCTGGGGGCTTTTCAACGCGACAGATATCTGAAAATTTAATTTTTTACACCGGATTTGTTTCCGAAATTGTTGATTGCTGTTTTAATTTTTTGTATTCTGGTGATGTAGACTTGTTATTTTCTGTATGCTGAGGCAACGATTTGCATGTAGAGTGGTGGTGGATAATCGGGAAGCCTGTAGTTGATATTGATATTTAGTATTTCGTCGAAATTCTGTATTCTGCACTTTGCTAGTGACATAGAGCATCGTTGAAAGGGTTGGTTGTAAGCTGATCCTTATCCTTGGATCATCACAGTACCTTGAATAGTCAAATTATCGTGGTCCATGATTGTGATCCAAGGTTAAGGAGCTGGGGCCTTAGGCCAGTTCTCCTGAGGCTTGCGCTCCTTTTTGGGGTGCAAGTTGTTCGTCATGGAACATTGCAACATCAAATATTTCTTCCATTGAAGATAGATTTTGCTGCTGATCTGTCTCGTAAGAATATTTTTCATCCAAAATTGCTGCTTTGCTAGTATTCACAACCAACATTCTTACCTTGACTGTACACACCTTGTATACAACTCCTTCTTTAAGTATAAGGATTTTTTCCTTGTAAGATTGTTGGTTTTGTTGATATATTTGGACATATCATGATGATTGCATTTTGTCGAGAATGTATTAGCTCTCTGCTGCCTTCCATACAAGATATTTGTATGAATTATATGCAGTACTTGCTTGATAAATAGTTTTATGTTTTTAACTGTATATGACTAGTCTCTCAAGTGGCTCAAAAAATCCAGACTGCCAATATCTTGTGACTCTTGTCAGGAATGATGTGTTGTGATGTTTGTCTGGGATTTGGCTGTCTAGAATATATGAGATACAGATTTGTTGAGAATGATTCTTGAAAGTGCTTCTTTATCATTAATATTATATAGATTGTCCACCAGTGATTGGTGATTGCATGAATCCTGTATATCACGTCAAAAAAGGCATTTGCTAAGTCACATACCTAACTTTTCCTAGCCATCCTTGATTTAAGCATGGCCTTTCATATTCATCATTTTTTTTTAAATTAAGATATGATAAATCCGGGGCTTCTGTTTTCTGTTGGCCCTCAAATTTATTTATTGTTATGCTGTCTCTGCCGGTGATGTGTTTATACTGTTGTGTTGTTTTTATGAATAAATTGATTACATATACACTTGTACTTTCTGCCTATATATGCTTATAGTTTTCGGCATCTTCTTGGATGCATAAATTGGAGACTGACTTTTGCATCGTCATTTGAATTCTAATATAGAAGGAAAATGCAATTATGAACCTTTTCTTGTGCATATTATTTAACCAGGTTAAGTACAGTATATTGTATAGAAAATTAGAAATAGCTGTACTCGGACCAGGTTCAGAAAACTTTTTTTGTTTCTTGGAAAGCATTGAGATTTTCAAATGGGGGATATTTGTTTCTCTTTCTTTTGATTTTTCATGTGTACCTTCATTTGAATTCTCCAGTAGTTCCTTTTAACTATAATGACTATATAAACTAGCTCTACTTTGTTGTGAAATGATATATTTACTCACCCACACACCTTGGTGTATGTGTTAAGCAAGTCTAAGTAGAGTTTTCTTTGAAAGAGTGTGATGTTTTTAGGAGGCTCGTTAGAGGGAAAAGTCAATGGATGAAGATTGGTTTTCCTTCATGGCATAGCTCATGTTGGTTCAATGTTTACAGGAAAGGTTCCATTCATCTTGCTTCTACCGCTTTCCAACAATTAGAAAGACATTTGCAGGAAAAGGGTGATTCTACGTGAGAGCAATGGACCCTGGACGCTATGGTCTTCATCAAGGATGGGAAGATAACAGCGTAATTGTGGTTTCCTTTTCATCACATATATGGGATGATATACAAGAAATTAGGATCATGTGATAGTCCATTTTTTCCGGCATCTCTTCCTTAAAGAACATGAGAGAAGCCATGGGACAGTGAGGATGTGGAATCGTTTGCCTACGTTTACCATGATTATTACTTGCTGACACAGCTTATTCTCTTGAATCCACAGGCTTTGGAGGGGTATGGTGCAGTTCATGATACAAATTTCCGGTGAGTGCATGGTGATGCTTAGTGCCAAGAGGGTTGGTGTCCTGTGGTTATATTGAAGGATCTCTTGATGTCAATTTGCTTATAGTTTCTTCCTGATTGGTTTCAGATGAATTATTAGCAAAATTATATCACATCCATTTTTCCTTTTTCTCGCCCTTTATTTTTTGTGGTGTCTATATTTAAAAAAAAAGTGTCATTTCTTGTATATTTTTGCCAATTACATATGCATGTTGCTTTTTGTTCCTTCCACTTCTTCCTATCGGCTCTTGCCTCATCTTGTTTTGGCAGGGATGATGGATCTTATGATGATAGGAGGTTTATAGATGAAAGGTTCTCAAGGGAAAATGTCTACCCAAGGGGTGCCTTTCATCGAGATGTACCGGATAGGGATAATTATCCTCCACCACCATCATCAGTTGGGATGTGGCCTCAAACGAGGAGAAGAAGCTATGAAGAAGAGTATTCTTTGGATAGGGATATTAGACGGCATGAAAAGCCGTATGTTGTTTCATATTATGATCCCAATTTTTGGTGTAGCTGATTAGTATAGAGATTGAAAGATTAATAGAATTATGTGATGGCTATCATCATATTGACAGTTATTTTGATCATGGATTCATGATCGTGGTTTGACAGGCCTGCTAGACATGGGGGGCGTGACCGGGAGGATTATGGATATGATGATTATGACTACAGATCTCGTCATCAAAGCAAGGAGGATAGCCGGGAAAGGGAATATGATTATGGAAGACCGAGTTATGATTCTGACTATGATAGAGGCGGTCGAAGAGATGGTAACTGGAGAAGACGTGAATCTCGGGATCGAGAATGGGAAAAGAGAGACCTGAGTCGGGAAAGGGATGAAAGCCCATATAGAAGGCATGAGCATTCCCCTTCTCGTTCTCGGTCTCGGTCTCGTGGTCACGATGATCGGGCCAGGTCAAGGTCTCCTCGAGGCCGCAGTCATGGTCGAAGTTATAGGGAAGACAGTTATGAAGACAGTCGTTATGATAGAGGTGACAGGCGAAGAGATCGTGAAGATAGGCGGCATCATGACCATTATTCTGTTGTATGCTCCATTTGCTGTCAGCTCTCAGTTGGTTCTTGATCTACTTTCCTTCTTGGTGACTTTGCTAAACAGTTCCACTTTCTGTTTATAGGCTCCCTCTGCAACCGTTGTGGTGAAGGGTCTTTCTCAAAAGACAACCGAAGAAGATTTGTATCAGATTCTTGTACCTCCTTTATCCTTCTTTGTTTTGAAGATTTCCAAAATGCCACTGTTGCTTTATTAATGCAGTGTCCTTCATTATGATATGTGACTCAATTATATGTATCAGGCGGAGTGGGGACCCCTTCGTCATGTTCGAGTTATTAAGGAGCGAAATTCTGGCATTTCTCGTGGATTTGCTTTTATTGATTTTCCTTCCGTGGTATGAAAGTAGAGGTTCTGTCATGGTACTTTATATTTATCATCATGCTCCATAAAACATGAGTTAATTTCTTGTAAATAGGATTCGGCAAAAGCAATGATGGATAAGCTCGGGCATGATGGTCTTCTCGTGGATGGCAGGAAGCTCTTCTTTGAGTACAGGTAGACATGCTTTATTTTTGTTGCTGGCCATAATGAGTCAACCTGCCCAAACTCTGTATCAGCACCATTTGCAGGGTTTCTCATTTGTG
The DNA here is from genome assembly GCA_026008535.1 of Perilla frutescens. Classification (NCBI taxonomy): domain Eukaryota; kingdom Viridiplantae; phylum Streptophyta; class Magnoliopsida; order Lamiales; family Lamiaceae; genus Perilla; species Perilla frutescens. The sequence continues at coordinate 24,733,906 of BRKX01000015.1, forward strand.
TATAGGCAGTAGAAGTCCTTGATTGGTTTATGGTGCATTTTCTGCTGCAAAGAAAGGTTGGCAGATATCTGCTGATGATTACACGCATTGGTGACAGCTGATTTGTATGACATAGAAAAATAAAATTGATGCTGTTGCAGGGGGGGCATCACAATTTTTTTTTTTTGGCAAGCTTTAGGCTGTTAAACTCCAAAACTTAATTGAACTTTAAAAATTACATGAAAAAGTAAAATAAATTGATTTAAGCCGGGGCATTACCATGATGGAATAACATGGTTTTTGTCGGCCTAGATGGAATATGGGAGCTTTTTCTGAATCTTGACCTTTGTTGCAGTAGTAAGCCAACTGGTGGAGCTAATGGATCTCTTGGGATGGACAGTTCATCAAGATCAGGCCATGGTGGCTATAGAAATATAATGGTACCATCCGATTGGATGTGCACGATATGTGGCTGTGTCAATTTTGCTCGGAGAACATCTTGTTTTCAGGTTTAGTTTCTTTCTTCATTTCCGTCTTTGAGAATTTTTACTTTTTTTTTTTCCGCAAATTTCCATGAACAAGTCTTGGTCTGGCTGCCAAATTTTATCTGGTAGACCCTTATTTCCTAGATAAAACTTTCTTGCAAGTGAAAATCTCTCTTTTAGGAATAAAGCTAGGTAATAGGTGATATATGTGGTATTGTTGTTCATAAGCCCAGAATACTTACTTCTAGTTCCATCAAGATCATGTTGATGCACTTTATGTTTTTGTGTAGATTTCGGTGTTTTCACTCAGAAATATGATTTTATCTCCTGACTTGCAATCAACTATAGAACTTTCTTTCTCAGTATATAGGCACTGACTTCATCTATTAAATTGAACATCTTTGTACTTTTTCAATCAGTGCAATGAACCTAGAACAGAAGATGCCCCCCCTGCTGATATGGCGTCATCAAATCCCATTGCTACTGGAAAGAGAGGAGAAGCAGGTTTGTTTTCCTGAGAAAGTCCTCTTGGTGGTATTTCTCTTAATTTGGAGCAACTTTAACAGGATATGCTTCAGGTCCAACACATGTTCTTGTTGTCCGAGGAATGGATGAAAATGCTGATGAGGAAATGCTACGCTATGAATTTTCTAAACACGCTCCTATTAAGGTTTGAACAAATGTCTTTTCCTGTTTTGTGGCGTTTGGTAGTCTACTATTTGTATTGACAATAAGCATCACACCTTTCAGGATTTGCGGCTAGTTAGAGACAAATTCACACATGTTTCAAGAGGATTTGCGTTTATTCATTTCTATTCAGTAAGTTTCGCTTCCCTGTTGCCATGCACAAAATATGGGTAAAATGGTCATGTTGTGGCTGAAATATATGGATGAAAATATCATTGTTGTAATATTATTGATGTAATTCAAATTATATGAATATGTAATTAGTATTTAAAAGTAGTATGCAAGATGTAGTTTATTGTACAAAAAAGAAAAGAAAAGAAAAGAATGCACATTGTAATCAGCTTCTTTAGTCTACTTAAATCTTTTAGCTATTATGTGGTCCTAATTTTTAGGTGATAGCTGAAAATAAAGTTATCTGGAATATTGAGGAAAGTTAGCTCATTTGCTGAAAACTGAGTGCTTTTGTGATCCTAACACCTAACTGTGGACTCTTTTTGAAGTCTGGCTCCTTTTTTCTTTTGAACATAATACAACTTCATTTCTCAAGCATTTAGGATCTATCTTTATCCTAGTTTTGTTCATTTTTACCTTTGTGCCTGTGGCTTTGCATAACGACGCTAGTACGGTCCTTTGTTGTGGGCATTCATCTTTTACTGCGTGTGTTTATTTTCATATAAGCTTGCTGGTCATGTGAACCCTGATCATCAGGTTGATGATGCCACTAAAGCACTTGAAGCAACAAATAGTACTACTTTGGAGAAGAATGGTCAGATTCTTCGAGTTGCCTATGCCAAAAGTATTGTTGGACCTGGATCAGGAATTTCAGGAGCTTCTCAGTCGAGCAGTCTTGCTGCTGCTGCGATTGAAGCAGCTACATTTGCTCAGCAGGTGTCTAGCATTTTTTCATAATATGTGAAAGTTGATCATACATTTCATCAAGCAAATTTCCCTTAATACTTGCATTTTATATAGTTGAAACTCACCCGCTGTGCTTAGCAATTGATATATCCGTTAACCTAAGTTTTCTAATTTTTTCCACTCTGTATATGTTGCCACTCCTATGTATGATTAAGAGATACTTAGTGCCTTCATGTGATACATCATATAAAATTAACCACCTCTATACATGAGGAATAATTGTTGTTATACAAGTCTTGGTGACTGGGTACGAACTTACGCAGATTTTGAATTATTGATTTCCCGTTCTTCATGAAATTTAACCTTTTTTTGTGTGTCTGCAGCTGTTACATTAGTTAAGTTTTGAGGCTCTGTTAACTCTATTATCTGGGCAAATAAATAGTTTGTGAGAGTTCCTTAAAAGGGAGTAAATAGGGCTTCCTTGCATCATTTTAGTTGTTTTGCATGGTTCATTAATTTCGCTTGGCCTTTTCAATCTTTTGTGTGGAAGTTCTTCCAACTTATGTATATCCGTTTGATATTGGTGTCTAGCTATTTGTGTTGGATTAATACAAATAGATAATAGATAATTCATGTATTTCTCTGTATATTTTAGTATGATGCTGTTGGTTGGGCACCAAAAGAATACAATCCAGAGGACAACCAATCTGGTGGTGGACGTGAGCAAAGTGGACATGTTGCAGGACAAGCAGATTCTTCAGGTCCACAATCTGGTTTTGTGTGGGATGAAGCCTCTGGGTATTACTATGATGCTGCTTCTGGTTTCTACTATGATGGAAATACAGGTTTTTCAACTCTCTCCTTTCTTTCTGTGGAAACATCTCTTTATTCATTTGTTATATACTGGTCTATGCTGGTGTTTTTTTTTTCAGAGACATGTATAGTGACCAGACCTTTTCCCAGTTAGTCATGTCTAATATTCCTCGTATAAAAAGGCTTAGTTTATAGGTCCATTAATAGTGTTGATCTTGTGGGTGTTTGAAAATTTTGGGACCTGTTAGGCCCTTTCTCTTGAAAAGGCTGAAGAAGATGGCTAATTCCTGCAATGTCTTCTCTGCAGGTTTATATTATGATGGGAATAATGGTCTGTGGTATTCTTTTGATCAACAAACTCAGCAGTATATTCCTTGTACCGATCAGAATGGCAAGACAGCTGAAAAACGAAGTGATGCTTCCAAGACATCAGACGGTTTCAACAATCGAAAAGTCATTATTTCTGCACCAGCTGCTACCGTAACTTCAAATGAGAAAGCTGCTTCATTACCAGATGCTGTCCAGGCTGCAGCTGCAGCTGCAATAGCTGCTGAGAAGAAAGAAAAGGAGAAACTGAAAGAGATAAGACTTGCTTCCAAAAGTAGCATAATGGCTAACAAGAAGAAGATGAATAATGTATTAAGCATGTGGAAGCAAAGGAGTAATGAAGGACAAGCACCACGTATGGCACTTGAAGACAATCAGCCATCTCCATCAATTGATGAGAGATCTAACCCAGCATCATCTTTGAAGAGCAAATTCAAAAATGAAGGACTGACAACGAAAGAGAGTACCCCAACTCAATCTGCTGGCCTGGAATCCCAAGACAGAACAAAGCCTATCAGTGCCAGTTCTAGTGGAACTTTAAAAGGAGTGATTAGGAGTTCTGGGTTCGGTGTGGTGAAATCAGATACTGTTTATACGGGACCAGAAGGTACATCCACTTCGTCGTTTAGTACATCTTCTCCTGTGACATATGTGGAATCTTCCACACCAGTTACACCATATAGAACAGACGCATCTGCATTAGGCAGGTATGCCCCATCTTCTGCTGTAGGAAGTGGTAAAAGAAGGTTTTCTGAGATGCCTTCCACATCAGTTACGAACAAAGAACAGTCTCAAACAGCTTACAGAGATCGTGCAGCTGAAAGGAGAAGCTTGTATGGTTCATCATCAGCTTTTGGGGATGATGACTTAAATGCAGGAATTGGAGATTCAAGTAAGTCTCCTTGATATTGGGTTATATGTTGCTTTCTATGTCAATCTTGTGTCTGAGTAATAATTTCTAGATCCAACAAATTTTATATCTAGCTTCTTGTGGTTGTATGATTGTGGGACTTGACAGAATAAGGTGTGTGATAGGCGATAGTTGCAATAGCTTGGCCTTAGCCTCAAGCTTTGACTACTGCAATTATGTGTAAAAAATTGAGAAGATTCCAATGGTCGAATTGCTAGTTTTTTTCCCCACGAACTCTGTATTGACTCGTGAGAAAATTTATGTTCTTGTTATCGCGGACTTCAAGATCGAGATCCAGCCTATAGACGGGGTGTTTTGGACTCCATGCCTTTCCCTCCCGGTGTTGGTGGTGGACGAAGTACTGGAGATGCAAATATTCAGAGTTACGAGGTCATTACGGCAGACAGGGCCATTGATGAGAGCAATGTGGGCAACCGGATGCTCCGCAGCATGGGATGGCATGAAGGCTCGGTATCATCTCTGAACCCTTCCATCTCCATATCTTTCATATTGATGAATGTATAAAACCAAACTTGATGTTCTGCAAATTGAGTTGCTGATGATACTTTTACCCTCCCTGGTCTCCAATAAGTTATTTCTCGATTTGCCCTAGTCCTAGTTCTAGTCCTAGCTGACAATAACCTTAATTTTCTAGTTTGGAGCTTCAACAAGCATATATATATATATAGATAGATAGGACGCGGGTGCATAGTGGCCGGCAACAATATCCATCTGTATTTTGATCTGACTCGTTTGGCAATACTTTTGGTTGGTGTTTGTGTTGATTTTTGGTCCAGGGACTGGGGAAAGATGGGAGCGGCATGATAGAACCTGTTCAGGCTAAGGCCTCAGAAACGAGGGCAGGGCTAGGGATCCATCAACCGAAGAAAGTGGATCCGAGCCTGGAGGTGCAGGCTGGAGATAGCTACAAAGCTGTAATTCAGAAGAAGGCCATCGCCCGCTTTCGAGAAATGTCGTGAGACAAGGCCGCCATTGGAGGAATTGTGTGTTGCTGCCTCTGCCATTTTGTTTTTAGGTTTGGAGTTTAGAGTTACACATTGTACCACAAAATCACATCCGATCAAATTATATCCTACTTATGCATCTTCCCCTTCGCAACACTTTGTTGTGGAACTAAACTTACTTCATTTTCAATTTTCACATATAAAAAATAATCTTGTCCTAGTTATTACTTATATGTGGTTCAAATGAGGACTAAGTGTCTGTGTGAGAACTAGAAATTAATTATACAGCCCTTGATCTTTCAAAAATAATGGCTGAGATGGATGAAGTTTATTTATTTTGAGCCTTCTCATTTTTAATTTAATTGGATGATAAAGGGCATATTTGATTTTTTGTAAAAAGAATCTCTTAAATCATGCTTATTCCATATCTATCAAAATGAATATCGCATTCTCCACCCATACAACTATGAGGAGTTGAGGACAGAGAATTACATTAATCCAAAATTTTCAGGCGGTCAATCACTTAAAAGCTATCTCCAACGTCGTGAGATGCACAATCCTCCACCGCAAAGTTCTACAAATTGAATATTTGTTACATCCTTGTCCGCGGCCGGCCACCGTCCAACACCTTTTCACTGTCGTCCAACTCTTGTCAACCGTTGTTTAATGTCTGTTAATCCTTCATCGTCATCCACCGCTGTGTCGGCTAGCCCCAGTGAACGCACTCCAGCCATTGTCAGTCGTCGTGGAGCATCGATCACTCCCTCCTATCCTTGTTGATGAATTGCATTTGATTTTTGATATTGTTTTATAGTTTTTTTTTTTGCTTTATAATTGTGTTATCTGAACTAATTTTTTATTTGCTTATAGCTACTTGAATTGTTTTGTATGTAATTTTTTGATTTGTTGTTTGGAATCTAGCGAGTTAGAGTTTTTTTTTAATTTGTTTAAAACACATTTTTAATCGACAGTGGATAATCACTCTTTAATGTAAAAATAATATTGTTTATTTTGCATTTGGATTTTGGTGGTTATGAAGAGTTCATGCATTTGGTATTTCAATGAATTTTCAAATTTATTATAGTTACTTATTTTTGTTGCTTAGAATGTTTTGTTTTATTACTTAAATTATGATATCTTGGTGCTTTGTATTAAATTTATTTTTACTGTGAATTTTTTTAACAGTAATGCATTAGTTTTGTTGCTTATCAATGACTATTTCGATGATTAATGAATAATAGGTCATTCTATCATATATTATATATAACATTATATAGTTTTAGATACTTGTCATGAATAAGTTTTTGCACTTAACAATCGAGTTCAGGAAATTCAGATTTTATGTTTGCCCTCTCTTGGAAATTACCTTGTTATAGATGTTTGGTTTTCTTGAATGACTATTATAGTAGATTGAAATAATGAAATTTTCGAATTTATTGTAGTTAGTTCATTAGTTTGTTGCTTAGATTTTTTTATTTTGTTTGATTGGATAATAATGAACTAGTGCTTCATTTAAAATAGTGGTATTTTAACCGTAATGCATCAATTTTTTTTATAGTAATTGTTAGTTCAGTATATAGTGTGTTTTCATGTTTGTACATATGATTCATTGTTTATTGGTATGTATTTAGATGCTTGATCCATAATATTTGATTGCTAACATGTAATTCATATGAAATTTATAGAGTTTTAGATATTTTTTATGAATAAGTTTGATGCTTTTTTGTAGTAGTTTAAGCTTCATATATACTATTTAATTTTGTTTTTGAAAAAAAGGGTTGTAATTCATTGTTAAAGATATAATAAACATTTCATTATATCACTTTTAAATGCTTGTGATGAACAAGTTTGTGGCTTGTTTTGTAGTAATTCGTAGCTTGTTATGGGGGACGAAGGCAATGATGCATTATTTTTTATTAATGTGTTGTCAATCTTTAATATATGTCTCCAGAAGTTGTAATATATGTATTAATATAAAGCATTCGTTATTGCTTTATATCACATACACAATTTTACAATTCTATAGATAATACCTATCAATTACGTAGCATTAATATAAGCCACACATGGCACTAACATATATGTTACAAATTATTATTTAAATTTTTCAAAAACTTTGGCATAATTAGGGTGTTATAATATATGAGATACACATAGCAAAGTATTATTGTTATAGTTTCAACATTATAAATGTAATGTGGATTATTTCTATAATAAAGAACTCAATGTGCATTAAAATAATGATTACGATTTTTACGCACTAATATATATGAATGAAAAGCAATGATTATGTTCGATATGCATTAATATAAAGATACAAAGCACTAATTAATATTTAATCAAGCATTGTCATTTTTCCGAGGCAATGCATTGTCATTTTCCCCCCAAGATTAGAGTTATCTAACTCCATAATATAGTAAGCATTATATTCTATTATTTTTTCAATCAGGATATCAATAAAAAGTTTGCTTAAACCAATCTATGTGTAAGCATGCTTGATCAAGCATTTGAAATAGTTTAAAAAATATATTGTTCCATTTAATGTCAATGTTATTTTATTTTTTCAAGCCAATTTTTAAAATTAAGGTGTTCCAATATATCACATATATACCTAGGGCTGGAGAAACATACTGTCATACCTTCATACCGTACTTACCGTACCGGAATACCGAACTTTAAGGTATACCGGTATTTTCTGTAAGGTATGATATCGTATCGAGATTTTTCGGTAAGGTAACGGTATAGAATTTTAAAAACCGAGGTATACCGGCGTATACCGATACTGACGGTATACCGAATTTTTTAGGTATATACCGTTGTACCGGTATATACCTTTGATGCGGTATATACCGTTATAACGGTATATACCGCACCAAAGGTATAAAGATGTTATATATTTATAAATATCTAGTAAATTTACAATATCTAACACTTATAATTAATATGGTGTTATACTTAATGTATAATAATTCTAAATATGTTCTTAATTAATATTTAGTAAATAATTATTACGATTTCTAAGTAAACGATTTAAAATTTGTAATATATAGTAAGTTTATAATATTTTATACAATTTATATTAATTAAAAAAAATGATTGATATATAATACTTAGTAAATATGTTATACATTTATAAATATCTTGTAAATTTACAATATCTAACACTTATAATTAATCTTATGTTATACTTAATGTATAGTAATTCTAAATAAGTTCTTAATTAATAGTTAATACTTAGTAAATAATTCTTACGATTTCTAAGTAAACGATTTAAAATTTGTAATATATAGTAATTAAGTTTATAATATTTTATATAATTTATATTAATTATAAAAACATGATTGATATATAATACTTAGTAAAATATCTAGTAAATTTACGATATCTAACACTTATAATTAATCTTATGTTATACTTAATGTATAGTAATCCTAAATATGTTCTTAACTTATAATTAATCTTATGTTATACTTAATGTAAAGTAATTCTAAATATGTTCTTAATTATTACTTAGTAAATAATTATTACGATTTCTAAGAAAATGATTTAAAATTTGTAATATATAGTAAGTTTATAATACTTTATACAATTTATATTAATTATAAAAACATGATTGATATATAATACTTAGTAAATATGTTATACATTTATAAATATCTTGTAAATTTACAATATCTAACACTTATAATTAATCTTATGTTATACTTAATGTATAGTAATTCTAAATGTGTTCTTAATTAATACTTAGTAAATAATTCTTACGATTTCTAAGTAAACGATTTAAAATTTATAATATATAGTAAGTTTATAATATTTTATACAATTTATATTAATTATAAAAACATGATTGATATATAATACTTAGTAAATATGTTATTAGAGTTTATACAATTTTATATGATTGATATAATTAATCTTTTATTTTATTGGAGTTTAATTATTGTGTTATGAAAATATTTATTTTATTTTGTTAAATTTTGATCGTTATTAGAGGTGTTTCATATATTTAATAAATATATGAGATATATCGTAAGATAGTGGGATAAGGTATACTGATGTCAGTAAGACATATCGACATATAAGATATACCGATATTGATAAGGTATACCGATGTCGGTAAGGTATACTGATATTGGTAAGGTATACCGATGTCGGTAAGGTATACTGAAATAAAGGTACGGTAAATGTATGCCATTTTTTCATACCGAACTTAAGGTATACCGTTAGAAGGTATACCGAACGTTAAGGTAAGGTAACGGTATGGATTTTCACCTTACCGTGCCACCCCTATATATGCCGCAAAGCAGTGTTGCTATATTTTCTGGAATATTAATCATTTAAAACATTTTCAAAAGACATTGTTCAATATAAATGTTTAATTATTCACAATGCGGTATGTTAAATTGTTATTTTCAAGATTATTAATATAATGTGGACTATAGTGGTAATAAAACACCGAGTGTGCATAAAAGTAAGTATTGTGTTTTTATGCATCAATATATATCTACCAAAACACTAAGTAATAGAATAAAAAGCTTTGACATTATTTTCGCAAGATGATAAATTAATCCAAAGTTATCTAACTTCATATTATAATAAGCATTATGTTGTATTTTTTTCTGTTAGGATATAAATAAAAAGTTGAATTTAATGAAATAATGTGTAATAAAACTATATCCCATGTATAAGCAATCATTTGAAATAATTTTTAAAAGACATCGTTTCATATCTTCTCAACATTTATAAAATACCACAAACATATCAACAAATATAACCACATGTCCCAAAACTTACCTCATGTGTTCACTAATAATCTGATAAAATAAAATAAACTCCACAATTTAAAATTCAACACTACACAACATCATTCAACAAATCCTAACACTAGACTATTTTTAATACAAGCAGTCGCAAAGATAGAGCGAACCTTAGTGACAATCTCCTCTCCATGAATGTTCAATTTGGATGTCAGTACGACTGCATAATATTTCATTTGGAGATGCTTATTTTTGCAATATTTCCTTTCTCGAGACCACAATTCCAAGATTTTACGGCCTACCACATGTATGTCTCCATGTGGCGCATATGATATATGCCACAATCATTATTGTTTTCCACATCCCTCCATGATATTTGTAGCATCTGCATGCATGCTCGTCTGATGCTGCTAACATCACCTCTTCAACCCCTCCGCATCTAGGTAATTAGCGAACACTCTTTGTTGCAATATATTCGAATTAATAAATTTAACACATCTCAAAATATAAATAAAATGTAGGTTTAGCATACATGGGATACATTTAAAATGATGAATTAATATTCATGAAGCACCGATGTATTTTGTTGAAAGCATTGTTTTAGCATTTGTAAAATAATATTTTTTTTCCTAACTACTTTGTCATATTGCAAAAATAACTTATTGTGTGTTTGCTTTACATTAGAGCCGGTGATTGGGGAATAGGGGATTCAGTACAATATATAATTTCAATATTCTTAGAGATTTCCTTGTTCTAAGTTGGTGCTAAGTAGGCTTTTGTTTTAATGCTTATATTTAATATTTAATTTATTTGTCATATTCTCATTGTATGTTGCTTGAATTTGCGGGCTTGTTATCAACAATTAAAATGCTTTCCTTATTCATTATTGGTGTTAATAAGTTAGGGTTTTAATATTTATCGAAAATTAATATGTTGTTCTCTTATTATATGTGGTGCACTATTACCAAGCACCAAAAAAATACATAAAAGCATTTATATTTGTATAAATTTCTTATCAGTATAAAAGGCGTTCAATTTGCAGGCTTGTCATCAACAATTTATTCAAATTACACCAAAAAATGTAAAATAATTTGTACATAATATCGCAAAATCAATGTCATATCAATATAAAAATCTCATTCTAGCACCCATTTACTCTTTTTACAGATCGTCACATAAATATAAAATTGAGACTCAAAATCAGAAAAAAATTCACTGCAACACAAAATAGTAGGTAAAATAGATGCTAATTCATAATAAGCACCAACACAACCTTATCAAATAAGTCGATGATGTTCAAATTGAATGGGTAGCATTACCTTGTTTCACTCTCTGCATCTTCTGTTTATATTCAAGTTGTGTTTTTTTTATTGATCACCGTTGTTGCTTACTCGAGAACCTCCCTTAGCAGTCTTCGAAAAGTATTGTGTAGTCATCACAGTAGAAAACTCGCAATCGACTTGTTCTACATCAGCACTAGTTGTTCCTTTTTGGGAATAAAATCATCGATCTTCATTCAATTTTTAATAGTGTTGTAAAACTTCAAAACATTATGTCAAACTTGTTGAAAATCATTACCTAGTTCTTATTGTGCTTCTTCCTACAATCACAATCGTTGTTATTTTTTTTTTGGAGAGAGAATCATTGGTTTTAAGCTTTAGATTGGTGCTAGGGATTGCTATAGATTTCAAATATGGATATCTTCAATTAAATTCCATATAGATACTTATGAAATGCCAATTTTATTGCATCTTTCCATATTAAATTATTCATTAAAAAGACTTTTTACCCATTTTCGAATTATTAATTAGATTATATTAGATTTATCATATTTTTAATCATTTAATCTCATACATCCATCTTCAATATTTATATGGTTCAGATTTATCTCTATTTCTCACATAGATGTTAGTCCCTATTATAACCAACTCCTACACACACACACACACACACACACACACACACACACATATATGGAATGGATGAAATGAGAACTAATTCCTGGTATGAGATCAAGGAACTATTCACAATCATAGATTATGTTCATTTGGGTGGCCCGGATTGTTTCAAAAGTTTTTGGTGGTAATTTTGTAATATTAGACCAATTTTAGAGTTGTGGGGTTATATTTGTAATTTGGTAGTCTAAATTAAAATACTAGGGTTTGTTCTTTCTCTTCTCATGTTGTCTCTATCTCTGCTCTCCCTCTACCTCTGCGATTTTCCTCTCTTTGTCTTTATATCTATCTATTCTCATCTCGATCTTTGCAATTCTAGTATAACCATCAAGATCAGAGTAAGAAAAACTTGATTACATGATCTATGCTCTCTTTCTCTATATATATATATATATTGAATGAATATTTTGAATATGTTGATGATGATTAAGGGAAAGATATGTTCTTCAATAACACATGACTATTGTTCAATTGATTTTGAAGGAATGCATCTTTCTTGTTGAAGTATCACAGATGTCTATTTTCGACGACGATTGCAACAGGTGACTCATCACAATGAGTCTATACGATGTTGTTGGTGTAGTTGCAAGATTTATTAAAATTCTCTCGTTAATCCTCATTGTATTTGTTAGATTGTGTTGAATTTATTATCAACATGTATGATTTATTTCATTTTGCAATATGTTTTATTAAATGTATTTGTTAACATTATTATCAGATTTCATTAGTGTAGAGTCTAGATCTTGCCGCTTAACATCTTACTCCACCAGTTTCGACTCTGAGACGAGATCTCTGCCGGAGCAAACAAGGAGGATCGGCTCAGGAACCTTTCTCGACCTGATGCTCTACCGTCTGTAGCCACTACCGTTAAAAACCACCGGAGATGAGAATATCTCTGGCCAACACAGCTCAAACCCTAAGAAGCCTTCTAACCCTTTTGGCACTTGCACACAACCCTAACAGACTTGTAGAATACACTCAGAAAGTGGATTCTCTCACTAGGATTGAAGAATGAAGATGAGGAACACAAAGACACACGAAGATCTTATAGAACACGAAGCTATCAAAAGATTCCTCACACTAAGGTTTTCAGAGCTCATACACAGAATACACGTAGTAGAATGAGATTCAATATGAGAGTGAACAGTAGATAGAATATATAGTGCGACACTAAAAGAACCCTAGGGTTAGCAATGTTGCACCAAGAGTGGGCTGGGCTTCAACAGGGTTTGGGCCTTAATGTTTAGCAGCCCAATTGACTAGTAAATGGGCCTACACCAACATTCTCTGCCTTAGGCCCATTCATGGCCGGCTGCAGTCAGAACAGATCACTCGGTTCATCATTGCCAACTTTGTTCTTACTAGCAGAGAACACTAAGTAACCTGCACAACAAAAATAAGAGAATTCTCCAACACAAAGTTAGAGATCATCACAAGAGAAATATAAACAAGATAATTTGCAAACATCAAGTTTACATTTCAGATGAATGAATGGATAGCTATAAAAATCATCCAGGATCAATATTTAACACATGCATACAAGACATATGCTTTTTCACAGGCAAACATTTAGTTCCCATATCAGCTGGATTGAATTCTGTAGCAATCTTTTCAAGTAACACATCTTGCTTTTCTACTACATCATGTATGAAATGAAAACGCACATCTATATGTTTGGTTCTATCATGAAATATAGGATTCTTGCATAACTGAATAGCATATTGGCTATCAGAAAAAACTATAACATTTTCTTTAAGAAAGTTAATTTCAGACAACAAACCCTTTAACCAAATATCCTCTTTTATAGCTTCAGTGATGGCAACATACTCAGATTTAGTAGTAGAAAGAGCTACAATATGTTGAAGTTGAGACTTCCAACTAATGCACGATTTACAGTGTAAACACATAGGAAGTAATTGATTTCCTATTATCTCTATCATTAGCATAGTTAGAATCAACATACCCAGATAGAATGACCCCTTTAGAAAGTTTAGAAAAAAATTAAACCAACCTGCAGAGTAGATTTCAAATACCTCAAGAGCCATTTCAAGGCTTCCCAATGTGGCATTCCAGGATTAGACATGAACCTGCCTAAACAACTAACAGTATAAGCAATATCTGGTCTAGTGCTAACCATGAGATACATCACAAAACCAACTGCATTGGAGTAAGGAACCTTTTTCATAACATTCATTTTAGAAGCAGTTTTTGGGGACTGCTCCCTACTTAACACAAAATGAGAGACAAGGGGAACATTCATAGATTTAGCATCAGACATGGAGAACTTACTCAAGATCTTTTCAACATATGAAACTAGTTTAGCACAAGAGTAAATTTTTTTCTATCCCTCACAATATTCATTCCAAGAATCTTTTTTGCATCACCTAAGTCTTTCATCTCAAAGTTATTACACAAGCAAGTTTGAACATGCTTTACAGACTTTAGGCAGGGACTTATAATCAACATGTCATCAACATAAATCAGAAGAAAAACAGGAACAATAAAAGTATTCTTGAAGTACAGACAATGATCAAAGACATTCCTTTCAAACTTTAAGTTTTTCATGCATTGATCAAATTTGATATTCCACTGTCTTGGAGATCGTTTTAAACCATACAAAGATTTTTGCAACAGACACACATGATTTGGTCTACTAGAATCAATAAAGTCTTCAGGTTGACACATGTATATAGGTTTATCTAATCTCCATGAAGAAAAGCAGTTGTAACATCCATTTACTTTAATTCCCAATCAAACTGAGCTACTAATGCAAGCATTATAGGCACAATGGTGAATTTAACAATAGGAGCAAATATTTCAGAATAAAATCCACTCTCTCCCTTTGAGTGAAACCCTTAGCAACTAAACGAGCTTTGAATCTTTTAGAATTAACCTCATGTTTTATTTTGTATAACCATTTGTAATCCATCATAGAACGATTATCAGGCCTAGGAACTAGAATCCAGGTCTTATAAACATGCAAAGATTTTATTTCTTGTTCTATAGCATCAATCCATTTAGAAGACTCAACAGATTTTAATGCTTGTTTGTAAGTCTTATGCTCACTAGTATCTAGAGACTCATATACATTGTAGGTAAAATAAAAAAATATTGCAATCAGCATACCTTACAGGCTTTACAATATTTCTTCTAGTTCTATCTCTAGCAAGCTGACAACTTTGCAAATTTTCATGCTCAGAAGAAGGATTATCAGATTCATATTCAGTTTCAGCTTCAGACTCAGTTTTAGACACAAGTTCATTTTCAGTTGAAGCATGATCACTATAAGACAAATCAATAGTTATATTTTCATGTAATGCATTCAAATTTTCATCTATATCATTATGAAGCACAAACTGAAACACAACAGTTTGAAGCTCCACCTCAAAAGGAACAGTATCAAAAGTATTAATAGGTTGCAGATTTTCAGACAAGCAGAGGAACTCATTTTCATTAAAAATAACATCTCTATTGATGGAAGTTTTAAAACTAGGTTCATCCCTCACCCATAATCTGTAGCCTTTAACCCCTTCAGGATACCCTAAAAATATACATTTTCTAGAATGAGGTTCAAGTTTATCACCTTTTTGGTGCATATAAGCAGCACAACCAAACACTTTAAGATTGGATAAACCAACAGGTTTAGCAGTAAAAATAGCTTCAGGGACTTCCCCCCTTAAAGGCACAGAGAGAGATCTATTTATCACATATGCAGCAGTGCATAAAGTTTTACCCCAAAATTTTTTAGAAAGACCACACAAAGACCTCATACTCCTCACCCTTTCTAATAAGGTTCTATTCATTTGCTCAGCAACCCCATTTTGCTGGGGAGTATAAGGGACAAACTTATGTCTTTTAATACCAGATTGAGCACAAAGAGAATCAAGCCGAGTATTACAAATTCAAGGCCATTATCAGTCCTAAGAATTTAAATCTTCTTGCTAGTTTGATTTTTAATTAAAGACCTCCAAGATTAAAAATTTTCAAACACTTCAGACTTATGTTTCATCAGAAAAACTCAAACCTTCCTAGAGAAGTCAACAATTATAGACAAGAAAAATCTTTTTCCACCATGAGTTACCTCAGTGGCAGGACCTCACACATGATCATGCAAGTATTCAAGAATTTTAGTGCATTTAGATATATTGGGGACATCAGAAATAGAAAATTGTACTTTGTGTTGTTTCCCAAAGATACATGCATCACAGAAAGGCAAAGAAGAGATCATATCAGAGCCAAGCATGCCATCCTTTTTTAGAAGTTGTAAGTCTTTATTACTCATGTGCCCTAGTCTATTATGCCATAACATAGTATGATCAGATTGCACTGCATGCACAGAAGGCACATGTTCACCTTGACAGATATACAAATTATTTGCTTAAGAGCTTTAAACATAACCAAAGAACCTTTCAAAATTTTCATTTGGCCATTACCCCATCTATCCTCATAACCCTCATCCTCTAAAGCAGCACAAGAAAGTAAATTATAGCATAAATCAGGCACATATCTCACATTGTGAAGAGTAATAACAGAACCAAATTTAAACTTCAAGCACACATTACATATTCCCATAATTTTGCATTTTTTCTCATTTGCCATGGACACAAAGCCATTATCAACATCCTTAAAGGAAGAGAAAATAGTCCTAAAAGGAGATATGTGAAAGGTACAACCAGAATCAATCAACCACTCATTTTCATATAAAGAGTTAGAAACAGAGTGCACATGTGTAGGGGAAGTGTGTACAACCATATAACAGTCACCCAGATTGGTACCAGCAGCCACATTAGCATGATCTTCATCATTTTTTTGGCTTTTTCTTATTTTTCTTTTTAGGCTTAGGACACTCTTTGATATAGTGATCAGTGTCCCCATAGTTATAACACTTCCTAACAAATTTAGATCTTGATTTGGATCTGGACTTGCCCTTGGTTTTCTTATTACCAGATTCAGAGTTATGAGGAGTTCTAGTTTTCTCCCTCCCTCTAGCATGCATAACCTTATCACCCTGACTACTGCTACTCTCACCAGATTCCAATAGCTCTAACTCTTTACTTTTTAGAGCACTCAGAATGATATCAATAGACACATTATCTCTACCATATTTTATAGCTGATTTAACATCATTGTAAGATTCATGTATAACATTCATCAGAACAATATTAGTGTAATTGTCAATTGTGGTATCACCATAAAGCTTAATAGTCTGAACAAGTTTAGTGAAACCATTCATATTTTCATCAATATCCTTTGACAAATCAAGTTTATACTTAAACAATTTTTCCAACAAATACATATGGTTGGTAAAAGAAGTTTTAGTATACAGTTCATTCAATTTTTCCCACAAAGATTTAGCAGAATCAATGGAACCAACTTTTATGATCACTAAATCAGATAAATTCAATATGATGGTAGAGCAAGCTAGTTCATTCATTTTAAATCTTTTAGCAGGAGTATCAGATTCATCTAAAGCTTTGGAAACACGTTGGATCAAACCACATTTTGTCTTTTGCTTCCAAATGCTAAAATCATTTTTTCCATTAAAGGGGGACAAAACTATACACATTGGTAGCCATTTTTACACAGAAAAAATACTGAAAAGAACTGAAATATGCCCAGAAAATAACAATTTCCCACAAAATGCAAAAACAATCGCAGAAAAAATCCAGAATATACAATTCTCACAAATTTCGAGCAAAGCACAGAGCACAAAATAGAGCAGAACAGAGCACCACAAAAGCCAAAAATAACACATGAAGAAAACAACCAAAGAACGAAAAAGAGGATTTCCCAGTTCGCAAAAATCGATTGATCGATCGCGCAGGGGGTCACTCTCACTCCTTTGGTTAGCGAGAAACAAATCTTAAGGAAATCACAAATTTCCTTTAAGCTCAAACGAGCTTAAACACCTGAACAACCAGATCTGGAGCAAGAAACGAGCAGTCACAGAATAACGAACATAAATTATAGAAAGAACAAGTGGAAAACAGAACTAGGAACAAGAATAAACCATATCTGCAACCACCCAATAAATCTAAGCACAAAGAAGCAAGTATCGTAGTAAAATCATAGAATCAATTACTAGAACCAAGCTTATCGGCCTTCATGCCTCTAAGAATTAAAAAATTGAGAGGTTACAGCCTGCACGACGCCCTAAGAGAGGGGAACACAGGTTTACTTGACACGTATTCGGACATGAAGACATGAGTCATTGGCGGAGGATGCGGTGGCAAAGAATCCGACTACTGATACCACTGTAGTTGGGTCATGTTAGCATTATGTTATTATGGGTTTAGCATCAATTAATTGATATATTAGCAGCGCCATTGTGTTCTTTAGCATGGTTTATAATGGAGTTTATTATATCTTTTTTAATTGCAATCTCTTTTATTAAGTGTATTTGTTAACATTATTATCGGATTTCATTAGCATCATAGTTGGGTCATATTAGCATTATGTTATTATGGTTTTAACATCGCTAAATTGCTAATTGATATATTAGCAGTGTCATTGTATTCTTTAGCATGATTTATAATGGAGTGTTATTGTATTTTTTTTAATTGCAATCTCTTTTATTGAATGTATTTGTTAACATTATTATCAAATTTCATTGGCATTGTAGTTGAGTCGTGTTAGCATTATGTTATTATAGTTTTAGCATCGTTAATTGATATATTAGCAGTGTTATTGTACTCTTTAGCATTATTTATAATGAAGTGTTATTGTACTTTTTTGAAGTAGATGCATATACATAGAAAGTAATTATGTGATGTTAACATTGTTAATTGATAAGTTAGCAATATCATCTAGTTATGTTAGCACAACAAAAAGTGAATGCTTTACTTTAACAATATATAAATGATACGATATGATAACATACCATTTAAAAATGCGACTACTAAAGTTTTCATATGTCATTGCTAATTGTAATTTCACCCATGTTATTATTTTCACCTTATGTGTATCATATTTTTTTAATGCTAACAAGAGCAATGATAATGTTAACAATATCGAATGATAATGCTAATACAATAAAATTTTAACATCATTTTTCATGGTTGATTTATAATGTTCCTGATAAATTTTCTGCTGATGGTAGTTATGATAATGCTAAAATGAACAATGATAATACTAACACTATCGAACGATAATATTAATACAATAAAATTCTAACAACATTGTTCACGGTTGATTTATAGTGTTCCTCGCAAGTTTTTTTTTTCTGCTAATGCTAACATTAGTTATGATAATGCTAAAATGAGATATGATAATGTTAAAACTGGTGAATAATAATGCTAATAATTCAAAATGTACAACTAAATCAGGCAGTGCCAACATCGTTATTCATGGGCTAAGTTTTATGTGTTCTTGGAAGTTTCTTGATGCTAACAAAACAACATGAAACTATTAATTCATCATGACACAATGCTGATAATATTCATTCTTGATTTGGTTTTACATGTTCCATCAAGTATTGTTATACTAACAGAACAAAGTAAATTGTTAAATCATCATGAAATAATGCTAAATATTTTTTTAGCATGAGTGTTGGTGTGAAAAGTAGGGACACATCTGATCCCTGTAAATTGAACACCGTTTATACTGATAAGAAATTTATACAAATATAAATGCTTTTATGTATTTTTTTGGTGCTTGGTAATAGTGTACCACATATAATAAGGGAACAACATATTAATTTTCGATAAACATTAAAACCCTAACTTATTTAGCACCAATAATGAATAAGGAAAGCATTTTAATTATTGATAACAAGCCCGCAAATTCAAGCAATATACAATGAGAATATGACAAATAAATTAAATATTAAATATAAGCATTAAAACAAAAGCCTACTTAGCACCAACTTAGAATAAGGAAAGCTCTAAGAATGTTGAAAATTATATATTGTATTGAATCCCCTATTTGATTTATATCCTATATAGGGTATGATTATAATATGGATAAGTGTTGGTGTGAAAAGTAGGGACACATCTGATCCCTACAAATATACAAGATGGATGGATCAGATTAAAAGAGTTTTAAATGATAATTTATAATTTTTTATTATATATTAAAACATGGAGGGGTATTTATATAAAATCGTACATTAATTTCATATAGTATCATGCACTAAAATTGACACTAGATACGGGAGGTGATATATGCTATCTACATGAAAAACTAAATCCCTAAAAATCTGTGAGCACGAAATCGAGAAACAAGGAGTAGTTCTATAGAAAAATCGAGAGTTCCGCCACCCAAATCAGAAAACCTAGCCTCCGCGCGACCCGACGGTGACTCCCTGTGGACTGACAACGATTCTGGCGGAGCTTTGAAAGGGCGACAGGCGGGTTTCGCTTGCCCGGTGGATTGAACAAGAAACTCAGGCGGCGATATTTTTTCCCTCCGGCGGCGGCATGTTCGAACCAGAGGTAAAAAAACATGGGTCGGAAGAAATTAGGTGAGTTTCGGAACTTTTAATCGGTTTTAACTGTGATTTTTGAAACTATTGTGGCCTAGTTATAATCGGGTGAATACTTATGAATGATTAAACCCATAAATTTAGTAAATTGATTTTGTGATTGGGCGAATCTCATGACAAAGGACCAGTTTATGCTTGTGATTATTAATCAAGTAATTATGTAATGTGGGTTTATAAATTCCAACATAATTTGGTAATCGAGAAGTAAATTCATGTGTTTGTTCACTGAAGCACGAATAATGCTTAATTTTACAATTATTAATTTTAGTCTAATAATTTAACAATTACTAGACAAAATAATTTGGTAATCTTTATCATTTACAAAAATTTCTATTGTATTGTGATTCATGTGTGATTTATTTAATTTGTGATGTTAAACCATTGGAGATGATATTTTAATTTCCGAACATACCATGTCAATGCTAAGTAACATTTACTAAAGTGCTATGTAGTAAATTGTTTGTGAAATCTTTCATTTTTATAGAATGTGAATGCTATGAATGAATAAAGTACATGCTTTACATGATTCTTCATGTATAAATTGCTGTTTATCGTATTATGAATTGAATATTGATCGTGTATGTTGTATTTTGTATGTGATTTGTATTGTGTACAATTATTGGCCCATTCGTATAATGTTCAATCTTTAATGCATCGAGCCACAATGCTAATGACAGTAAATTTAAATGCTAGATGTTTAGTATTTATTTGTGTTGTTTTATTGCATGATTTTGCATATTTTATAAGTTATTTTCTAGTCCATTTTTCTCGTTTATTTCTAGATTTCGTGTGATTATCTTCACTTGTTGCTCTCATGGTGGAATATGCCAAGTTATGAAAAACTTGAGCTTTTGTACACAAAATCTTGATTTTTAGGTACTAAGGTGGTGTGGAGCGAAGAGAGGCCGGAAGAGATGAACCCGGAAGGAGAAGCCAGAATCCCGCGGCCACGCATAGCCCTGTGGCCGCGCAACATATAATGCTAAAAGGCCCCGCGGCCGCGCGAGTCCCGCTACCGCGCGAGGGTGCTCTCGGTAGAGGCACCCCGCGGGCGCGCACTTCTCCGCGGGCGCGCGAGTTGCGCTGTTTCTCCCGATCGACGCCAGACTTGCGTTCAACTCTCGCCTCTCCTTCACCATTTTGCACCAAGGAGCATATCCTTCATCCTTCCTCATTAGGCATGTTGGAAATTAGACTTTTGGCTACCCTAATCTAAGTAATAGATCATAGGGATCAATTTTCCCTAAGTTTACTTTGTGGACTTTTGTTTCCACCAAATACCCTCAAATCCCTCTCATTTAATGCCTCTCATCATAGAAAATCCCATCACCTTTCCTCTCTCCTACCACCATACCTTTCACCATTCCATCACCCATCACTTCTCTCTCTTTCTCTCTTACGTCTCTCTCTCCTCTCATATCTCACATATAGATTTTTAGGGGATACACTCCATCATTCACTCTCTAATCATCATCACATATACTTCATTTTGACTCCATTCTCTCACCCACTTCATCTTCTTGATGAATCCATCTCCATTTTCTCTCTACACACACACACACACACACACACACACACACACTACACACACTCATTCTCTACACTACTTTCTCACCATTTTCACCATCAACACCACCACAAAAGAGAAGAGAAAGAAGAAGGGAACCAAGCCAAGCAAGAAGAAGAGAAGATGAGAAGGAACCGACGTCGAGCCATCTGCGGAAGCTACGCTCGAAGAAGATTTCCCTTTGTATTTTCTTTGTATTTCTTGGATGTTTTGTGGAGATTTGTTCCAAACTCTTGAAGGATATATAATATTGTAGAAGTTATTTTTGTTTGCATTTGATTTATGAGATGACTTTCTTCTATGATATATGTGTTCTTTTAAGCATGTTTAGAGGCTAATCCCTCTATTAGGGGGTAGAGGATCGATGTAGTTTTGATCTATGCTTATTTTTGTTGGTTGTTGTTGTTGGAATCGTGTCTTTTCATGTGAAAGTACTTGATCACTACTTGAGCATTGTTAGGATTTAGAGGAGTCTTGATTGTGATTCTAAATCCCGAAATTGGTTCATTTGACATTAGGTGGAAGGGGTTCCTAAGCCTAATATGTTAATCTCACTTGTATGATATAGCTAAAAGAGGTTTAATGGATAGACGGTGACAGTAATTGAAGTTAAACCGATTGAGAGGGTCTATTGTATGTGTGAGATTAACATTACCAACTTGAACAAAGCATAGTGAGAAACCATTGAGAGAATCTACACCCTAATACCTTCATCTATCGTATTTCCTCTAATCTTGTTTTAATTTGCGTTGTTTGCATTGTATTGTTTAATTGTCTATTTTAATTCTTAGCATAAATCATCATCTACCTCATGTTTAGAATGTTTAGAGTTTATTTTAGTTGTTCTATTGTGATGCATGCATAGCCTATTGACAATTTCTTCTAACTAAGCCTTCATTGAGAGATCGACTCGGGTTAAGCTTATCACGTCTACGATTGACCCCGTCCAATTGCGGGTACGGTCCTAGTAGTTGTAGTGTTGAGCATAAATCGGAATTATAAACAGTAAATTTGGATCGTGAAACACTAGATAAAAATGGTTATGTATATACTAGGATCATCTGAAATTTCAATGCTAAAATTGACCTAATTCCATGCTTTTTATGTTGCGTTTTAGGTAGTTCTAAAGTTCCTGCCGATGAATCAGATTTTGAGGATGAAATGGTAGAACACAATCAAAGTGATGATACGACTAACCGCGACGACGAATTAAGGTAAAAAAATAAACACGAAAAAAGAAGATGTATTTGGGTTATTTGGCTTATGAGAACTAATTATATATAGAATTTGACTATATAATGATCAACCATTCTTCATATGTAATGTTCATTCTAATTTATTATAGCTGAATAAACACCAGATAAATCTTTTATTGCAAGGTGAAAAACTTGTAAAAGTTTCATCAATTCATAACATTCATCTCAATACGAAGATAATAAAATAAATAAATCAACATGTGTAGCAAAAAATGAAACTAATAGTTATCTATATTCATATGTCGATGCAAGAATTTTATATGTAGAATTACACCTATAAAGTACATCTAAGTTAAATATTTTAGGATGTTCACATTGGTCCTTACAAAATCTTTCTCACCTATGTCTCAACCGAACCCTACCATGAATATAATCAACAACATCTCGAATAGGTTGAATTGAATTATTTAAAATTTTAAGTCCATCTTGAACACATAAGTTTAAAATATGTGCAATACATCTAGTATGAAAATATTTACCACCAAAAGTTGGATTACATGCTTGAATAAGTTCTCTTATGCTAATTGTATTAGCACTTGCATTATCAAAACCAATTGATAATTTTTTTATCTAGCATTTTAAATTGATTTAAAAATTTTATAATACAAAAGCAATATTATGAGCGGTATGCTGGCAATAAAATATTCGAAAAGAAATTAATAAATTTGGAAGATGAGAACACATTTCCATTTAAGAAGAAGAAAAAAGATGTGTTTTTAAATGGATTGTTATGTCTTATGTCATCCCTTCCTATGTTAAATAATTAAACTACATTATGTTATATACGTAAAATGTAATGTGTTCTTCAATTAACTAATAAGGGAAAGTTTTGTAAATTGTTAGTTATTGTGTTTAATTCATGCTTGTCACCTCTGCAATTAATACTTTTTAAACTGATTACTTATGCTTTTCATGCTTTGCTATTACTGTCTGTATTGTTACAGTGTCAAAAGAGATCGTCCAAACAAGTCCCGATGAAGATGACATAATAGTCAAGGAGGACGACGAATCAGGCGTGAGCGAACATCCGAAACTAAGAATCCGAGCGTGCCCTACATTGTTATTTCATGCAATCGAAATCTTCTCAAAGGGCCAACGCGAAGTAGTGATAGAGATGGGATTCACGCATATACTCCATATGAAAGTGGATAAGGTCCCAACACAGCTAGCATAATGGGTTGGGGTCTTGCATTTTTTGGATTTGTCAAGGGTTTCGGACTATGAAATTGTAGTGAATTGACTTTTAATGCTAAACATGGTTTATGTTGGTGCTACGTATCATGTTCATCCTTCATATATTGATATTCGTAATTACCTCGAATTCGTATATTTAACTCCATATTGTACTTATTTTTAATGCTTCATATGTTAAGTGAAAATGCTTAATATTAATCTCATTTATTTTGAATTAAAATTTATTTGTACATAGTGCTTTTTATGTTACCGATTAATGCTTATTATGGTTTCAGATAATTGTAATAAATTACACTCCTATCTGAGAAATTAAAATTGGTAATGACCTAGTGGGTGACCAGTTGTATATTTCTAAACTCCTCAATCAACTCCCTATTTATTTTTCTCTTAATGCTTTCTTTTTTGTTTGAGTTAATGCAAATAATTAATGTTGTATATGTTAAGGTGACAATGATATAAAGACAGTGCTTAATACGTTTCATATTAATGTTTCATAAGTAAAATTAAGCGTTTCATATTGCGTCGTTGATGCTTCGTAAGCAAATTTACAACTTCTGATGCTTCATGAAGAACATATAAATGCTAAATAACAACAATAACGACTACATAAAATATATGCGTAAAACTAAATAATAATGAACATTCTATCCATCAATTTGAAGCATAGAAAATAAATTATTAATCCAGATTGCAAACATATTGAACAAAAAAAAGGCACACGCGCAAAAACCAGACTCTTCCATTATCACTACACCGACTAAAATTAAGAAACAATCCGTCAAAAGACCGATTCACTGGAATTGAATAAATCTGTAGAATCTGCGTTTCGTTTATCTTCCCCAAGTAAGAAACTGTAAAGAACACAACTTAAGTGTATGTACCTATTTGATCTATATCATATATATATATATATAAGAGCTCGGTGAGAAAGGATTTTTTTGGGTTTTAACTCATCACTATCGGCTTATATGTATCTATATGTTGGGAGTGTTTCGAATTATTTTTAGATCAAATTATTCTTTTCATAACCATTCTAACAGTTTTTCTAGAATATTGTATATGATATTTCATGTGATTAATACTTTCGTTGAACGAGATAATTGGAATATGATTTTTTTTATGTTATAAACTGAATATTCTTTTTTTTAATGATTAATTTCTTTTAAATTAAATAATTTGCAGTAATATTATCATCATGTTTCAAAGTTTTGGCAATGTGTCTAAACTTATTTTCCATGTAATATCTATTGATTTTGGTAATATGTCTAAACCAATTTGTTAGTGTCATCATTATGCACTAAGTTTGTTTTGGTGATATATGTTCGACAATATGTGCTTGAGTATGTTCCCGAAGCTATTTATTCCGCTGTGCAAGAAAAGAAGAACAATTGGCGAACTGTTCCCTCTAATGTCCCAGACATACCCAGGGACACTTTTATATGGCAGTTTCCATAAATAGAAGATCTTGCGCGGATCCGTTCTTGGAAGGCAAGATGTGTTCGATTGACTGCCTTGTGGAGTAGATACCGAGCTGCAAATAACCCTCCTATCCAAGAAAAGTATCTACATATGTTTGGGAAGATCACAAACCTTAATCTACCTACCATATTGACGGCGATGGAAGTCGACGATAATTATAAAGAGAAGATTATAAGAAGGCCGATTCTTTTTGCAATCGGTACCACTTACACTTTGTTTAGATTCTCTTAGAAGATTATTTGAGAGGCATTTCGTTTGTGGTCATTGTATTAGCTAGTAACTGTCCCACAGTATGTTTTAGCATTTGAGTGTTTTGAGTGAAACATGTGAGGGGTTTATTAATCCGTTTTGTATGCAATCTCAGGAGAGATTGTAAGTTGAAGTCGTGGGTAGCTAGAGAGAGTCTAGTGTCACGCTTGTAAGGGGATCTTACAACTTTTATTTAGTGGAAGAGTTCGTGGAGAAGAACAGGTGACATAAGGAGGGAGTCATGTATGTGTAAGAACCTAAATACACTTCATGAAGGAGTAGCAAACGAATCTTCAAGTTTGGGCGAAGTCCCCCCCAGAGTAGGTTGGTTAAACGAACTGGGTTATCAATCTTGTGCATGCTTTTACTGCTTTGATTTATCTGTTCTTGCATCTGTCCCACACATATCGAAGAACATTTGTTGGCAGTACGCATATAACACAATTTACACGGATTACGGTTTTTTCACAATTTTTCATTTATTATTATTTTTATAAAAACTTGAAGAAATAAGTAACAATTATAAAGCATAATATACATAATATGGCGACTAAAGTCACTCCATAATTCCATACACCAAAAATAATATTTAACGCAAATTTGATATTAAGTTTTGGAAAAAAAAACTGACTGAAATTTTGGTTTAACGTTACTTTAAGGGGCACACTTGTGTGAGACCGTCTAATAGGTCTCTTACATTAGACGGATCTCCACCCGACCCAACCCGACCATGTATATATATATTAAAAAAAAATTATTGGTTTATTATCTTCCAGCGTTTGAGATTATTCGCCGCCGCTTACTATTTTCCGACATGGCACATCCACCGCCCTATGAGCCTTTCTACCTGTCTGCGCCGCCTCCAGAATACAATTATGCCACCGGCGACAGAAACGGAATCAACACATTGTTCGTCTCTGGTTTCCCGACGACGTGAAGGCGCATGAGATTCACAACCTCTTCCGCCGCCGTCCCGGATTCAAGTCCTGCCAGCTCAAATACACTGGACGAGGCAATCAGGTTTCAATCTCTTTGCTGCTAACTACCGAGAAAAAAGTTTTTAGATTTTCCCAGTGATTATGGAATAGTGTGGATTGTTTATGTAATTTTTTTCTGAATTAATCTGAAAATGCAATTTTATCTATAAAATGTTTCGTATAGTATGAGGATCTTATCCATTTTATGTGGATTCTGATGAAGTTTCAAATTTTCTCCTGAATGTACAGGTTGTGGCATTTGCAACCTTTGTGAATTCTCAATTGGCAATGGCAGCTCTGCATTCTCTAAATTTGAGTTTTTTATTTGAAATTTGTTGCTTAGGTGACTTCTGGTGCTTAACCGCCTCATCATTTTTTTTGTACTAATCGATATTGTATTTGTATATACACACTTCGATGAAAAATGTTTGAATCTGAATCCAACATTCCGTTGCTGCTCCGATCTTCGTTTGATTCCTAAACCTAAATCAAATTTTTTTTCAATGAAGTGAGAATAGGAAGGGGAAAAGCAAAATTAGTTGTTGTTTTTTGAGGTTTTTTTTATATTGATGTTGGTTTTGTTTCTGATTTCCCGAGTGTCGGAGAAAAATGGACAGTGGTGATGGTGGAGAGGTGGCATCAGCTGCAGCGGGTCCACCTGCGCCGCTCGACTGGAAATTCTCTCAGGTTTTCGGCGAGAGAACGGCCGGCGAAGAAGTACAAGAAGCTATGTTAATTAGCAGATGAGAAAGAATATTGTTTGCTTTGGGTTTGGATTTGTTGGTTAGGGTTTGGGTTTCTGTGGAAGATCAAGATGTTGTGAAGATTTTTAGTGATACTTTTACTTGTAATTAGTGTTACTTTCTTTTGTAATTATTGATACTTTATTTTGTTATCAATAATATTTTTCTCTATGATAATGAAATACATTTTTTTACTTAAGAATAAGTTTTTATTGTATTCATAGACCCGATTCTCAATTTGAGATTATATTTAAACTGACACTTTTCTTTCTAATTAGCGATACTTTCTTTTATAATTAATGATACTTTCTTTTGTAATTAGTGATACTTTTTCCATAGTAATGAGACTCCACTCAGTGATGATATTTCACTCCATAAATAATGATACTCACATGTGAGTTAATGATACTTCACCTATAAATAATGATACTTGAATTAATAATACTCCACTAATAGTTAATGACATATATCTATTCTGGATTTGATAATTAATGTTTAATCATCAATAATATCATATTATACTCCACTTTCGAGCTAATGATATTTCATCTCATAATAAATGATACTTCACAGACAGTTAATGATACTCACCAGATATATATCTAATGATGCTTCACTTAATAGTTAATGATATTTTGTCAAATTTATATCTAATATCTAATGATACTTCACTTAATAGTTAATGATATTTCGCCAAATTTATATCTAATGATACTCCACTTCATAGTTAATGATACCTCACTTCACAGTTAATGATACTTTACACATAGTGATACTTTACTTTATACCTAATGATACTCCAGTAACTGCACGTGGGAACGCGTGTAAGATACATGCCTGGGCGTGAAAATGGATTTTGGGACGGGTTTTGGGCGGATTTTAATTTTATTTGATCTGTCTTACATAAGTGACCCGTTAGATGGTCTCATACAAGTTTTTGTCTCTTATAAGAAGTTCATTTTTTTTTTAAAAAACTTTGAACGCTGGTGCAATCTTTTAGTAATATAAAACTGATTTATGGTTTTAATTTTAAATCTGAATGTATGAATTATAATTATAAAGAACCCTTTCTAAAAGAGAGGAGAGAGAGAGAACTTGTAAACAAAACCTTAGAATGAAAGAACGGGGATAAACTTAGAAACGAAAAAAAAAAATTAGAGAAAGAGGAACAGCAAAATTTTGGTTCATCTTCTTTAGCTGCTGAAAATGGATGCTGTTAAAAGCTTCAAAATCCTCGGATTTGATACTTCTCTGCGGTTCGCGACTATTACCCACGTGAAAATCAAATCTCCCATTTTTTCTCTTCCCTGTTCCCAATTGTTTAGACCTAAATGTAAAGATTTTACACTCCCGAGCTCATTTTCCATCGCCATTCGCAGTAATTCGTATGTAGTACTGCTCTGGACTACTCTCTTTTTTCTTTTCCATCTGGGTTTTATTTTCACTTTCTATTCTTCAATTCAAACTAACCCTTTTTCTGGGTTTTTTATGAAACGATAAATTTTCTTGTTTCAGTAATTGCATTAAAATAATTGGAGCGATTAATTTTAGCAGGTTGAAGGTTTCTTACAGGGGGAATAAGGGGCCGGAGCAATGTTTTAGGGTGCCAACGATTTTATGCTCCTTGGGAGATAGTTATGGAGAACATAAAGAAAAAAAGGAGACCTTTTCGACGGATTGTCAGCAGGTATAGTTTCCCTTTTATGTTGTTTTTTTTGCTTGTCTTTAGGGATTAGAAGTACTCATGATGTTCTTGCTATTTGGGATTTGAAGCTTCTATTTTGTATATCAATGATGATCGTATAATTGCTTCCGTAGTTCTAGAATGTCTAGCTAGCTATTTGGAGGCAGCCCATTATTACAGCAAATTTCGAGCTGCAGGTTTTCTGTTTCTAAAATAATTGGAGCTAAATCATTAAGTGAACATGATATGGGGATCCTTGCTTCGTCAATTGAGCAAGTTTCTTGGCATTTAGTGACTTTTACTATTTTCAAAATGTGTAGAAAGAAAAAAATTACCCTCCCAAACTCAAGGTAAATAACCAATCTCATATTATGATCAAGAAAAATAAATCAACTTCACTAAAACATGATGCTGAGGGATAAGGGAAATCATATCTCTGAAGAGTTCTTTTTGTGAATGAATATGAGATTCTGCATGAAGTTCTTTTTTCCTAAAAGGAATCACAATTTCAAGAGACCTTTCTGGTGGCTTTGAAGCATCTCTCATGTTTTTGCATATATGTAATTATCTTTGTTTCTAAAAACTGTCTTGATGGAGCATCTGAGTTTGGCTGTGCTCCTTGTGCTCTTTCTTACAGGAGACTGCTATTGACTTGAAGCTCCCGAGAAGAAGTTTGTTAATAACTTTTACATGCGATGCCTGTGGTGCACGGTCACAGAGGTTAATAAATAGACTAGCTTATGAGCGTGGGCTTGTTTATGTGCAGGTAATTATGGATTAATGTATCATATATTTTTTTTTATTCTGCCATGGTGTCTTGCTTTCTTGTTTCTGACATTTTTCTTTTGTGCCTGACCTGACTTCCAACTGTGGCATATTTTTCTGAAGCTGTGATCACTGATCTGTTCTGTAAAGCCTTGATCAGTCCACTAGTTTCCCTGTGAACATAATCTTGGCTAGTTAACTTGTGTTCGCCACCTTAATTTCGGCGAATGCCTGTATTTGCAACTTATTTACCACTCAATAGTATCATCTTTATCTGGAACTAACAGAATGAGAATCTAGAGATATTGTAAGCAGGTTAGTGATCTAGCAAAATTATATCGATGCAGTAAAATTTATATAAACAGCATATGGTTAAGAACTTCTCTGCTTAAAGAAACAATTAGAGAGTGGAAGCAAGGGATGCCCATTTTATACAACCATATAATGAACTAATGAACTCAAAGTAAAATATAAATTCAAGCCTGCAGGCTGCAGTTCTCAAGATTGGCTTTCTGACATCATCAAATAAATTTTGTATTGGCTATACCAGATATACCCCCATGTCATAGCTTATTCTGTTGCTACTGGATGCTTAGAGCATTCTAAATCCAGAAAATGTTGCCATACTTTTCTCTTTTTATATTATTATTATTTGGCCGTCTTTGCTCTGTAATTTTTTTCTGACCAGGTACAAATTCATTAATTTTTTAACAGTGTTCAGGATGCTCTCAGTATCACAAGCTTGTCGACAATCTTGGACTTGTTATCGAGTACAATTTACAGGAGGAAATTGATGTAGATGCAAATGTGGATCAAGTCTAGACAGAGCTTTTAGTTTGTCAACATTTCAATTTTTTCAGGGAAAAAAAGATGTGATCTCATGACAAATATAACAAATTTAAAATTTTATAGAATGATTGTAAAATATTTTGGTGGTAAAGAATGAATATCATATAGATAAAACTGCACTGATGCTCTGATCCTCTTCTGTATGCCAATACGCCTTTCTCCAATACCAAAATGTTCCCACAGTGTATCTACAGGAGACTGATTCTCGCATAAAAGTCAGAAGAAGCCACTGACAGCCAATAAGGTAGCCAGGGCCAATCCGGCGGTCACCTGCATTCTATTTCTTCCATGCTGATCAAGTGATACACCACCATTCTGTAATTGAAAAATGAGGAATCAGATGCTATATAGTGTTGGACATTTGATCAGACAGTTTTAAAATGAATTCAGTTTTGTTACCAAATTCAAGGTTGGTGAGGGTGCTGGTGCTGTGTCCTCTGTATCTTGGACTGTTGGTGGTGCTGGAGGGCTTTTAATAGTTGGTGCTGGTGCTGGTGCTGGTGCATGATGATGCCTGTGTCGGTGCCTTCGTTTCTTGTGCTTGCCAGGTGCTGGTGCAGGTGAGGGAACCAATTCTGGTGCTGGGACTGGTGGTGGCATAGCTGGAGCTGGTGCTGGTGGTGCCGTAGGTGGTGGCACAGGTGCTGTCACTACAGGTGCTGGCGCAGGGGCTTTTACTGCAGGGGCTGGTGCTGGTGGTGTGGGCGTTGCTTGTGGCGGAGGCACAGCCGGTGGCAAGGCTGGTGGTGGAGGTGGGGATGCTGGTGGCAGGGATGGACTTACAACAGGTGGACTTACTGGAGGTTGTGGTGGCGGAGTTGTCGGGCTTGCAGACGGTGGCAGTGGTGGAGAGGTCGTTGGGGTGACTGACGGTGTGGCAACAGTTGCAGCTGGTGGTGATGCTGCAGCTGGTGTAGTGGGTGGTGGTGCCGTTGTCGACGGTGTAGTAGAAGGTGAAGCTGCGGGTGCCTGGGCATTCACAGTGATAAATAAAATGCAGAGGGTAGAAACACAAGCCCATAGAAATGTTGCCATTTTGGAGTTGATTAGAGATGCTTGCAGTTGCTCATATATTTATATCTCACGTTTTGGAAGTAGGAGGGAGAGTTTGGTGATATGTCATGATTGGAAAAATAAAAATTGCAAATTTGATATGAATGCAAAAGCTGCTCTAATTACATTGCCATCTGTTGTCAATACAAGGTTACACCTAATTAATTGGCTGCAAATTCTGCTTCAAGATTTAAATTAAATTTTCAGCACTTGTGAAAATCAGTGTTACTGGTCACATGTTGCTATCAACAATCATCTAATTTGTGTGGTTGGATGAAAATCATTCCTTGACAGCCATTGATAATATAATAGTAATAAACATTGATCATGCTTTCGGTTGTTTTAGCATGTTTTTTAATAATTCAGAAATTAGAGTAACTTTGGAGTGAAGTCAAATGCATTTCTGCTTTGAATATGCAAGCAAGATAAATAAGGGAAAGTCGTGCTGACGGAGAAAAAGGGATGTGTTTTTCTTATTTTGTGAACAATTTTAAGGTAAATTGCACTTTGATATCTATATTTTGGGTTTTTTTTTTTAAAATAGCCCAACTTTTCAAATTAATAAAATAGTACTCACTTTTCAAAAAATTTGAAAATCTAACATTTGATCATTTTTGGGCCTGAAATTCCAAGGTAATAATTGATTGTATTTTAACATTTCTATTTCCACAACTGCGTAAATAAAATAATCATCCACTCAAAAAATTATAAAATACAATCAATTATGTATGATTTTTAGGCTGTAAAATTGATTGATTGTTAGATTTGCAAATTTTTTGACAAAATGGGTACTATTTTGTTAATTTTGAAAAATAGTCCAAATTATAGGTATAAAAAATGTAATTTGCCCATAATTTTACCATAAAATTAGTAATAGAAATAAAAAATGTGGGGGAGAAAAGGAAAAGAAATGCGTAGAAAGAATGAAAGCAGAATTCAAAATGGGCCATGTGCATCAAAAATAGTGCGACATGGATATTCATTGATGAGCAAGAAAAGCTTAAATTTTTCACAAGAAAGATAGAAGGTTATGGAAATTAAAATTTCATAACGGTATTAGAAAAGTAAGTTGAGAGAAGTAATCATCACAAATCAAAGCAAGAATTAAATGGCCCAACTCATGATGATGACGTGTCAACAGTAGTGTAAATACCTTAAACCAAACTCTCATTTTCATGTGAATTCTGATTAAGGCTAACCATCCGATTTGGGTATTATGTCTCAATCGATTTATTTAAACAATTAATATACAAGGTAGAAGCTCCGACCGTGAGATTATTGAATGCAATATTTCTACTATTATAAAAAAAAATCCATGATTTGCGCATATGGAAAGAACAGTAACCTTAATGAGCTACAGGCCGAGAGAAGATGGCAAGAAAATGATAACCCAACTCAAATCATTATGTTCAATGAATATGAGAGAGAGAGAGAGAGAGAGAGAGAGAGAGAGGTATGCCATTAACCCATTAATCCATTATAATAGTTAGAGACAAAACATTAGGTGGAAGGCATCGTGCATCTTTGCCATGAAATTAGAGGGGCGGTTGGAAATGGGAATGCATGAAGGTTGTGGTTTTGGAGAAGTATCAGCTTTCTTCTCCTTCTTTCTTCTTCGCTTAAAGAATTGCTGCATCGCATCTGCGCATTCTAATGCCAACACTCCCCTCCTAATATTCATCTTAGGGTGGAAAGGATGAACTGGAGCTGCTGGTTTATCGCTTGCTTCCGCCCCGTTTCCTCCATCACCAGGAAAGAACCTGTAAATGCACATCAAGGTTGTCAGAGACAGATTATTTGCTTTCAAGAACATGGCACGTTGGCATCTTGATGGGGAACATCTAAAATGACTTGACTTGTTTTTCACGCATTTCTAACTGCATTTATGCACCACTGTTGTAGATATGAAGCACCTGGTAAATTATGTATTAGTAGCAACTATTTATATTATTATGCCCACAGGAACAAGAGGGTTGGACAGGAATTACAGAGAGACTGGTGATAAGCAACAAGCCTAAACACATTAAGCAGGGGAGATGACAAGTCATGGGCAGTTAGCTTATGAGGAATAAACTATTGATCATGAAACACTGAGGTCCTAATATTGACAATCAGCAGATAAGCTAGAGGCTCAGCACTGTGGAAATCAAATTATACACATTAGCTATAGTACACATGCACACCCAACAGACTTTTCTTTGCAAAGTTGGATTAAGTTCATGCATGGTATAATAATCTATCATGTGCTAAAACCACATAAGCATGAATTTGGCCAAAAGGTAACAAAGAAAAGGAAGAATCAGCAGCGGGGAGATAGAGACACCACGTATGTAGCATTTGTTTATAAGAAGCAAAACTCTGGTTTTTTCAGATAAGTTGTGCTATCATAAGAGAATCAAAAGTATTTACCATAAAAACACCAAAACCAAAAAAGCACGACCACAACATGTCATAAAAGAGATTCAAGACTTCTCCAAGTAAATCAATGGTTATCAACTTTTTAGCGTTACCTAATCCAGCTTCCATCAGCTCCAAGAAGCTTGTTAGGAGCTCCCCATACGAGAGTGTCTACTCTAGCTTGAAGTATAGCTCCAGCACACATGGGACAGGGTTCAAGTGTTACATACAGTGTAGTTTCCTGTAGATGAAAACAAATTGGGCATCTTATACAGAAACATAATATCAGACATAGCTTGGTGAGTTTTGGAACTGAAACTTAGAATAAAAGACCATCTCCAGGAGAGATAAAAAGATAATTCAAAATCGTAAAAATCATGCCTAAGCAGATGAATTATGTAACTGCAAAGAGAGAGAGATATTACTGAAAGCCTCCAGGTCCGAAGTATGTTTGAAGCTTCCCTTATGCATATAATCTCTGCATGCGCAGTAGAGTCACGCAGCTCTTCCACCCTGAAATACACACAATAAGAAATCACAGTTTTCCAGCTAACGAGAAAAGAAGCAGAACAAACAGAAACAACTTACAGATTGCACCCACGAGCAATTATCTTTCCATTGTGCACTAGAACAGCCCCCACAGGTACCTCCCAGTTGTCGGCAGCCTTTTGGGCTTCCAACAGTGCTTCCCTCATGAACATTTCATCAATTTTCCGCTGCTCTGCTTCAATCCTATATGCTTCCTCCCATTCATCAAATCTATCTCTGACAACTTGATCTTTCCTCTGAAGTTTCTTTTGTTTCACTTCCCCCTCATTAACCACTGGTTGTGTTTGCTCCACCAATCCGGTATTTACTTGCTCACTCATGCCACTACCAGATGCAGCAGCTTCTTCTGCCTCTGGAACCCCTCGCACAGCAGGAGATCTTTGCAGTCTTAATGCAGGCAAAGGAACTGAGGAGTCAATTATAGCGGCAGAAGGTGTATCTCCAGAAATTTCTCCACCAGAGGGCAAAGAAATGCTGGCTTGCAGTGAACTCCTTTCTTGAGTAACTGAGGAAGATGGTGCATTAATCCCCACATGCCTTAGACGGCTCTCTAAACTTGATGAGCTGGAACTTTCTTCAATTTGGGAGCTGGTTTGTCCTTGTTGATAGCTGTCAGATAGACCTTGTTTGGAACTTCTACCCTCCTTTTCTTGAAGTGCCTCTTCATTTTCCTCTGCTTCATGTCCAGAAAACCATTTCTCACTGCTCGCGGACTGAATCGATGAAGTTCTTCCACCTGTTTTCTTACCTGAGTCATGACTTTCGGAATGTGCCGACCATCGCAATCGAGCAATATCTGCAATGATATTCCATAAGGACCTTCCTGTTCTCTTGACGATGACATCACTATCTTTGCTTGCATTATCTTGGACTTCTGGCTTTGAGGGCTCCTGAATAGATAGTTCATCTACATTCCACATTTCATCTGAAGGCCCCTTTGCTCCAGACTGCTGATTACCATGCACTAAGTCATGCTCATTTGAATGAGCATCTCCAGAACCCCCCTCATGCAAAATCTTAGTTCTATAAATTTCCTTCTCCCTTTGGATTTCAGAACTCAAAATTTCACTCCTTACCTGTTCAACAAACTCGCTAACATAGTGTGTAGAGGATTTCTCCAACCGAGCAGCAGATTCAATTGCATCTTTATCTGAGATGAATCTCGAAGGCTGGCCGTGAGAAATGTAGCTTTTGGCCCCACTATATGCTTCTGGATGAATTGCTACAGATCCCTGTATGCCACTTCCATGTAAAGTAGTTGATTCAAGTTGTAATCTTCCATTATCATCATCATCAATAGCAATCCCAGTCGTTGATCCCAAAAACGTAGCTATCTCTGGTGAATCTAGTGGAGGTATTACTGCTGTCTCTGTTGCATTCTTATTTCTATCCTCTACCCAAATGACACAAGTATTTCCAGAGTGAGTGACTATAACTTTGTTCAGTTCATCTGATTCATTTCTAGAAGTACCACTCCTGGTAATCTTGGCATGTATTAGGGAGTGAGGCTCTTTTGATTCTGAAGATGAGGTAGAAGTTAAATTCACGCTCTCTTCTTGCTTTGCAAATTCATCTGTTTCCCTTCTTAACATTGACTTATTATCTTTCTCAATCAGTTTCTGGGACTTTCGCCTTAATTCCACCTGGCCACTTACTCGATCATATTGTTGTTGATGCTCTGCATTATCAATGGAACCAAGAATAGGGTTTGAGTAGTCTTCCCTCTTAACACTGGTTTCGAAACGTTGCTGAGAATTGGAAGTCTTTCTAATATCAATATCTTGGATTTCTGATTCTTCAGAAACCTTCCTAGAATTCCTATGATGCTCATCCTCTCTAGAACTAAGCTCCTGATTTGAACAGGCAACTTTAGCAGACATCTCACCCTTTCTAGTGTATACTTTTTGAGAGCCAGTAGTGTCTATAACATTTCCACTGCGGATATCCTGACTTCCAACAAATTGTTTATACTTCAGCATGGTTTCCGATTGCCTTGAAACTTCAGCACCTGTTTGCCTAAGCTGTTGCTTCCTCTCTTCATCAAACTTCATGCTTTTGGTTGGTTTCTCCCTCCTATCACCATAGCTGACATAATCAGAAGACTTTTCATGATTACGTTCATAAGTCATTCTAGATTTTGATTCGTTTAGCGAGGTTTCTTTTCTTGACTCCATATCTTCCACTGATATATCAGCAAGTCTTTTCTCTGATTTCTTTCTAAAGTCACCCTCAACAACACCTGATCCAATATGGAATTCTTTTGATGAGCTCCTATTTGCCAAACTCAACCCATGGTCTTCTCTGTAATCCTCACGCCTTTGATCCTCTTCCCTGGTGTCCTGATAAACTAGCTCATTATTCGTTGAATAACTCTTAAGACCAGTCGATGTGTTTTCCAAATAATTCCCTTCCGTAAGTTGAACTTCATTTCCACTGTCATAATCACCATTGGAAGAGAATGAGTAATATGAAGAGCAACTAGATCCATCTTTCCTCATCTTCTGCCTATGCTCCTCTTTCCTCAATAATTCTTCCTTCTCTTCTGTCCTTGACCTATCTTTCCTCACCATCTGCCTATGCTCCTCTCTCCTCAATGACTCTTCTCTCTCTTCTGCCCTTGACCTATCTCTCCTCATTGTCTGCCAATGCTCTCTCCTCAGTAACTCTTCCTTCTCTTCTGTCCTTGACCCCAGTTTCCAATTCTCTTTTCTCATCAATTCCCTCTCTTGTTTCTCTTCAGATTTTTGGCTGGCTTTTCTCAACAAGGCCTCCCTCTCTTCTTTTTCTCTTTCTTCCCTTAGATTCTTCAATGAAGAGCCCTTGTGTTCTTCCCTCAAAATTGCTTGTCCATTCTCACTTCGAATTCTTTCCTTTCTCCTCCTACTAGCATCCTTCCTTGAACTAACCACCGATTCACACTCACGCCCGATTTCGCTCTCCGAAAGACCCACATCAACTCTATTCTTCTTACTCCCACACTCCCTGCATAAATCACCATTCTCTCTCTTCTCCACCACTGGTTTCTTCACCAATCTTCGAGTCTCCTTCGCAGCAAGAAAGTACTCCTCCCCAAGATCCTCAGTCAACAAGCTAAGCACGGCCTCGGCCTCATCAACAGCCCCAAGATCATACATTTCACTCCTTTCCTCATACACAAAACGTTTTTTCAATCCCACGCTTCTCCTACCCACACTTCTCTCTCTAAAGTTGCAAACTTTATCACAGTAACATATTCTATCAATATCACAACCTGGTAACCTAGCATAATAATTAAAACTACTCGAAATCGGCCTCCTGAAACACGACCACTGAATTAAAGAGGATTGCTTCAGTCCATATAAATTATACCCATAATTTGGGCATGAGGGTACTGTATAAATTGAATTGCAACAGCAAGAACACCAAGGTGTAGACGATGAATAAGCAAAAGGGGTTCGTCTATTTGAGCAGTGTGAGTAGTCATTCGTCGTGAATGAAAGCGATCCTCTTGTTCTCAGTGAGATTGCTGAAGCTATACCAGTGTTGAGCATCGCTCAAATTCGTAGAGAGAGAAGAGACTAGAGAGAGAGTGGTACCTTGATGAAGAGCCAGAAGAAATGCGAAGATCCGCTGCTGATCTCTTCGTTCTTGTGGAGCAAAACTAGCACACAGAAATTTATGCGACTGGATGTGTGAGCTGCGTTTGGTTTTTTCTCTGCGTTTTTATTTATTTTATGTATTTCTTTCTAATTTTCTAAAATATGCTCTAAATTATACTGCGCATTAATCATCCTTAAAAAACAGAGATTCAATTTGGAAGAGATCAGCTGCCGTGCACTCAAACGTCAAACATCAACGTTTTGTTTCATTTTCCTTTTTTTCTTCCCCCACTTTTTATTTCAATTTAGTTTTTTTTTTCTTTATCTTTTTTCTCCTTTTTAGTTAATAATGATAATGATTTTTAATGTACTAATTTTAGTTTATAGTTAATCATTTTTATTAGGGGTTTTTTATAATTAGAATTTATTATTATCTTTTATTTTAAAATTTTACTTTTTTAGCTAATCATTTTACTTTGGACTAATATTTAGGATTTATAAAGAATTTTAATTTCTAACTATTGTTTCCATCTTAGTTATTGAATTTTACAATGTTTTTTAATATTTCAAGAAAAATGAAAAATTATACCAAAACGCCACAATTTTGGGTGGAAATATGCACAGCAACGAGTATTGTTCCCCCGTGGAGTAGATCCTGACCCATTTTTATTTTCCAATAACGCGATCACAAATAGCAACTTTTAATAATTTCGTGTGGCCTTTTTATTTAATTTTGACTAAATTAGTTTCAATACCTTTTTAAACAAAAAACCTTGAATCGAATTTATTCCCAAAGAAAATAATTTTTGTTAAAAAAATGAAACTTTAGAAATTTATATATATATTTATTAAATTATTTTTTCTATTAAAAAAAAGAGTGGGAAAAAACTTGTAAAATTACAACATGTTGGGCTCTCAGAGATGGGCCATGGGCTTAGAAAGTTTGGAAAAACACATGGGCAATTATAATGGGATAAAAACTGTATACCAATTCAACATTTTCTCTTTTTTTGTTTGCCCTTAGATCAGCCGCCGTGGAAGGAAGGGGCGAATTCGCCTCCGTGGCCGCAAGACCATATTAATATTCATACTCACACTACTAAATTTGCCTCCAAAGTTCAAAACCATACGGTAATGCTTCATTCCATTTTTCTTTGCTTATTTTAGTTCTCAAACTTTTGGAAGTTGTAAATTAGTAATTAAATGGTAAACCCTTATGCATACGCATTGTATATGTTATGAAATGAGAACAAAAAATTTCGAAGAAGTATGTTATATGATCAATATGTGAAAGATATTTCCCAAAACCAAAAACCCTTCACCAACTAGAATCCGGCAAAACTCAAGCTATAAGCAAAATTTAACCCTAGTTACATTTTCCCTACTAATTTTTCTATTTTTTTTTTCTTGGTTTAA
Source organism: Perilla frutescens (assembly GCA_026008535.1). NCBI lineage: Eukaryota > Viridiplantae > Streptophyta > Magnoliopsida > Lamiales > Lamiaceae > Perilla > Perilla frutescens. The sequence goes on from BRKX01000015.1 coordinate 24,773,880, forward strand.
TGCTACCAAGTGTTGTGCACTGACTGCTATTTTCTTTTATATTTGTTTCAGGTTAGAGTTCTTTTTGGAAGACGATGGTGGATTTATACTTTGATGAAATAATCGAGGTGGTCAAGATTGACAGTCAAGTAGTATATGACAAAAGTAAACAAAAAGAGACTATTTTTATTTAATTTCTTCATTTATTTATTTATTAGTATCTGATTTCTATGATAACTTAAGGCAACAAAATCTCTAACCATGTAGTTTGTCTTAAAATGCTCCGAAGCGAAAAAATGGTTGGTTTGAGCTTGAAGGGTTTTGTGGTTATTGTTGCAGTTTCACGAATAAATGCAAAGAGCGAAGACAATGATTTTTTTTTGGAATTAGATGTGCACACTGAATTGTATCCGATGCTTCCCGACGAGAAATACAGGATGGTGATTTCTAACTCTCTGCTTATGGATGGTTCCACCGTTGCAGGCTACTTTCCTGAGGTACACTCCATTCTCATCGGTTCTGCAAGAATTACCTGATAGACCACGATTTAATTAAGTTGTTATTTTCTTGTTAAATTAATTTAGTTGTTTTAATATTTATGTTAGTGGGCTGTGGGCATTGCATGGGCCGCAAGCACTTAGTATTTAAGTTTAATTTTCGTAGGGTTAGGGCATGCTTAGGAAAAGTATCATAGAATTTTTGGCAGACAAAAGTCTCAGGAACCTTAGGGTTTGGATTACCGTTTAATTTATTTGAAGTTAATATTCCAGTTCTTATTCTTTCTAAAATTATCTCTATCAAATTGGTCCGACCTACCGGATAATCTGTTTGAATTATGTAGATTACGGATCTTGGTAGAGTTTTGTGATGTGAATATAGCTTAGGCTAGGCATATGTGCAAGAAAGCAACATAAATTATTTAAGAGTGCTTGAGAAAGTTTTCTCAAGATTGTGGCAATGATTGTGGCAATCCTAATCTTATTTCAAGAAATAGGCTATTCATTCTGGGTTCATATTAAATTTGTTTGTCAATTGTTATTGAAGTGCAATCAGTGTTCCAGAATATCACAATCTTTGGTACCAATCGCATCCTATCACCTCCTTTTACAGTAAACGGATAAGCATTTTAAGTAGAGCATTTAGAGAATGTTAGATGCTGGGGTGTATTCACGATTACATATGACTAGAGGGTCGGTTTAACTTACAGTTCTTGTCCTTCAATTGCAGGGGAAACCAAAATCACTTGCAGACAAATTTGAGTATGTGATGCATGGTCTTCTGTATAAGATGGCTGAAGCTAAAGAAAAGACTGCTGGGAACGATGATGTTAAAGTGTATGTACATGCAACTCTTTGGTTAATGAAATTTTCTAGCATGATTCAGAGATAGTATTGCAAGCCGAACATCAATTTTGGTAGCGTGTGAAAGTCAAGTATAATTGAGCAATATCTTTCTCTTCAAAGAGCTGGAGAAGAAGTATTTTGACAGTTGGAGGAACTTATACTTTTTTTCTCCATTACTGTTTACTTTTTTTCAATGTCACATTTAATTAGGCTCTTGGTTGCTGGCATCTGATTTATTTTTATTTTTCATTTGTGACAGTGAGGTATATATTTCATTTGGAGGACTTCAATTGTTGTTAAAAGGTAATCCCCTGAAGATGCACAAATTCAAGGTTGATCAGAAGTTGTTTCTTCTCTTGAGGAAGAACTGAGATAACTTTAGGCATCATCATATTGTTTGAACGTCAACTTAAAAAAAAAAGAAAGAAAGAAAAGAAATTGAGTGAACGAGTTCTAAAACTCATATGTAGGAATGATGTGCTGTACTTCTGTGATGCGTTATAATTTGTGGAAGAAATTATAATTTGCAATACATTTATTGACCTTTTGAGTGTACCCGCAGTTGCAACTGACGTGCGATATGACTATGAGTAGTTCATTATCTTTTGGTTATGGGATTTTCTACTCCACCACTACTAGTTGACACTTTAAGCCTTTATTTTGTCAGTGATGGATGGTTAGCATATTCTTGTTATTAGTGTCCTTTAAGTAGTGCAAGGTCTTAGAAAATCGGACAGCTACGGTAATTAATGCATGGGAGATATTTCAAAATTCAAATGCATCACTTGCATATGGGATATATAATATCCTAATTATTGAAAATAGAATAAAGATTGATCAACTGTCACTATATTATCTTTTGGGTGAGAGATTTGTAATGTTATATGTTGGGCTTCGTCGAATGAGGCCTTACATATTGGTCTATTGTTTAAAGGGTGATTCTATTCATAACCCCCAATTTTCTCTTTATAACCCCCTATATTAATTAAAATATAAATTTTTTTTTTAGACTTTTTTGTCCTCACAACCCCCACTATTTTAAAACCCTAATAAATTAAAATACAACCCCCACCTTAAATAATACAAAAGGAAACCAAAAATTTAAAAATTCTAAACACAATACTTACGAAAAAAAGAAACAAAAAAAAAGAAAAGGAAACAAAAAAAAATTCTGTACAATCCACGAGAATAAAAAAACAATAGCAAACTAGTTAAGGAAAAAAGAAAAGAGAAAACAAAGAACGTAAAAAACAGAAAAGAAAAGAATGATATGCGCATTCTCTTAGGGAAAAAAAATTATAGAGTCTCTTTCATCATATACTATTGAGTCATGAATATGATAGAGTACAAAAATGATGAAGAATTTGATGGAGACGATAGTAAAGAGCATAAAGATTGTGAAGGAGAAGTCAATAAGTGGCAGGTAATAATCAATTTTTTCATTCAATGTTTAAAATTAAACTGTTTTCACTGTGAGTAAATTATGTTCTAAGTTTTATACCATTTGAAAGCTACGATAATCTAGTTTTCAATAAAAAAAAAATAGCTGAAAAATTATTTTTCTGCATAAAATTATGATTATTATATCAAAGTGTGTTTTATGAACCTTCTCAAATATTCTGTTTTGTATGTAATATTTTTCAGAAGCATCATTGTTGTCTCATCAAAAGTGATTGTGCTATATTAGATGCTAAAGATATAGTCACCAAAATAAGCCAATTAAGTAGTTCGAATATTTTAGATTACTAATTCAGAATGGCTTTGTTGTTGTGGTTGATGACATAGCCTAGAATCCAATTACACTGATAACTCCGTTTTCCTTGTCTTGGTTATCACTTATCAGTATAGATCACTTTATGATAGAATTTTTCATGCTACAAGAATTATGTTGTTTCTTTAAAAGTGATATAGTTTTATATATCTGTTAATTGACTCGTTCTCCATGAAAAGAGTTTGAAAATATGATGAATTGATCTTGATGTTAATGGTTGCTTAAGAGTATAGGATTTAATCAAACTAGGATAATGATGAATAATGTTTACTTCAATATTCATTAAATAAGTGTCATTAATCATCATTTTGATTCTCTGAAAAATTGTGAATTTGAATAAATGAATAATCGAGTTATGTAAAAGGCATCTGTATGAGTGGAGACGAGTAATTCTAAAAAAAAAAGAACTTCACTCGGTCATTTTTTATATCACTAGTCACAAAATAAGTGATCATACTTCTAGAATTTGTTTTCAGAAATGCTTTTTCTTTCTCAAAATGATTATAGCTTTGGAAAAAAAAAGGCGTCATAATTATTAGTTTCATATTTCTAGTGCAATTATTTTTCCAATACTGAAGTAATGAGTGTATTATATGCCAGTCAGCGGAGCTCAATAATTAAGGACAGTGTGAAATCAACATTTAGCTAACTTAAAAATATAATACAGTATGTGTATTAGATGAGGCCTTGACTTTGGGCATTAATAGTCATAATTATTATGATATTTTACAGCAATATTTTTTTAACAGGTGAAGATAGAAGACCAAATTAATTCGTTGGATTCACTCAATGCGTTGGATTCACTCAATGCATTTTATACCAATAATGTAAGTCATAAGTTCATTTAAGATGTATTAATTATATTTACAAGTTAATGCATAGTATATATAGTTAATGAAATTTATATTGTAGGTTTTTAGTAGTAAAGATGATTTAGTTGCATGGGCGCGGGAGACTGGGAAAAAATTAGGTTATGTTATTGTAATCGTAGCATCTCAACCTCGAAATGGTGGCAGAAAAGCTAGATTGCGGCTTGGTTGTGAGCGTGGTGGAAGTTATAGATCTTATAAAGACAAGAATAACATGAGCTCAATATCTCGTAGAGCAACAGGCACAAAAAAGAATGGTTGTCGATTTATGTTACAAGGGGTGAAATTAGAAAAGGATGATGAGTGGCTTGTGAAAGTTACATGTGGATTTCATAATCATCCACCTACAAAACAATTTGAGGGACATTCATTTATTGGAAGATTAAACAAGGAAGAAGAGACTATGCTTTTTGACATGACGAACAATATGATTAAGCCAAGAAACATTCTTATGACCATAAAAGAAAAGAACAAAAGAAACACAACTACTATAAAGACAATATACAATGCTCGTCATAAGCATCGAATTGTTGAAAAAGCTGGCAGGTCACAAATGCAACAACTTATGAAAAGGTTGAATGAGTGTAACTACGTGGAATGGCATAGGAGCAATGATTTGACTGAGTGTGTTAGAGACTTATTTTGGGCACATCCTTTATCTATTGATATTTTGCACATGTTTCCCTTTGTGTTGATTATGGATTGTACTTACAAGACTAATAGATATGGCCTCCCATTGCTTGAGATAGTCGGTGTTACTTGTACGGAGCTCACTTTTTCTGTAGCATTTGTCTATATGGTGGCTGAACGTGAAGATAATTATACATGGGCAATGGAGAAATTGAAAAACTTGATGATATCAAATATATTACCTCAGGTAATTGTAACTGATAGAGACTTGGCATTGATAAACTATATCAAAAAAGTTTTTCCTAGCACAACAATTCTTTTGTGTAGATTTCATATTACGAAAAATGTGCTTGCCAATTCAAAGAAGTTGTTTGCGTGTAAAGAGAAATGTGATGCTTTCATGTCACTTTGGAGTGTGCTAATGTTCTCTTCAACTGAGAATGACTATGCTCAAAATTTGAAGTTTATGGAAAATAGTTACAAGAGTTACCCCGGTGTTCTAAAATATGTCAATGATACATGGTTGACACCATATAAAGAGAGATTTGTAGCAGCTTGGACAGATAAAATAATGCATTTTGGAAATTTGACGACGAACAGGTATGATATATTCTTCAATTTAAATTTTTTAATATGTCATACAAAGTTGTAAAATTATTATATTTATCTTTAATTTTTATGTAGAGCTGAGAGTGCACATGCAAAGTTGAAGAAATGGCTTGGCTCATCACAAGGAGATTTTGACAGTTCTTGGAAAATAGTTAACTCTTTAATTGAATTGCAACATACTGAAATCAAATGTTCATTTGAACAAAGTTTGAATGTGGTTGAACATGGTTTCAAACCGCAATTATTCAGAGAATTAAGAGGATTGGTGTCCAGAAAAGCATTAAATATGATTTTTAGTGAATCAAAGAGAGCAAATGATGTTGGAGTTGACACTACCTTATGTAGGTGTGTTATCAGAAGCACACACGAGCTACCATGTGCACATGAAATTGCCGAGCATTTAAGAGATTTTTGTCACATTTTCCTATCAAAAGTTCATTCTCATTGGTTGAAGTTAAGCTTGAATGCATCTCAGGCCAACTCTGATTTATTAGAAGTTACTATTGATGATGAGATAAGTACAATATGGTCGCGTTTTTATGCATCTGATCAAATTGGAAAGCTAGTAATGAAAAGAAAATTACGGGAATTAGGTAACCTGACAACAACATTCCTTGCTCCACCATTGGAAAAGCCAAGAACAAAAGGCTGTCATTTGTTTAAGGAAATACAGTCAACTCATCGAGACCCTTCTTATTTTGAAATTGTTGATGCAGCGATTTCAAAACGTGAAGCAGAACTCCATGGAAAATTAGTTACAGTTAAAAGGCGAGAGAAAATCCAAGTAAGAAGATCAAATTGTGCCATGCATTTTTTAAACTCTTTGCCATTTTATATAAAATCATATGTGCTTAGTATATCAGATGTTAAGGCAGACGGACATTGTGGTTTTCGTGCAATTGCTAGTTTACTTGGTCTTGGGGAGGATTCGTGGTTGAAAGTCAGAGAAAGTTTGGTTGATGAATTATGTAAGCATCGATCTTTTTATGTCAGTTTTTATGGGTCTGCTAAACTTGTGGCTGAATTGTTAGAGTCATTATCTTGCTCAACAACTCCAGCTCCATATAAGAATTGGATGGTTCTACATGACATGGGTCATTTAGTGGCTTCAAGATATAATGTGGTATTGATTCATATATCTAAACAACAATGTATCACATATCTTCCTCTTCGATCTAATCCGCCATCACCATCGCAACATAAAGTAATAGCAGTTGGATTTGTCAATGATAATCATTTCGTAAAGGTACTTAAAATACATTAAACTTAATTTTTCAGCGTTTATATTGTGTACACTATTGACTTTTTCTACAAATATTTATTTTTAGGTTTTTTTGGACCATGCTGCTCCAATACCTCCAATTGCACCTAATTGGGAATACAATCGGCTTCAATCAGCTGCAGGGTGGGAAACTCCATATTTATGTCGCATTAGAGCTTTTAACGCACTAATTCCACAACAGAAGAATTCTGAAAATGGAGAAATCATCAACTTAGACTTGTGAAGCTGTAAGATTTGCCCCGGGATAAAGTTTTGCCTTCCCTTGATTTTATCTTGTGAAGCTCATTTCCTTAAGAACAGTTTTTTCTACAGTTGAACCCAGATTATTACCTTAAAAGGTTGTAGTTAGTATATTATCTAAATGATATGTTCCTTTTGTCAACTATGTTAATGCTGAATGTTAAAATTTTCTCTTGATAATATTATATTTTTTCTATCTAAAACTTGCAGATGGATCTGAAACTTGAAATATTTTCTCTGGGTGATTTGTCAAAAAATGTAGGAAAGCTTTTGACATATATGTCTAGTCTCTATGATGTTGGTCGGCGTAAAAGATCAGCAGGGGTACTGCTCATCAACCTACACTCGATCTTCTTACTCCATGTTGCCATGGAGATTCACTTTTGGATCGGATGTTTTCATCTCTGTCTCGAATGTCAAAGTTGAGCGCGCTCCTCTTGCTGTACAGATTCCACTCGAAAAATTCATTGTTGAATATAAAAAGTAATGTTCAGCTTTTGGAAAATATTGAAGCATTTTTAGATGGGTAAAAAAATGTCAAATAAGATGCTCCAAGTGTTGACTTCGTGAAGTTCGAAAAAAAAAATTGAATGATGAAAATTGCTTTCAAATTAATGAGAGCAAATTTCTGCATAGGTCCTTTGTCTCTACTGATAACTTTCGTGGGTCATGCTGATTAAGAAATGGCTTTCAACGCATGAGATTGTATTTTATTTTATTATACACATTAAATAATGGGGGTTATATATTGGGGGTTGTATTTTATTTTGTTATAATTTAAATTAGTTGGGGGTTGTATTCTATTTTTTGCTATATTTTTAAATTAGTTGGGGGTTATATGGGCAAAAAAGTCTAAAATATATATATTTATATTTTAATTAATTTAGGGGGTTGTGAAGAGAAAATTGGGGGTTGTGAATAGAATTACCCTTGTTTAAATCCCATAAAAGCTACTATCTTTCATGTACAAAGTTGAACTACTTGAAAAATAAATCATTACTTCCTTTATGCAATTGATTATCCATGCATTTTAAAAAATTATCGCTGCAAATTTGCATTAGGTTCTTAAAAGCAGGACTGGTGCTTATTTTTTGGGAGCCCAACACGAAAAAAAATAAAAGACTAAAAAAATGTTTAACAAAGGAACTCCAATGAGATCTACTTTTACAAAAAGAAATAACATGAAGCTTCAATTTTTTTGCAATATCCAGCAGCAAAGACAATAAATAAATAATCAATATAAATATATATACACACATAGCCAATAGCCAATATTCTACCTGAAGATGCTCAAGATTCTTTATTATCTCCTCTTCATATCATATAATGCTATCAAGGGATCCAAAAAAAAGAGGAAACAAACTTTATTGATAGAGAGGAGGGGCCGTTCGTGCCATTGTATGTTTTTTATTGGAGAAATATCAATCCAAGGCTCGAAAAATTATTTATTTATTGATATAAAGTCTAAAAGATAGATTCTATCGATTTAAAATTTAGAGATTTAACGGTGTTAAAACTTCATCCAACAGGAGGTGATGTGGCCGTTAAATATCCACATCATTTCGACACATCATTTTTATCCTAAATTAAATTAAATAAAAAACATAAGTTTACATTAATTAAAGATAAAAACTTGTATGAGACGGTCTAACGGATCCCCTTGCATTAGACGGATCAAACCCGCCCAAATCCATCCAAAAACCCACCCAAAACCCACTGACCCACTGGGCCTGACAGATTTTTTAAAAAAAATTGTGCTTTGGGCTTGGGGCTGCTAAGCTGCTGGGCCTATTCTCTTTTTTTATTTTTTATTTTTTCTTCTTGCATTTCTTTTTGTTTTTCTTCTTCTTTTATTTCTTTTTTTTTCTTCTTTCGTTTCTTTTTTTTTCTTTGTTTTTCTTTCTTCTTCTTTCATTTTTTTTGTTTTTCTTCTTTCTTCTTCTTCTTTTCTTTCTTTCTTCTTTTTTTTTCTTTCTTTCTTCTCGTTTTTTTTTTGTTTCTTTTTTTTTCTTTTTTTTAATAATTATAATATAGTCTTCTCAGAGTATACATTTATTTTTTAAAAAAAATATTTTTTTTCCTTGTTGCTGATTAATTATTGAGCCAAAAAAAAGAAGAAGTATCATTAACTATAAGGTAAAGTATCATTAACTATGAGTGGAGTATATCATTAACGAAAGTATCATTATTTATGAGGTAAAGTATTATTAACTCACATATGAGTATCATTATTTATGGGGTGAAGTGGAGTCTCATTACTATAGAAAAAAGCATCACTAATTGCAGAAGAAAGTATCACTAATTAGAAAGAAAAGTATCACTAATTCCAGAAGAAAGTATTACTAATTAGAAGAAAAATATCACTAATTGCAGAAGAAAGTATCACTAATTGCAAAAAAAAAAAGTATTACTGATTAGAAGAAAAATATCACTAATTGCAAACAAAGTATCACTAATTAGAAAGAAAACTATCACTAATTGCAGAAGAAAGTATCACTAATTAGAAGAAAAGTATCACTAATTGCAGAAGAAAGTATCACTAATTAGAAGAAAGTATCTCTAATTGCAAAAGAAAGTATCACTAATTGCAGAAGAAAGTATCACTAATTAGAAAGAAAAGTATCACTAATTAGAAGAAAAATATCACTAATTACATAAGAAAGTATCACTAATTGCAAAAAAAAAAAGTATTACTGATTAGAAGAAAAGTATCACTAATTGTAAAGAAAGTATCACTAATTAGAAAGAAAAGTATCACTAATGGCAGAAGAAAATATCACTAATTAGAAAGAAAAGTATCACTAATTGCAAAAGAAAGTATCACTAATTAGAAGAAAAGTATCACTAATTGCAGAAGAAAGTATCACTAATTAGAAGAAAAGTATCACTAATTGCTGAAGAAAGTATCACTAATTATAAAGAAAAATATCAGTTCAAACATATTGCAATTCAAAAATTGAATCATTAAATGTTGCAATTCAAAAATTGAACATGATAGTGGGTGGTAACTACTCATTATATTAGTGATGCTTCATTTTTTTATTAATAGTGATACTTACTTCATAATTAATGATACTTCTTTATTGTTAATTTAATAATTAATGCTTAATCATCGGTAATTTTCATTTTAATGAAAATATAACTTTTATCCGGTAAAGTATCATTAACATTGATGTGAAGTATCATTAATCATGGATGAAGTATCATTAATAAAATCATTAAAAAAAACACACAACTTCTAACTCTTCGTAGTGAAGCGTGAATTGGAGTTGAAAAAAAAAAGTGTTGAGCTGTGCGTGAGTTTGTGTTAGATAGAGGGGGTGGGGGTGGCAGTTTTTGCCGGAAAAAAAAAGAAAGAAAAAAAGTGTTGAGTTGGGCGTGAATTTATGTTAGAGAGAGGGGGTGAGGTGGGGCGGGGGTGTCAGTTTTTGTCGGGAAAAAGAAAAAAAAAGGAGAATGTTGAGTGCTGTATGACATTGAGATTCAATGTTGCATTCGATGTCAGACAGACTTCCTGTGACATTGTCTATGACATAGTCGTAACTAATCTTATCCTTTCCTAGTTTATTTATTATTTTAATAAATAAAATAATTTTATATATCTTAAAATATATGTGTATATCCATGAAATTAATATTTCAAATAAATGGATATATACATATTAGATATATTATTTAAAATAGAGTTTGACAAAGTCAAAACTCTATCTCCTATTTTTTAGGTCTAGCAGTTTCTCTATTTAATTCTTTTTCTTTTTCAGAAAATTATATTTGCTGGATATTTAGAAAAAGAGCATGAACGTGGGGAAGCTATCAACCACGCCTTGGAGGCGGTTTCTTCCATCTACGGTGAAGTCATGAAGTGAAGTGGTTATCGTCAACCCATGTTCAAGAAAGAGAAATCGTGGATCATGTTGGATTCAAGTGAAGAAGCATATAAGGGATGTGTTCGACACTTGAAGACTTATTCAAGCCCAATCCGTTTTTCGCTATGTGAAGATTGAAGAAAGCTTGAGTCACAAACTTAGTTTAGGTTTCGTTCTTCGTTCCTTCTTCTATCTTAATGTTTATTGTTGTTCAATCCTTTCACGGAATAGATTGTACAAGTTAGGATAGATAGCAAGGTTGTGAAACCTTTACTAGTTTGTATACAAATTGACGGGATGTCAATTTGTTTGTTTTAGTGATTATACAAAGTTGACGGGATGTCAACTTGTATGATCTAGTTTGCAGATGAATTGACGGGATGTCAATCTGTATGTTGTAGTTTGCATATGAATTGACGGAATGTCAACTTGTATGTTGTAGTGTGCATATCAACTGATGGGATGTCGAGTTGTATGTTATTGTATATGAATTGACAGGATGTCAATTTATATGTTTTAGTTCTTTTTAGTGATAGTCTAGATTAGAACTTGTAATGTTGCTGTAATGTTAAGAGCCTTCGCGTCTAACATTAACAACTTGAAAATTTTGTACTCTTAATAGTATAATTTCGCCATGAGGCAATCATACACATGTTGTGTATGATTTAAAATTATATCGTGTATTCTTGTGCATTTTATTTCCAGCATATTTGTGTTAAGATAAGTTGTGTTAACTGTCTTTAACATTGAGTTTGACATTACGAATCTGTGTCTAATTTCAGTGTTTGTGGCAACAAATTTCAACAAGTGGCATCAAGAGCCGGTACTTAACACACTAAGTATTCGATCCTTGGTTTGTTGACTCACTGAAAGATGGATATTCAGATCAATCAGTGTCGTCCTCCGACATTGGATAGTAATGGCAAGAATTATGCTATGTGGAAATCGCGCATGAAGATGTATATCAAGTCCATCGATGAGAGGGCTTGGTTGGCTGTAATTGAAGAATGGTCTCTAGAGACTTAATGGACTAATGATGATCGAATCATTTCCAACTTCAATTCAAGGGCACTCAATGCTATTTTTGTTTCGGTTGATGTTCCGTGCTTCAAAATGGTGTGTAATTTCACCACGACATATCAAGCATGGAGCATACTACAGGAACATTGTGAAGGATCGATCAGTGTACGACAAACAAAGCTTAGGCTACTCACCTCTAAATTCGAAACTCTGTGAATGTTAGAAGATGAGACTATTTCAATGTACACTGAACGATTGTGTGAAGTGTCAAATGAATCTACAGCTCTCGGATGTCCGATCTCGAACGAAAACATGATTAGCAAACTTCTTCGCACACTTCCGGAGAGATTCAACATGAAAATCTTAGCAATTGAAGAAGCTCACAATGTATCAAACATGAGTTTGAGTGAAGCAGTGAGCATTCTACTCACGTTTGAGATGAATCTTGAAAATCAGAAATCAAACACCTCCTCCAAAGGAATTGCACTTCAATCAGTAACATCAAGTTCAAATGTTGAACTTGATGTCGAGAACATTCAGGAGATTAATGAAGATGAACCCCTGAGTGTTGCGTTGCTTACCAAGAAGTTCAATACCCTTGTTCGGTCAATGAAGAAAGGTTCCCCAAACTTCAAACCATGGAGATTGTTTGATTCTCCCTCGTCGACATCATCTGGATCGACAAAATCTTCAAAGTCTCTAGATGTAGCAGTAAAGGACATTGACTCAGTTCAATGTAGGGGATGTTCTAGTTTTGGACACTATGCCAATGAATGTCCTACTGTCCAAAGGAAGTAAAGAAGAAATTATAGTGCTGCCATGTTAAGCGACGAATCCGGTGATGAAGAAGCTGAAAAACAAACTGTATTGTTTGTTAAAGTCAATGATGACTTAGATGAAATGATTGGCGCTTTAACTGACATGGAGAGTGTTGATTATGACTATGATGCTAGTCTTGATCATGTGACTCCAGATGTTCCAAGCAATGTTATGGAGAATGTTACACAAGAAGTCTCTAACATTTCTCCAAATACCACTAACTGGTATGAAATGACTTTGTTGGATGAATTTTGTAACACTGCTGAAGTGTCTCAGGTGGAAGAAGATAAGTCCGAAGTCAGCCACTCTACAACAATTGCACAAGGTTGTAGATGAAGTTTGTGTCCAATGGACCGAACAATCAAAAGAATTTGGGATTCTTGTGGAAGAAAACCAAACTCTAAAGCAACGAGTACTGGACCTTGAGATTCGACTCACTAGAAGTGATCTTGAGCTGAACAAGTTGAGAAAGAAAGTAGAAGCTGCTTCGAAAACCTTTCGACAACTCAATCAAGGGACATCTACTCTGAACGAAGTTCTGACACTGGGACAGAACACAAGAGCAGGTTTGGGATATACATCAAGTTCAACAATGTCTATCTCAAATCCTATCAAGTTTGTCAAAGGAGAAAGCTCCAAGGATGTTCCAGTCAATGTTGACGGAAATGTCAAAATGAATGTCAGTGACAAGTCCAAGGAGAAGAAATTTGTCTATCATTATTGCCAAGAGCCTGGACACATCAAACCTTATTGCTTCAAATATCATGATGATATAGCAACAGGTAAGATTATCGTGGAAAATTCTTCTAAACCTGCCAAAAAGAAGAAATGTTCAAAGAAGGCAAAGATCTCGTGTAATGTTGTCTACACATCTTTGAAAGCCAACATTACTGGTACGTGGTACTTTGACAGCGGGTGCTCTAGGCATATGACAGAAAACTCTAAGTTTCTTGATGACTATACCACGACAAGCAAAGGAAAAGTTAGTTATGGTGGAGGAGCACAAGGTAACATAGTAGGAAAAGGAACCTTGAATGTCAAGAACTTTCCCAAGTTACACAATGTGCTTCATGTCGAAGGTTTAACAGCAAATCTGATTAGCATAAGTTAACTGTGTGATGACGGCATGCATGTCAGATTCAATAAGAACACTTGTGAGGTTTTTGATAGCGAGAATAAATGCATTATGTTCGGAAGTCGGACATTGGATAATTGCTATCATGCTGACAAGAACGAAAAATGCAATGTTTCAGTCAATGTTGACACTCAACTCGTACATCAAAAACTGGGTCATCTCAGCTTTCGAAGTTTGAAGAAACTAATTGAAGCTGATGCTGTTCGGGGTATTCCACCTGTGAAGATCAATCTCGATGTTGTTTGCGGTGCATGTCAAAAAGGTAAACAAGCAAGAGCTTCACACAAAAGTTCCTCAGCTTGTCAAACCACGAAGTGTTTTGATCTGATTCACATGGACATCATGGGTCCCGTTGACACCAAAAGCATGAGTGAAAAAAGATTCATTCTGGTGATAGTTGATGATTTTTCAAGATTCACATGAGTTGAATTCCTTCAAGAAAAATCTGAAGCTTTCAGGATGTTCAAGAAGTTCTACAGGCTGGTGTCAAGACAACATGAGTCCAACATCAAATGCATTCGAACAGATCATGGGCTCGAATTTGAAAACTCGATGTTTGAAGAGTTTTGTGAAAAACGAGGCATCATCCATGAGTTTTCTGCTCCGAAGACACCTCAACAAAATGGGGTGGTTGAGAGAAAAAATTGAACTCTCCAGGAGATGTCAAGAGCAATGTTACAAGCTCAACGGTTGTCCAAGAAGCTATGGGCTGAAGCAGTTAACACTGCTTGTCACATCGGGAATAGAGTGATTCTTCGCTCAGGCAGAACTGTGACACCGTATGAACTCCTGAAGGAAAAGAAGCCAAATTTGAAGTACTTTCATGTGTTTGGATGTGTATGTTACATCCTGAATGACAGGGATCATCTGGGAAAATTTGATTCCAAAAGCGACAAAGGGATTTTCTTGGGTTACACATCTGACAGTCGTGCCTACCGTGTGCTTAATCTTCGGACAAAAACAGTCCAAGAATCAATTAACATTGTTTTTGATGACCACACAGGTATTGCTTCAAAATCTGAAGAGGATGATGTAATTGATCTCATTGACACTGATGAAATGTCAAGTGATCAGGCTAAAAGTGATTGTGAGAACAAGACATCCACTGAGAATGTCAAAGCCAATGTTCCCCAAAATGATGAAGCCTCAGTCACAACATTAACACCAACATTCACTTCAGACAGTGAGAGATGATCAGGTGGTGACTGCCGAAGATGAACCAAGAAGGGATCCTCCAAGTCGAATACGGAAGAATTATCCAGATTCACAAATCATTGGTGAGCAATCCGAAGGAGTTCAAACTAGAAGCAAGAACTCAGAAGAATACAAAGAAATGTTGAAACTGGTATGCATGTCTTCTTTAAATGTTTGTTTGTCAAACACTTACTTTCTGTCCAACATTGAACCGAAAAACATTAAGGATGCACTTAATGATGATTTTTGGATCAATGTTATGCATGAGGAACTAAACCAGTTCGTAAGAAACAATGTATGAGAATTAGTTCCACGCCCAAAGATAAAAATGTGATTGGGACAAAATGGATTTTCAAAAATAAAACAGATGAGTCTGGCAATGTTGTCAGAAATAAAGCTCGTCTAGTCGCTCAAGGCTACACCCAAGTTGAAGGGGTAGACTTTGACGAAACATTTGCTCCTGTTGCAAGGATTGAATCCATTCGTCTTTTATGTGCAATTGCATGTTATGTGGGTTTTACTTTACATCAAATGGATGTTAAAAGTGCTTTCTTGAATGGTTTTCTCAATGAAGAAGCATATGTCGAACAACCTAAGGGGTTCGAATGTCATGAGAATCCATTGCACGTGTTTAAGCTCAAAAAGGCTTTGTATGGTCTTAAACAAGCCCCTAGAGCATGGTATGCTAGACTGACCGAATTCTTACTCCAATTTGGTTTTGAAAGAGGTTAAGTCGATAAAACATTGTTTATCAAGAAGAATCAAAAACATATTACTGTTGCTCAAATCTATGTTGATGACATTGTTTTTGGTTCAACATGTACTAATCTGCTCAAAGATTTTGTAGACTCAATGTGCAACACATTCGAAATGAGCATGGTTGGAGAACTCAACTATTTCCTTGGTCTACAAATCAAGCAAGATAAAGATGAAATCTTCATCTCTCAAAGCAAATATGCTAGAGGATTGGTCAAGCGTTTCGGATTAGAGAATGCTAAACTAATGAAGACACCCATGGGATCTTCTGAAAAGTTGAGCAGAGGTGATGTTGGTAGCAATGTTAATTCTACCATGTATAGAGGAATGATAGGCAGCTTATTGTATTTAACAGCTAGTCGTCCTGACATTATGTTTAGTGTTGGTGTTTGTGCGAGATATCAATCTCAGCCTAAACAATCTCACCTTAAAGCTGTTAAATGTATCATTCGCTATGTTTCAGGCACAATTGGGTTTGGTGTTAAATATTGCAAGAGTTCTAACACTCATCTTGTAGGTTATAGTGATTTCGATTGGGCAGGTGATGTCGATGACAGAAAAAGCACTAGCGGAGGATGTTTTTATTTTGGCAACAATCTGATTTCATGGTCAAGTAAGAAACAAAATTGTATCTCACTATCCACGGCCGAATCAGAGTATGTTGCTGCCGCTAGCTGTTGCTCTCAAATGTTGTGGTTAAATCAAATGGTGTTAGATTATGGTCTGGATAGTCCTTCTTTGACATTGTTATGTGACAAGGTCAGTGCTATTGAAATTTCGAAGAACCCAGTCCAATATTCTCGCACCAAACACATTGACATCAGACATCACTTTATCCGTGATCTTGTGGAACGAGAGATCATAAAATTGGAATACATTCCTACAGAGAATCAAATTGCGGATATATTTACTAAACCTTTGGATTTTGAGAGATTTTCTTCTCTAAGGAAATCTCTTGGAATGTGTGTCTGTTAGTTAATGCAGATATCCTAGTGTTAAAGTCAATGTTATGATCTTTGACATCAGATTTTGTAATTCTGAAATTATTAATAAAAACTATGGTACGATGATATGATTTTTTTTATGAATCAATTCATGAGAATTTATTCAATCATGACTCGTCTCCATTGGTTTTATTTTTTTCAGAATTTATTTTTTTTATTATTTTTTATTTATTATTTAGTGTTTAAATAATAAATAATTGATTTTTTGTTGATAAGCAGATATACTTATCTGCATATCTTTTGATATGATAAGAGAGAGAGAGAATGAGAGATATCACTTTCAGTATTTTAATATAATAAAGTGGTTTGTCCTTATCTCTTTTTTTATTCAAAACCCCTTCCTCTCTCTCTCTCTCTCTCTCTCCATATCTGATTCGCTTTTTCTCTCTCCAACGTTTCATCTTCTCCTTCTCCTTCAAATGATTTTCTCTTCTATTTTCCATCCATGGCGGACCAAAATCCTAATCATCTACAAGCCATGATGATGATGTTACAGCAAATGATGGAGCTCACAAAAGGATCCCCATCATCAGCCTCAACTCCGGCTGCTGCAATACAACCCCCACTCTCCGCAACATCAACTCAGACCCCTGACATTGCACCACCAACTGTTCAAGCTGAACCAACTACAGCTAATGTCGCTGAGCCTACAACATCAAAGGCGATGCCAACTGAAGATGAAGTTCATCTTGACCTCATTATTGTTGGTTTTGTATACTGGAAGACTTGTCTTTGTATACTTTTCTGATGATATGATGATATGAAATGAAAGTTATTGCAGTCACTGTTTGCATTTAGATTATGTTCTATAATTGTTTTATGCAATGTTCCATATACTTACATTGTAGATGATATGGTGTGGGGAGTCACACGGTAAGATCGTATCATTAGAACCTTGTCATGTATTAAAGAGCTCACGGCTTAGATGGTCCTGAACACACCATCGGTACACCGTAGAATAATCTGATAAGTTAGTTTATCTTGGCTAACTGATTATTCTAGTACACTGGTTAGTGTATTGAGGAGGATCACGATATGATACTATTCTCTGTCTCTGACCCAGTTACTGAGAGAATAAAGATCCACAAAGTTCGGGTTCTGAACTCATGTGATATTGGTGAGCATATGTGTGTGTTATTTATTACTTTGATTTATCAATGGGTGAGATCTTTTCGTAGATCGAATTCGATATCTTGGGTAATAACAATGTATACATAATGTCTCGAGCAGTATGCATGAGCACTGTGTCCTGGTGCGCCAGGTTGATGATGTTCTCTTGAGGAAGCACAAGTTCATGTTGAAACCCTGCAGGTGGAATTTATTCCGTACATGAATAAAGCTTGTGTGGTACTACTCAAGGTTTTAGATGTTAATTAATTATAGCTGTCAGAGGCTTACATAATTAATTAATGAACATTATATCTTAAACACGGGGAATGGCTGGACTAAAGGAGAAAGCATATTCGTAAATATGTATTAAATTGGTAGGTCAGTTTTGCTTCTTTAGTGGAATAAAAGTAAAACTTAATTTATTTAATTATATCCTAGGTTTATTGGATATTGGATATTAAATAAATTAGTGGGCCAATTTAATATTCTTCTAGATCCCTGTTGTAGCCCAATTGACTGAAAGTGGACTGGATATTGAACTTGAGATAGAGGCCCAGCCCAATAGGGCTGGAACATGAAATTTCGCCCCTCCCTATATATAAGGGGAGGGAGGCACGAAATTTTGATGATGTTAATCATAGGAAATCAGCCCCTCTTAGTCTCTCAAAGTTATCCACAGATTTCACAATTCTATCTAGTAGATTTCAGCCCACTCTGAATCTAGATACAGTCCGGGAATACAACAGAAGATCTTGGAGTAGAATCTGTAGTGCTCGAATTTTTGAGGTGTTAGGTGGCGCCATACAGTGTTCATTCAACAGCAAGATTAGATCTCTAATCTTGTCCACAGACCGTCTATCGATTTGTAAGTAGATTCGTTTCTATGTCTTCCGCTTTATTAGATTCGAATCTGCTTTGCATGCTTTTTGAATAGACTGTGATAAACATGCATGTTACATAAAATTATGATTTGCATGAACATGGATTAATGAACAACCAAATGATCCTGCGGTGGTTTAATTCAAAAAAACCCCAACAACTGGTATCAGAGCGGGTTTTGGCACTGTTCTAGGATTAATCCGGGCATAATTTCGAATTGCATGATTAAATTTGATGATAAATTTATGGTGTTTAAATTTTCAGATTTAATTGGCTATGTATTTCGATTTTATGGTATTCAAAACTTGGAAGAATTTGAGATGTAAAAATCGAAAATTCTAGTTTTGAGGGTACTTGAATTTTCGGTCACTATGGGATTAAATTTGGGATGATATTTGATGTTCTTCAAATTTCCAGATTTAATTCTCATAGGGGTCGAAAATTTGGTGTTCAAAATTTCGATTTTGATGTGTTAAAAATTCCCTAATTTTTGTGTTAAAATTTTCGAACACTATAATTAAATTTGGATGGATTTTTTATCTACATCAAAATTTCCAGATTTAATTTGGATAGGTTCGAAATTTTTGATGGTTAGATTTGGATTTGGTGATTTTTGATGTATATCAAAGATTGCCTAATTCTAATCTAGATAGGTTTGAAATTAGAATTTTAAATTTGGTAATTTTGGAATGGATCAAAATTTTCAGATTTTTATTCTTGAAAATTTCGAAACCTATAGCTATATTATTTGGAATAGTTATTTGATTAATGTCAAAATTTCCAAATGTGAAATATAGTGTAATTTTCGATTTTAATAAATTAATTTGGAGAAGATTTTGATGAAAATCAAATTTCCAGATTTATTAATTAATGTGGATCGAAAATTTAGATGTGTTGGATTTAGATTTGATATTATTTGATGTATATCTTAATTTACCTAATTTTAATCTAGATAGATTTGAAAATAGAATTTTAAATTTGGAAGAATTTGAAGTGGATCAAATTTTCAGATTTATTATTCTTGTGATTTTCAAAATTTATGGATTAAAATTGGATAAGGTATTTTTTGGATATATATAAATAATTATCAAAATCCAATTGTGATAAGATTTTAAATTTGGATAAGTTTTGGAAGATTTTGGATTGGAATCAAATCTCCAAACTTTATCCTTAAAGATTTAGATTCTTATGGATAATATTTGGATTAGATTTTTGATTTATATCAATATATCCAATTATTATTTAATTAGGGTGGTTAGAAAATATTAAATAAATTTGGTGGATAATTATTAATAATTTCCAGATTTATTTTGATGATATTTTCGAAATATGCAAGATTTAAATTGGTGGATAATTATTTTAATTTTCAATTTTTATCTTGTGGATAATATCGAATTAATTAATTTAATTAATTGTAAAATTCAATTATTATTTAATATTCATGCATAGATATCATATATTATTTTATGTGGATCATATAATACATGATTGTTGGTTTTTGTAGACTGTGTTTGTTTGCAGGTTTACCAACTATCATGGCTCCTTTATTTTATGTGATGTATGTTTATGTTGAATGGATGTTTGGCCGTCTGCCGGTTTGGCTACGTGATTTTAATCCATGAGAAAATCCATGGATTAGGTTTAGGTTTTATTTTACGTTGGTTTAATGTAATAGATATAAAGCTGTTAGACGAGTTTTTGAGTTGTATTTTTTTCTAGCAATATTAGTTTTTTTCCTTTTGGAATAGATAGTCTGTATTGAATAAAGATCGGAGATCAACTCAAAAGAAGGAAAGTGGTTCAGCACAAAAAAGGAAGGTTCACCGGTTCACGTCCCGAAACCCTAAATGGAGCTAGGATTTTCGGCGAGGCGCGGTGAAGGGGTGGCGGTTCCTAGCCTGTTCCGGAGCTGACTTTCCAGTTTTATCTCATCAATCAACATGAGATATAAGCCATGATAGTTGGAATATTACTATTGCTTATTATGTTGAAGCATGCAATGGATGTTTATCATTTTATGTGATGTTTGCATGTTCGATAATGGGATAAAATGAAACCTCAAACATAAATAACTAAGTGGGAGAGATTTATACCAAAGTATGTAGAAATCTCATACGGTCTCCATTAAAATCTGGTTTAATTGAGAAGTGATGGGAATGCGCGTTGACATCGGTCTTCCTCCATATCGGATGTGTCATATCACAGATTTCTCTAGAAATTAAATCTCCTAAAATGATAGCTGTAGAACACTATTAGGACTAACTGACTCCTCCATCTGGAGCGGTTAAATTCGAGTAGTGATCTTGGTGTGAAGATAATGGTGTGCACACTTAGATGTAATTTATTGATAAACGTCCACACGATCGTGGCTTTTCAGTTAGACGATTACATGACCGTGTTAATTATCCGGCTATTAATTTGCTTGTTGTAAGGAAACTCAACTGGAGGCAAACTAAAGGTTTAACCTATTTAAAGATTTTTTTATAAACGTCCACACTATCGTGGCTTATAAAAGACGTTTTTAAAGTGTCGGTGGAAAAGTATATAATTTTTATGAGGTTTTCGATTATATACTGTTTATCCTAAACGTGTTTTGTGACTGTACTGCATGTTTAATTTCAGTTATTTCATATCATCAATGGCACTCTCCAATCTGTCCTCAATCCTCAAAGAAAACAAACTTGTCGGTGAAAACTACAATGACTGGATTCGTAACCTTAACTTAGTTCTTGTTGCTGAGGGACACAAGTTTGTGCTTGAAGAGGTTTGTCCTCAGACGCCAGATGAGGGTTCTGACGAAGCCCAAAAGGTTGCATGTGATAAGTGGCTTAGGTCTAATGAGATAGCGCGCTGTTACATTTTGGCATCTATGTCAAGTGTGTTGCAACATCAGCATGAGCCTATGAAAACCGCTTATGATATCATGTACAACCTTAGGCAGCTATTCGGTCATCAGAACCGCTCGGCACGCCATTTGGCAATGAAGAAGCTAATGGATGCGAGAATGTCTGACTCCACACCTGTTAGGGATCACGTTCTCATGATGATGGGGTATTTATCTGAGATCGAGACCTTGGGTGGAGAGCTAGATGGCGACTCTCGAATCGACATTGTTCTTCATAGCTTGTCTTCGAAGTTTGAGCAGTTCAGGCTGAATTTTAACATGATTAAAAGGGATGTCAGCCTGACTGAACTGCTCATAGATCTTCAGGCGGCTGAATTGCTCCAAAAGAGCAATCCTGAGGCCCACATAGCTGAAAAAGGAGCGTCTTCTTCTGGTGGAAAAAGGAAGAAGAGAAACGCACCTAAGAAGGCTGCAGATGAGGCGCCTAAGGTGAAGAAGCCAAAGGCAAAGATTCCTCCCGAGGAATTCAAGTCGAAGACTAAGTGCTTCAAGTGCGGCCAACCAGGTCACTGGAAGGCGGCATGTCCTAAGAAGAAGAAGAAGAGAGGTACATCTCACACTCTGGTTGTGGAAACATGTTTAGCAACTTGTTCTACCCAGTCATGGGTAGTAGATACTGGAGCTACTGATCATGTTTGCATGTCTTTACAGGGGTTCCTGGTAAAAAGACAGCTGAGTGAGGACGAGATCACCGTCTACATGGGAAATGCTACGAGAGTGGCGGTTGTTGCAGTGGGAGACGTTGTTTTACCTTTCAGTAGTGATAGAACTTTGGTTTTGAAAGATTGTCTTTATGTGCCTGGTTTTAGGCGAAACTTGATTTCAGTTTCTAAATTGATTATGGATGGATATTCTGTTTCTTTTGATAACAAAGTAGTTATCTTTAGTGGTAAACATTTTATCTGTTCTGGCACATTGGATGGACACTTATACTTTCTTAAACCAACTGAAAACACTACGCAAAGACAACTGTTGAATACATCGATCAAAAACCCTAACAAGAGAAAAGAACCTTCGGAATTGAATCAAACCTATCTTTGGCATCTAAGGCTAGGTCATATTAACCTTAAAAGGATACAAAGGCTTGTAAATGATGGACCATTGTCTTCTTTGGTACTGGAATCGTTTCCTTTGTGTGAATCCTGTTTGGAAGGTAAAATGACCAAGCGTCCTTTCCAGTCAAAAGGAAATAGATCCGAAGGGCTATTAGATTTGATTTACTCTGACCTATGCGGCCCTATGTCAGTTCAAGCTCGAGGAGGGTTCGAGTATTTCATCACTCTTATAGATGATTACTCTAGATACGGTTATATCTACCTGTTACGTCGCAAGTCTGAATGCTTTGAGAAATTCAAAGAGTTTAAGGTGGAAGCGGAGAAACGAACAGGCAGAAGTATCAAGTCACTACGTTCTGATCGTGGTGGCGAGTACCTCTCAAGTGAATTTAGGGATTACATGGCAGAGAGTGGGATTACATCCCAGTTGACTGCGCCTGGAACGCCACAGCAGAATGGCGTGGTGGAAAGAAGGAATCGTACATTGTTAGAGATGGTTAGATCGATGATGAGTTATTCTGAGTTGCCTATTTCATTCTGGGGATATGCCCTGGAAACAGCAGCTTATATTCTTAACTTGGTTCCATCGAAATTAGTTCCTGCTACACCCACAGAACTATGGACTGGACGAAAGCCCAGTTTGAACCATATTTGGATTTGGGGTAGCCCAGCACACGTGTTGGACAAGGAAGCTGATAAGCTGGCTCCTCGTACTGATGTAAGGCTGTTCGTTGGATATCCTAGAGGAACGAAAGGTGGTTTGTTTTATAGTCCTAAGGATCAGAAGATCATTGTTAGCACCAATGCTCGATTCTTAAAGGAAGACTATGTCATAAACCACAAACCAAGGAGTCACATCATCCTTGAGGAGTTAAGGGGTGGATCGAATCCTACACCAGTTGTACAAGAAGAGGAACCACCAAACACTGCACAGCGTGTCACAGAAGTACAGGAACTGCCTCGTCGCAATGGGAGGGTTGTACGCCGACCTGATAGATTCATTGGCCTGGGAGAGGCTTCAGATTTCCCAGAGGGTTTCAATGAATTGGATCCCAGGACCTATGACGAGGCAATTCGAGATAAAGATGCAGATTCTTAGAAAACTACAATGGAGTCTGAGATTGGATCTATGGATCACAATCAAGTCTGGGAACTTGTAGAACCACTAGATGGGGTAAAACCCATTGGCTGTAAGTGGGTCTACAAGCGCAAGAGAGGATCTGATGGGGAGGTTGAAACCTTCAAAGCTAGATTGGTGGCAAAAGGGTATACTCAGAAAAAAGGGATCAATTATGAGAAAACCTTTTCGCCGGTATCCATGCTTAAGTCAATCCGGATTCTCTTGTCTATTGCCGCTCATTTGGATTATGAGATCTGGCAGATAGATGTCAAGACGGCTTTCCTAAACGGAAGTCTTGAGGAAAACATTCACATGAAACAACCAGAGGGATTCATTGCTAAGGGCCAAGAGCACTTGGTGTGTAAGCTTAAGAGATCCATTTATGGACTTAAGCAGGCATCGAGGTCTTGGAACATCCGATTTGACGAGGTTATCCAGTCATATGGATTCGTGCAAAGTCCGGATGAGAGCTGTGTATACAAGAAATGTGACGGAAACGTGGTGGCATTCCTCGTACTTTATGTTGATGACATCTTGCTTATTGGAAACAGTAAGAAGACATTGTCAAACATTAGGGTGTGGTTGTCCGAGTAGTTCGATATGAAGGATCTGGGTGAAGCCGGACATGTCCTTGGCATCAAGATCATTCGTGATCGCCAGAAAAGGATGTTATGTCTATCCCAGGCGACTTATATCGATACAGTGCTAGCTAGATTTGGCATGCAAGATTCCAAGAAAGGTTTTATACCTTACAGGCATGGAATTCATCTATCCAAGGAAATGTGTCCCCAAACACAGTCTGAGATAGAGGAAATGAAGAAAGTACCATATGCTTCGGCTGTGGGAAGTTTGATGTATGCTATGCTATGCCGTTGGCATGGTAAGCAGATATCAGTCTAACCCTGGACAAGGTCACTGGACTGCGGTAAAAAACATTCTCAAGTACCTTAAACGGACTCGAGACTACATGTTGGTTTTCCGCTCTGATAGTCTAGTACCTTTGGGTTACACGGACTCAGATTTTCAATTCAACAAAGATCAGAGTAAGTCTACCTCGGGCTATGTGTTTACATTAGGAGGTGGAGCCATCGCATGGAGGAGCATTAAGCAGAAATGCATTACGGATTCCACCATAGAAGCTGAGTATGTAGCTGCCTCTGAGGCTGCAAAAGAGGCTGTCTGGCTCCGCGGGTTCCTAGTGGGCTTGGGTGTGGTTCCTGATTTGCCTAAGACTATCACGATATATTGTGATAATTCTGGTGCAGTGGCAAATTCGAAGGAACCCAGAGCTCACAAAGCAAGTAAACACATAGTGAGAAAGTACCATCTTATACGAGAAATCGTTAAGAGAGGAGACGTGGCGGTGGTCAAGATTGCATCTGAGGACAACCTGGCTGATCCATTCACGAAGAGCCTGGCGGCTAAGACCTTTGATGGTCACGTGGAGAAAATGGGAGTAAGATGCAGACCCGGTAGCGCAGTTTGAGTTGATAGTTTTAGATTGGAGAGTTTACCAGTTAGTTATTATGCTTGAAAGACATGCTTCAAGTATAAGTGGGAGATTATTGGTTTTGTATACTGGAAGACTTGTCTTTGTATACTTTTCTGATGATATGATGATATGAAATGAAAGTTATTGCAGTCATTGTTTGCATTTAGATTATGTTCTATAATTGTTTTATGCAATGTTCCATATACTTACATTGTAGATGATATGGTGTGGGGAGTCACACGGTAAGATCGTATCATTAGAACCTTGTAATGTATTAAAGAGCTCACGGCTTAGATGGTCCTGAACACACCATCGGTACACCGTAGAATAATCTGATAAGTTAGTTTATCTTGGCTAACTGATTATTCTAGTACACTGGTTAGTGTATTGAGGAGGATCACGATATGATACTATTCTCTGTCTCTGACCCAGTTACTGAGAGAATAAAGATCCACAGAGTTCGGGTTCTGAACTCATGTGATATTGGCGAGCATATGTGTGTGTTGTTTATTACTTTGATTTATCAATGGGTGAGATCTTTTCGTAGATCGAATTCGATATCTTGGGTAATAACAATGTATACATAATGTCTCGAGCAGTATGCATGAGCACTGTGTCCTGGTGCGCCAGGTTGATGATGTTCTCTTGAGGAAGCACAAGTTCATGTTGAAACCCTGCAGGTGGAATTTATTCCGTACATGAATAAAGCTTGTGTGGTACTACTCAAGGTTTTAGATGTTAATTAATTATAGCTGTCAGAGGCTTACATAATTAATTAATGAACATTATATCTTAAACACGGGGAATGGCTGGACTAAAGGAGAAAGCATATTCGTAAATATGTATTAAATTGGTAGGTCAGTTTTGCTTCTTTAGTGGAATAAAAGTAAAACTTAATTTATTTAATTATATCCTAGGTTTATTGGATATTGGATATTAAATAAATTAGTGGGCCAATTTAATATTCTTCTAGATCCCTGTTGTAGCCCAATTGACTGAAAGTGGACTGGATATTGAACTTGAGATAGAGGCCCAGCCCAATAGGGCTGGAACATGAAATTTCGCCCCTCCCTATATATAAGGGGAGGGGGGCATGAAATTTTGATGATGTTAATCATAGGAAATCAGCCCCTCTTAGTCTCTCAAAGTTATCCACAGATTTCACAATTCTATCTAGTAGATTTCAGCCCACTCTGAATCTATATACAGTCCGGGAATACAACAGAAGATCTTGGAGTAGAATCTGTGGTGCTCGAATTTTTGAGGTGTTAGGTGGCGCCATACAGTGTTCATTCAACAGCAAGATTAGATCTCTAATCTTGTCCACAGACCGTCTATCGATTTGTAAGTAGATTCGTTTCTATGTCTTCCGCTTTATTAGATTCGAATCTGCTTTGCATGCTTTTTGAATAGACTGTGATAAACATGCATGTTACATAAAATTATGATTTGCATGAACATGGATTAATGAACAACCAAATGATCCTGCGGTGGTTTAATTCGAAAAAACCCCAACAACTGGTATCAGAGCGGGTTTTGGCACTGTTCTAGGATTAATCCGGGCATAATTTCGAATTGCATGATTAAATTTGATGATAAATTTATGGTGTTTAAATTTTCAGATTTAATTGGCTATGTATTTCGATTTTATGGTATTCAAAACTTGGAAGAATTTGAGATGTGTTTATGGAAATCTGTTACGTCGCTAGTGTCATATGATCCTGATGTTATACATGAATTTTATGCTAACATCATTTCTGATATGGGAGATCCCTCTAAACTGTGTTTTGGAACTGTGTTTGTTAGGGATAAAATTTATAAGTTTTCCCCTAATGTTATTAACACGCTTCTTGAGTTGGGCAATGAGGATACAATCATGTCTTTGGATTTGATTGATAATGTGGTGAATGTTATTACTGGAGGTCTGGTGTCAAAATGGCTCAAAAAAGTGCATGCTTCCAAGTTAACATTTTTTTACTCAGTGTTATACAAGCTTGCAGTGTGCAATTGGCTGCCCACATCGAATGCCTCTGTCATCACAGTTGATCAGGCCATTCTCCTGTACAAGATAAGAACTCAGCTTCCTTTCAACCTTGGTGCATACATCTTTGATGCAACATTGAAGGCTGCCTCTAAGTCCAGTTCATCGAACTTGCTTCCTTTCCCATGTTTGATCTATGGGGTCCTTAAGAGCCAAGGGTTAAAGGAACGCAAGAAGAGTGTGTTGTCTGAGCAAACCACCTTCTCCATTATGAAGCCCAAGGAAAATGATGACAGGATCATTGATCTTCCCTATCCTCATGATGCTGCAAATCCAGTGCCTCCTTCTGACGAAGGTACCCATGCTCCTTCCCAATCTGATGTCTATCCTGATGTTGCCTCCACACCTTCCATTCCCATTGTCATGATGCCGCTGGAGTCTCTTCAACATCAAATTGCTCTACTTGATCATGTGATTGGTCAACTCACCAAGGCTCGAGATTCTTTTCTGACTCTCCTTTCTACACAAAAAGGGGGAGTGGATGATGCTGATGGTGATGAAGCAGATGCTGAAGACATGGATGATGGACCGAAAGCAAAGGGGAGAAAAGGTGCAGCCAAAGGAAAAAATGAAGATGATGTGAAGCTTAATGTTTAAGCTTCTGAAATTTAAAACTTTTTTGTTAAAAAAACAATGTTTTATGGTTTCTGTTTTTATATGTGCTGGACACATGGTTTTGATATGCATTTCATGCATATCTTGTTTTGTTGTTGAATACAATCTATGATTGTGTTCTTATTTTTATATGTTTATTCAGTTTTTGATATTTGTGATATATCATTATGATTAGGCATATTGAATTTGTTTTGACTTATTGAATGATCAATAAATATGTCTTGAATATTGTGTGTTGAACGATGAGTTCAACATTGTATTGTGTGTTGAACGATGAGTTCAACATTGATATTATGTGTTGAATGTTCTGTTCAACATTGATTTTATAATGGGACAAGGTCCTATTATATGCTGATCTAATTAAGGGGGAGTAACCCTTAAGGAGGAGATTTTAAGATCTCCATTTTCCGCTGCGATTCTAATTGTACAAAATACATTGAGTTGTATGTTTTGTGCAGAAAGGCTAAGATTAAGGGGGAGATTGTTGAGTGCTATATGACATTGAGATTCAATGTTGCACTCGATGTCAGACAGACTTCCTGTGACATTGTCTATGACATAGTCGTAACTAATCTTATCCTTTCCTAGTTTATTTATTATTTTAATAAATAAAATAATTTTATATATCTTAAAATATATGTGTATATCCACGAAATTAATATTTCAAATAAATGAATATATACATATTAGATATATTATTTAAAATAGAGTTTGACAAAGTCAAAACTCTATCTCCTATTTTTTAGGTCTAGCGGTTTCTTTATTTAATTCTTTTTCTTTTTCAGAAAATTATATTTGCTGGATATTTAGAAAAAGAGCATGAACGTGGGGAAGCTATCAACCACGCCTTGGAGGCGGTTTCTTCCATCTACGGTGAAGTCATGGAGTGAAGCGGTTATCGTCAACCCATGTTCAAGAAAGAGAAATCGTGGACCATGTTGGATTCAAGTGAAGAAGCATATAAGGGATGTGTTCGACACTTGAAGACTTATTCAAGCCCAATCCGTTTTCCGCTGTGTGAAGATTGAAGAAAGCTTGAGTCACAAACTTAGTTTAGGTCTCGTTCTTCGTTCCTTCTTCTATCTTAATGTTTATTGTTGTTCAATCCTTTCACGGAATAGATTGTACAAGTTAGGATAGATAGCAAGGTTGTGAAACCTTTACTAGTTTGTATACAAATTGACGGGATGTCAATTTGTTTGTTTTAGTGATTATACAAAGTCGACGGGATGTCAACTTGTATGATCTAGTTTGCATATGAATTGACGGGATGTCAATCTGTATGTTGTAGTTTGCATATGAATTGACGGAATGTCAACTTGTATGTTGTAGTGTGCATATCAACTGACGGGATGTCAAGTTGTATGTTATTGTATATGAATTGACGGGATGTCATTTTATATGTTTTAGTTCTTTTTAGTGATAGTCTAGATTAGAACTTGTAATGTTGCTGTAATGTTAAGAGCCTTCGCGTCTAACATTAACAGCTTGAAAATTTTGTACTCTTAATAGTATAATTTCGCCCTGAGGCAATCATACACATGTTGTGTATGATTTAAAATTATATCGTGTATTCTTGTGCATTTTATTTCCAGCATATTTGTGTTAAGATAAGTTGTGTTAACTGTCTTTAACATTAAGTTTGACATTACGAATCTTTGTCTAATTTCAGTGTTTGTGGCAACAAATTTCAACAGAGAAAATAGTTAGATGTAAAAAAAATTGAATATCAAAGAAAAGAAGGGATGGGTGGACCATTAAAAAAATCAAAAAGAAAAAGAAAAAGGAGGGGGACCACTTTGATGGATCAAATAATATTCGTCTAACGTAAGGGGATCCGTTAGACGGTCTAACAGGAGTGTGCCCCTTAATTAAATTAACAGAGAGTTTTATTATATTCTGTAAATTCAATCTCTTCTTAATTTAATCAGATTCTTAGAAGTTTAAATTAAATTCAACATTTAACTAAATTTAGTATGTAGCTGTAATATATATTTTTTTATCACAACAATAAATTGATATAGTTATTTTTATTTTATTTTTCAATTTTGATGGGGAAATGATTATTTTAAAAAGAGAATAAAATTCACATTAATTAATTTATTAAATATTTCAATAACATTTAATAGTTTGCGATGAAATTAAAATCACAATAATTAATTATAAATACAATAAAATTTAATTAATCAAACAAATAAAGATGAATTCCAAACTAAAAAATAATGAGAACCGAACGACAGAAAGTGGTGATTTTTTTTTTATGAAATTTAATTAAACCCCATGTTTAATTTAATTAAAATAATTAATGTAAATTTATTGTTTAATTTAATATATGAAATGATTTGAATATTTAACGGCCACATCACCTTTTGTTGGATGAAATTTTAACACCGTTAAATCTACAAGCCTTAAATTGATAGCTTTAGATCTTTCAAGCCTTGAATCGATAGAATCTATCTTTCGAGCTCTATATTGATAGATAAATCATCTTTCAGGTTTTAAATTGATAATTCTCCTTTTTTATTTTAGTGAGAGAGAGAAAAAATAGTGGTAATTGAACTCAAAGGCACAATTCAGGTGTTAATTTCACTTTTCCAAATATTTATAAATATAATTTTTTAATATGTAAAAAAAAGAAGACTATAATTTTAGGATCGAGTAGTAAATACCGCGATTATTTTTAGGAATAGATGAATGAACTATATTGGGTGTAAAAAATCTTTCTTATTTTAAACAAATTCTCATATGTGCATTCACAGTTAGTTCGGATCCCCGTTACACATTTTATATTGTATTCTGTGCTGCACTATCAAATTATAAGTTTAATAATAGTTATTATAAAAATAAAAATTAGTTATGACATAATCAACCATAGTCAACATTTATCATAAAAATTTGAATTAAAAAACCTTAAATTCCAATTATGAAATATAATAATTAATTATTAATTAAAAACTTAAAATTTCATACTAAAAATAATGATATACCCTAATTGGGTAGAGTGAATCATAATTAATAATTATAAATTTAAACTAAATTACAAAATATTAAAAAAAACCCATAATTTAATAGTGGAATATGAAATGCAACACATAATGTATTACAGGAGATCCCATTGGATACACCCGTGTGCATTTAAATGATAGACGATAATTTTTTATTATAATTATTATTGTTGTTGTTTTTAATAAGCCAAGGTTTCTTACATTTATACATATTTAGAACTTATTCCCTCAAAAAAAAGAAAAAGAAAAACACATCTTGATTTTTTAAAAATAGTCATCCAACGATATTATTGTTCTTGAGGTGGAAAAATTATTTGCCATCTCATTTGACATGTTGGACTTCGATATGCTCCGTCCATGGCCCGATGATAGTAAGATCTGATTACATTTTTGCAAAAAAAAAGTTGAAATGATATGTATTTTTTAGCATTTTTTGAAGTTCATGACATTTTTTTAGAAAGTTGGTTATTTGTTCAAAAGTATATTTAGATCCTTATACTTTTAAAATGTTATAAATTTGATCCTTCAAAGTGGTAAGTTCTTGGATACCATGGAGAAATCTTAACCCTCGAGGACAACAAGGTACATAGATCTAATTTAAAAAAAAATTAAAAGAACGAATACCTAACAATTATTCATTTTTGCCTATAGATACTTTAAATATTTTGTATAATTTATAGAATTTGATAATAATGTTTTCACATTTAAATTAATGAACAATGTTGTACGCAAAGAAATATTACAAGCCCCATTGTGGACACCCAAACCGTAGATACCACTTTCATAAAAGGGAAATATCTTATATTCAAGATCCATCTTTCCCCTTCCACTATTAAAAAGTAGTATTATTCCGAAATTTGTGTTTCTTTTTAATGTTTTATATTTCTTTGTCATAATGTTGTATTAAAACATAAATATTTTATCAATTGAGAAAACCGAACCCGTGCACTGTTTGTATTTTGTTGTTCTTTATGATGTTCAATTATGTGATCTTTGTAGAGAATAAGAACATAAATAAAGAAAGCATAAATAACACACGATATGTAAACCCAGTTCGATGAATACACCTACTCTGGGGGTCGCGCCCAATAGAGAATCAATCCACACCTTCAAAGTTAGTTTCGACAAATGACTTGCACAATAGGATCGCCTACTTGAACACATTTTCGAACACTACCCCTTCTTCAATGGACTGAAAACGTAAGAGTCACATACGTCCCGAGTGCTACACTTGGTCTCTCTTGCAACCTCCGCGAGGTCACGATCTTCAACAGTAACTTTGTACCCAAGCTGTTTGTCCTATACAAACTAAACTACTGGAACTTCACGTTGAACACTATGAGGAAAAAGACTAGTAGACACCATAAAATCCTATCGAATATTACAATTAAAAACACTTTAGAGATTGTAAATAACATTTAACGCGTATACCATTCAATAGCAATCAAATGGTTTTCATATAGGAGCTCGAACCACTTTTCTTCTTCAAGGTTTGGCTATCTTGCCTTATGAATAGGGGTGAACATTCGGTCTATTTCGGTCTAAAAATCATAAAACCGAATAGACTGAATTGGGAAATATTTAGGACCGAACTGAACCGAATTAAGGGGAGGATCGAACCGGACCGAACTGAATTTATTCAGTTCGGTCTGATTCAGTCAGGTCTAATTTTTCTATTTTTTTTAATTGCTTACTAACTGTGGACATAATAGCCTAAATAATAAACAAATATCACAAATCTATAGCTAACATCATAAATAAATATTTATAACTAATATAAAAAACTAAACCAGCAAATAACAATACAAACATCCGAAGTATCCAACAAATAATAATTAAAAAAATAATAAATTAATAATAACTAAAAAGGCTTGGTCTATTCGGTCTGCAGGACCGGACCAGACCGGACTGAGGGCTGAATTTTTATTTAAAAAAAGAACTAAATTAGACCGAAAAATTGAAAGAATCGGACCAAATGGACCGAAATTTATTTGGTTCGGTTCAGTTTTCAATTTTTTTTTTTTTTTTTTGCTCACCCCTACTTATGAAGTTTGATTTCATGTTAGTAGGATTTATTACTGGTTTGAGCAAGATACTTCCTTTAATGATTTAGGCGAATCTTCAAAGTAGATTTTTTCAAATTGGACAACTAAAAACATAACTTAATCCATAAGGAATCGGAAGCAACATGTCTGTTTCCAGAAGGAAAAATATCAATCATGCACATCTTTAGGATCAACACGAGGAGCGACATTCTTTTCAAGTCTGATACCCTTGGTTCGAATATTTCTTGAACAGTATAGCGGATACGAGTCGATGTTTGGTACTCTGTAAAGATCACAATTAACACAAAACATGATTTGTCAAAATAAATGACAATTAAACTAGTGCACCTCAATTGCACTAACAGTAATTATATATGAAACTGTCATTATTATCATATTGAATTTCTCAATATTACAAATTTTTAAAATATGATACCACAAGTGAAATACTAGTTCATATAAACTATAATACGCTTATAATATGTTTAGATTGAAATTTTTCACATGTTTTATTTTAATGTAATGCTCCTATTTATTTCTTTCATTTTGTTTAAAATGTTTAAAATATAATATATTAATGGAATATCATATTTTTTTGGTATCACCAATTAACCAAACCTTAAAAATAAATTATAAAAATTGGCAGTTAACCATATAATTCACCACAATTATATGGTTAGGATTAATATTTTAAAACTCATATCAATCCTTGAAAATATTTACAAAATATGAATCTCTTAGTCAGTTTCCACTAAATCACATTATTTGTGGTAATTAAAAATTATGTAAAAGCAAGTTGTGTTTAATTTGTAAAATACATTTGGTTTGACAATTGTGATATTTAAACTACTCCGTTCGTTTCATAATGTTTGTTGTGTTAGAAGTTTTATTTTTTATCAAAATATTTATTGTTTAGATATTTTCACATCATTTTCTCCCAAGTTTAACCTTACAAATATATGGGGAGATAAAATTTTGCCAATTTTTAAAGTGACTATAAGGGAATAAAATTTTATGTGATATATAATAGGGGTATATTAGTCCAAAGAATTAATTGTTAATTCTAAATTAAAATAATAAAACAACAAATATTATGAAATGTAAGGAGTATTAACTAGTTGGAAGTTAATGGTTAGCTGGGTGGAATTAATTTCATTTGTGGTCCCACTAGACACAGCCGTATCCGCAAATGGTCCCAATACTTTCGAAAATGGCCCTGATAAAAAATTTCACATCAAATATAGTCCAGTTCGATTAAAATTCTCATTTGTAGTCCTAATTTTTTAATGGGTCCGTCAAATATAGACGGGAGCTCTCCACATGAGTTGCACGTGATTCCTAAGGTGCGGAAATTCATCCCTAATTCTGTATTTTGCCCTCATTTCATTCTCTCCCCAAAATCCAATCCCTAATTCTCAAGATTTTATCCTCAAAATTCACTCTCCAATTCCATTGATTTTTCACGCAATCACAAACACCCGTTGCCCCAGTAGAGATAACATCAAAAATCTCCAATCCAACTCTTCAAATTTCACGATGATTATGGGAGTTTCCTTCTCCAATTATCTTCTCGATCGGACTAGGTATTCTCTCCCAATTTATCTTTTTTTCGATCAATCTCAATTGTCGACAGTTTGAACACAAACAAATAGGAATGGCGGCAGCATTTAAACTCTCGCTCTCCTCATCCTTCCTCCCGTCCCCGCTCCCCACCGACGCTAAAACCACCGCATCTCAGCCACTCCGCAAATTCCTCGTGTCATGCTCCTCCGCCGGTGCTCCTGCATCATCAATATCGTCCAAGAAGAAGCACTTAAAGGCCGGTGAATATCCTGCTCAAATCAAATCCTCCTACCCACAAATGTCGAGGAGAAGAACCCCAATCAAGAACATCAAGAAAATTTTTGATAACAAGAACAATGCCAAAGCATGGGCTAATACTATCATCGAAGCTCCCTCTAACGCCATTGACAAAAGTTCCGAGCCCTTCAGATGTTTGAGATGTTAAAGGGGCAACCATTTTATCAACCAAAAGAAGGGACATATATGAAGCTCCTTGTTCTTCTTGGGAGATGTGGGCAACCTGGTCAAGCCTGTCAACTGTTTGATGAAATATTTGAAGCAGGATTGGAGCCAACCCCTCAGCTCTACACTGCATTGGTTAATGCTTGTTACCATAGCAATCTGATTGATAAGGCCTTTTCCTTTCTGGAGCAAATGAAGTCTCTTTCTTATTGTCAGCCTGATGTCTACACGTATAGTATTCTGATCGAGGCCTGTGTTGATGTTGCCCATTTCGATTTGCTTGAGTCCCTCTACGATGAAGTGGCTGAACGGTATGTTACTCCAAATACTGTTACTCAAAATATAGTGTTGAGTGGTTATGGCAAGGCAAGGAGATATGAAGACATGGAGAAGGTTCTTTACAGAATGCTCGAAAGCGTAGAAAGCAGACCTAATGAGGCAACAACTAAATCTAGAGAATTCACCATATGTTTAGACAGTGTAAAGAATGCAGTTGGTGTTCTATATACTTTGGAAGATTTTGATGGCATGATTGAGGGTGTGATTGAGCAGAGGAAAGAGGAAAGTATTGAGGACATGATTAAGCAGAGGGAAGTTAGAAAACCTCTGCCAAAATGTTTAAAACTTGATGCAGCAGACATGATTTTGTGTGGATTTTTCGGGATGATTGTTTGTGGAGAGTGTATATATATAAAAATGTTAGCTCAGCTTCTGCACTCCATTTTCCCTCCAAAAAATGCTAAGGTTTCTTTCCAAAGTTGGTTGACCAGTCAATCCAACTGTTTTAGTTGACAAATAAAAAAAATTGCGAGTTTTAACGTGTGGGGCCAAAAAAGAGAGTAAAAATTAACGATAAACGTGACGAAAGGACCAATTTTGATGTCCTGGGACTAATTTCGAAAGTATTGGAGCCATTTGCGGATTCGGCTGTGTCCAGTGGGACCACAAATGAAATTAATTCTAGGTGGGTGATGGGCCACCCCTTTTGATTCCAATCCTAAACTTTTTTTTCTATGTCAACAACTTTAATTATTTTACTTAGATTGTTCAATATTTTTTCTCGATAGTGACAGTAGCGGGTGAGGATGATGGAAGGGAAGAAGTAATCAACCAACTAATCGAAGAATAAAACAGGCAATAAATCGAAGAAGAATTGATCTTTTCTTTGCAAGAAATTGAAGAACACATGCATATTCTGATTTTTTTTAAGATCAATCACCAAATGACATCGTTTTTGTTGAGTTGGAAAAAATATTTTACATCTCATTTCACAAGCTGGACTCCAATATGATACGTCAACAATCCGATACTGAAAATAGGATTTGATTATATTTTTGCAAAAATTGAAAAATAGTTACATTTTGACATTTTTTCAAGTTCAAAATATTTTTTAAAAATTGGCCATCAATTGAGGACATAAGTTTATATTTGATAAAAAAAAAGTATATCCAGATACTTTTAAATTTTTTGGAATCGGACCCTTCAAAATAATAAGTTCTTGGATTCTGTGGATAAATATCAAGCCTTGAGGACAATAAGGTACAAGGATCCAATTTAAAAAAATGACCCAACTATGCCTTTTACATATAGATACTATAAATATTTTGTATAATTTATAGAATTTGACAATGATACTTTTAATTGTAAATTAATGAACACCATGGAATACGAGGAAATATTCCGAATGCCATTGTGGACACCCAAATTGTGAAGACTACTTTTGTAAAAGTGAGACATTTCAAATTCAAGATCCATCGTTACCCTTCCCCTACTAAAAAAAATATAAGTATTCCGAATTTTGTGTTTTTTTAAGTTTTATATTATATTTCTTTGTCATTATATTGTATCAAAGCACATATATTTTAATAATTATATATTGTCTCATTGTACAATCATTATTATCGTATTAAATTACTCAATGTAACAAAATTTAAAACTATGATATCATGTGCATCGCACTGGTCTACTAGTTTATATAGATGAAGAAATAATATAACTGTTTATTTTTAAGCATAGTGAGTAGAAAATTTAATGACATTTTTCTATAATTATTCAAATATACATATATTTGTATTTTTTGTCATTTTTTTTTAAATTATATAATTATATTTTATGCAAGATATAATTTTTTTGTAAGTATTTATTTATCAAGTTTACAATATATATATGAATAAATAACATAAGTTACAATTCATATTTCAAGTAGTTCATATTTGATTCGTGTTGAATTATCATATTATTTATAACAAAGGTCGTATTATTTTTTAAAAAAATAAGCATACAAATTTATTTATCAGGAATTATTTATTGAATATTTAATTAGTAATTATTATTTGTAGTAAATAATTCAAAATAAGATTAAATAATTTATAATTTTAAAAATATTGATTAAAATTAAATTATAGTTCAATTAAAATATAATATAAATATCATTCGTAAAAATGCGACATTACATAAAAAAACTACAAACATAACAGTGTTATGAAATCTTAAAAAAAATCATATCACAATACAATTAAGCAATGTTTGGTATACTGGTACGGATATACCCACATTAATAAAATCTGGATTGCTTTGAAAGATAATTGCGTATTAGCTATTTTAATTGTGTGTTTGGTTATTAAGATAAATATACTAAGATTGTTTCACACATCTGTTTGGTACATTGTTTTATTTGGTAGACTAAGTTCTGGAATGAGTAAATTAGTTTAGGCAATGTTTGGTAGCCTAGATAAAGGCATATATACTAAGATTGCTACGCGAGAAACTGTATCCGAGGGGGCGTCGGATACATTATCCAGCCAAATAAGTAAATTACACCCCGGGCCTCGCGTGAACGAATAATGGCTACCAAACACACGGTTCTTGATGGATATCTATACTAATATGTCTTTATCCAGGTTACCAAACATTGCCTTAAGTGGTTCTTCTTCCATTTTTTCTTTGTTTTTAATTTTTTTTTCAATTTACAAATTTTTTTCTTATGTTTTTTACAAATATATATTTAATTTTTTGAAACAAATATAAACCCTAAAATTAAATTGATTTTTTTTTATTTTGCATCTAGCTCGCAGAGGGCATTTAATCGACACTAATGGGCGTGCTCATGCACTGCGCTCATTATTTTTGAATGTATATATATATATATATATATTAAAATGAAATTAGTGAACTGTAAAATAGTATTATAAAATATATAAACTTAAAGAGAACCTAGCGAATATTTTTTAATATTTAATGAATAATATTATTACAATATGATTTTAAGAAATATTGTCTTTCAAATCAATAAAAAAATATAAGATAAACTATCATACATTTTTAATATGGCGGTGATTCACAAAAAATGTCATACCTTATAAATAATATTTTTGATACCAAACATATTGGATTTACCATTACCACAAATCTAACCTCAAGTTAGTTTTTTGACATCTAAAAATTGAGGTGAGGTGATCGAAATAACTTACATTTAAATATATTATCTCACCATATAGTATTTAATTTAAGAATAATGCTAGCCAGCCAAATTCTGGCTAGCCAGAATCTAATTTTTTGATGATTAATAAAACTGTATTATTAATAAATTAATTATGTTAATTATTAAATGTTATATTTTTACTATATTATTCTTCTGTCATGAAATTAGTGATTTGTAATTAATTATTAAAATCACTCCAGAAGCGGATTGGAAGAAAGGGGCGCAGCTTCATCTTCTTTCTTTTCTTCACTTCTTTATTTTTTTCCATCTTCGATTTCTTCTAAATTGAAGCGCATATAGAGTTGACCTAATTATTATGGAAGGCATCAATATAAATTTATTGAATAATTAGTGTTTTATTAATTAAATTAATTAATTATTAAAAATAATAAAAAATTCTGGTTAGCCAGAATCTGACTGAAAATCACTACTCTTTAATTTAAAATGTCTATGTTACTTGGGGAAATAGCCATCATGTATTAATTAATAAGCTCTATCAAGTATACCAATCAAAGTATCTCATCGGATACACCAAAATAATGGAGATTGGGAAGTTAGAGATTAATATTTATTTAGATCATAAATTGATAGTTATCATATTTTAGGTCATCGATTGATACATAAACCATAGATAACATTCATTTGCTACCTTATTCCTTAAAAAAGACAATACAATTTTGGCAAAAATAATTATTGCGATTTTATAATATATAGTATTTTATTTAGAAAACATAGTTTATTTTATTTAAGTAATTGAGGCACGCAGTGCAATGAAGCAGCATGTTCTTCCATTAAGCTGGAATCCCTCTGTTTTGGCAAAATAAAGAAAAGGGCGAAAAACAGAGGAGCTTCACAGTTTCTCTCACTACACCTTCACAGTTTCTCTCACTACACTCGTCGGACTTCAATGCCCACCCCACCACCACGCTACCTAAACACACACATACGTACATACAGATGCATTGCAGGGGAAGGAGAGAGAAAGAGGAAAGGTATATACATTGACTACAATGAGCTACTTGCCAGAGACGACGTCCCTCCTCGGGAATTGCTGATTGTGAAGATGGCGGAGATGACGGCTGGCGGCGAGGAGTTGGACCCACAGGTCGACGACTGCAACAAGGGTCTTTCTGATAAAGACCTCAACGATAAGACTGAGGCATAGAAACATCTTGCAGAATTATAAATTGAACGACGGCGGTCAAAAAATGATAAACGCGTTGAAAGGAGAGAGAGAGAGAGGAAAGGTATATACATTGACTACAATGAGCTACTTGGCAGAGACGACGTCCCTCCTCGGGTATTGCTGATTGTGAAGACGGCGGAGATGACGGCTGGCGGCGAGGAGTTGGACCCACAGGTCGACGATTACAACAAGGGTCACGGGTTGAAGGGTTTGGAAGCCGAATTGGTGCGGAGAAATCGTAAGAAGGTTGGATTTTTGGAGTTTTTTGACTTTGGTTTTCTTCCCCCAGAATTTCGTGCGTGCCTACGAGGACTGAAACTATTCATTAAAGTGAATTGCGTTAGTTGCGGACTTGATGATCATTCGACATTGGAGATATCTATAATTGATTTTACCCTTCTGTGGAACAGGGGGCTTGACTAGGAATTGACAGCAAGAAAGTCTTTCTTTGCCCTATTTCTTCAAAAGTATATCTAAAGCAAGAAATAAAATAAAATAAAATTATTTTTGGTTTTCATTTCCTTTGATTTCCTCCTATTATACATACATCTTTGTAGTTTTTCACTACTAAATTTTCCTATGCTGATACTTGGGTTTTGTTTGACATTATGTTGTGGCATTCTGTTGAATTGATGCCATCAGAATGAATTATTGGATAAGTGATGGCATATGGAATGCCCTGTATTCCTCAGTTTCTACGTTTTTGATGAAATCAGTTTGAATTAAAGCATAAGAACTTAATTCAAGTGAGTTTCTGTTACTTCACCCAAAATGCTGGTGTCCTGAATTGCCACTAAATTTGTGACTGAATATAGTTGACATTAAAAATATCATGTTTGTGACTTTCTGTTTAAGTTACTATGATTCAATGAGGATTCTGCAGAGGTAGTCCTGTTATCTATCTGTGCTTTTGCATTGCAATGGGAGCGGTATTCATTTTTTCTGTGATGATATTTCTGTCCAGGATGACGACAAATGCATGAATGTGACAACATTAGCTGATGAGTCTACTTGTAATGGTGAGATTGCATTGCTTTCCACCAGTGGATCTGGATGTCGTTTTTTTCTATTTCTTTTTTCTCTCCGGTAGATCTTGTTCTCTGTTTGTATTTTCACACGTGTGTAACTCTTATGCCTACTGCTTTTACAAACTTTTGTTGGCTCAATCTAATTATCTTTTGTAGCTAGATAGTTTTAAAATGTTAGCTAGTTGAAAATGTCATACGACAGCTGAGAGGATAAGCAATATATATTCTGTGTCAAAATACCTTGGATCCAAAATTCTGTTTGAATTTATTTTCATTTTTAACATTTTCCGGGAAGCAGTTCAGAAGGTTTTGCAAAGAATGTGTTTAGAATGTATGTTAACTTACAAAATGTGACCAATTAATCAGATATGTAGATTTGACATTTTATTTTGGAAAATAATATATTCTGTTCGCTTTTTTTTTTTCAAATGAGAAAAATAGTGTTATAGAAATTGAACTTTAATTTCTGAAAATGGTAGTGGGACGTGAAAATTTTTATTAGATTTTGAAATTAGTGTAAATGTTTTTATTTTTTGCTGAATCAAATGAGTGATTTTCTATAGTTATCTTTTTTGGAACTCAAAGCACAAACCGAACATAGCATCAATATTAAATATCTTATTCTCATATCTAACCTTAAGAGTAAGTTAAAGCCTGGTGTATTTTGTAGGTGCCACTAATGGCTTATCACATCCTGGAACTCCACCACCTAAACCTGCTTCAGAATTTGCTTCTCATTTCTGTAGCAAGTTGGACAATGAAGTATGCCTTTGTCATGAGTTATTTACTTGATAGTCCTGATTCCTCAACGAGATAACCTGGTATCAATCCCCTTCATTTGTTCCTTTTTCTTCTCAAACAGAGGGCAACACGGTGTTTCGGAGAAGAATTATCACTTTTGAACCGATCTGATCACAAAAGAATAAGAGATGATGCGGATCGACCCGAGCTGATGTCGGATCCGATTGGAGTGCCGGAAGGGCTGGTGACAAGGTCAAGAGCTAAGAGGTTCAAGGAGAGCTTTAATGGATTCATTTATGAAGTCTAGAGCCGAGAGAAAGCTAAGCGACCCGTGGAAGGAGTAGAACCTGAGCACAAGTGGAAGACATTGATCTCAAGTTGCAGCATGAGTGAACGTGAGCTACAGCGCGAACCAGGATGCGAGTACCCGGTCGCGTCAAAGGGCGCGAGCATCAGCACGACCCAAGGCGCGAGTGGACCGCAATGACACGGGGGGTGTTTCACTTTGGGCTGGGTGTGAGTGTCAGCGCGACCCAAGGCGCGAGTGGACCGCAACGATATGAGGGGGTTTGCTTTGGCTCGGGCGCGAGTTGCAGCGCGACCTAGGGCGCGACTGACCCCGTGTCGCGCCCCTGTATGGAGTGTTCCGGATTTCTGAATTTTTTATGTTTTATTTCCTATTTCTTTTAGATTATTATTTTAGGGTTTAATTATTTTTGGCCACAACTATATAAGGGTTGTATTCCATTGTTCCAAAGGAGATGATTATTATTATTGAATTTATTTGTGAGTGTATTTCTCTCTGGAGAATTCTCTCGACTTCACGTACACACCATGAGATTATCCTGACTCATCAAATAGCTGATTCATATCTGTTTATGGTGTCATCATCAATTTCAAGTTCGTGTTTCCAATCTTCATCGGGTCACGTGGTTCTTCGTCGTTGTGAAGCTAGGTTCGGGATCTTCCATCCAATCCGCCGTTGTAACCTAATACTCATGGGAGGATCGCATCAAGAGAGAACATGCCATTTTCAGCTCCAATAACACAGAAGAGAGGTTTTTCTTCTAGACAGGCACCTTTCAAATCTCCATGTCATCTTTCAGTAAGCATTGATAACCTGCAGCAAACCAGGATCTATGTTTCTAATCCTTCACTTCATCCATCTGACAGAGATTCTTCTTCCTGTTCAACAAAAAAGTAAGAATTGTTTTTGCTGAAGATTTAGCAGAATATTTCTGCATTATTTACAGGAGCAATTTCATAATTTTTGTGATTAAGTGAAGTAATAATTTTTCCCGTTTATTTCTGCATTATTTAGTAGAACATTTCATAATTTTTGTGATTAAATGTAGTAGTCATTTTTCCCCATTTATTTTACATTTAACTTTTGTGACCCTTTTTTTGATTGGTGGCATTATATTTGCTCACTTTAAACTATTGCTTCTATCATTGAAGGTCATTTGAACCTGTAACCTCTTGTGCTTGTGTTCGATTAAAGGAAATGCATGTTCATATGGGCCCTGGTAATAGTTTCAAAGCCATCATAACCTCTTACTCTGCCATCCCCGTCTACAGTTCCCCTTCGCAATACATCAGTATTTTGGTTACTACTTAGTACTTGCTAGATAGATATGCTTAGCCACTTACCAAGCTCAATACAGAATATTGCTTTGTTTAAAAAGTGCTCACTGAAGTACAGATATTCAGATGTCATTGCATACAAGTTTGGAAGTTTTTGTTGTGGTAAAGTTTTGTTCTTGTGTGATCTGCTCCTCCATTCTGGTTCTAAGTGGTACAGTCGAATAAGAAACATAATGCAATAATAAAGTCCAGCAGGGATATTGGTTTCTTAATAGGAACATAGGATAATGGCTCATTTTCCATCATTAGGTTCAAAGCAAAGGTCCTGCTCATTGTGCAGGCATTATACACAGATCTTGTTCATATTAAATCTCACAGACCTGTTTTTGATCAATAGTGCCGAACCTGGGCAAATCCTGTCTTATACAACATACCCTGAAGTGGGCAATTCCCAGTTAGGGACTCCTCTGGCACTAATGCTTTAAGATATATTGACCATTATTTTGTGTTGATTATCTCTTATTACCAATTTCCTCCATTTGTCCCCTCATTCTAGTTCACTGCTTGTTTCTGCTACTCAATTGTGTTGCTCCTACACGTCTCCTCACTCTCAGTATACACATGTAAGCATATTCATATACATATTACATATATACAAATCTCATGCATTTGTGGTGCCTGCTAGGTTAACAACAATCTCTGGGTTCAGGCTATTAGTTGAAGTGGTTGGAGATGGGAAGACAAGTTAATAAAAGGTTGTTATCTTGTTAGTTATTCTACTTCTTATCATCAATATTAGTGTTGTTATCATACCATTATGACGGTGATAGTAATTATTGTTCCTGGAATTATAATGAAAAATATTTGTCCTATCTCATAGAAAGACCTTCTGCATCTTC
Source organism: Perilla frutescens (assembly GCA_026008535.1). Lineage (NCBI taxonomy): Eukaryota > Viridiplantae > Streptophyta > Magnoliopsida > Lamiales > Lamiaceae > Perilla > Perilla frutescens. Next base: position 24,817,607 of record BRKX01000015.1, read on the forward strand.
TCCCGCTCTTTATGTTTTGGTTCAATTGATGGTACTGTTCAGTCATTATGGTCAAAACGTTATTAGATTTAATTACACTTATCAAACAAATCAGTCCACTTCATTAGTTGGAAACTGGTCCTCTTATATCTCCTACTTGTTCTTCTTACTTTTGATGTTTGTTTATTTGTTGATTTTTTGCTTGTTCTCGGGCAATACATTGTGAATGATGTTTATTCTTTGAATCTATAACATCAATTGCAAGATTGGAGTTATGCGTTTATGAAAGTTACTTTTCCTAAAATGCTTCAGTTAGTATTTATTTTTCCCCGATGCAGACTGAGCAGACTGATAGAGAAGCTTCATTTTTTAAGTTCAGAAGGTGGTGGAAAGGCATGAATATATTCGAGAAAGCATACATCTTCCTACCAATTCATGAAAGGTAAGTAGGAGGGCATGTCATCCCCTTTTGGAGAGAAAGCACCATTCTTAACTGGGAGCAAGGCAGTCATCTAGTGGAAATGAAATGTCACTACCTTTAGTTGATGGGCATATAGAAAGAATATATAAATTTACTGAAATAGTGGAATCAGCCTTCTGATTTCTCACCATGCAGGAATGGGGTAATGATTGCATAACTATACAGAATTGAATGAGCTGTAAATGAGTTTCTTTTCCCAAGCTTTAGGAGGAGAAACTTTAAGACAGGTTGATTAATACTGTTAAGTTGATGCTACCCCACAACTTCTGAGTAAATAAACATTTAGATTTTATCCATAAACCTCAATGCGGTTACCATTGCTTCACATTCTAACACTTATCATATCTTCTTTTCTAGCCTCATTTTGTATTGTCTAGGCTACCTCAATGACCATATTTTACATTATCTCGTTTCTGGCAGTTTTCACTGGAGCTTGGTTATTATATGCATACCAAATAAAGAAGATGAATCACGGCCAATTATACTTCATTTGGATTCTTTAGGACTTCATAGCAGCAGGTCAATTTTCAATAATGTGAAGAGGTCAGTAAATTTGTCATGTCAATTTTCAATAATGTGAAGAGGTCAGTAACATTTGTCATTGGTGATGCCATGAGGCAAACACTATCACACTAACCATTAAAATTGGTTTTAGATCATAAGCAATGTTAGTTTGCTAAAAGACTGGCAAAGTATGTGTAACAAATAACTTATCATGTGTTATGTGGCATTTATATTGGATACTAATATATCTTACTGGGAGAAAAGGGGATAATTAACGTGTTACTACTACTACATCTTAATACTACATGACTGTTTAGACATTTTACATTCCATTGCTAATCTTTATGAATTGTTTTTTTAGACATCAGTTTGGTGTTGTATGGCCATTATCACCTTGTCTTCTTCACACTCTCTCTCCTTCTCTCCCTGCTTGCACAGTCATAGAACATGCTGAACATGGTTGATCATTTTGATTTTGATAAACTTGATGGGAATTTCTAAAAATAATAACTTGTTATTTTGGAAGGAGTTAAAAACATATGTTTGTGTAAGGACAATGTGTGAATGAGTCAATGGCTAATCCTTTAATCACTGGGTGCAAATTTGAATGCCATTTTATACCCTTTATTGGAACCCAAATTATTCTCTTAAAATGGTACTTATATAGTATATTTAGTTATGCACATTTGTGTTGCTTGCTTTATTCTCAAGATGAATGAGACTTGCATTTGCTCGTTATCATTTTTTCCCTCCTGATGTGTTTCCTTGCATTTTTGAACCTATCAACAAAAAAAAAGATGTGTATATATAGCTCAAGTATCTTAGCAGCCATCCTTTCGTGTGAATTTTTTGATCTCATTCATTTTCATAGTCTTAGGAGCATATGTTACTTTGGGCCAAAGCACTACTGTTTATGTAGAATTTCCTATCTTCAACGTGTAAGAGAATAAATTTTCATTCCTAATAAACTACCAATGTACACTTGCATTTGATATCATAAAATGTCACTTCGATCTTGTTGTTTAGTTCGTTCATAGTATGCTACTTGACCTGTTTACCCAAAGTTATCAAAATCATGTAATTCAATTGATTACTCTAGCAAAATTATATTTGTTTTCAAATGTCACCATGACTTGTTATATGGCAGCTTTCTAATAGAAGAGTTGAAGTTTCTAAGAAAAGAAGTGCTGCCTAAACCGCCCAACTCTCTAGAAAAAGTGATGAGAAAGTTATTGAGGTATAGCTTTGTTGTTCCTTAGTAGGAATATTTTGTATATGTTTGCTCTGGAGGGTCTCTATATTTGTCGTCTATTTTTATTCCCACACAACTGCAGGATATATAGTATGGTACTTTCCAACAAGACACGAATAAGATCATGGTTTAAAAAGGCTGTTTTGAGGCGCACCTCTAGGCGCGCCTCAGAGTGAGGCGCCCAGAAAAAGCCTCAGGGGCGCCGCCTCGCCATCTGCTGTTGATGCTTAAGCCTCGGTAGGTCTGAGGCGGTCCTGAGGCTTAAGCCTCAATTGCTGGGTTTTTTTGGACATTTTTTAGGGTTTTTATGTGGGCTTTTGAGTGGGATTTTGTTGGGCTTTGTTTAATTAATGAAATAGATAGAAATAACATCTAAAATAAAGTAATAAACATAAAAATAAATAGATTCAGATGCCCTAATTCAACAGCCACTCTCCCGCACGAGAGTGGCGGGAGAGTGGCTGATTCAGATGCCCTAATTCGACAGCCACTCTATGTTATTTTAGGACTTCATTATTGAATATTTGAATTGTGTGTTGATTGATGTGAATTTGATTAGTTAAATTGATATATATATATATAATATATATATTTTTTCCTTCTTGTATTGAGGCTTACGCCTCGTGAGGCTACGGGTAAATGCCTCGAGGCTTGAAACCGCCTTTTAAAACCTTGAATAAGATATTTTGCATTCTGCTGTTTGATCATTTCATTAGTTGGTCCCGGATCTACAAAAAAGAGGAGGAACGGCCATTTGGGGGGGTGGTTTACGGATTAGTAAGGCAATTCATATCCATATTGACAAAATTGTGTCATAAATTGGCTAATTGACATTCATAGGTTTCTACCGGAATATTATGCCCTCATAATTGATCCACCCACCACTAGAGAATTTATTGATGCCAAATTTATTGGTGGCTGCAAAATGTCACAATTCAATATGAGAAGATGTAAGTCCGGCTGTGGTTTGGACCTTTGAATACAATCATAGGCCTAGGCCTTTCTTATGACAAGCTCCAAAATAGATGTGATTAGAGATGGCCTGGTGGTTTAGTAGCAGGGAGTGGAAAAGTGGCTTTACTACTGATTTCACAAGGAACCTTGGTATTTTTGGTACAGTATACGCATCATCTAATTATTTCAAAACAAAATTTCTTCTGTTATGGATGATTCCTCAAGTTCTATTTGCTTATAGCTTCCAATTAGGCTATATGCTTTATCAGGAGCTATATTTTTTGATATATTCCTCAATTAGGTTTGAACCATTGTAAAGATAGTTTCCAATTAGTCTATGTTGCTTAATCACTATCTTTACAATGGATTGAGTTCAAACCTAATTTTTTTCCTTTTCTTCCTGTTTCATCACTATCTTTACAATGGTTCAAACCTGAGGAGGCATCCAGTTTGAGAACAAAAATTCGGAATTTAGCAAGAGAAGAGTTAGTGCAAGTGAAAGACACATGTAAATTGAACTCCTAACTTCTGCTGCTGTGTACATTGAAGGACTGCAGTTCATTGGTTCGGCTCTTTGATAAAATTTGCAGTAAATATAGTGTTTGTCGAGATTCATTTTGACGAGGTGCATCCAGTTACAGATTTTAAAACGATGCTGACATGATTTTTACAGGCCCGAGAAGTGTTGGGAGTGAACTGTGGCCTTGATGTCGTTAGTGCTGACACATTATAGGTTAGATTTTGTTTTTTATGTACATTGATTGAAGGTAAGTAGACTGTAAAGATCGGCGGTCATCAATTTTTGGGAATTTCACTGAAAAAGGAAAGCAAAGGGAGTATAAAATTCTTCCTTCATTAACATTCAATATAATTGTCGGTAGGGAGATATCGTCTGATGAGTGATGAATGAATGTATAAATGGTTAACGGAAATCATTGGATCTTATAAGCTAAAGTACCTATCAAGTGGATTATTATTTCCACGAGTAAGATCAATTCGAACATTGCTCACTGCAATATCGTCCTCGTGTAGATGTAGTGCAGGGTAAGCAGAACTCTGCATCACATTTTATATCCTCAGGAATTTCCTAATTATATCTCGAGGAGTGACAGTTTTGAAGTAAAGATCCCTTCTCCTGATGCCCCTTCAAATCAATTGTTTTTAGTGCAATGATATAGTAAACAAAAATCGATTAATCAATGAAATATCAAGTAACCTTCCAGTATTGAGCTGGTTCATTCATCAATGTATGATGAAATTTGAAGAACATCATTTGCTTGTGTCATGGCATCAACTACCATCACTTCTATTGCCTGAAAAGACTGACCATTAGATTATCTGCTTCAACTGAAGTCACAGAATAACAAGAGATTATAGAACAGCAAACAACTTGTGGATGGTAAGATCTGATATATGACAGAAGACAAACATTGAATGATCGGTCATTTCAAGAAAAGAAACCCATAGCTGCAAATACTTAACACTCCTTAGTACGATAGGTAGCATATCTCATCTTCTATCACTCTCATAGTTTCTAATATTCTGCAAGTGACAGCAGTGAACTTAAGCAATGTTTTCCCAAGTGGAAAGATTTGATGAAGCTAAGTTACATTTTTCATCTATTTCAATAGTTATCCAAAGATTCGTGCATACCTCTGAAACTCAAAGTTGCATCCCAGACCACAAGCCCTGGAGTCACGGACGATGTAATCAAATCTGCAGACAAATGGTAATTATTTTTTGGCTCCTGCCAACATAACATTTTATCACAGAGCATTGCTTTCAACAAGGAAGTCAAAAGAGATAGAAATGTACTTGTCAACATCAATCCCATTGCGTCCATCAGCAACAATGTCATTCTTTTGAGCTCTAAAAATGAAAAACAACTAACAGTGTAACTTTTATAAGATCGGGTAGGAAAAAATATTTAGAATATTTTTATCATTACTGAAACCTTTTCAATACACACTTACTTTGGATGCGTCCTTCTCAGAGGCAGTTATCATTTCCTGCTAACACAGAAAAGCAAGAATTGCAGGGGAGTAGAGAGTGTGTATGATAAAGAAATACTCCATGTTTGCAACATCTATGGGAAAATGGTGCATTATTAGGTCAGCTAGAATACAGCAAATTTCAAAGCTTAGATTCTGAAATCTCTCCTAACCATTGAACAATGGATGCCATTCATTCTTATTTTTTGTTTTCAGTATTTTGATATTCTAGTATGTAGCATCTGATTCCTCAATTTGCAAAGTCGTTATCAGAATAGGCAAATACGAAATTTCCAATAGGCATGTGGTCCCAAGTTGTGAACATTATAAAATCTTCAATGGAATAAAGTGTAAAGTGGCAGTAGATGGGCCCCACAATCAAACCCACTTTTGTTCAAAATTTCCACGAAGTCCTGCAACTTCCTCCTCCAACTTCCTCCTCCAATATTCCAACCCTTCATATCCATCCCCCACAACAGTAAATTCCTCATGGTGTGGAATATGTTGAGTGTTATCTCAACATATTCCACACCGTTGGAGGTGCTCTTACCAATTTTGAAAAACTGAAATACTTGTAACTACTTATTATCCTAAAAAGGAAAAGTTTCCATTCAAGGTGTTGATATAACATACTTCCAGAATCCTAATAATTTTCTGGATACAGATAAAATATTTTCTGCAAATTAAATGATGACTCAATAGTTGACTTGACAATTAGATCCTGTATTCTAAATTTATAAACAGAACAAATTTACAAAACTCACATAGCTGCTTCAAAATACGAAGTTTGCAACACATTTGAGGAATGCGGTCAAAAATTACTTTAGATCTATGTTACTCACTCGGGTACGGGTGTCCGACACGGATACATATCTAGGAATCTGACCTCTTAACCTCTGAAATTTATGATACGTGGGCACGGCCGAAAAGGATCAAAAAATTAGACACGGGTACGGGGACACGACAACATTTTTATATAATTAAATATAACCAAACTTCTTAAAGATAAAATACAGTAAAACCTCTATAAATTAATAGGTTTGGAGCCATGAGATTTTACGCAAATTTATTATTTAATAGTAATATTAATTAATTCATAAATTAATAATTAATTAAAAGAGTGTTTTCATGATTCAATAAAATTGAATTTTGATTATATCAAAAATCATTGTATCTTACTAATTTATGTATCATGTTATTAAACTAATACTAAAAAAATTCATTTCACGTGTTATTAATAAAAATTAATAAGTAATGCTCATTTATTCTTAATGTAGATCCGGAAATCAGCAATTAATTGTATCAGTCCGGAGCAGCGGTCAATCTATGAAATAAAAATAGAAAATACCGTAAGAGCCAAAGACCGTCGGGGTTGACGATCATTGGGCCTCCGACGCTCAAGTCAGGAAAAGAAAAAGAGTAGAAAGAGATAAAATATAAAATAATTGAATAATTAAAGGGTTAAATAATGGTAATCTCTAGCCAGAACGTGACTAGAAATCAGGAAGAACGTCGTTCAATCCTGGAAAAATGTAGGAAAGAAGCCCGGATGTTCAATCTCCTGAGTGGAATTAATTCAGAAAACGGTAAACTCAGTGTTCTTTGGGTATGATATGAAGCTTGTAAGTATCTTAGCGTAATCGTCAAATGAGGAGGGGAGCCTCCTTTTAAAGGTGGAGATAGCAGCTAGGGTTCATGTGGATCGCGGAGGCGGTTGAAGGACGTGCCGACTCTTCTGAACCCGTCAACCCTTTTGGATAAGGCGGAACTGCAACGTTAATTCAAATTTAAAATTGAAATGTTATCTATTGGAAAACCGATTAAACGACATCATTCAACCCTTTTTGGCCAGCATATCGGATTGATAAAAAATGACCACTACAGTTAGCCCCTCATTGTCTAGGTTCCAGCATGGGAGCTGGACAATGAATCATAATACAAATAAATAGGTAAGGACATAAGAAGTCCGCCATGAGGCCGAACATCGAGCCCAAGCAAAGATTAGAAACCAACGCCCCCAATACATGAAAATGACCCTAGAGGTCAAACGCCAAAGCTTTGAGCGCAAGCTGCAAGGTAGGACGACCGAGGCTTTGAAAGCAAACCATAAGATTGAACACCGAAGCCTTAAGTTTGGGCTATGAAGCTGAACGACCCAAGTTATAAAATAATCTAGAGGTCGAATACCTAAGCTTTGAGCGTAAGCTGTAAGGTAGGACGATCGAAGTTTTGAAAGAAAACCATAAGATCGAACACCGAGGCCCCGAGTATGGGCTATGAAACTGAACGACCCAAGTTATAAAATAACTTGGAGGTTGAATGCCTAAGCTTTGAGTGCAAGCTGCAAGGTAGGACGATTGAGGCTTTGAATGCAAACCATAAGACCGAACACCGTAAATCTAATATTGTTTGTCATAAATCACTATTATTTTCTTGATGCATATAGTGATCAGCGAGTCAGGGGGTCCAGGGTGATGTGTCCCTGGTCAGGGGTTCAGGGGGAGAATCTCCCTTAATGGGGGTTCGGGGGCAACGTCCCTGACTTTTATGGTATATATTGATTCATGATTGCATTTCAACTTCGGGACCATTTTTGAGGGTCAACGAGATCGAACCTGGAATATGATCAACCTTAATGCTTATGAGAGGTTGACCTCAATAGGATATCGACCCTAGGGTCGATAATTTCCCAATATAATTTTTTTTAGGTAAAGTCGAGGTCAACTGCACATAAGACCATCATGCGAATATAAGAGTTGTTGACCCTAAGGTCAATAATTTGCGGAAAAAATCATGCCAAGGTTGACTTTTAACCAATAGACCCTAAGGTCGATCATTACTTCTTTTAAAATAGTCGACCCTAGGGTCGATTATTATTTTGTATTTTTTTTACATATTATTTGTAACGGAATAAGTGTGGTAGTTAAGAATCCTTACGCAACTCAAATTCCTATCCAGACTGGGCTTTGAAATAGGGCTTTTCTCTTTACTTGGGAGCAAGACTCCACCCTAGCTGCGTTACCTGCCACTGCCACTTCTATAGGAAGGAGAAATTTTTCTTCTTATGTAGACGCTCAAAACCATTTTTCATTGTTATTTCCTGAGTTTCAAGTTCGCGGTGACATCAAGATAATTGGTAAGTTGCTCGTCCTTTATATTCTTGATCTTGATTTGTGTGAGTTTATTTATTTTTCTTCGATGTTGTTGAGTGAGGATGAGTGAGAAACAAATGATCAACATCTATAGTGATATGAGGAGGCCCCAAATTTAGATTCCAGAAGGACGAGAGTCGAATTTGGTCGACCCTAAGATAGATGTCGATGATAGGTTCAATATCCTTAAAAATTAAAGATTTTAAAGAAAAATTCAGGGTCTGCTAAATGTGGTGAGATCTGGAACTTGAGAGATGAATCTGAACCTGAAGATACAAGCTCGATTTCAGAGGCAGACAGTATTAAAGACGTTGAAGATACGCTTTCTGAAGGTGACGATGTGGTTGTTGATCATATGGAAAACTCAGGCGAGAAAATCAATGGTCCTGATGATTCGGGTCACCTCGCGGTCAGCTCTCAGAGGCCTTTAGGGTTCAAGGCAGAAACAATATCATCTACCATGGACCAGAAATTTCTGAAACATATAATACAGGCTTATGGAGTTACCTGTTAACTGAAGGTGAGGGTCCCTAAGTCTTCGGAGAGGGCTTGTTGGCCGCCTAGAGATGCCATTGAATTTTACTCTGACATTTTTAGAGAGGGGTTCGACTGCCCTTACATAATTTCTTTCAAAGATTGCAGCAAATTATAAAATCTCCCCAGCTCAAATCGCTCATAACGGCTACAGTCATATGATGGGTATGTTGTTGATATGGTATGACCTGAAGTTTGGTGAACCAACATTGGATGAATGACATTCATTGTATAGAATCATTAATGTGCCTAACAATCTGGGCTTTTATTATTTAACTCGATGGACTGGCAGGTTTGAGGGACTAGTGAGAGAATGTGTTTCGTCTTCTGATGATTGAAAGTCCAATTGGTTTTAGGTGACATGTGGTGAAGATAGTGAAGGATGTCACTCCCGATCTTTTAGTCGAGCTCGTGCATTTTTTTATTAGTTTGGATGATGCAAAGTCTAGTCTTGATTATTGTTGTTTCTAATTAAAAAATTATCTTTCTTTTGCAGGTGTTCACAAGAAGTATAATCCACAGGGTATCTTACTCAAATGAATCCAAAAATCCCTCGACATCCCTCAAGTTTTCCGTTCTTTTAGGACTTTGCGAGACGGGAGAGTCATCAGTGCCATCAAAATACCTCCTATCAATGCTCGTACCCTCCGATTGACAGAGATCAATGCTAAGGCTAATGAAGACGCTTCGGGATCTGCAGCCCCGTTTGAGGATTGGCGTCCCTCTGACGTCCCCCCAATTAAGAAGGCAAGGACGTCAACCCCAGCTCCTAATCCTACCCCACACACTATACATATTCGAGGAAAACCAAATCCGTGGTAGTTGAGGTGGGGTTTAGCTCTCCCTCTATTGTTGATGGGCTAGTGGGCCCGATGCTTGATGAATTAGGGATTGAGATAGTTTCTCAAAATTTAGCCCCATTCGATCCCTCCAGCATTGTTTGGTCAAAAATGCAGAATGGATATCGGCAATCTTCAGGCTGCTGTATTGAAGTCTCAGATTGCTAGTGCACTTAATCATTCTGTTAAGGAATGTATCCAACTTTTATAATTTTTTTTATATTCCATATAGCTTGACGTATTAATTTGTTTTGATTCTTGTCTCTTGTAGGTTACCATGGAACTGTCGTGCGCTTGGGCAAATCTTGTAGCCGAGTCATCTTCAACCCCCAAGCTTGATGCTGGGTAGCTGCTTTGAAGACTGAGGTAGAAAAAGTTACGAGGGAGAAAGTTGAGGCTGAGAAGAAGGCGGCAGCGGCATTGGAAGACTCCGAAACATACAAGAGTCGTCTGAGCAAAGTGAAGGTTTCTCATGCCAAGCTACTGAAGGAGTTTGATGCTACCAAGAAGCATTATAAATCCAAATTGGCGGTTCATGATAAGGCCCTTAACACCACTAAAAAATGTGAATGGATCGACCTCTAGAAAATAGATAATTCTGAAGTCTTTCAATCCATTCATGGTGACATGGAAATTAAGATAGCTGAAGGCTTAGTGGGGATGATCAAGGACAAAAATCCTGATCTTGATTTGTCTTTCTTTTATGGTGACGATGCGACGTAGGGTGATGGAGCTATACAGCGCGTGGCTGATTTTCTATATTTTTTCACATCTTTTATCGTTCATTTAGACTTCTTGTGTTTCCGTCGACTTCGGTATTGCAGTATATTTGTGGTGATTCTCCACTTTATTTTATCGATGCTGAACTCCCATTTTGGGTAGTAACATTCTGAATGACATTTCATACTTGAGCTTTGTTTTTCTTCAACTTTGGTGTTTAGAAGTTATGTGTGCAAGTGCATGGTAGATATTTGAACGAGAGAATCTTAGTAACACATATATAAAAATATATGTATTGATTATTTTACATTTAATTTGATTGGTAGATTACAATTCTAGAATCTAAGGCTAGCATATACAAATATGTACGTTGTCTAAACTATAATTTGTCTTGAATCGAGGCTGAACTTGCATTAATGTTGAACCATGCCTTAGAGATGTTGGTATCGAATATCATTTGAGAATTTAATAATGAAGGCATGTCAAGATTGACATCGATGATATTTCTCAACTTCGAAGTGTAAAGTCATTTTTTGCTCTTTGTTATACTCGACGATGACCCTAGCGTGTGTTTGAGATCTGCAGAGTCATTCTTGTCTGACTTGAGTTATCAATATTGATTTTCAACCTATAGGCGGTAGGGTTAGATGGTTGATGGCTTAGCTATTGACCCTCCGACGCTCAAGTCAGTAACTGAAGTAGAGAATAAATTTGATAATACTGAAAGCAGTAAAAGAAAATAAATAGAAACACAAACTCATTTTTTCAGGATCGATGTCTACCCTAAGGGTTGCAGGGTTGACTTGAGGGGTTTTTCTATTGAACCTCAGTTGTCAGGGTTGAGTTTCAATCTGCGTGTGGTACGACTAGATGGTCAATGACATAGCCATCGACCCTCCGACGCTCAAGTTAGTGAGGAGTTTGCTAAAAAATAAACAAGACAAAACTTGAAAAATTTAGCCAAGAGTTTAGAAATGATACTGCTTCAGGTGAACTGCGTTCCAGCTATTTGCAATTTCTTTGCCTTCAATAGTTTGCAGCTTGTAAACCCCGTTCCCTACTACCTTGGTGATCAGGTATGGACCTTTCTAATTAGGGCCTAGTTTGTCAGCCCTGACTTCCTCAATATTTTGGAAAACTTTTCTAAAGACCCAGTTTCTAACCTTGAAAGTGCGGAGTTGAACATGTTTGTTATAATGTCGGGCTATCTGCTGCTGGTATGAGGCTATTCTCATTACTGCTTGATTCCGTTGCTCATCAGTTGTGTCCAGATTATGTTCTAGCTCTTGATTATTCTCCTTTTCATTCACCTTTTAAGTCCTCGTGTTCTTAACCCCTATCTCTGGAGGCAGGATGACTTCAGACCTATATGTTAAAGAGAAAGGTGTTTTTCCAGTAGTTTTCCGCGTTGTAGTTCGATAGGACCATAGAACGTTGGGAAGATGCTCGATCCACTTTCTCTTGTGTCTATCCATCTTTTTCTTTAGGGTGTTCATGATTGTGTTTGTTGGAAGCCTCTGCTTGGCCATTGGTGGCTGGGTATCTTGGGGTAGAATAAGTCAGTTTGACTCCCCATTTTTTGTAGAAGTCTTGGAACTTGAAACTGATAAATTGAAGTCCGTTGTCAGTGACGATCTCGGCTGGTACTCCAAACCTACAAAAAATATATTTCCACACAAAACCTCTTACCTCGCGGTCTTTGACCTGTGCGAATGCCTCTGATTCGATCCACTTTGTGAAGTAATCTGTCATGACCAAGAGAAAAACTTTCTGATTGCTACCCTTAGGTAGTTTTTCTACGATGTCCATGCCCCACTTCATGAAAGGCCAGGGCGTTATTGAAGGGTGGAGTGGTTCTAGATGAGTGTGATTGGACTGAGCGAACCTCTGGCATTTATCGCATTTTTTAACGTAACTCTTTAAATCGGCTCTCATGGTCGACCAGTGGAAACCTGCTGTTAGGGACCTGTTGGCTAGACTTCGCGGTCCAGAGTGATTTCCACACTCTCCTTTATGTAATTATTAAAGGATATATTTTACTTGATTTGGACCTACACACTTCAAGTAGGGGCCTGAGTACGAACTTTTGTATAAAGACCCATTCATCATGTTGAACTTCGTTGCCTTAGCTCTGATCCTCCTAACCTCTGTCTTGTCTTCAGGTAGTTCATTCTCGGTAATATATTTGATGATCGGAGTCATCCAACTGACTTCAACCTCGAATATTTCCACTGATTTGGTTTCTATTTTTTCTTTCCACACTGCTGGTCATTGGGCATACGTTAAGGGTATGTGCTTCGATGACTGACAGTTAATTGCCGACCTTAGGTTGGTCAATGCATCTACATATCAATTTTCCTCCCTCTTCACATGGGTAACTTCTACTTCTATGAATGATTTTGATAGTTCCTTCACGGTGGCAAGGTATGTTGACATTCTAGAATCTTTTGCTTGAAAATCTCCTCCCAACTGACTTATGATAAGTTGTGAGTCACTTTGTACTTTAATTCTTGGTATCTTCATATCTTTGGCTAAGGTCAATCTGGTGATCAGGGCTTCATATTCTGCTTCATTATTTATTATCTTGAATCCGTATTGAACCGCTCTTTCACCAACATCGCCTTCGGGGGAGATCAATACTATACCCAAACCACTCCCCTTGAAATTATTGGAGCCATCAACTTGAAGGGTCCAGTGATTTGAATTACTGCCTTCGGTTATTGAGAGTAGTTTTTTTCGGTAAGCCCATGCTGCTTCGATGAAAAATCTGTAATAAAATCAACCAATACCTGTGATTTTATTACAGTCCAATGTAGATAGGTGATATCGTACTCTCCAAGCTCTACTGCTCACTTTGATAGTCTGTCGGATGGGTCTGGCTTGCCCAACACAGTCTTTAAGGAAAAGGTCATCACCACCGTGATGGGGTGGGCCTAGAAGTATGGCTTCAACTTTCGCGAGGCCATGACTAGAGCGAGGGCTAATTTTTCAAGTTGAGTGTATCAGGTCTCTGCATCGAGCAGTGATTTGCTGGCATAGTATACAGGGTGTTATCTTCCTTGTTCTTCATGTAATAACACTTTGACAAGTCCAAATTCTCTCGTGTTTTTGTGTCTTTTTTCTCATTCTTTTGTCCTTTGTTTTTTCTATTTTTTGAGTCGGAAAGAGCCAGAATGGGCACAAGAGGCAGCAGGAGGCAGGAGAGTCACTTCTGGAGGGCACAATGGTGCCAATGATACCAAGATGGACAATAACTTCTCAGCGGAAAGCTCTCTCTCGAGCCTGGCGGAAATTGCCCACCATTCCAGCAAAAGCTGAAGGAGAAGTTTATGATCGTACCCACAACAACCCTAGAGTGATTAAGAGGAGAAAGAAGGAGACCGGACACAAGGGAAACTAATGCCAGCTACAGCAAGAGCAATGCACCCTAGTCACCGAAGGAAAGAGGAGCCGCAAAAGGCAAGTTGACACTTCCAGAAGGATGTTTGGCTCTACAAGGAAAGTTGTTATGTCGGTGCAACTAGGGCACGACAAGTACAGAATCTACGACTCAGAATCTTCTAAATAAGGAAAGAATCTGCCAGATATGGAAAGTCTTGGGCATGGCGGCTGCATGTTGGGCTGAAGATCCCCGACCTGTCGGGGAGTTTACCTAGTGTCTTTGTACTCCTATATATATGTCTTTCATGGCAGAGGCCGAACACACACACAATTAACACGTTTTCTTTTACGCATAAACAATTTACTTTTCCGTACTAGTTTATGTTTTTCAATCCAGCGTTGGAGTTGGATTTATTTTGCAGTTTAATATAAATAAGTTTTTCATTTATATTATGTTTTGTTTTATTTTTTTATTTATTTTTATTGTTCTAAGTCTAGCATGAGCGGCTAGACTCATTATTCCGGATTGAACAAGGATAAAAACTTAATGAACACGTAAGAACCATGAGGTTTATGGGCATAAACTGTGTGAATCTGGTTCCGTCGTGTAGTCATTTTCTTTGTTGCATTATACAGTGGGCTAAGCTAGTTAATCGTGGCTGATCACTCGTTAATTAGAATTGTGTTCGCTACCTCTATAAATGGTCAATGAATCATAGTTATGTATTGGTCATAAATGGATGGGATGCATCACGGGTACTGAGGGCATAAGAGAGATCTTTGTCTAGGTAAATCTGGGTCTGTCTAGATCATAATGCTGCTTTGTTGCTTACAATCATATGAGAGATCGGGGTGGGGTAACGAGTTAGGGTTTAGGGGAAGAGAGATCACCTCTAGGCTAAACTGAAAGGATAGATTGGGTACGTTGAGAGAGATCCGGTACCTTTAACCAAATAATTAGGTTTACATAAGTAATTAGCGTACCCATGATCGATCAAGTGTTTGTTAAGTTCGACATCTAAGTTCTAATCCAAAATACGTCACTATTAATATTTCCTTCCTTGTTTTGTTTTGTTTTATTATTTTATTTTACAGTCTTTAAATACAAGTACGGAGACCACAACAATCCTCAAATCTTTTGGAAAAGTGACATTGAAGATAGAATTCGCAGCTCCTCATGGGATCGACCCTTACTCACATAAGCTTGTTATGCCTTGATGTGGGCATAATGATAACTCTCTCTTGAGAATTATTCTGACCGTGAAACGACCGCGCGTCACACTTTACTCAAGGAGTTAGCAGAAACAGACAAATAAATGAAAAGCACTTCACCTGAGTTAGGCTTCGAGAGCAGAGGCGGGCTTGAGAGGTAAGACTTGAGTTGGTTGAGAGCCTGGTCACATTCTGGCATCCACTCGGAGTCTTTTCCCATTCGGAGTGTGTTGAAGAATAGATGACTCTTGTTAGAATATTTTGATATGAAACGGCTAAGTGCTGCCAAACGACCTGTGAGCTTTTGTACTTCTTTAACGTTGCGTGGTGCCTTTATATTTTCCACTGCCCTGATTTGGCCAGGATTGGCTTCGATTCCTCTCTTTGTGATGAGGTACCCCAAAAATTTTCCCGACGTTACCCCGAAAGAACATTTGGAGGGGTTGAGCTTCATGTTGTATTTTCTTAACACTTTGAATGATTGCCTTAGGTGCCCAATGTGATCTTTAGCTTGTAGTGATTTTATGAGCATATCATCTATGTAAACCTCCATCATCGACTCTATTAATTTTTTGAGCATACGATTAACCAGCCTCTGATAGGTTGCTCCTGCATTTTTTAACCCAAACGGCATGACCTTGTAGCAGTAGATGCCTTAATTTATGACGAATGCAGTTCTTTTTTTATCATCCGGATGTAAGAGAATCTCATTGTACCCAGAAAAGGCATCCATGAAGATCATCATCTTGTGTCCCATTGTTGCATCGACAAGCATGTCCATATGAAGGAGTGGAAATGGATCCTTTGGGCAGGCCTTATTTAAATCGGTGAAGTCGATGCACATTCTGTTCTTTCCATTCTTCTTCTTTACTAACACAACATTAGCTAGCCAATCAGGGTATTGAACCTCCCGAATTAAACCAATATCGATTAGCTTTTGAACTTCTTCATCTATCGCTTGATTTTTTTCTGCTGTGAATTTTCACCTTTATTACTTGACCGGTAGGTGATCAGGATCGACCTGTAACCTATGAGTTATGATAGAGGGATCAATACCTATCATGTCGGCGTGTGACCAAGCAAAGTAATTGTGGTGTTCTGACAAAAATACAATTAACTTTGCTCGTATTTCAAAAGTCAACCTCGACCCAATTTTGAATGACGTGATCTGGGTAGTCGGGGTAGATATGTACTTCGTCGAGATCTTCTATCTTGGGTTTGATATAGGAGGTCAACCCTAAACTTTCTCCATGCTCATACTTTGAATTTGAGTTTTCTCCACGTTGATACTTTTAGTTTGACGCCGATGTCTCATCGATTTGGTTTATTTCTTGTACCTGCACGTGGTTAATCTTGAAAGATGATCTGTAGTAGTCTCTTTACGCAATTTTCTCCCCACGGATCTGCCTAATTCCCTACAGGGTTGGAAAGTGTATGACTTGGTAGTAAGTCGAAGATACAGCTCTTAGCTCGTGAATATAAGCTCTCCCGAGGATAATGTTGTATGCTGAGGGTACATTGATAATTTGAAACTTGGTGTGTAGATTAACCCCTTCCGTATACACCGGTAGCATAATTTTACCTATGGTGGCTTTGCGCTCACCGCTGAACCCAATCAAGGTCATCAATTTTTTAACGATGTTAGCCTCGGGGAGCTGTATTCCCTTCAAAGCAGATAAGAAGATTGTTCGGTATTTTATTTCACCTAAAATACTACTCGTAAGAGAACGAGGTAAATTATAGTAAAAAACGGTGAACAAGGTCGTATCCACAGAGACTGGCTATGTAATGCAGCTAAGTGCCCAATTTTATTGTTCTACTTTATCTAGAGAACCTATTTAAAGGATTGATTTTACTTAACTAAATATTGTAAAATAAATAAATAGATCAAGCAAAGAAACTGGATAAATAGATAAAGAGATGGATCCTAGGGTGTTGTTGTTAAATAGATTTCCCGATTTTCAAATAATTTATTCAACTAATTTAATTCTAAATCTTGTAGGAGAATCACTAATGTAATTACAACCTCTCTCTCGAGTAAGCTATAACAATAGATTAGACTCTAATTCTTATCTCTCGATCTTGAATTATCATCTAACTACAGATAAAACCTTAGATTTATTCTCCTCACGACACCTACCAATCTCTCAATCTATTAAGCTCGTGTTATGCAATTCTAATCCGTTAATCTACTAACCTCTCTCGAGTGAATAATAAATTAACTACACAAATGTAAATGTTGATCAATTCATTCACAAAACACAACAATAATCAAGGATGCATAAACAAGAAATAGAACGGAACAATAAATTACTTCAAATCATCAACTCCATAAAACAATCAACAACCCTAGGATCTCTAAAAATTTAGCTATTCATAGCGTATTCAAAATCCAAAGAAAATAAATACGAACAAATAGACAACATAATCCCAATCGAATAAAGTATAAATAGAACTTAGTCTAGATGATGTTTCTCCAATATCTCTGTAGTCTCTTCTCCGTCTTCTCAACAGTGTTCTCTGCTCTCTCTATAGGGTTAAAACTCTCCCAATTTTTGCGCATAATAAACCCTAATATAGTGGAGGAAGTTCTCGTCCTAAGATGGAAACAAGTCTAATCTGAAAAGGAAAACAGATTTTTGCGCCGAAAATAGCACAAGCTGTGCAACTGATAGCACGGGCCATGCATTTAGTACAGAGAAAATTAGTCGTTTGTTGGATGCAAGTTGCACGGGTTGTGCAACTGACAGCACGGGCCATGCAATCCATCAGCCTCCCGATACGCTTCGTTGTTTTGCTCCGTTCTCACTCTTTTCTCATCTGATTGACCCGATTCAAGTTACAGTGCACTCCTCACTCGATTCTATATCTTCTTAGGCACTTTACAAGATCAATTAAGTCTCATAAAATAAATGGAATCAAATTCCTTTAAAATGAACAAATACGTGACACTTCACAAAATATGGAAAACTATGCGCAACTTGTTAATTTGTGCAAGCAGTACACATGAACAACCATCCAACTAGACCTCAAAATTTATGAAAACCATTAAAAAATAAAGGTTTAACAAAGATGACATTAGTCGAACTTCCACCATCGATGAGAGTCCTCTTGATCATATAGTTAGAAATAAGGACAGAAATAACAAGTGTGTTATGGTGCAGGTGTGAGAGTTCAGAAGCTTCACTATTGGTGAAACTCAAAGTTATGAGTTCCATTTCAGTGTCAGGCTTTGGTATCATATGCATGTATTTGAGAGATCCGCAATGCCATTTTGTTGATGCCTGGGACACTCTGCTAACTTCGGATCCTCGAATTATGCAATTAACCACATGCTCGATTGGTAGAGGTTTTGACGGATCCCTTAGGTTCTCATTATTTTTGTTGAAGGTCTGTTTCTCCTTATCACTCAGTAAATATTTTAGATAGCCTCGCTTGAGTAGGTCGATGACTTTGCGACGCAATGTGATATAATCATCTGTTCTATGGTCGTGGTCTTTGTAGAATTCACAGTACTTTATTCTGTCATGTTCATGATCTGGGCTCCTCATCTTGGGTAGCCACTTCACTGTACTACCAAGTTCCTTCAAGGTATTGACGGCTTCTGAAGGTGTGATGCACAAGTTATATTCTGGCAAACGTCAATCATATGGATATGAAATATCCTCTCAACCTCGAGGTTTGTAGCGATCATTGTGAGGGTAATGGTCAGCTCTCCTTCTATCATTTCTGTGGGAGTCTCTTCCTTCATCTCGATCTCTTAGCTTGGCTCGATAATACTAGTCTTCGTCTTCCTCCCACTTAATTTGTGCCATGTCTTTGCTAAAATATCATTCATTATCTTGTACGGATACTTTGTAAGTTCTTTGTAGAGGTCCGAGTCCCTCTTGAGTCTCTTTTTCTAAAAGACTGATATGACGGTGTCAGCGTTGCAACCTAGTATCTCTATATTCTCTCTATTGAACCTTGCAACGTAGTTCCTAAGTGTTTCATTTGGGTACTGGATAATGGCATAGAGGTCATTAGAATGTTTCTCAATTTTTTAACTGATGGTGAACTATTCTACGATAAGGTCTGTGAGTTGTGAAAATGATCCAATCAAAGTGTTAGGGAGGTTCGTGAACCACTGTAGTGCGGCTCCTGATAAGCTTCATAGATGGTAGGGTGAACTTCGAAGGCATCTCTGTTAACCCAATTTCATCCATGAATGGTGAGCCAACAAAGCTTTTTGGTGCAGCCTTGCGAATTGGCAGAGGTACACCAGGAATTCGTGTTATAATTACCTCGATACTAGCGAGTCGTTGCTCCAATTCACTTGAGTGATCAATCCTTCTCAAATGGAATCCCTAGTTGAACCCGTGCTGCTGTTCAACCTTCTCTTGCTCAAGGGTCTGATGTTGGTCACCTTTCCTGCTCAGAAGCACGATACTCAAACCCTGGAGGTGGCCTTAGCGGACTCTCCTCCATTTGCTGTCTGGTGTCCACCTACTGTGCTGACGCACTAGTACCTGCATTGAATGAATTAGTAAAAGTAATAGAACGATAGCATTCAGAGTATACCAAATTTGATTCGCCGAACATATTGGTAGATTTGATGTAATTTAGATGACGTGTACTGTCATTGATGGTCAGATCTTCAAGTTTACTGCGGAGTGAAGCGTTCTCTGATCTTAGAGCATCTCCAACAGCTATTGTATTAGCAAAATAGTGTTGAAAAATAACTCTAGTAGTGACGGTAAAAGAGACGGTAAAATAGTGGAGAGGAGAGGGGGACGGTATAATACCGTTCATCTTTCTTGAACAGTAAAATATTCCTAGTCGATGCTGAACTGCCAGCCAATGCTGGACTGTCGTCTCGGCAAAACACTCCAGCCGGTGTTGAGAATCCATTTGAAACTTTCCAGCAAGCGCCAGCATTATAAATTTTTTTTGTATTTTAATTATTTTTAAATACAATATTTATATTTTAATTTTGTACCAAAAATACAATCTACATTATATTTACTCAAATAGATAAAATAGAAAAAATACAAAGTACATTTTACATTACTCAAATAGATAATTTTTTTTGCAATATTATTATGAATTGTACTTTTTTTGTAATATTTTAATAAAATATTATTTCTCATTTTTTGCTTTTACAATCACTTTAAATTAAATTGCATACGTACATGACATGTTTAACAAATAAAAGAAATAAAGAAATAAGCATATTCTAGGAATATTCTCTTTTAGTGCAGAAGTTGGTGTAGACTGCTGGAGATGAAATGCAGATGAAATAGTAAAACAGTGTAGATGAAGTTGTAAAATAGCTATAACTACTGAAGATGCTCTTAGAAGCGCTAACTCCCCCGTGGTGTTGGCCATTTGATGCTGTATATTCCTCAGAACATCAGACAGCAACATATCAACATCAGGTGAAGGCGTAGCGGTTCTCCCATCTTGCTGGGGTCCTTTTCCATATCTGCGGCTCTCATTAGACGTTGTCATTTCATTTCATGAATAGATCGCTGCCCCACGGTGGGCGCCAAATTGTAGATCCGGAAATCTGAAATTAATTGTATCAGTCCGGAGCAGCGGCCAATCTGTGAAACAAAAACAAAAAATACCGTAAGAGCCAAAGACCGTCGAGGGTGACGATCGTTGGGCCTCCGACACTCAAGTCAGAAAAAGAAGAAGAGTAAAAAGAGATAAAATATGAAATAATTGAATAATTAAAGATCTAAATAACGGTAATCTCTGGCTAGAACGTGACTAGAAATCAGGGAGAACGTCATTCAATCCTGGAAGAACGTGGGAAAGAAGCCTGAATGTTGAATCGCCTAAGTGGAAATAATTCAGAAAATGGTAAACTCTGTGTGTCTTTGGGTATGGTATGAAGATTGTAGGTATCTTAGCCTAGTCGTCAAATGAAGAGGGGGGCTTCCTTTTAAAGATGGAGGTAGCAACTAGGGTTTACGTGGATCGCGGAGGCGGTTGAAGAATGTGCCGACTCTTCTGAACCCGTCAACCCTTCCGGATAAAGTGGAACTGCAACGTTAATTCAAATTTAAAATTGAACTGTTATCTATTGAAAAATCGATTGAACAACATCGTTCAACCCTTTTGGGCCAGTGTATCGGGTTGATGAAAAATGCCCACTACACTTAATAATTTAATATTACTCACTGTATTTTTATTAAAATCATTCATTATGTGATAGCGATAGATTACAGTACATAAACAACATAGCAAATTTCGTAAAATTGTATCCAATAATGACTTGTCATCTAAAAGGTGTCTCAAAATCAACATTGGCAGATGAAATATGTAAAACATTATGTGAGTACAAATATATCATTCCACATACACTCAAAAAGATTTACATTTAAAAGTTAATATGGTAGTACCTTTGGAGCAGTTAATACGGTAGTACTTTTAAGAAAAATAAAAAGCACTACAATTATATTTCACTAAAATAAATTAACTATGTCTGTAGTTTTAAAGAATTATTAATTTATGATATTGAAGGGACCATATATTTTCTACAGGGGCTTTACAAAATTATATTATCTTATTATCTTATCGATATTCATGATATTTTCAACCGACCCAAGTCGGGACTTGAGAAAAAAAATATTATCTTAAGGAGTTTATTAATTTAAAGAGTATTAATTTACTAAGGTTTTACTGTATCTATTTTCTTATAATATACAATTACACCAGATTAGATCTGTTGCTATATATCATGTCCCATTATCATTAATAGATATGTGTGTGATTCGGAGTAGATCTCTGATTACATTTCGTGTTACTTACATTTCATGTTCTATTATCATTAACACTTACCATGTATACATTTATAATGTCATCAAATATATAGGTGTAGAAGTTACTACACTGTCATCCATTAATGATAATGACACATAAAATATAACATGAAATGTAATAGAAGATTTGATTCGGTTATCACACATATGTCATTATGGAGCTATATATTGGATTGAGTGATAACTATTGATGTTGGCTAATTGTAATACGAATATTGAGAAGTCTTTATTGGACAACCACAACGTATGTAACACTCGAACTAGACATCTATACTAAAATAAAAATAGGAGCATGGTTTCACGACATGATTTTACACTAATAATAAAGGTAAAAAATGAAATTGCAGTACTCAAAGTATGCAGTAAGTAGAAAAATTTAATTATTTTCTACGTCAGAAATATATATATATATATAAAAGAAATTATAAACTTTTAATGTGGCTATTGGGCCATAAACGAACAGAGTTAAAAATATAGTAAAATTGGACCTGATTAATTGGACCGGCCATAAAATGAATCATGTATAAAAAGAAAGACAAAACGCTGCATCACATCAAACAATCTTGGCAGCAAATCAATTTCAGAGAGAGCTTAAACCAGCAACGCCACCGAGCTTACAATGCAGAGACTCATTTTACGTTATATTTGGGCCTTTCTTCGTATTAGATAAACCGTCCCATTTAGCTCGGCCCTACTAGCAACAAATATATTTTGCAGGGTTTGAACATGCACAATTTTGGCTACTTATTTTTTAAGCGATATTTTTCATCTACGTCGTATATAAAAATAATTTTGCAATAAAGCAAGTCCTCGGCATCGAGTGTTGTCTACGCTACCACACCGGAGGCCACCTCACCAAGCAATTTCACCAGTAATTAGTGAGGTTTTGTTGCTGATACGGTTTTAATTTATGTTTTGGTTCGAACAAACTTTTGCCCAAAATTGTGAATCTTATATATTTTTTCGTAGTGACTATTGTTGTTCAGAGTTGAGTTTTCATAATTGTTCTTCATTTGCGTTTTAGCTTTGAATTGAGCATGTGCAAGTAGAGTTGAAATTGAAGTTTTCTATATGATTTAATTTTCTCTTTCATCGTTTTTCAGGTCATAAGTAGTTTCCAGCTTTTTGAATTTAACTCATTTGATTGATTTTTTATAATACGAGCACGAGCAGGTTTTTTTCTATGAAGTCATTAATAATGGTCTTATCTCATATGGATTTAGGTCATTGGCAAACCTAATTTTTTGGGGTTTTTAGGGTTATTTTTGTTCTTCTTTACTCTTATATTTCTTGAAAAACTTCATCTTTGCTGGGTTCAATTCTTATTGTAATAGATAACTTGGAACGCCATCGAGCTTACAATGCAGAGACTCATTTCACCCATCGTTCTAATTGCTGAAATCACTCAATTGAATCCAACCCACGAAGAAGATGAGGAAAAATATTTGAGAAAGCAGAGAAACATAATACACATTGTACATATCTTTTTATCAAACACTTACAGTGCAACAACAACGGCTTCTATGACGGTGGTGAATTTGATCAAAACAACGTACAATTAAGAATTTATTTTATTATAATGCATTTTTTGTTGGGGTTTTTTCGAATTACTCCCCACAGGATCTAATCAGCTAATCCATAATTATATAGGCATGCGAATCATGATTTTATGCGTGATGATATTAATAACACATGTTGAACATATCATGCAAGAACATCGAATTAATGCAGCGGAGGAAATTAATTCGAATAACCACTTACACGACAGAGTAGGGTTGCTCACGAGATTACAGGTCTAATCTCGTTGTTGCAGTAGACACGGTCGAACAAGGCCTTTTCTCCCACTGTAGTCAACGGCTCCAAGGTAGCAGAGAACTCATTGATCTTCTACTGTATTCTCGATACTCGTTTAGATATAGAGTGGGCTACAATCTACTAACCTGTGTATGGATAACCTAAGGGAATTAAGATAGCAACTGAGAGGGGCTGATTTCGTGTGTCATAATACACGTCTCATCCCTCTCTAAATAATAGAGAGGGTGGCATGAATTATGACTCCCAACCCTAATGGATTGGGCCTCTCCTTTTGTTCCACTCTCTTTAGTTCATCAAGGTATTATTTGGGCCACAGGTGGCGTGAATTATGACTCCCTTCTTATATTATTTTTCAGGTTACTCGACATCTTCACTTGCTCATGCTCAGTGGAAAGCTTCTGCCTCCTCAGTGGGCCAGTCGCTATCCATAGGTTCATTTCATGCCGGTTGTCGAGACTATCAGGCGTTCTTTCAGGTCCCAAGCAGTCACTTGGCAGCCCCCTTTAGAACCGTGGGTGAAGCTGAATTCCGATGGTTCATTTGATCGTGCACAATAGACTGCAGTAGGCGGCGGGCTTCTTAGAGATCATCATGGTGAGTTGATCACCTCCTATTGTCTCCCATTATAGGCCAGTTCCAGTTTCGAGGCACAGTTCCGGTCTCTTCTCCAGGGGCTCCTCCTCCTTCCTCAGACGGCTTCCCATGTTTGGATCAAGCTCGATGCGGCGACTATGGTCTAAGTCATCACATCTGATGCTCGGGGTTCGGGACAACTTAGAGAAGTCTTATCTAGACTTAGGCTTATCCTTCGAGACCGCCATGTTCGAGTCACACATATCCATAGAGAGGGCAATCACCTTGCTGATTTCCTTGCTAGACTCGGTCATGAGGTCGACAGCTTATATATTTTTGATGCTCAGACGACCCTCAGGCCCCTCTCTTCCTTGGTTAGGATGGACCAGCTAGGCTATCCTAACTTTAGGTTCCGGCACTGACTCTTTTTATTTGTTTCATGTTCTAGTTTTGTATTTTCCTTTTATTTTCCTCCTTAGGATCTTCCTTGGAGTTTCTAGCTTTAGTCTTATACTTAGCTTATTTTGTCCATGTCACAGGTTTATCCTCTACAGGTTTTACTTTGTATTTTGGTGGGAGGAAGTCACTTTTGGGCTCCATCCATCCAGACGATGATGTAGCTCCAGATTGTTGATATATACAGGTCGGGGATCTGCCTCAATCCCATACCCGTTAGGGTGTTAAAAAAAAAGATCTAGAAGAATATTAAATTGGCCCACTAATTTATTTAATATCTAATATCCAACACTAGGATATAATTAAATAAATTAAATGTTATTTTATTCCACTAAAGAAACACTGACCTACCAATTTAATACATTTTTACTCAATACTTTTTTTTTTAGTCCAACCATTCCCCATGTTTAAGATATAATGTCCATTAATTAATTATGTAATATCTGACAGCTATAATTAATTAATTTTTCCATTCCTAGAATAGTACCACACAAGCTTTATCATGTACGGAATAAATTCCACATGCAGGGTTTCACATGTACTTGTGTTTACTCAATGGGACATCATCAACCTAGCACACCAGGACATGGTGACCATACACAGTGTACGACCCATCATGTATGTAAATGTTACTGCCCAAGATATCAAGATTATTGACTCTATCAAGAATCTAACTCATTGATAAATCAAAGCAGTAGACATAACACACATATGTCCGCCACTATGCAAGGCTTAAGAACCCGGACTCTGTGGATCTTTATTCTCTCCTTTTAGGGTCAGACCAGAGAATGGTATCCTGTCTCGATCCTCCTCAATACACATGTCAGTGTGTCAGAATAATCAGTTAGTCAAGATAAACTAACTATCAGATTATTCTGCGGCGTACAATGATTGGATCAGGATCATCTAAACCACGAGCCTTTTAATACTTTGCAAGGAATCCAATGATATGATCTTTACCGTGTGTTTTACCCACACCATATCATCTACAATGAAAGTATAAAGAAACATGCATATATAAATATAACAATAATATGCACAAACGGTGACTGCAATAATAATCAATCAATCTATATTGTCAAAAGAAAACATTGTTAACAGTATACAAAGATAAGCTTTCAGTATACAATCCTAACATTTTCTCCTCTAACTTGTAGGCTTTATTGATTTTGCATGAGAAATTTAGTTGCCTCTAGGTGAGTGGAAGTTGAATTAGAAGAGTAATTTGTGCAATATTGTTTGGTATTTTATTTCACCTAAACTGGAAATGTACAGTGAGGCTTCTAGTATAGTAGTGAATAAGGTCGTATCCACAAAGATTTAATAATTAATCTACTAATTATCTTAATCTAACTTCCTACAATTATCTAGACTACCAATCATGGTTGAATTTAATTATTAAATAAATGAAAATACTGAAACAGTAAGTGCCACCACAGAAATAAACACATATAAATTAAAACGATAAATATAAGACGTATTCTAGGATTGAGTAATCATCAACTAATTCATTAATTTAATCATTTCATTCATATGCTTATGTTGGGATTTAAATTATGCTAGATCAACCGCAATTATACTTTAAACCTCCTCTTGAAGCGCCTAAAGTGTGGATCACAAAACTAGTATTAACGTCTCCGTTCAATACCTAGCATGCAACTCCTAATGCCTCCTAGGTTCTATTGCTCTCTCAATTAACATCAACCCTCTCGAGTGCTATTGATTAACAAGTTAATTATTCCAGACCTTGTGTTAAAACTCATCTTTCAATTTATGAATTAACGTATCAAATTGTACTATTTAGTGATCAAGTAAATAGTACAAAGAAACACAAGAATAAGCAAAACACAACCAAGTCATAGGCATAAAACAAAATAGATTAAATAAATTTCATAGTCAAATCATAATCAACCTTATAATACTAGGGTTTTAGTTTCCATAGTAAAATAAATAACTAAAATAGTTCACAAAGAAAACACGAAACTTCTAAGAATAGAGTAAAAAAATCCGGAATATTTAATTTGTCTCTAATCTTGAAAGCTCTTGAATCTTTTGGTCTTATTCTTCACGTTTGCTTTTCTCTGTTGTTTTTCTTTGGTGGCAACTTTAGAGTATGGTGAATTGTATGTAATTTTCATGCAACATAACCCTTAAATACCTAGTGGCGAAAAGCACAAAATCCAACCCAAAAATAGACAAGCCCACACGACCCACGACCTCGCTCGTGACCCAATCACTCGCGGCTCGCGATACAGCTCCACATGTATCCGACATAGCACATTATCCGCGGGCACTTCCAATACCTGCGACCATGGTCATGGATTTTCTTCTTCGGACCCCCTTCTCTGTCGCGAGAGGGCAGTGGTCGACCCTTTATCGAACCGCGACTCCACCCGCGACCGTCCTCATAGCTCGGGCTCGCGGGTCCTCTTCTGTGATGTTTTCATCCCATTTTTTACTCGATTTCTTCAACGCATGACCTCGAGATATCAATAATTATATCTTGTCCAAAATTACAGCAAAATACGGGACAAAACCTACAAATATCACAACATATACCAAACTCCAAGAACGAGTGAAATCTGAATAAACTGGATAAAAACACGAGTAAATCAATATAAAATGCACAATTAAATAACATTAAAACTAGTGTAAAATCCCAATTTATCAACTTCCCCAAACTTAAGAGTTTGTTTGTCCCCAAATAAAGAACAAAAACCAACATGGAATTCAAACAATACACACATCCACAATCTACAATCTAGCATTTATAACCTCAAAAATTTAACTGGAAAATGACAAGAACAAGCACAATACATAAATCATGAACATATGTTATAGATTTTAATGAACAAAAATCAAGCCAATAATTCTCATCGGTATGCGTTTCGCTCAAACACTCAAAGTGTGATAAAATAAAAGGTAAGTACTTATTAAAATACTGAACCATACACTTGATCTACCATAGGCTTGCATGTAATCTCAACTCTCCACTGACAAACAAATGTGCTCAAATTTATGATCAAATAGGTCTTTTGTTAAGGTTGTAATGTAGGCTCGGGTTAAGGTTATGAATATTTGGCTAAAGTGACTAAAAAATTGTAAAACAATCCACCAACTTTTACTTTCTACTCCCAACTTCTTTTCACATTCAAACACTAGTTGGAATTTTTCCAACTTCCTCCTACACCACCTTAAATCATCCACTCAAAACATTAGATTCTTTGAGTCTTCATTGCATTTTTCTCACTTATGGACCTTTGGTCTCTTTTCTTATTTATTTTCATTGGTACTTTTCACACATTTTTTTCTTTTTTTGTGCTCTTTCATATATTTTTCTTTTCAACTCAAATAACACTCTCTTTTGTATACCAATAAAAACCACCAATTTGTCTCCATAATTTTTTTTTTCAACTTCCTCCATCCCAACTCTAAAATTCCCTATCCTTCCTCCTATTTCTCCATAAGAATCAACAAATAAATCCCAAGTAGGCTTTCAAAGAAAAGACATTTAGGCATAAGAGGGCTCACAAAAGGAATCAAATGAATTTAGGACAACGTATGAGATAAATGGCTAAAGAAAAGATGGTCTATTATCATTTCCTACTTTTAAACACAAAAACTCAATCTCGAGCAAGATGAATCTAGCATTTATAACCTTGAAAAATAATTGTATAGACAACTAACACACAAGAATAAAAAATAAGACAACATGTCTTATAAGCTCAAAATTCTATCACGAACAAGGTTGTCGAAGGGGAAATTGATGTGTTGCCGGAGGCTAGGTCTATTGGAGAAGAAGAGATTGATGAAAAATGCAATCTTGATTTGGGTTCTGATCTAGGGTTATTTACATCAGATCTAGGTCAGGTAAGTGGGTCGAGCGTCATCGGGTCAAAGGAGATTGAATATTCTAGGCTTAATGTTTAATTTCTGTTTCCAGTTAAAGAAGGGCCCAACTATTAGCCCAATTTATTTTATGTTTGTGCTGTAATGAGTTGATGTTAGGGTTTCTCTTGTGGTCCTAACCAACCAACCAACCAACCAACTATATATTGTAAGTTTATGAAATGAAGGGGATATGAAAAGAATTACCTAATCTGTCTCTTCCTTATTTTCTCTAATAACTTCTCCAATTTCTTCTATTATCTCCTACCATTCTATCAAGCAAGATCAAACCTTTATTACTGATTTCATAAGATCCATACAATATTTACACGATAGGGAAAATGAATAACAAAAATCAAAGAGAAATTACAAATTCCATAACATTTGGTATCTTAAAGCACAACTCCTAGGAAATGGCTAAAGGTACCAGGCTTCGTAAAGTGCAGAAGACTTAGAAACATCTTGATTAGGTTGCGTTGGCCGAGATAAAGAAGAGAGAAGCAGTTGAAATCCAACTATAAGAGCAAATCACGATTGTTAATACTGATATGAAGAACTACATGATAAGAGTAGAAGGTAAGATGGACCACCTTGCAAAAACCTTGTGCTTCATTCAACTTCAACTGTTAAACTTGGACAAAGGAAAACAGGTGAATGATGAAAACTCTATTTTGAGAGAACCTCCATCTGTGGGTAGAAGTGAGAGCAGTCAGCCTTTGCACACATCAGTCAGCCATCATAGAGATGTTGTGGAATTTCAAGGTACAAACAATACAAACCATATACCCCACCTCCCCAGGTTTGATTTTCCCAAATTTGATGGTGACCAACCTAGGGCATGGATTTTGAAATGCCAAAGTTACTTCAGAATGATACCTAATATCCTTGATGATCAAATGGTAAATCTGGCTACTATGCATTTTGAAGGAAATACGACATAATGGTATCAAAACTCTTCCCTTAGAGAGGATGATCTAACTTGGGACCAGTTTCTGGATATTGTTTCTGCTAGGTTTAAGGAGTTGAAAGATACTAAGGTCATTTTCGAGTTCAACAAGCTTAAGCACACTGGCTCATATTCTGATTATGTGGACCTATTTGAAGAGCTAAGAGTCTGTATGTTACTGATAGACAAAGAGAGTTTTTCTGAGGAATATTTCATTGCCAGTTTTATAAGTGGATTGGGTGAGGAAATTTAGTCCCTAATACACATGTTCAAATCCATCACCCTTAGCCATGCTATAGAACTGGGGCAACAACAGATCATCAACTTAGAAGCTATGACCAAAAAGTTCAAAGCAAGCAACAAGACTAATCCTATCAGCAACTATAAGAGGGATAACAATTGGTCATCCCCTAACTAGAAGGCACAAACCCCCACAGGCAAAGCTCCTTTCAAATTGCTCACAGTTGCGGAAATGACCGCAAGGAGAGAAAATGGGTTATGATATAAGTGTGATGAGTTCTTTACCCCTGGCCATAAGTGCGAAAATAAAATTTCATATATGATCTTATGTGAAGAGGATGAAACTAATTATATTCAAGCTGATGTTATGAAAGAGGAGATGGACACTGCAGCAGACACTACTGTCAATATAGAAAAAGTACAGATGACCTTAAATACAGTATCATGTGAAGGAGGGACAACCACTATGAGAATTATGGGATATGTGGGAGAGAAGAAGCTCCACATATTGATAGACTCTGGGAGCACAGTCAGTTTCATCAGAGAGTCAACATCAGAGGCCCTAGGCTGCAAGAATGACCCTACCAAACCTATTATGGTCAGGGCTGCAAATTGAAGCAGAATAGTGAGCTCTGCCCGAGTCAGTGGATTCAAATAGACTATGCAAGAGTACTCTTTTACTTATTCTCCTAGGGTGCTAACCACTGTGGGGTGTGACTTGATTTTAGGATGTGATTGGCTTAAGTCCTGCACACCAATTGAACTGGATTACAATAAAATGACCTTTTCACTTAATTGAATGGGTAAAAGAATAAAAATCCAAGCTCTAACCTCTACAGCAGATTGCCAATACATTAGTGGACACTCCCTCTATCACATGGTCCATCACACTCACCCTTTACCAATAGAAGAAATGTATTGGATCAGTATGAAGAAGGATAGGGTCACAGACAACAGTCAGCAACTAAAGATTCTCCTAGATGAGTTTCAAGATGTGTTTGAGGAACCCCAAGGGCTGCCACCCAGCAGAAGAGTTAGATTTCATATAACCCTTAAGCCTGGGAGTTCTCCCAAGCATCAGTACCCTTACAGGGTATCACATGATCAAAATGATGTAATAGAAAAAATTATCCATGAACTACTAGCTAGTGGAATGATACAAAACAACAGGATCCCATTTACTTCCTCTTTACTATTGGTCTAGAAGAAGGATGGCACTTGGAGGATGTGTATGGACTA
The DNA here is from genome assembly GCA_026008535.1 of Perilla frutescens. NCBI lineage: Eukaryota > Viridiplantae > Streptophyta > Magnoliopsida > Lamiales > Lamiaceae > Perilla > Perilla frutescens. The sequence goes on from BRKX01000015.1 coordinate 24,848,572, forward strand.
TAGATATCTAAATGGGCTCACTATCAAGCATGATTATCCCATCCCCATTATAGATGAACTGTTGGATAAACTGCATGAGGCCAAGTACTTTTCTAAAATTGATCTCAGCTCAGGGTGTTTTCAGAGTCTCATGAACCCTGAGCACAGGTACCTGACAGCTTTCAGTACACACAATGGCCAATATGAATTCCTAGTGATGTCATTTAGCTTGTGTAATGCTCCAGCTACCTCTCAGTCCCTCATAAATAAGATTTTTAGGCATCATCTTAGGAAATTTGTAAGAAAATGGAGACATTACCTACAAGGCCACAAGTTCATTATCAGAACGGATCAGCAGGCCTTGAAGTATCTCTTAGATCAGAAAATTATGACACTCATGCAACAGAAATGGATTACAAAGCTGCTAGGCCTAAACTATAAGATTGAGTATAAGAAGGGAAGTGAAAACCGGACTGCAGATTGTCAAGCCATCACCACAGTTGTGCCAACTTGGGTAACAAATCTCAAATAGTTATAAAGAAGATCCACAGTTCACCACCATTTTTGAAGGTAAACTGAAGGAACCCTCAACTCATCCTGATTTTGAAATACTGGGGGATTTCCTAAAATTTAAAGGAAGGATTGTGGAGGGTAATGAAGCTAAGGTAAGGGAACTTTTACTGTAGGAGATGTACAACTCTCCCTATGGGAGTCACTTTGGTATTTTTGGCACCTATATGAGGCTTAAGAGGCTATTTTATTGGCCAAGAATGAAGGAAGATATTTCTAGGTGGGTAAACAGCTACACTACTTGCAGTGTTAGCAAATCACAATGAGGGCTCTATCCATCCCCAGCTAAGAATGGATCCATATTTCCATGGATTTCATTTAGGGGTTACCGAGTTTTTACAAAAAGAATGTTATTTTGGTGCTGATAGACCAGTTTACTAAATATGGGCATTTTGTTCCCATATCACACCCTTACACAGCCCAATCTGTGGCTAAGGTGTTCCTAGACACAATGTATAAGCTTCATGGGCATCCTATGAGTTTGGTAACAGACACAGATAAGGTATTTACGAGTGGCTTCTGGAAGGAGTTGTTCAAGCTAATGAGTAACACCCTAGATATGAGCTCAACATATCACCCTCAATCAAATGGACAAACCGAGAGGCTGAACCAATGTCTAGAAACCTACCTCAGATGTATGGTGCACCAACAACCTAAACAATGGGCTAAATGGCTACCATTGACAGAATTTTGGTACAACACCAACTACCACTCCAATCTAAAAACTATCCATTTTCAGACACTGTACGGATTCCCACCCCCACAACACTTAATCCATACCCATTTTCCCTCTATGAACACTGAAACAAAGGAATTTGTCATAAAAAGGCAACAACTTATCACCGAGTTGAAAGCTAACTTGCTAGCTGCCCAAAATCGGATGAAAGTGTATGCCGATCTAAAAAGAATGGAATGAGAGTTCGAGATTGGGGACTACATCTACCTCAAGCTTCAGCCATTCAGGCAGAGCTCTATAGCTCTGCACAAAAATGTAAAGCTTGTTGCGAAATACTATGGGCCATACCTAATTACAGAACGAGTGGGGAAGGTGGCATACCGCCTAGAATTACCTGAGAGGGCTAAAATTCATCCCGTTTTCCACATCTCTCTATTGAAGAAGGTGTTAGGAATGGGTGTGACTCTTGCTGAAACCCTTCCAGCACATGATGAAGAGGGCATTTTCCTGATTCTACCAAGTCCACCACTGGCTGAGAAAGTTATCTGCCGCCGAAGGAGAAGCATAAACCAAGATTTGGTTTTTTAGAATGAATTTGAGAAGGAGTTAGTCTCTTGGGAGGACACCAAATTTCTGAAGAGGGTATTTCGAAAGGTTGATCCTTGTGGACAAGGATCTTTAAAAGGAGGGTGTATTGTCATAAACACGGTTGTCGGAGAGGAAATTGATGTGTTACCGGAGGCTAGGTCTGTTGGAGAAGAAAAGATTGATGAAAATGCAATCTTAATTTAGGTTCTAATCTAGGGTTATTCGCATCAGATTCGGGTCAGACAAGTGGGTCGGGAGTCATCGGGTCGAAGGAGATTGAATATTTTGGGCTTAATGTGTTAATTTCTGTTTCCAATTAAAGAAGGGCCCAACTATTAGCCCAGTTTATTTTATGTTTGTGCTATAATGAGTTGATGTTAGGGTTTCTCTTATGGTCCCAACCAACCAACCAACCAACCAACCAACCAACTATATATTGTAAGTTTATGAAATGAAAGGGATAAGAAAAGAATTACCTAATCTGCCTCTTCCTAATTTTCTCTAACATCTTCCCCCATTTCTTTTATTATCTCCCACTTTTCTATCAAGCAAGATCAAACCTTTATTACTAATTTCATAAGATCCATACAATATTTACACAATAGAGAAAATGAAGAACAAAAATGAAAGAGAAATTACAAATTCCATAACAAATTCTCACAACTCAACATTGGACAGAATAAAGCTCGAAGAACTCTAAAAACACAAGCTCATTCAAATCATGCTATACATTCTCAAATCATTCCCAATCAAATAATCTCAATTATAAGTACTAACCCATAAACCATAAAACATATAGCATCCAAATCCCAAGAAAAATCCAGGATTAAAATTTCAAAATTTTCAAAAATATCAAAATCCGAAAAAAACAAAGAACTAAACAAGTTAAACAGGTAAAAGAAATAAAGGTCTAGACACCACAAGCATACATCCCCCCAAACTTATTCTATTATTCAAATCCAGGGAAGAGAATAAGTTTGTAAAGATGCATAAAGGTGTCGTCGACCACTCACAAAGATCAAATGAATGGCCATTCGGGTTCAATATCCTCTCCCAAACTTGTCACAAGACAAGTTGATTGATTCACTATTCCCATAATGCAGCATCCAATGACTTATACCTGCAGAACTCAGAAAAATAAGTGAAAAACAAAAATAAGAAAAACTAAATGAAAGGAAAAGAAACTAAAATATTGGGTTGCCTCCCAACAAGCGCTGCATTTAACGTCGATAACCAGATGACATGAAAGCTCAAGTTCTCATGAGTGGAGGGGTTGGTATCCTCCATTTTCTTCCACAATTTTCCATCTCCGTGCCTCCACCATCCATAATGCATCCAGGTTCTAGAGTGTTGATGATGTTACACTCCACAACTGTCTTGTGCTCCTCAACATCAAACAGGAACCAAACTTGCTCATCCTCAAATCGAAGAGTGAGGATTCTCAGGTCTAGATCAATGTTGGTCCATCCGGTATGGAAATATAGTCATCCCAAAATGAGAGGGACGCTCTTCTCTTCCTCTATATCTAGTACCACAAAGTCCACTGGGAATATAAAATCCTTCACTTTAATTAACACATCTTTTATGATTCCCTCGGGGTAGACTACAGATCGGTCGGCCATTTATAAACACATAGTTGTGGGCTTGAGTTACCCACTGTTTAGCTTCTTGAAAAATGAAAGCGACATCAAATTGATGCTCGCTCCCGAATTACACAACACTCGACCACTGATCTTATCTCCAATATTGATAGAAAGTGTAAAGCTTCCCGGATCCTTTATCTTAGTTGAGAGCTTCTGTTAGATGATGGAGCTGCAATTTTCTAGGAGATGCACTGTCTCAAACTCCTCTATTCTCTTATTCTTGGACACAACATCCTTGATGAACTTTGCATACTTAGGCATATGCTGCAATGCCTCTACCAAAGGAATGTTGATTTGCACTTTCTTGAATATCTCAAGAAATCTGGAGAAATGGGTATCAACCTTTTGTTTCGAGGTCCTTTGTGGGAATGGGATAGTCACTGTGGGAAGCACTGTAGGACCCATCTAAGGACTCTTGATTGTGGCATTCGACTTTTCAGAAGCATCCGTCTTAGGAAGGAAAGCGGCGGCTATCGATGCGGGAATATCAGTGTGTAGATGGATTGCATTGCACTGCTCTTTGGGATTCTCTGTAGTGTTGATGGGAAACTGTCTCGGTTGGTGCTGATTTTCTACAACTGTAGCCAGCTGCCCCAGTTGCTTCTCGAACATCTTCATTTGCACACTCATAACGCCCACAGTATTCTCCAACTTCTCCACTCTAGCTTGTGATTTTCCCATGAACTTGTCAGTCTTTCCCATGAACGCCATCAACAAATCATCCATCTTTGGCTTCTTCTTTTCATCTATCATTCCATTCGTTACTGAGAAGCCAGGGGGGGTTGCAGTGCATTATTTAGATTCCCATTTACTTGTCGCTCTCCTGACCATTGATAGTTGTTGGTTGCCATATCTTCAATTATCATCACGGCTTGATCGTGGCCTTTGTTCAGCAAAGAACCACATGTAGAGGCATACATGAGCCTCTTCAATTCCATGTTGCACCCGTTATAAAAGATGTAGACTTGATGATTCACCCCAAATCCATGATTGGGGCACTTCCTCAGCATATCCCGAAATCGCTCCCAAGCCTCATATAATGTCTCATCCTTGTACTGATGAAATTGTGTAATTTCGCTCTTTAGCTTGAGAGTCAAACCAGATGGAAAGAATTTGTGTAGGAACTTGTGCACCAGACCTTCCCAGCTATCCACAGAACCGGTATTCAAGGAGTGATACCAAACTTTGGCAACATCCTTCAAAGAGAAAAAAAATAGGCATAACTAAATGGTGTCATCAGATACACCATTCATCTTGATTTTGCTGCATACCTACAAAAATTGTTGCAGGTGTGCATTTAGATTCTCAGCTCTATTCCCACCATAGTGGTTCTACTGAACTATGGCGATCAACCCCGGCTTTAGTTCAAAGTTAATTTCATTAATGCGCGGACGGGGAACATCTCCATGATTGAGCACCGGAGTAAATAATTGGTTAATCGGTGGTGGAGCTGCATCTCTCGTATCTTTATGCGCTTGCATCCTCCACTGCATCTCCTCCAATTGTGCTTGGATGCGATGAATTTGCTCTGCCGGAGTAGGGGCTTGTTGTTCATTTGCAGTCATCTCTTTTTTTCTTCTTCTTGTGTTATTGTGTTGAGCAGTAGCTTCAATTTCAAGATCAAAGATTTCTAAAGGTTCCTCTTTAGATCACATGCTCATGCACAACCTATACAAATTAAAAAGAGAGGTAAGAAATAATTAAACAGAAAATAAAACTGTCTAGATTAACACAAGAAATTAAATCTAACTAATAGCAAATAAAAATTAAATCCCCGGCAACGACACCCAAAAACTTGTTCAGTATTTTATTTCACATAAACTGCAAATGTACAGTGAGACTTCTAGTATAGCAGTGAACAAGGTCATATCTATAGAGATTTAATAATTAATCTACTAATTATCTTAATCTAACTTCCTACAGTTAACAAATCAAATTGTACTATTTAGTGATCAAGTAAATAATACAGAGAAACACAGAAATAAGCAAAGCACAACCAATTCATAGGCATAAAAATAAAATAGATTAAATAAACTTTTAATATAAAGCTGGTGTAAAATTTAAAAAGCGTGCAGTTGAATGTAATTAATATTTAATATTTGATATAAGGTCCAACCAGGAAAAATTTGTAACCCTAAATTAAGTATATGGCCCGTTACAATGAATATAACTAGCCCAGCCCACGTTCTTTAACCCTAAATCAAATAATTGCTTCTCTCTCCTGCTCAAGGGATGCGGCGCGGCGCTGCGCAGCGCAAGAATGAATCCTTCTTCTCTCTCCTTCATCTAGATCTTCGATTTTTCTACTTTTCGACTTCTCTTCTTCACGGAGTTTGCAGTCGCCGCTCAAATTTCGGAGTTCGCACTTGAAAAAAGCTTAAAAATCGCAACTGCTACGCTCCGACGAGAACCTGCCGTGTTGGAATTTTTTGGCCGGATCTGGTGCGTGTCCGTGTCGTGTCGACACGGGTGTGGCGCCCAAATCGGAGAGTCCGAGTATCACAGCATATGGCTAGTGTGTTAACTGGTGAGCCCTCCTGCCATGGAGCACCTGATGGAGATTTTAAGGCTTCTCAGGAAAACCCGGAAGAAGTTGGTGGGTATTGGTATTTCTCAAGGAAGGAAATTGAAGAGGATTCCCCTTCCAGACAAGATGGCATCGATTTGAAGAAAGAGACTTACCTGCGCAAATCATATTGCACATTTTTACAAGATTTAGGCATGAGGCTTAAAGTGTAAGTTGTCTCTGGATGTTTGTGTAATTTTCATATTTAAATATTTGGTGTGAGGATTTGTTACTTAAAGTTTCTTGTGAATGCCTGAGAATTTTTGTTTTCATAAATAATTGCTGGTGTGCATGTTATGTATTGGCCTCTCCCTTTGTTTATATGTGAGGAGCATAACTATGCGTGTCCATCTTCCATTAGTAGGTTACTAAGTTGTGATCACTAATGAGGTTCAATTGACATAATGCTCATCATTATTATTCTATGAAGTATTTCATAATGTTAAATGTAAACAGACTAAATTGTTTTAAATGTTGCATTTTGCTACATACTGAATAAATAGCTGGTAAGGTTTTGGTTTCCTCCAGTGTTTGCCGCTCTGTCTTCAAGGAATTCTGAGATTAGGAAGTGCATAGCTTCTTGTGAACACTTGGACTGTATAATTTATTTGCGTGCATCCTCATAAAAGAAGTAAATAAGCATATTATAATAGGTCTCTGTACTGATATCCTGTCCTGCTATACTTATTCTATTGTTAGATGCATTCCAGTTCTTCAATCAAATACTATTCTATCTTTGCAATTTTCTTAGTGCACTGATGTATCCTTCATGATACAGGCCGCAGGTGACAATTGCAACTGCAATTATATTTTGTCATCGTTTCTTCCTTCGTCAGTCCCATTCCAAAAATGATCGAAGGGTGAGTGATTTTTTTATCTGTTTTCTATAATTTTAATCTCAAGATAATGACAATTCATGCTAAGTTACTACTGTTGACCATTAATAGATAGATTTCATAAGAGAATGCTATCTTGCTGATCGAATATTTGGATAAGATGTTCCTTTTTCAGTAAAGAATTACCTACAGTTCTACTTTCAGCGATAATATCTTGTGGATTGTGTATATATCTTACTTATTGTAAGTTAAGGGCCATCCGTCTGCAATACAACGCATAGTCGATACTCTTGTTTCTCGTGTCTTTTAACTTAACCTATAACTTAATAAATTCATGGATTTTGGAAAGAGTTGAATTATTCACTATTCTTTGATTCCGAAGGAATATTATAAATTTTTGAAAAATTGAACAAAAAAATGAAAAATGGAAAAAGCTGGCTATCAGATTCGAACAGATGACCATCGCAAATGTGATGCTCTAACCTCTGAGCTAAGCGAGCCCACCTTAAGAGTAATAGAAATTTTCTATGCATAGGAATTCAAATTTATCCCTGTTCAACATCTGGGAATTATCAGAAATTATCAGCAACAGAAATCTTATTGTGAAATTGTTTTCTAAAGTTTGTATTACAAGGAAATTATATCCTTTTGGTAATCTGCCAACCCTTGCATTTTTCAAGCAATGACAAGGCCTTATTCAAATACCCAAAAAAAATCAGAGGAATACTAAGCTGATCTATTATTTCTTCTGCAAGTTGGGATATGCTTTTCGTTACAATCAAAGTTCACATGTGACATGAACCAAAACCAATCTTGCAGTGAGCTTTTATTCTTTAGTTGGAAATCGTATCATCTTATAATAATAGACTAATTGTTGTGCTGGTGTTCGGTGCATAGTTAGCATGAGTGTGACCTTATGTGCATGCATCTAGTTATTTCCATCTTTTCATATATATTTAAAGGCACTTTTTCATAACTTAATTGTCAACAATTCTTATAGCATTCCAACATATTTTTGCGGTACTAAAGAATAATGACGATACCACACACACTAAATACATATTTACACAGACTCAGCATTAACGTTGGGAAACACTTTACACATTTCTAACTGATACCAAAGAAATGGTTTAGGCGCTGATGATATTAAATTGTTTGTTGGCTGAATCTTAACTATTTGATGATGGCTTTCTGCAAACTAATGATTTTGGAGGAAGCTGATGTATCTGCATGTTTTTGCAGACCATTGCCACTGTATGTATGTTTCTAGCGGGTAAGGTTGAAGAAACTCCCCGTCCTCTTAAAGATGTAATTCTGGTGTCATATGAGATTAATCACAAAAAAGATCCTGCTGCTGTGCAAAGGATCAAGCAAAAGGTCCGCACTTTGCCCGTCTCTCTTGTTGGTTTGATATTGCTAGCCTTGATTCCTTTTCTCATTAGATTTGCCCTTTTATACCTTCGATATGCTTATGCTTGAAAAAGTCATAATACTTAAATCTGCACACACGCAGACGCAGACACATTATATATGACAATACAGCCAAGGAAGATTTCAAATTTATTTTATGCATAAGTTATTTGATATTGTGTCCATTGTACAGGAGGTTTATGAGCAACAAAAGGAACTTGTTTTATTGGGAGAAAGGGTTGTTCTTGGAACACTTGGTTATGATCTCAACGTACACCATCCTTATAAGCCCCTTGTTGAGGCAATTAAAAAATTCAAGGTTGCTCAAAATGCCCTAGCTCAAGTTGCATGGAACTTTGTAAATGATGGGTATGATGTACTCAACGTAGTTTTAAATTAGTGCTTATCCTTGGCCATCATAACTTTTCCCCTTTTGACCCGAGAACGGCATGCAGGCTTCGGACATCTCTGTGCTTGCAATTTAAGCCTCACCACATTGCAGCAGGGGCCATTTTCCTTGCTGCCAAGTTTCTCAAAGTAAAGCTTCCATCTGATGGAGAGAAGGTCTGGTGGCAGGAGTTTGATGTCACCCCACGCCAGTTAGAGGGTTGGAGTCCTACCTGCCTTTGCTTGTTTGTACAGATTGGTCTCGTGATGCTGAATAGTATCATTATCATGCTATCACTAGACTATTCCTCACTTCACTAGAATTTTTTAAATGTTTGAGATGATGGTGTATTTAGTTTTGCATGCCTCTGTTACCTGTATTTCAGACATAAATGGAGAAAAAGGGGGAGGGTCAAGGATGATTCAATTTAATGCAGTGATTTTATATTTCTGCTAATCTGTGGGATCATTTATGATGTTTCCTTTTAATAGGAGATTTTTTCTTGCAGAGGTTAGCAACCAGATGTTGGAGTTATATGAACAAAACAGAGTGCCACCATCACAGGCGAGTGAAGCTGAGGGGAGTGCTGGAGACAGTAAACGACCTCCATCTAAAGCCCCTGTTAATGAAGAACATGCTACCAGTTATAATTCCTCCCATGGTGGGGCTACTTCGAAGATGTCATCCCTGAAGCCAGCACCATCAAGGCCAGGCTCCAGTGGATATCATATTGATAATAACAGTAGGATTACACAAGCACAGAATAATGAATATGGAAGTTCTGAAAATAATAGTCTTCGAGATCGCCGGGGTGAAGATGAGATTCTTGGGCGAGAGGTCATGCCTCAACCGGGGAACTCGGGGGAGATTCAGAATAAAGCAAAACTTGGGCATGAAGATGATGATCAAGAAAGAGATGGAGTAGAACCTAAGGATAAATATCATGGAAAAAATAGGTCCAACAAGGATGTTACAGTTGGTCAGTTACCTCAAGATACTACTAAACAGCTGGACTGGGAGAAGATTAAAGCTGCACGTGAAAAAAGGAAGGCTCAGGGAGATATAAGTCGTATAATAGACCCCTTGGACGAGCTAGAGAGGGAACTGGAAGATGTGGAAGTCCCTGGTGACAGTGATAAGACTAAGCGTGAAAGAAAGCAAAGCTGGCCCAAGCCTTCAAGGCCAGAGCATGAGGCTAGTGACGCACATATCCCTGTAATGATAGGGCAATCTTTGCACGAAGATGAATTTGATACTGTTGAAGAAGGGGAAGTTGAAGCATCTGATGAAGTTGACCGAGGATATCGATCACCTAAGTCAATCCGCAAGAGGAAGCCAAGTAGCCCCATGGATAGAAATGGGGTGGGGAGGCATGGTTATTCGGAAAGAGACCACAAACGGCATGTGCAGGAGAAACACGTATGAAATGACCTGACTAATTGGTTGAAGCATATGTTTGAAGTGCAATTGAGGTTTTGCATGGTGGCGATTGTGGGCTGAATTCTTGACCATTTGGTTACCGAAGACACAATATAGAAAGAATTTCTGCGATGTCTTGAATCGGCAAGTGTCTACTTGTACGATAATGATGGCTCCTTGTATTCTTCTTGTTGATTGTTTGGAGCGATGGCTCCTGGTGTTCTCTTCTTGTTGATTGTTTGGAGCGGTTCCTGCATATGGTTTTTCTATATCAGCTGAAAAGTGCCAAATTATATGTCGAGAACCAGGTAAGGTGATTAAATAACTTACCTTTTTTGTCTTTAACTAGCGCTGACAAAGAAAAAGAGAAGATGCAAGATTCATACGCATCCGTTTAAGGGGTGATGATGGCCAAATTTGTATTTCACTTCACTTGTAACAAAACAAGAAAAAGAGAAACCGAAAAAGAAAATAAAATGATGATATTATTTTTTGGGCTGCGCCGGCAGTCATTCCTCTTTCACACGAGAGATCAGATATGGAATTCGAGCGAGGGCGAGTGGAGTACGGCAACTATCATATTGTCTTGTAATTCGAAGCTTATCGATGCAGTTAGGATTGTATGAAATGGAAATCTGCTTTTGCATAAAATGTACTTGTAAGTTGGTCAAGGATATATATCAGATCTTGAACATGTGATTAATCTTAGCTTTAAGCTTTACCACGTATTGTTTTGATTTGCGTGGTGGTCTAGTGAATGAAATTTGTAATGCTTGAGCAATCATCAAAGTTTTCAGATCATGTATTCTATCTTAACAATGTTCCCTTTAACAAATTGGGGATGAGAGAATATTAAGTATGTACCGCATGTATTTTTTTGTTAAACTGAAAATGAAGCGAATAAAAAAGTGGAAAATTATGAGCTATGTTGATATTTAATTAATTTCATGGATACAATAGAAATCCTATTTGCCGAATCTTTTCATCAAATCTCATCAATGTTCAAATAGAATCAGGACAAGACAGTGTTGCAACATATGGTGATGGCCCCGTGACTCACTCTCAAAACTTTTCCAATTACTAGTCAGTATATATTATTACAAGACTAAAGTAAGTTTCACATGCCAAACAAACATTATCGTCTGATTTTATTTTTGTAGCATACAAAATAAATAAATTATTCAAAAAGTATCACATGTATGCTTAAAGATATCATCTGTGTCACCATCAAAATATGTGAAAAATAAATTACACACTTAAGAGGGCCTCTACTTTGGGGATGAATTAAATAAACTTTTTGGACGCAACCTCACTAGGAAGATTATATACAACAACCTTGCACTTCGTATCTTTTCTAATTTATTTCACATTTTACTTATTTTATTTTATTTTATTTTACTTTTATATTAATTATATATAATTACAAATTGATATCATGAGTGTGTGTGTGTGTATAGATAGATAGATAGATAGATAGCTAAGAAATGGATCAAATGAGAACCCAATTCTAAATTGAGAACTAGGAACCGATCTCCTCCATCCATTCGCAAAAAATATGTGGTCCAGATCAAAAGCATTGGCATTTTTGTAATTTAAAAGTTCTTTTAATGAGGCCGGAGTAGTTTTATAATTTAACAAATCTAATTAAATACTACGGTTTTTTTTCTCTCCCTCATTCTTTATCTCTACTCTTCAGCTTCTTCTTCCCTATTTCTTTGATTTTAACGTGCAGTAGACATATTCACAAAAAAAAGAATATCACCCGGATCGAATTCAAAGTAATATTTATTCGTCTTCCTTCACGACTATCTCTTGTGGGTTTAATCTATCTTTCTCGATCTTTTGTCACATTGTGTGTGCGTATCTTCTTCTTCTTCTTCTTCTTCTTCTTCTTCTTCTTCTTCTCTATTATTATTATTAACAATTCATAATTTGTGTTATATACAATTGATTAAGTTGATCTTTTCAACCTCATGATTAACACATGTTTTCAATTATTTGTATTGTTGCTGACGTATGTGAATGTCTAAAACATATTATTAGAGGTTCAAAATTTGTGTTTTTTTCTATTGATTTTTGTAAATCGTGTTTTTGCATTACTATAGACATGCGTCATTTGTCAAAGTTTGTAAGCATTACAGTACATCTCATTAGCATTATAAAAGTTCTTATTAGCATTACAAAATAAATTATTAGCATTATAAAAATAATTTGTTATCAGAGTATTGACATGATGGGCGATTTATTAGTATTACTATGACTAGCTTTAACACTATCAAATAAGATATTAGCATTACTATAATTAGTTTTAGCATTACTACGGTTTTTATATTTTAATTTGTTGTCTGATTTAATCTGCAGATTGTGTTGGCACTATTATAGAACTTTTTTATGGGTTGTCTAAATTTTGTATACCTGATTGCCAAGTATCTTTGTAGCAACATCCACAGGAGATGAACATTTCAGAAGCAAACTTTTACTTCTAATGTTGAAGACCTTCACATGAAAGATGATGGTGAGTGAAACAATTATTATATGTATCAAATTTTTAACTTTTTGAACAATTATCACTTTTTTTAGAATTGTCATAATGCTTCTCAATTGACATTATTATTTCAATAGCATTCTATTAAAATATTAATATATGCCAAATTAATATTTTTTGTTAAAAGTGAATACAACAAGGTGCTCTACTTTAGCAATATATAATGATACGATATGATAATATTATCATTTAAAAATTTGACTACTAAAATTTGCATATGTCAATGTTAAATATAATTTCACCTCTGTTGTTACTTTCATCTTATGCATATCATATTTTTCTGATATTAATGTTAACAAGAGCAATGATAATGCTAACACTATCGAATGATAATGCTAATATAATAAAATTCTAACAACATTGTTCATGGTTGTTTTATAGTGTTCCTGGTAAGTTCTTTCGTTGATGCTAACATTAGTTATGATAATGCAAAAATGAGCAATGATAAAGCTAACACTACCGAACGATAAATGCTAATTCAACAAAATTCTAACAACATTATTCATGGTAGATTTATAATGTCCATGATAAGTTTTTTTGCTAATACTAACATTAGCTATGATAATGTTAAAACTGGTGAACAATAACGCTAATAATACAAAATGTACAACTACATCAGACAGTTCCAATATCGTTGTTCATGGGCTAGGTTTTACATGTTCCTGGAAGTTTTCTGATACTAAAAAAATGAAACGACTAATTCATCATGAAAGAATGCTAAAGAAGTCTCATAACGTTAGCATCATCAATATTAATGTTAGCATTATCGGTGTTTATATTAGTATCGCCAGCGTCTTTATTGGCATATGATTCTAGCTTTGGTAGCACGCGCTCTAAAATCCTTTTTTTTTACCTTAATGTTGACAATATTACAAAAATACCACCGAGTTTTTCATATGTTCTTTTTATTTACAACTAGCCAACGTTTTTTTTTTTTTATCAAATTTAGACCATCCAATCTTAAAATTGAAGGGTGTGGATTAGTTCTTAATTCTCATATCAGGATTGATTCTTTTTGGAACCTATATATATATATATATATCATTGAATAGTTAGGGGTAAGAAATTTAGGTTGTAATAATAAAACTAAACTTTTATGCACATGAGATCCTCTATCTCACTTTATATGTGATGTATCCGATCCTCACCACACTCCAACCAATATGAAACAATGCTGTGATTTCTTATTTATTTGTTAATTCTACAAGTATATATGTTATTTATTTGTTAATTCTACAAGTATATATGTTATTGTTATTATTCAAAGTTTAAACACAATATTATGTATGTTTTAACATACAAAATATCGGACTTTATAAAAATATAATATGATATCTTCACATCAACAACGAATGAAGATAGAATATAATGTAAAAGTAATAATAATGTACTGAATACCAAATTAATGATAGGCTCGATATCAAGTGAAGAGCGGTTAGATGAGACTTCAATATTTTATGGGATATAAATTATAGTTGGGGAGTACAACGTAAATATTCACAAAAATAAAGTGGCCCAAAAACAGCTGGAAAATGGATCTTTCAATGTTATATGTTGGGCTTCGTCGAATGAGGCCTTACATATTGGCCTATTGTTTAGAGCCCATAAAAGCTACTATCTTTTGTGTACAAAGTTGAACGATTTGAAAAATAGATCATATTTCTTTTATGCAATTGATTATCCATGGATTTTAAAAAATTATCGCTGCAAATTTGCATTAGCTTCTTTAAAGCAGGATTGGTGCTTATTTTTTGGGAGCCCAACACGAAAAAAATAAAAGACTAAAAAAATGTTTAACAAAGGAACTCTAATATGAGATCTACTTTTACAAAAATAAATAACAGGAAGCTTCAATTTTTTTTGCAATATCCAGCAGCAAAGACAATAAATAAATAATCAATAAATATATATACATAGCCAATATTCTAGCTGAAGATGCTCAAGATTCTTTATTCTCTCCTCTTCATATAATGCTATCAAGGGATCAAAAAAAAATGAGGAAACAAACTTTATCTCTTTCCCATTTTGTCGTTTTGGCATCTTGTTATTGGACATACATTTCCTTGCTATTTTAAGGAAACCCTAAATAATGTATGTACTCCCAAGGGGAGAGAGAGGAGGGGCCGTTCGTGCCATTGTTATGTTTTTTTTAGTGAGAAAGAGAAAAAATAGTGGTAATTGAACTCAAAGCCACGATTCACGTGTTAGTTTCACTTTTCCAAATATTTATAAATATAATTTTTTAATATGTAAAAAAAAAAAGACTATAATTTGAGGATCGAGAACCGCGGTTTTTTTTTAGAAATAGTGAATGTCCTATGTTGGGTGTAAAATACTTCTTATTTTAAATAAATTCTCATGTGTACATTCACAGTTAGTTCGGATCCCTATTACACATTTTATATTGTATTCTGTGCTCCACTATCAAATTATAAGTTTAATAATAGTTAGTATAAAAATAAAAATTAGTTATGACATAATCAACCATACTCAACATTTATCATAAAAATTTGAATTAAAAAATCATAAATTCCAATTATGCAATATAATGATCAATTATTAATTAAAAACTTAAAAATTCATACTAAAAAATAATGATATACCGTAATTGGGTAGAATGAATCATAATTAATAATTGTAAATTTAAACTAAATTACAAAATATTAAAAAAAATCATAATTTAATAGTGGAATATGGAATGCAATACATAATATATTATGGGAGATCCCATTGGATACACTCGTGTGCATTTAAATAATAGACAATAATTCTTTTATTATAATTATTATTGTTGTTGTTCTCAATAACTCGATATTTCTTACATTTATAAATATTTAGAACCTATTCCCTAAAAAAAGTAACAACTTCAAGAAAAGTTGTAGACAAGTAGAAATTCGGTTTCAATAATTTATCGTGCCATTAAGAAGTTTAGTGTGGAGCAAATTAATGACTTGAGAGGTGATCCAAATTTATTTACCAACTAAATGAAGGACTAATTGATCAAACCAAAAGTCAAGAAAGTGTTGCCCCAAAACAAATGCCCTACCCATATGAGATTAATGAAGGAAGCCTGACCTAATTTACTACTAGCCACCACCTACATAGTCGATATTTAATTTTTGTATCCCTTTTTTATATAAAAATTAATGGATGCAAAAAAAAACTAAAAAAAAAAAACACACCCACCCACACACACAACATTACAAGACTCTTGATAACTTGATTGAATGCCCAATAATTTTTATTTCATTTTTTGAATTAGGGAAAAGGGATCGGCGAGTTTCGAACTCAATATCTATTTTACACATGATTCTCTACCGTTCAAATAATGGCCATCAAAATAATGATTATTCAATAACAAGAGTACAAGACATTTGATTTGTGAAGTCCAACACTCTCACCGCATAGGCCATAGAGGGTGCAACTAATTATTATTTTTGTTTTAAAAAAAGATATTCACTTGTGAAGTACTTAATTAAGAAAATAAAACTATTCAGAAAAAATCATCTTATAAGATTCGTATTGAGTTAGTTTCTTTCCGAAGAATAGAATCCAGACTTTATTTTTCTTCTTGGGTAGCTTCTGTTGAGGGTTGGCCCAATTGCTCTTTGTTGGCCCAAGAGTTTTCTTAATTGCTGTGGCCCAAACCTGAAGCCCAAAACCATTAACCCTAAACGACTCTTCACCTCCCTCATTAATCAACACTTAATTTGTTTTTCATTTCCAAAGCTATTTCACCCTCTATAACATTCGAGAGACTTCTCTTCTCTCTCAAGCCTCACACTGTTCATCAACCCTAATCTGAAAAGCTCTCTCTCTCTCTCTATATATTTTTTGCCGCCGTTCTCGATTTCTCTGATCGGAATCTGACCGTGATTCCTGTTGGCCTATGAGTGTAGACGGCTAGGTTGTTCTCTGAGACTGAGGGCTTGTGAGTGCTTCGAGATGGATCATTTCACCATCCCCTTCCTTTGGTCTGGGTCTTTGTGTCGTCGGAGTCGCCTTTGCCGCCGCCTGTGGGAAAATCTGAGCCACCGTGTCCCCTGGGCACTTTTCTCACCGCTGTCCCTCTGATTTCTTCTCCCTTTGCTTCATATCTTTTCTGCACTTTGTGTTACTGTGATTATATCTCTCTGGTCTCACTCTCTCTACTTCTCTTGTGCAGATTTGAGAAAAGTTGGTGCCTAGCCTGTGAAGAACACAAGTAGATCCCCTAGATCTATCCCTCTGAGGCTACTTCTTGTTGAAGCTCTTCCTGCTGTGAAGCTTTAAAGTTCGATTTCTCTGATTTTTTCTATAATAGCTTGTAATAGCTCAATAGTTTGGTCTTGCTACTTGAGTAGCTAGTGAGAGAGACCGCAAGAGGTCGAAAAGCAAGTAGTGTAAACCCTAACCGGGTCTGCACCACAATAGTGGTATCAGAGCCACGGTTTGACCTGGCTGGGGGCACTCTCCTGCCTCCATCTCTCTCACCTTGCCGCTGGTAAGAGCCGCGCCTTACTCGCCCCTGTCGGGCTCGCTTGAAAGGTAAGTCCGATTCTCCCATTCCTGGGAGAATTGGTTCTGGTATACTCTAAATCCCAAAACTCCTCTGTGGTATCTGTCGATCCTGTGTTTTATTTGCTTCCGCTCTTGTCTCTGTGAACACCTTGGTATTCTAAGCCTTTTTCCTCAAATCTTGCTTACGGTCGGGACCGTCTGAATTCCCCTGTTGGTTTCCTCAAAGTGGGTTGCCCCAATAGCAAATTTGAGTAAGGTGTTACAGTTGGGAGGAGGGTATTAGGGTAGTCTTTTTGCTGTTGATAACCTGCTGTTGTATGTTTGTTTTTAGGTTATTTGATTAGTGTGGTCTTCCGGCGGTGTGATTCCTGTTTTTGATTGGGATCTGTGTTGAAACTCTTTGTTGGAAGAGTTTCTGTGTTTGACTTAGTGATCTAAGTCTGTTCCTTTGCTAAATTTGGGTTTTGGGATTGACCTGAGTGAACCCCTGTTCCACAGATAAATCTGTGCTGAGAACTGGGCTAGCCTCAGCTCTAGATTCCCCTGGTGCACCCATTTTTTTTTTGGCCTGTGGAGGTGCTTCCTCCTCACCCTGGTTAAAATTGTGTGTCTCTGTGCTCTGTCTGTTGTGTTTGTGGTGAAATCTGTGAATTTGTGGAATTTTGTGTGAATTTTGAAAAAATGAATAATCTGAGTGCAGTTCCTTTCAATGGAAATGATGATTTTAGTGATTGGCAAACAAGGGTTGAATGTATTTTAACAAAAGAAAATTTGCAAGATGCAATTTTTGAAAGAATTGATGAGTCTGAAACAGATAAAAACATTCTAAAAATGAATGCTGGTGCTAGGGCTACTGTAGCGCCCCGGTCCCGAAAGACCGTGGAAATGGACGCCACGGGGGTGGGAATTAAGAAGCGGGAAAGAAATGGGGTAATTAAATTAATGACGGGGTGTTAATCCAAAAGGATTAATGTTTGGAATAAAATTTAACAATCGAGTATGCCAAAGATAGGTTATGCCTTCCGAAAAATTAGGCAGCATAACCTCTGTAACTAGAGCGAATCCCCGTTTATAACGGCTTATAAGAGAAGAATGGAAGCTGTAACAATTCAATAAGCCCTTTCATAAGCCAAACGGAAACAAATAACCAGATACCAACAATTAATAGACCCATTCATAGGTCGACAAAAGAAACAGACACCAATATGCTGAACAAATGAATCCCTTCCATGGGCCAAAATGAATGATCAAATAGACATAACGAAAGACGGACTTCTTCCCCTTGGAATAATTATGTAGCTAAGCATATGATACATGTTAACTAGGAAGTCAACAAAAGTTCAGAATCAGAGAAGCAGAATCATATCAACAAAATACCAAGATTAGAGTTCTTAGCATTTAGCAAAAGAATACCATAAGTGAGAAATCTCAATTCTTAACAGAATACTAACAAAAAGGGACAACGGAAAAATATGTAAATCATAATAGCCCATATCTCAGCCTCGTCACATCCACGCTCCAGCCTACTGACCTGAAAATGTTTGAAAAGATTTGGGCTGAGTACTAATGCACTCAGTGGGCAAGTTCTCACAATTTAAGTTATGCAAATCATTTTATTAAAGTAATCTATCTGTGTTCATGCAGGTAGTGAAGCTTAGGAGGTTTAAAAGTTGGAAGCAACCTAAGTTCACCAAAACATTTTATCGTGAAGCGCTTAAGAGTATAACCCGTCACTGCCCGCAACCCAAACTACATCACCAGCGCATAACGTTGAGTATGGCCATAGTATACCCAAAGAGTATAACCAATAAGTGTTTCATTTTAGTCTCACCGACAAGGAGTAGGGCAGGACAAACAATGCATGCATACTGTAGCTACTCACATTGACACAGCGCTGGTTTATGAGACTCCGACAACATACAGTAGCATGTAAATATTTATCACAGATAGTCACATATGCAATTTTAACAAAGCAGAGCTTAATAACTCGAAAGATACAATTTGCAAAGATATAGTATAGCCCACCTTATACATACAGAAGTCCTTCCCTGGTTCCCCTAGGCTAAGGTGCTCTAACCATCTCGAGATTCAATCCTTCACCTTCCTCGTAAGTCACGCAAATCCTACAAGGATCGATCTTCAGCTCAGAACGACTACTATATTTTCGGAAATTAATCTACTGTAATCCGAGCTATTATTTAATTTTATTCTTTTTAGAAATAGATTGCGCGACTCTAGAGACCTCGAATAATTCCGACAAAGAAGGAAATAAATTCCAAAATATTATTCTTGATTTATTGGGACCAACCGATTTGACAGGGGTCTCTTTTCAAAACTTGCCATTTTAATCGATTTTTATCAGATTTGTGCCACGGCACTTTCTAACCGTTCAAAAATTATGAAAATATTCAAGGACCATCCTATATATGCCAAGACTATAGTTTGAGAGTTTCAGAATTTTTCGATAACACATGACTCCAGTATAAAAATAACTGCTTATATTAAATAATCGATATTATTCAAAACTCATCCGAAAATTACGAAATTCGACGGGAGCATAGGAAATATTATTTCGAGCAACTTTCGAGAAGAAAATTTTTTGATTTGACGACCCAAAATGGGTGAAACGGGAGTTTCGGTAAGAGTATTCACAGATTTTAGCTGAAAATGTATCGGTCTCGATCGAGCTCGATACTCGTTGGATTTTCGCTCAAAAGTACAATTTTTGATAGTGCAGAAAATAAGGAATTTAATGGTGTAATCAGATCAAAGATCGAACGGCTAGATCATAAATTCGAAACTGGCAGATTTATAATGTAATATTCGGATCCGGATTTCAAACGACAAGAAATCAAAAATCTATTCCGGTTAACTACAAGATCCAAATGATCAAAGACTATTTATAAAAAGAAGATTTCTAATACGACTATCCAGGAAGAGTAGATCTGAGATTTACATAAAATGAAAACGGGGAAAAATACCGAAAACTCACAACATCAAAAATCGGAATCGGTAGAATTAAAGATAATCGAAATATAAGCATATTTAGAACTTGAAATTTCTAAATTCATCGGTCCGAATGACCAGAATCGGAGAAAGTACCTTCTCCGAGGAATTGGCAGCGGTCACGATGATTTTCCATCGTGATCATCCTTCGTGTCATCATTTCAATCATGTATTCGTGATCTACGCGTTGACACCTTCAAAATGACTATTTCAGAATTGAAATAGGAAACTAGAGTTGTATATTCTCTGGAAGCTGCTCGGCGTTTCGATTTTGAAAATGAATGAAAAATGAAACCTTAAGCTCCTATTTATAGAGGAAAAATAAATAGGATAATAATGAATAAAAGAAAGAGGATAATGATGGAAAAAGAATAGGATAATTAAGAATAAGATAGTCTTTTGAAAAAGAAATTGGATAATGACGGATGTGCCTTTTTATATTAAATTTATTATTTTCCAACTTAAAGTTGTGCCAAGAGTTCATTTGAACTCGAAATTTAAAATTTCAAAGGTTGGCACGATTCTTGAAATATTTCCTATCAACCCGAGAAAAATATCATAACATATTTTTAAGGTAATTTTTGACCAAATTAGATTTAACAGATTTCCCTGGCTGCGATTTTCCTTTATCTGAGTCATTTAAGGACCCAACTTATTTTCTAACTTACCAGAGGGTAACATAAGTTGAATTAAACCTTCTAAAATATTTCGGGGTATTACATTCTACCCCCCTAAATAAATTTCGTCCCGAAATTTCCATATCTTGAGAAAAAGTATCAAAGTACATTCCCAGGGTTCAAAACCTCAATTTTTGTACTTCCTGCCTAGAACCGATAAGGGTCTCCTATTCTTTAGGTTGGTTTTCAACCTTTAGCCCTCTTTCCGCTTTCTTCTTGGTTAAATACTTCTTTGAAGAGTCTATACTCGCTCTTCTTTTCCACGCTGATTTATCTTTCAGAAAGCCTAAACGTTCACCACCTTTCTCTATCCTTTATGAGAGCTATCACAATGCACCGACTTCATATAATCTCCCCATGATTCGAATGGGAACACCCTTGGATGGTTGGATTACAAATTCTATCAGGTTCGAACTGTGTTTTATCTCTTTCCTTAAAATGTTGAGATTTGACGTTCACGTCTTCTTGAAGCATGCTTGAATCGTATTTCCGATGCAAATTAGTCTTATTTTCCTTGTTATACTATTCTCTTTTCTTTAAAGTGGTAATCCGACTGTCTGGCTCCCGCTAGTGATCACCTTCGCTTGCATGCATAATAAGAATCGCATGTCTAGACTTTAACTGTAAGCTCGAAACTTGCTTGTTGACATCCATTGATCATCTCAAATGTTACGACCTGAGAAATTACTTTAGAAATGTACTTTCGACTTTGGAGAACACTAACTGATTTTTTTTTTCGGTTCCATTCGTCATTATGGAATACTATCATTCGCTCTCCTGGCAATATACTTAAATGAATACTTCTATAAGCTCTCTCTTCTATTTGAAGACTCACACTTAAGTTCTATGAGTGAGATTAAAATAAATCAAACACCTCTGAGTGAGAACTTTATCTGATCAACAACAGCTGGAAGAGAGGTAACACTAGGTTATTTATACTAAAAATATTACCTTTTTAGAGGATTTATAACTCGAAGGGTTGTCACATTTTACAAAGATATATGAGAATAACAAAAGAAAATCAATGCTTAAGAGCTGAGAACCGTGCTGAAATATTTTCATAAAGGCGTCAGCATAGCCTAACAAGTAAATGCCATAAAAGAGTGTGGTTTTCTAGAAACTTACAGATCAGATTGAGAAGGTTAAACAATATTTGATCTCAGATAGGACACAAGGTATTGAAAGAATGCAAAGAGGACTTTCTATAGACTAAAAACCAAGTCCATACAATGGAGGAAACAACAGAAAACAACCTCTGAAGTTGCATTCGCAAAACAATGATTTCTGTGGCAAATTTTGATGGGTCGATTTGTGACGTGTCTTTGATAGACAGAATGATATCAAATTGATGATCCGAGACTTGTTATAAATACCTTGAAGTGCTAGGTTTACAATGACGTAAACCTCGAGGAAAGAAAATGGATGGATCAATAGAAAAAGATGTCGCAATGGGACTGCGACACAACTTAGCGACTGGAAACACCACTAAGGTTCTAGGCCCATTTTCTCAACTTTTCGGGCACCGGTTGAAGACAACATCAAAATAAATTTTGTTCTATTATGACAAAGAAATGTGTGTATAAAGTTTCAGAATTTTCTCAATGGATTTCATTCCTAAAGGATTGAAAGAAAAATGGTTTCTTGGGGAGAAGAGGGCAGAGATGATAGAGAGAGAAGATAAATGAGTGATGCTTCATTATGTTTACTCATTATTTTCATGGTCGAGAATGTTCAGCTGCCCACCCTTGACATGTGTGGTGACACAAGAAGCAAGATAAGATTGAGTGGTGGCAATCAACTTGTGATATATTTTAATATATAGTATTGGGTTAAAATAGAGAATGGATAAAATTCTGTTAGAAGGTCAAGCAAACTCCGTTTTTTTTTAATGAAACTAGTGACCACACAATTATGAAAAGATTTGTGACTCCAAGTCAAAAATGAAATCAACTTCAGAGTTTAGAATAAAATGGTAGAATTTTTAAGGATAAAATGACGGTGTTTCAATAATTAGGACACACAGGATTCAATAAATGTCCAAATGAAGAATGAGATAGACTGGTGGGAATGTCTTATCATGAGGAACAAGATATGTGATCGAGAAAGATTTAGAGGACGACACGATTTTAAGAGTAAAATTGAGTCTATATCGGGAGTCATTGTC
Source organism: Perilla frutescens (assembly GCA_026008535.1). Classification (NCBI taxonomy): domain Eukaryota; kingdom Viridiplantae; phylum Streptophyta; class Magnoliopsida; order Lamiales; family Lamiaceae; genus Perilla; species Perilla frutescens. The sequence goes on from BRKX01000015.1 coordinate 24,871,539, forward strand.
AACTTCTTCTTACACTCTTGAAAACTCTGTTTACTAGCTTATGTACACTTAAAGTCTACGTCTTCCTAAATAGTATATCATAGGAGAGGCTATCTTTGAGAATTTTTCAACAAATCTACGATAATCTCCTGTAAGGTCGAGAAAACTATGTACTTCTAAAGGATTTGTTGGTTCAGACCAATTATTAATGGCTTCGACTTTGTTTGGTGTAATGACCTGATCCCGAAAAATAGGCAATAAACAAGGGATAGGGTGTTAATTAAAAAGAAAAATGATTTCAGAGACATAAATCAATGGAAAGGCATCAAGAATAGTATGATAGAAAGTCTATAGATCCAAAAGTAGGTTATGCCTTTCGCAAAATCAAGCAGCATAAAGTCTGTAGCTAGAGCAAATCTCCATCTAATAATGGCTTATAAGAAGGAAATGGAACTTAGAATGAATCAAGATTCTCATTCATAGACAAAGAAAGAAGTAAACTGATATCAACAAGAAAATGGACCTCTTCATAGGCCAAAAGAAAATCAACTAAGTCCTCTTCATAGGACGGAACAAACAAATAACAACTAGACTCCTTCATAGGACGATTGAAAGTTACAGAAATGAACAGATAAACAAATAAGACTCACCCATAGATCGAGACTTAAGGTAATGAGAAATAGCTCAAAAGAAGCAGGGATTCATCCCCTTAACTATCAAAGAAACAAAGCTCAATCAAAATATCGATCAACGTGTGCAGGGATGCACAGAAGCTAGGTAAACAAGTAAAAATAATACACTTAGAGCACCTATCAGAATGACTTATATCGTGAAAGTCTTATGTCAACCCATAAGATCAAGACATCATCACACCTTGTTTCCAAGTTCCTAGGTTGCTTGATCTTGACAGTTTTATCTAGCGAGGCTCCTATTGTCTATTATATGTACACACAAGATCAACTCGCCGTTCTTGAGCATATGGTCCGGGACAAACACATACTTCATTAGGATCGATACATTTAACACATCATGCATCCTTTATTTTCACTGCGCTTTTCTCATTGTCTATAGATAATTGTAAAACATTTTCCAGCTTGTTTTCTCATCTAAGATGACTCCTTGAAGCCTGTATCTCTTATTTTGTACTGCTCATTCGATTTAGCCATTTGTTTACGTGTGAAGCTCAATTTTGTATCCATAGTTTTCTGACTGAATGTTGATGTAAATCAGGTTTCTCAATCCGTCGTGACCAAGATAAGTATTCCACATAGATACACCATAACTCGTATGTATAGCTAAGCTAGCTTGTTTAACTCCATCTCTATCTTGATTGGTATGATATATCAGTCGACAAAAATCTCTTGTTCCACTATAAAAATATTCGAGTATTTCTTGCCTTTTTTCTATTCATAGCACATGTTATCTCCTTAGCTCCCCAGGGTGGTAGATTCCGATCTCTTCTTGCACGTGACATTGGGATAAACATATCAAGAGAAGATAATATTCCACATCTACAAAAGGTGCCAAGTTGATCTAACAACAAATTGTCAAACTTGACCCGACTGCATCGCACAATCATCTATGGCCATCGTACGTTCAGTCATCAAAATGAAAGGTTTCCTCAGTCAAACTATGTTCTTAACATTCTCATAAGTGTTTACAAGTCCATCCTAAGTTCAGCAACTAGGCTAATAATCTTACATTATCAAGCTTCCAAGTTCTCGTTCTCATTCTAACGTATATATAAAAAAACACTTTTCATCTATCACAGTTTAATAGTATGCATTCTGTATATTCCAAACGTCACAAGTATGCACAAGGCATAGATAAACAAATTCATACATATATGTAATCAACATAGTTCTTAGACAGAAACCGGTATGCTCCAGGCATATTTCAAAACCAGTATGCTATCAACATAGCAACAGAGTACGCAATCAGCGTAGTTAATCAGAGTATGCAATCTGCATATAAATCAATCTTTCGAGGAATTCCCGTCAACACGGCGAATCCAAATCTTTCATTTTTAGACAGACTTAACATTTCAACATATAATGTAAACTTTTAAAAACTAAAATCCGCATAAAAACATGCATACCTTTAGGCTGTTGCGTGAGTAACGAGCTGAGGGCTTTATATATAATATCACACAAGAATTTACGACTCGTAAATGAAAAATGACCCAACAGGTCTGCAGAGTTGCAAACCTGCTCTGACACCACTTTGTAGCGCCCCGGTCCCGAAAGACCGTGGAAATGGACGCCACGGGGGTGGGAATTAAGAAGCGGGAAAGAAATGGGGTAATTAAATTAATGACGGGGTGTTAATCCAAAAGGATTAATGTTTGGAATAAAATTTAACAATCGAGTATGCCAAAGATAGGTTATGCCTTCCGAAAAATTAGGCAGCATAACCTCTGTAACTAGAGCGAATCCCCGTTTATAACGGCTTATAAGAGAAGAATGGAAGCTGTAACAATTCAATAAGCCCTTTCATAAGCCAAACGGAAACAAATAACCAGATACCAACAATTAATAGACCCATTCATAGGTCGACAAAAGAAACAGACACCAATATGCTGAACAAATGAATCCCTTCCATGGGCCAAAATGAATGATCAAATAGACATAACGAAAGACGGACTTCTTCCCCTTGGAATAATTATGTAGCTAAGCATATGATACATGTTAACTAGGAAGTCAACAAAAGTTCAGAATCAGAGAAGCAGAATCATATCAACAAAATACCAAGATTAGAGTTCTTAGCATTTAGCAAAAGAATACCATAAGTGAGAAATCTCAATTCTTAACAGAATACTAACAAAAAGGGACAACGGAAAAATATGTAAATCATAATAGCCCATATCTCAGCCTCGTCACATCCACGCTCCAGCCTACTGACCTGAAAATGTTTGAAAAGATTTGGGCTGAGTACTAATGCACTCAGTGGGCAAGTTCTCACAATTTAAGTTATGCAAATCATTTTATTAAAGTAATCTATCTGTGTTCATGCAGGTAGTGAAGCTTAGGAGGTTTAAAAGTTGGAAGCAACCTAAGTTCACCAAAATATTTTATCGTGAAGCGCTTAAGAGTATAACCCGTCACTGCCCGCAACCCAAACTACATCACCAGCGCATAACGTTGAGTATGGCCATAGTATACCCAAAGAGTATAACCAATAAGTGTTTCATTTTAGTCTCACCGACAAGGAGTAGGGCAGGACAAACAATGCATGCATACTGTAGCTACTCACATTGACACAGCGCTGGTTTATGAGACTCCGACAACATACAGTAGCATGTAAATATTTATCACAGATAGTCACATATGCAATTTTAACAAAGCAGAGCTTAATAACTCGAAAGATACAATTTGCAAAGATATAGTATAGCCCACCTTATACATACAGAAGTCCTTCCCTGGTTCCCCTAGGCTAAGGTGCTCTAACCATCTCGAGATTCAATCCTTCACCTTCCTCGTAAGTCACGCAAATCCTACAAGGATCGATCTTCAGCTCAGAACGACTACTATATTTTCGGAAATTAATCTACTGTAATCCGAGCTATTATTTAATTTTATTCTTTTTAGAAATAGATTGCGCGACTCTAGAGACCTCGAATAATTCCGACAAAGAAGGAAATAAATTCCAAAATATTATTCTTGATTTATTGGGACCAACCGATTTGACAGGGGTCTCTTTTCAAAACTTGCCATTTTAATCGATTTTTATCAGATTTGTGCCACGGCACTTTCTAACCGTTCAAAAATTATGAAAATATTCAAGGACCATCCTATATATGTCAAGACTATAGTTTGAGAGTTTCAGAATTTTTCGATAACACATGACTCCAGTATAAAAATAACTGCTTATATTAAATAATCGATATTATTCAAAACTCATCCGAAAATTACGAAATTCGACGGGAGCATAGGAAATATTATTTCGAGCAACTTTCGAGAAGAAACTTTTTTGATTTGACGACCCAAAATGGGTGAAACGGGAGTTTCGGTAAGAGTATTCACAGATTTTAGCTGAAAATGTATCGGTCTCGATCGAGCTCGATACTCGTTGGATTTTCGCTCAAAAGTACAATTTTTGATAGTGCAGAAAATAAGGAATTTAATGGTGTAATCAGATCAAAGATCGAACGGCTAGATCATAAATTCGAAACTGGCAGATTTATAATGTAATATTCGGATCCGGATTTCAAACGACAAGAAATCAAAAATCTATTCCGGTTAACTACAAGATCCAAATGATCAAAGACTATTTATAAAAAGAAGATTTCTAATACGACTATCCAGGAAGAGTAGATCTGAGATTTACATAAAATGAAAACGGGGAAAAATACCGAAAACTCACAACATCAAAAATCGGAATCGGTAGAATTAAAGATAATCGAAATATAAGCATATTTAGAACTTGAAATTTCTAAATTCATCGGTCCGAATGACCAGAATCGGAGAAAGTACCTTCTCCGAGGAATTGGCAGCGGTCACGATGATTTTCCATCGTGATCATCCTTCGTGTCATCATTTCAATCATGTATTCGTGATCTACGCGTTGACACCTTCAAAATGACTATTTCAGAATTGAAATAGGAAACTAGAGTTGTATATTCTCTGGAAGCTGCTCGGCGTTTCGATTTTGAAAATGAATGAAAAATGAAACCTTAAGCTCCTATTTATAGAGGAAAAATAAATAGGATAATAATGAATAAAAGAAAGAGGATAATGATGGAAAAAGAATAGGATAATTAAGAATAAGATAGTCTTTTGAAAAAGAAATTGGATAATGACGGATGTGCCTTTTTATATTAAATTTATTATTTTCCAACTTAAAGTTGTGCCAAGAGTTCATTTGAACTCGAAATTTAAAATTTCAAAGGTTGGCACGATTCTTGAAATATTTCCTATCAACCCGAGAAAAATATCATAACATATTTTTAAGGTAATTTTTGACCAAATTAGATTTAACAGATTTCCCTGGCTGCGATTTTCCTTTATTTGAGTCATTTAAGGACCCAACTTATTTTCTAACTTACCAGAGGGTAACATAAGTTGAATTAAACCTTCTAAAATATTTCGGGGTATTACATTCTACCCCCCTAAATAAATTTCGTCCCGAAATTTCCATATCTTGAGAAAAAGTATCAAAGTACATTCCCAGGGTTCAAAACCTCAATTTTTGTACTTCCTGCCTAGAACCGATAAGGGTCTCCTATTCTTTAGGTTGATTTTCAACCTTTAGCCCTCTTTCCGCTTTCTTCTTGGTTAAATACTTCTTTGAAGAGTCTATACTCGCTCTTCTTTTCCACGCTGATTTATCTTTCAGAAAGCCTAAACGTTCACCACCTTTCTCTATCCTTTATGAGAGCTATCACAATGCACCGACTTCATATAATCTCCCCATGATTCGAATGGGAACACCCTTGGATGGTTGGATTACAAATTCTATCAGGTTCGAACTGTGTTTTATCTCTTTCCTTAAAATGTTGAGATTTGACGTTCACGTCTTCTTGAAGCATGCTTGAATCGTATTTCCGATGCAAATTAGTCTTATTTTCCTTGTTATACTATTCTCTTTTCTTTAAAGTGGTAATCCGACTGTCTGGCTCCCGCTAGTGATCACCTTCGCTTGCATGCATAATAAGAATCGCATGTCTAGACTTTAACTGTAAGCTCGAAACTTGCTTGTTGACATCCATTGATCATCTCAAATGTTACGACCTGAGAAATTACTTTAGAAATGTACTTTCGACTTTGGAGAACACTAACTGATTTTTTTTTTCGGTTCCATTCGTCATTATGGAATACTATCATTCGCTCTCCTGGCAATATACTTAAATGAATACTTCTATAAGCTCTCTCTTCTATTTGAAGACTCACACTTAAGTTCTATGAGTGAGATTAAAATAAATCAAACACCTCTGAGTGAGAACTTTATCTGATCAACAACAGCTGGAAGAGAGGTAACACTAGGTTATTTATACTAAAAATATTACCTTTTTAGAGGATTTATAACTCGAAGGGTTGTCACATTTTACAAAGATATATGAGAATAACAAAAGAAAATCAATGCTTAAGAGCTGAGAACCGTGCTGAAATATTTTCATAAAGGCGTCAGCATAGCCTAACAAGTAAATGCCATAAAAGAGTGTGGTTTTGGTCAAAATTCCTCTCATCAACACCAAAATTTTGGTCAAAATTCCTCTCATCATCACTCCAGAAACCAAAATTTCTCTTCCCAGCATCAAAATCCTGATGTGAAGCCCAAAAAGACCTGCTGGAATTGTGGGAAACCAGGGCATTTCTCCAATAGATGCAAGCAGCCTAAAAGGGGCAGGGGGTTTGGGAATAATCATGCCAATAATGTGATGCATTTTGATCCACTTGCTAATCATGTTTACAAAAATGAAGATTATGACTATCATGAAGATGGTGGTGTCTACATGGTCCATAGTGCATGTGATTTCCAATTCATAAACTATTCCAATGCTGTGTTAAAAATCATGCATGAGTCTGAGTGGTTGATTGACTCTGGGTGCACTTTTCATGTCACTCCACATAAGCACATGTTTCATAATCTGTAGTTTTTAAAGTTTGGATCTGTTGCTTTAGCTGATGGTCAACACTGTGAAATTGTTGGTAAAGGAGATGTGTGTTTAAAATTTAAAAATGATAGCATGATAACACTGTATGATGTCAGATATGTCCCTAAATTGAAATTCAACCTTCTTTCTGTGTCAAAACTGGCTGATCAAATGATGTATGGTTCTGTTAACAACAAAAGTTTTAAATTTGAAAGAGATTCTGTGTGTTACTTTGATACTCCAAGGAAAAGAGACCTCTATACTGTACTTGCTTGCTCTATGCCTGTCCAAACTGCAAACATTGTGCATCATGATAAAACAGCTTTATCGCATGCTAGGTTAGGTCATATGAGCAATAAGGGTCTTGATATCTTGAATAAATCTGGTGCATTCAAACATGATAAAGTGTCAAGCATTCCTTTCTGTGAGCCATGCTTAATGGGAAAGCAACACAAATTGCCCTTCCCTACTTTTGTGCCTTATCCTAAAGCTCATAGGAGCACTGAAATACTTGAGTATTTGCATGCAGATGTGTGGGGACCTGCAAAGGTTCCTACACATGGAGGAAATGTCTATTTCTTGTCTATCATTGATGACTATTCAAGAAAAACCTGGGTTTTCTTAATGAAAAACAAATCTGAAGTTTTTGAGAAATTTTCTAAGTGGTTTATTAAAATTCAAAACCAAACTAAGAAAAGCATTAAGTGTCTAAGAACAGATAATGGTTTGGAATTTTGTAACCACTCAATGGACAAATGGTGCTTTGATATTGGAATTAAAAGGCACAAGTTTGTACCTTACAACCCCCATCAAAATGGGGTTGCAGAGAGGATGAACATAACCCTCCTTGAGAGGGTCAGAAGCTTGCTAGCAGGCTCAGGCCTTGACAAGCAATTCTGGTGGGAAGCCTTAATGACTTCTTGTTATTTAATAAATAGATCCTCCTATGTTCCCTTATTGGGAAAACAACCTGAATGTGTCTTCTGGAATAAACCTGTATGTTTGTCAAATCTGAGAGTTTTTGGTTGCAGTGCATATGTTCACCAGAAACTAAGTAAAATTGAGCCTAGGTCTAGAAAGTGCATCTTTCTTAGTTACCCTGAAGGGGTTAAAGGTTATAGGCTATGGGATAGGACTTTGCCTGGTTTCAAAACATGTATTAGCAGAGATGTGTCTTTCAATGAAGTTGATTTTCCTTGTCTTCATAAATCCTCACCTTCTGCTGCTCCTTGTGAGGTGGAAAAAGTGTATGATCTTGTGTTTACCCCTATTACTTCTAAGGTGGATCATCCTTCCCTTAATCCTCCTGAGATTGACATGCATAATTCTGTCTTGAATGATCATGTAAATGATAACACTGATGTCAATGACTCTGCATCAAACCATGAAACTGAAAATAATGTGTCTATTAACACGAATGTGTCTGATAATGATAATTCTAAATCTGAGCATGAAAGCAACTCTGAATCTGAGCATGAAATCAATTATGTGCATGAAACTGAGCATGAAAACTTAGCAAACTATCAATTAACTAGAGATAGGACTAAAAGAAACATCAGATTGCCTGCTAAGTATGATGATTTCAACCTGTCTATGTATGCTTTCAATGTGTTCAACAATGTGGATAAATATGAACCCAAAACATACAAAGAAGCTGTCTCATCTCCTGAATCTGATAAGTGGATAAAAGCCATGACTTGTGAAATAGAATCATTGCATGACAACAATACATGGATTTTAGTTGAAAAACCTAATAAATGTTCAATTGTTGAGTGTAAATGGCTATTTAAGATAAAACAGGAGATAAACGATGTAAGATACAAAGCAAGATTGGTTACATTCTTCATGGAGAACTTGAAAATAACATCTATATGAACCAACCAGAGGGTTTTGTTAATAAAACTCACCCTAATCATGTATTCTTGTTGAAAAAATCTTTGTATGGTTTAAAGCAATCTTCCAGACAATGGAATATCAAATTTGATAATTGTATGAAAAGCATGAACTTTACTAGAAGCAAGTTTGATCACTGTCTATATTATATGCAATCCAATGTGCTTATGTTCCTTCTCCTGTATGTTGATGATATGCTTCTAATCAGTCCTTGTATGAAAACTGTGAAGAATGTTCAAACTTGTCTATATGCAAACTTCAACATGAAGGATCTTGGAGATGCTAGAAAGATCCTAGGTATGAACATTGATAGGGATTGAAACAATAATACTCTTGTGTTGCATCAGTCCTCTTATGTTGAACAAGTTCTGAAAAAGTTTAACATGGAAGACTGCAAACCTGTGTCTATTCCTCTTGCTTCCCATTTCTTGCTTAGTAAAGATCAATGTCCTAAAAGTGAATCTGAGTTGAAGGAAATGTCTGGTATTCCTTATGCAAATGCTATAGGGTCTGTTATGTACATAATGATCAGCACTAGGCCTGACATTGCCTATGATGTATCATGTCTGAGTAGGTACATGGCAAATCCTGGTCAGCCTCATTGGGAGGCATTGAAATGGTTACTCAGATATCTTAAATCTACAATGTCCAGTGGTTTAAAATTCTCTAAATCCTCTAATGGTGTGAAGTGTGTTGGTTATGTTGATTCAAACTATGCTAATGATCAATATCATAGAAAATCAACCACTTCCTATATGTTTACACTTTGTGGGTCATGCATTAGTTGGAAATCTCAATTACAAAGCATTGTTTCATTGTCCACAACTGAGTCTGAGTACATAGCTGCTACAGAAGCAGTAAAAGAAGCTCTGTGGTTATATGGAGTCTTGTCTGAAATAAAATTTGTTGAAGATAAACCTATGCTATTTTCAGACAGTCAATCTGCAATACAACTTTGTAAAAACGCAGTGTTTCATGACAGAACCAAACACAAAGATGTCAGATACCATTTCATAAGAGACATTGTGGAAAAAGGGGAAGTTCTTCTTGATAAAATTCCCTCTGAGTACAACCTTGAAGATATGGGCACAAAATGCCTCCCAGTTGCAAAGCTGGATGCCTGCAAGAAATCCTTGAACATGGATTTGGGTTGAACAAGGGGGGAATGAAGAGCATTCCCTGGACTTGTGATCTTGAATGCTCTGCTCTGCCTCTAAGGGCAGTGAGTCCTTCTGGTTATTTCCTTGGTACTGTTGCTAGGTGTAACTTGTTCAATGAAGGTCAAGTTTTCTGACCAGAGACTTGTTACAAAACTTTGGGTTGGTCTCTGGTGTTGAGACTGGATTGAATACGCATAGTATTTATTCATCCCTCTCTAATTCTGTCTTTGTGATAAACTTAGAGTAAAAATAATTGGCAATGATGATAATCTCTTGTGTTATTTTGCAGGTGACTCCATGGTGACCAAAAAAGACCATTTGGGCCAAAGGTGGATATGTTGAGGGTTGGCCCAATTGCTCTTTGTTGGCCCAAGAGTTTTCTTAATTGCTGTGGCCCAAACCCGAAGCCCAAAACCCTTAACCCTAAACGTTTATTCACCTCCCTCATTAATCCACACTTAATCTGTTTTTCATTTTCAAAGCTATTTCACCCTCTATAACATTCGAGAGACTTCTCTTCTCTCTCAAGCCTTACACTGTTCATCAACCCTAATCTGAAAAGCTCTCTCTCTCTCTGTGTTTTCTGCCACCGTTCTTAGTTTCTCTGGCCGGAATCTGACCGTGATTCCTGTTGGCCTATGAGTGTAGACGGCTAGGTTGTTCTCTGAGACTGAGGGCTTGTGAGTGCTTCGAGAGGGATCGTTTCACCATCCCCTTCCTTTGGTCTGGGTCTTTGTGTCGCCGGAGTCGCCTCTGCCGCCGTCTGTGGGAAAATCTGAACCACCGTGTCCCCTGGGCACTTTTCTCACCACTGTCTCTCTGATTTCTTCTCCATTTGCTTCATATCTTTTCTGCTCTTTGTGTTATTGTGATTATATCTCTCTGGTCTCACTCTCTCTACTTCTCTTGTGCAGATTTGAGAAAAGTTGGTGCCTAGCCTGTGAAGAACACAAGTAGATCCCCTAGATCTACCCCTCTGAGGATACCTCTTGTTGAAGCTCTTCCTGCTGTGAAGCTTTGAAGTTCGATTTCTCTGATTTTTTCTGTAATAGCTTGTAATAGCTCAATAGTTTGGTCTTGCTACTTGAGTAGCTAGTGAGAGAGACCGCAAGAGGTCGGAAAGCAAGTAGTGTAAACCCTAGTCGGGTCTGTACCACAACAGCTGCTGTTAGTCAAAGAAACATATTGAAATTTGAAATAGACCTCCAACAAAAGCTATTTTTTAACATTTAAATTAAAATATATATAAAATGTTGACAACATCAATAGTTTCTGAACAACTTATAGCATATCTGACTGTAAAAAAAAATCTCTAATCGTGGTGAAACACAGAATCAATGATCATCATAATTAGAATTTTGAAACTTAGATCCTGGAAAATGGTCTAGTAGAGGAATATTATAATATCTCGACTTCAAATTTCATTTGTACGTGAGTCTATCACGCTTGATTTTTTAAATAGTTTACTTCTTTTGTGGTTTGCAAGTTACTGTACAAGAGTGATATTTACCTAGTGCACGTAGGAGTATAATTGAACTGAGTTGAGTTGAATATTGTCAAGCTTTAGCTTGACACATTTATTTTCGAAGTTGAGTTTCAAATTTTATTTATCGAATACTTCGAGGCTAATGAGTTTATTCAAGTTTAATCGAGCCTAAACTAGATTCCTAAATTTAGATTTAAATTTATATATTTATTATTTTATTTTAAAAATAAATTATTTTATTTACTATATTCATTAAAATTCATTAATTTCTTATAATAAACAAATTAAAGTTAATTAGATAGTTAACATACTTTTTTTGTCCTATTTTTTAAAAAGTGATTGTCCAGTTGGGAGACAGTTAACATACTTATTACTCAATAAAGTATAAAAATTGTAAGTTTTTATCAAGTTAATAATATTATATTTTCAAACTAACTCACTTAATGAGTTTACTCACGAGCTAACGAGACAAGTAGTGACTTGTTAAGTTAATGAGATTTACTAAATGAGCTCAAACGAGCTTTTATCAAGTTGAGATCCGAGTAGCTCACAAATAAAGTCCTAAGTGTACATTCTTGGATACCCTTGTCATAAAAAAAAAATTAAAATCTGTCACGCTCCCATATTTTTTTAAACGATACATCTTGATCTGGTTGTAGGGCAAAAGATCCCATGATTGAAAGTTTATAAATTCAAATTCTATAAATATTTTATATCTAGCTATTTAGAGGTTTAGAGCACGCTTATCAGTAACAACTATTTGTTGTTTTAAAAAACCCATTTGATCGATTTGAAATGATAAATTCTTTCGACAAATCAATATATAATTAATGGTGTCGTTAATTTTTTGTGCGTGCTCTTGAATGTCGCGAGGAGTGCAGTTGATTTCGAATAATTAATCTGGACGTCAATTGTTCACCATTAATTAATTTTTATTCAGTAACAATTTAATGGTCTAGTAATTAGTTTAGGGCACTCCGTCCTAAAACGTATTAGGCCATTTATTGGTTTTGAGTAGTTAATCTTTTGAAGAACTTATTAGACAAATTTAGTCAATTTTCCACAATTAATCCATTACGTCAGGGACTAGTAGTATTAACAAATATATTAAGATTTAAATCAAACTAGATTTGTATGAACAAAAAAATCTTATTTCCTGTCGTCTAATCTTTAGATTTCCAAAAGTACTCATTCTAATTTAGAGGTTATTGCAATTATTTAGTATTAGAGGTGTCCGTAAAATAAAATATCAAATCAAGACTGCCGAAATAGTTTTAATTGGAAGTTACTCTCCACACAGTATGCATAATTATGGTCGATTTTAAGAACGTGGAAGTTTTAGTCTCGTGGCAGATCAAGTTCCAGATTCAAAAACTATCGGAACAGTAATAAATTTATTAATATGTCATTAAATATATGTAGGTTTTGATCCATTTGACGATTTTTGATCCCAAGAGACGTCTTTACGTTAGTATTGTTGTAGACCAAACAAAAGGCAAAATCTATTTTAATTTTCATATATATATATATATATATATATATATATATATATATATTAAAGCTTCCTTTAATTAGTTTAAGTTCTGAGAGAGCGATGATTAATGATGTGTGATCATTTCCAAGTTTTCTTACAGTCAAATGAATAATATACTTTGTTCAAAAACTCCTTGCTTTTACGAAATGAATAATATACATTCTTTTTATGCAGGAACAATTAAGTGATAGTAGTCCACACATATGTACAGATAAATGTCACTATAGAATTCTTAATCAATTTTTTTGTTGTATTTTTGTTTTTGTCACTATAGAGAATTGAATAATCAAATTAGAAGTTTAGAACAAAGATATCCACAAATTTGTCACCCTAAGAAAAAGTCCAATTTGCGTGCACACATGGACTTTGATATTGTGGTTACACATATAAATCTATCATGCATCAGTGTCGGTCAGAGAAAAAAAAGGATAATCACTCGGTAAAATCTTACATAGTGAATTTGCTTTTAGGATTTTCTCATGATATCGGCCGATTTAATAATAAGAGTAAATTTCATATTACTCCACTTTATATTCTTGAAAAATAAAAAAATTCATTGGTCATGTTTGGTTAATAGGAAAGTAATATTATTTGAAAATATAATGTGATTCAAAAAAAAATGAATCCTAGCAGATTCTTTATTCTGTGTTTGAAATATAATAAAGAAATTGTAAGAATTCTCATTTTAATATTTGATTCAAAGTAAACAAGCAAAACGAAATACTTAAAATATATGTTATCATTTTCATATCACTAATTATTTTAAGATATGTACAATATAGTTTATAATTCTATGTACAATATATATATATGTGTGTGTGTGTGTGTGTGTGTTGAAATTTGTTGTCGTAAACACTGAAATTAGACACATAATCGTAATGTCAAACTCAATGTTACAGACAATTAACACAACTATCTTAACACAAATATGCTGTAAATAAATATGCAATAACACGCGAAATAATTTTAAATCACACACAACATGTGTGTGATTGCCACAGGGCGAAATTATGCTACTATGAGCACAAACTGTTTTTCAAGCTTACAATGTTGGACGCGAAAGCTCTCAACACTTCGGCTACAAACAAATTCTAATCTAGTTCTACAACTAAAAAAAGAACTCAAACGTACAAATTAACCTTCCGTTAATTTGTATACAAACTAGTATAGATTTCACAACCTTGCTATCTATCCTAACTTGTTCAACCTACTCTCGTGAATTGAATGAACAACAATAAACATTAATATAGAAGAAGGAACCAAGAACAAAATCTATACTATGTTTGTGATTCAAGCTTTTTCAAATCTTCACGCAGCGGAAAATGGATTGAGCTTGAATAAGTCTTCAAGTGTCGATCATATCCCTTATATGCTTCTTCACTTGAATAGACAAGCCTCAAGTCTTCTCTCTCTTGATCGTGGGTTGGAGATAACCGCTCTTCATCACTACTCCATCGTGTACGAGAAGAAAACCGTCTCCATGGCATGGTTGAAGCCATATCCCACGTTCTCACCTATTTTCCAAATATTCCAGCAATAAAAAACTGAAAAAGAAAAGACGCTAAATTAAAGAAAACAAGAAGCTCTTAGGAGATAGAGTTTTGACTTCGTCAAACTCTATTTAAATAATATATCTAATATGTATATATCCATTTATTTGAAATATCTATTTTGTGTATATATACATATATTTTAAGATATATAAAATTATTTTATTCATTAAAATAATAAATAAAACTAGGAAATGATAAGATTAGTTACAACTATGTCACAGACAATGTCGCAGGGAGTCTGTCTGACATTATGTGCAACATTGAACCTCAAAGTCATACAACACTCAACAATCTGCACAAAACATACAACTCAATATATTTTGTACAATTAGAGTCGCAGCGGAAAATGAAGATCTTAAAATCTCCCCCTTAAGGGTTACCCCCCCCCCCCCTTAATTAGATCATCATATAATAGGAACTTGTCCCTTTATAAAATCAATGTTGAAACAGAAAGTTCAACCTAACACTATCAATGTTGAACTGAACGTTCAACACATAATAATCACGACATATTGATCATTCAATATCTCAAAACAAACTCAATATGCCTAATCATAATGATATATCACGAATATCAAAAACTGAATAAGCGTATAAAATCAAGAACACAATCATAATGATATATCACGAATATCAAAAACTGAATAAGCGTATAAAATTAAGAACACAATCATAAATTGCATTCAACAACAAAAACAAGATATGCATAAAATGCATACCAAAACCTGGTGTCCAACACACACATCAACATAGCAAAACAAAAGATGCATTTAGGCATCTTAAAATGTGTCAAGCACAATCACAGAAATAATAAACATTGTTTCAAGCAAAAGTAAAAACATTGTTTATAACAATCAGAAGTTGATCCACACAGCTTCACATCATCTCCCCCTTCCTTCACATCATCTTCTTCTTCCCCTTGGCTTCACTCTTCCGTTCCCATCCTCTAACAGTTGATGTAGCACTGGCATCAACATTACCTACATCAATCTCCTCGTCAGCATGTACTCCCCCTTTTTGTGCAGAAAGTAGAGATATAAAGGTATCGCACACAGAAGAAAGAGACATGATTATTTGATCCAGTTGAGCAACATTCTGTTGAAGGATCTCCAAAGGCATCATCACAATAGGAATGGAAGGCATGGAGAGAACTTCAGGCTCAACAGGATGAGCAGTAGGCGACTGGAAAGGAGTAGGACTAGCATTAGCAGATCGATCCGTAGGACCGGCAGCTGAGAGGTAGGGCAGGTCAATAACTCGATCATCATTCTCCTTGGGCTTTTGAATAGTTAGAGAAGCTTGCTCAACAACAAAGTTCTTCTTGCTTTCTTTCAATCCTTGACTCTTAAGAATAGCAAAGATTAAACATGGAAAATGAAGCACATTTGAAGAACGCGTTTTGGAAGCAGCCTTCAAAACAACATCAAATATGTATGCTCCAAGGTTGCAGGGCAGATTAGTCCCAAGCTTGTATAGCAAAATAGCTTGATCAACTGTGAGGATTGATGCATTGGATGTGGGAAGCCAATTACACACAGTTAACTTGAACAACACTGTGTAGAAAAACGTTATCTTGGAGGCAGGTACCTTGTTCATCCAAGATTGAACAAGTCCTCCAGTAACAACCTTCACCACATCATCAAGCAAATCTAATGAAATGATCGTGTCCTCATTACCCAGTTCAAGAAATGAGTTAATTATATTAGGGGAAAATTTGTAAACATGATCCCTAATATAAACTGTTCCAAAGGATAATTTGGACGGATCTCCCATATCAGGAATAATGTTTGAATAAAATTCATACACAACAGACGAATCATAAGACAACAAGGAAGTGACAGACTTCCACAAGCCTCGTTCATTCAAGAACACATCCATCCCATACTTTTTGAAGCTTAAGACATCTACCATTTTTTCAACCCTAAATAACCTCTTAGAAATAAGATAAAAAGACTTCTTAGCATCTAAAGAGTAGAAGATCTTACTGTATGGTTGAGTAACATCAAGTGGGGAATCAACATTGACATCCTGCTTGACATCACCAGAGGGAGGAGAAGAGGGATGATCACCGGTAGAGTCCGATTCATCTCATAGAGAACGCGAAGAAGTCTTAACGCCTTCCGTTTTCACTTTCTTGATGAAAGATACTTCAGTGGACTCTGAAGCATCACTGTGAAGCCGTTTGGACTTCCAAATCGGAGATGTGGGCTTTGCTGTCTTTAAGAGAGAGTGAAGATGAGCGGAGGAATCAGGATCAATGGGGTTTGAAGGCTCTCCAAGCACATGCATTTGGAGAGGCTTAGGGTTTAAAATTTCAGAATGAGGGGAAACCTCAAGATCTTGGACAGAGGAAGTAGATTTGGTTGGTGGTGATGGAGGAATTGGGATAATGGATGCTGAATTTCTGGAGTGGCGGCAGTAGCAGTGATAGGAGTTGCTGTTGAAGTTGGAGAAGGGTTCACTGTAGGGGCTGGTGTTGAAGCTGATGATGGAGTTGCTTTAGTCTGTTCCATCAACTGCTGGAGCATCATCATCATCATCACCTGGTATGGATTTGGAGGCTGATCCGCCATGGATGAACACAATTCAAAGAGGATATGCGGAGAAGATGAATCGCTAGAATGAGAGAAGAGAGAGAATCGGGTATGGAGAAAGAGAAAGAATTGATTTAAAAAGTGAGATAAAGACAAACAACTTTCTTATATTAAAAATAATGAAAGTGATATCTCTCACTCTCTCTCTCTTATCATAGCATAAGCTATGCTGAAAAGTGTACCTGCTTATCAAATACAATTTAATTATTTATTATTAAAATAATAATAAAACAATTAAATAAAAATGAAAAAAAACAAATTCTGAAATATGAAATAAATGGAGACACATCATGATAAAATCAATTCACATGAATTAATTTATAAAATCATAACATCGTACCATATAATTTTGATACATTCAGAATTAAAGGACTTGATGTCAAAGATTAAAACATTTACTTCAACATCAAGATGTCACCATTGACTAAAAACACACATTCCAAGAGATTTCCTTAGTGAAGAAAATCTCTCAAAATCCAAAGGTTTAGTGAAGATATATGCAATTTGATTTTCTGTAGAAATGTATTTCAATTTGATGATATCTTGTTCAACAAGATCACGAATAAAGTGATGTCTGATGTCAATGTGTTTGGTGCGAGAATGTTGGACTGGGTTCTTCAAAATTTCAATTGCACTGACATTGTCACATAGCAATGTCAAAGAAGGACTAGCCAGACCATAATCTAGCACCATTTGATTCAACCACAACAGTTGAAAGCAACAACTAGCAGCAGCAACATACTCTGATTTGGCCATGGAGAGTAAGATACAATTTTATTTCTTACTCGACCAAGAAACCAGATTGTTGCCACAATAAAAACAACCTCCGCTAGTGCTCTTTCGGTCATCGACATCACATGCCCAATCCGAGTCACTATATCCTACAAGATGAATGTTAGAACTTTTGCAGTATTTAATACCAAACCCAATTATGCCAGAAACATAGCGAATGATTCTTTTGACAACTTTAAGATGAGATTCTTTAGGCTGAGATTGATATCTCGCACAAACACCAACACTAAACATAATGTCAGGGCGACTAGCTGTTAAGTATAATAAACTACCTATCATTCCTCTATACATGGTAGAATCAACATTGCTACCAACATCATCTCTGCTCAACTTTTCGAAAGATCTTATAGGCGTCTTCATAGGTTTAGCATTCTCTAATCCGATACACTTGACCAATCCTCTAGCATATTTGCTTTGAGAGATGAAAATCCCATCTTTATCTTGCTTGATTTGTAGACCAAGGAAATAGTTGAGCTCTCCAACCATGCTCATTTCAAACGTGTTGCACATTGAGTCTACAAAATCTTTGAGCAGATTAGTACAAGTCGAATAAAAAACAATGTCATCAACATAGATTTAAGCAACAGTAATATGTTTTTTATTCTTCTTAATAAATAATATTTTATGGACTTGACCTCTTGCAAAACCAATTTGGAGCAAGAAATCGGTCAGTCTAGCATACCATGCTCTAGGGGCTTGTTTGAGACCATACAAAGCCTTTTTGAGCTTAAACACGTGCAATGATTTCTCATGACATTCGAACCCCTTAGGTTGTTCGACATACGCCTCTTCATTGAGAAAGCCATTCAAGAAAGCACTTTTAACATCCATTTGATGTAGAGTAAAACCCACATAACATGCAATTGCACATAAAAGACGAATGGATTCAATCCTTGCAACATAAGCAAATGTTTCGTCAAAGTCTACCCCTTCAACTTGGGTATAACCTTGAGCCACTAGACGAGCTTTATTTCTGACAACATTGCCAGCCTCATCCGTTTTATTCTTGAAAATCCATTTTGTCCCAATCACATTTTTATCTTTGGGGCGTGGAACTAATTCCCATACATTATTTCTTACGAACTGGTTTAGTTCCTCATGCATAGCATTGATCCAAAAATTATCATTAAGGGCTTCCTTGATGTTTTTTGGTTCAATGTTAGACAGAAAGCAAGTGTTTGACATAAAAACATTTAAAGAAGACATGCATACCAGTTTTAGCATTTCTTTATATTCCTCTGAGTTCTTACTTCTAGTTTGAACTCCTTCAGATTGCTCACCAATGATTTGTGAATCTGGATGATTCTTCCGAATTCGACTCGGAGGATCTCTTCTTGGTTCATCTTCGGCAGTCACCACCTAATCATCTTCACTGTCTGAAGTGAATGTTGAAGTTGATGTTTTAACTGAAGCTTCATCATTCTGTGGAACATTCACTTTGACATTCTCAGTGGATGTCTTGTTCTCACAATCACTTCCAGTCTGATCACTTGACGTTTCACCTGTGTCAATGAGATCAATCACATCATCCTCTTCATATTTTGAAGCAATACCTGTGTGGTCATCAAAAAAATGTTAATTGATTCTTGGACAGTTTTTGTCCTAAGATTAAGCACACGGTAAGCACGACTGTCAGATGCGTAACCCAAGAAAATCCCTTTGTCGCTTTTAGAATCAAATTTTCCCAGATGATCCCTGTCATTCAGGATGTAACATAAACATCCAAATACATGAAAGTACTTCAAATTGGGCTTCTTTCCCTTCAGAAGTTCATACGGTGTCACAGTTTTGCCTGGGCAAAGAATCACTTTATTCCCGATGTGACAAATAGTGTTAACTGCTTCAGCCCATAGCTTCTTGGACAACCATTGAACTTGTAACATCACTCTTGACATCTCCTGAAGAGTTCAATTTTTTCTCTCAACCACCTCATTTTGTTGAGGTGTCTTTGGAGCAGAAAACTCATGAATGATGCCTCTTTTTTCACAAAACTCTTCAAACATTGAGTTTTCAAATTCGAGTCCATGATCTGTTCTAATGCATTTGATGTTGGATTCATGTTGTCTTGACACCAACCTGCAGAACTTCTTGAACATCCTGAAAGCTTCAGATTTTTCTTGAAGAAATTCAACCCATGTGAATCTCGAAAAATCATCGACTATCACCAGAATAAATCTCTTTCCACTCATGTTTTTGGTGTCAACAGGAGCCATGATGTCCATGTGAATCAGATCGAAGCACTTCGTGGTTTGACAAGCTGAGGAACTTTTATGTGAAGCTCTCACCTGTTTACCCTTTTGACATGCGCTGCAAACAACATCGAGATGGATCTTCACATGTGGAATACCTCGAACAGCATCAACTTCAATCAGTTTCTTCAAACTTTGAAAGCTAAGATGACCAAGTTTTTGATGTACGAGTTGAGTATCAACATTGACTGAAACATTGCATTTTTCATTCTTGTCCGTATGGTAGCAATTATCCAATGCCCGACTTCCGAACATAATGCACTTATTCTCGCTATCAAAAACTTCACAGGTGTTTTTATTAAATCTGACATGCATACCGTCATCACATAGCTGACTTATGCTAATCAGATTTGCTGTGAAACCTTCGACATGAAGCACATTGCATAACTTGGGAAAGCTCTTGACATTCAAGGTTTCTTTTCCTACTATGTTGCCTTGTGCTCCTCCACCATAACTAACTTTTCCTTTGCTTGTCATGGTATAGTCATCGAGAAAATTAGAATTTCCTATCATATGTCGTGAGCACCCACTGTCAAAGCACCACGTACCAGCAATGTTAGCTTTCAAAGATGTGTAGACAACATTGCACGAGATCTTTGCCTTCTTTGAGTGTTTCTTCTTTTTGGTAGGTTTAGAAGAATTTTCCACGACAATCTTTCCTGTTGCTATATCATCATGATATTTGAAGTAATAAGGTTTGATATGTCCAGGCTCTTGGCAATAATGACAAACAAATTTCTTCTCCTTGGACTTGTCATTGACATTTGGTTTGACATTTCCGTCAACATTGACTGGAACATCCTTAGAGCTTTCCCCTTTGACAAACTTGATAGGATTAGAGATAGACATTGATGAACTTGATGTATATCCCAAGCTTGCTTTTGTGTGTTGTCCCAATGTCAGAACCTCGTTCAGAGTAGATGCTACTTGATTAAGTTGTCGAAAGGTTTTTGAAGCAGCTTCTACTTCCTTTCTCAACTTATTCAATTCAAGATCACCTCGAGTGAGTTGAATTTCAAGGTCCAATACCCTTCGCTTTAGAGTTTGGTTTTCTTCTACGAGAATCCCAAATTCCTTTGATTGTTCAGCCCATTGGACACACACTTCATCTACAACCTTGTGTAATTGTTGTAGAGCTTCTCGGTGGCTGACATCGGACTGGTCTTCTTCCAATTGAGACACTTCAGCAGTGTTGCAAAACTCATCCAGCAATGTCATTTCATACCAGTTAGTGGTGTTTGGAGGGATGTCAGAGATTTCTTGTGTAACATTCTCCATAACATTGTTTGGAACATCTGAAGTTATATTATCAGGACTAGTATCATAGTCAAAATCACCACTATCCATGTCAGTTAAGGTGTCAATCATTCCATCTAAGTCATCATCAACTTTTGCAAACAAAACGGTTTGTTTTTCAGCTTCTTCATCACCGGATTCGTCACTTAACATGGCAGCACTGTAATTTCTTCTCTGTTTCCTTTGGATAGTAAGACATTCATTGGCATAGTGTCCAAAACCAGAACATCCCCTACATTGAACTGAGTCAATGTCCTTCACTGTAACATCTGGAGACTTTGATGATTTTGTCGATCCAGATGATGTCGACGAAGGAGAATCAAACAGTCTCCGTGGTTTGAAGGCTGGTGAAGCTTTCTTCATTGACCGAACAAGGGTATTGAACTTCTTGGTAAGCAGTGCAACACTAAGGGGTTCATCTTCAGTAATCTCCTGAATCTTTTCAACATCAAGTTGAACATCCGAGCTTGATATTACTGATTGAAGTGCAATTCCTTTAGAAGAGGCATTTGATTTCTGGTTTTCAAGATTCATCTCAAACGTGAGTAGAATGCTCATTGCTTCACTCAAACTCATGTTTGATACATTTTGAGCTTCTTCGATTGCTGAGATTTTCATGTTGAATCTCTCCAGAAGTTTACGAAGAAGTTTGCTAACCATGTTCTCATTTGAGATCGGACATCCTAGAGCTGTAGACTCGTTTGACACTTCACACAATCGTTCAGTGTACATTGAGATTGTCTTATCTTCTAACATTCGCAAAGTTTCGAACTTAGAAGTGAGTAGCCTAAGCTTTGTTTGTCGTACACTGGTCGATCCTTCACAATGTTCATACAATATGTTCCATGCTTGATATGTCGTGGTACAATTACACACCATCTTGAAGCACGGGACATCAACCGAAACAAAAATAGCATTGAGTGCCCTTGAATTAAAGTTGGAAATGATTCGATCGACATTAGTCCATTGAGTCTCCGGAGTAAAAATGAACACTCCATTCGGTCCTTCCATCCTCCATGGAGACCATTCTTCAATTACAGCCAACCAAGCCCTCTCATCGATGGACTTGATATACTCTTCATGCGCGATTTCCACATAGCATAATTCTTGCCATTACTATCCAATACCGGAGGATGGCACTGATTGATCTGAATATCCATCTTTCAGTAAGTCAACAAACCAAGGATCGAATACTTAGTGAGTTAAGTACCGGCTCTTGATGCCACTTGTTGAAATTTGTTGTCGTAAACACTGAAATTAGACACAGAATCGTAATGTCAAACTCAATGTTACAGACAGTTAACACAACTATCTTAACACAAATATGCTGTAAATAAATATGCAATAACACGTGAAATAATTTTAAATCACACACAACATGTGTGTGATTGCCACAGGGTGAAATTATGCTACTATGAGCACAAATTATTTTTCAAGCTTACAATGTTGGACGCGAAAGCTCTCAACACTTCGACTACATACAAATTCTAATCTAGTTCTACAACTAAAAAAAGAACTCAAACGTACAAATTAACCTCCCGTTAATTTGTATACAAACTAGTATAGATTTCACAACCTTGCTATCTATTCTAACTTGTTCAATCTACTCTCGTGAATTGAATGAACAACAATAAACATTAATATAGAAGAAGGAACCAAGAACAAAATCTATACTATGTTTTTGATTCAAGCTTTTTCAAATCTTCACGCAGCGAAAAATGGATTGAGCTTGAATAAGTCTTCAAGTGTCGATCATATCCCTTATATGCTTCTTCACTTGAATAGACAAGTCTCAAGTCTTCTCTTTCTTGATCGTGGGTTGGAGATAACCGGTCTTCATCACTACTCCATCGTGTACGAGAAGAAAACCGTCTCTATGGCATGGTTGAAGCCATATCCCACGTTCTCACCTATTTTCCAAATATTCCAGCAATAAAAAACTGAAAAAGAAAAGACGTTAAATAAAAGAAAACAAGAAGCCCTAAAAATAGGAGATAGAGTTTTGACTTCGTCAAACTCTATTTAAATAATATATCTAATATGTATATATCCATTTATTTGAAATATCTATTTTGTGGATATATACATATATTTTAAGATATATAAAATTATTTTATTGATTAAAATAATAAATAAAACTAGGAAATGATAAGATTAGTTACGACTATATCACAGACAATATCGCAGGGAGTCTGTCTGACATTACGTGGAACATTGAATCTCAATGTCATACAGCACTCAACAATATATATATATATATTCTCGAAGTAATTTGAAGGCAACATGTTATTTAAATTTAAATTTAAATAAATTATATGTGTATTAAATAATAAATAATCAAGATGATTATTTCGTTATTTTAGGTTTATACAAATTTTTTTTGTTGATTCTATAACTAAATTGCTCACTGTCTTAAGTTCGCCATTCTCCGACCATCTATTCTAAAAAATGATTGCCAGAATGATCAAATTTTAGTTGAGATCTTATCGACAAAAATAACTTCTTTGTTTTTCAAAATTTGCAAATTTTTTTCTTTTTCATTTTCCAGGCTAAAAATTGTCAATCCAAAATTAATGATAAGCCATAAAAAATAAATTATTAAAAATTCAAAAATTTTCAAAATTATTATTTTTTTCATATTTTTTGTTGAAAAATTATTAATCCAAAAATTTATATATACGTACATAAGAAAATATAATTGATGATGAAGAAATCAAAAATAAAATTGTCATACACAATATTCCTAAAGTCAAGTAATCAAAATAGTTATCGGGAGTAGGTAATTAGAATCCAGAAAAGTTGATTAATATTCCTTGTTTTGAAGAATATGAATACTTTCTCATAGTCCATTAAAATTGAACTAAACACAGGAATTTAAAAATAAGAAATCAGATTATTTTTCCAGACCTGATTTCATGTCAACCAAATGGAGGACCCTCTGTGTTAGGGGTGCACACGGGTTGGATTGGCCGGGTTGAAGGTGTTTAAATAGGCTAACCCATTGACTACGGTTTAAAAAAACTCTAAACCATTAATCTTTTTTTCATTGCACAATCCAACCCTACTACTCTCAAGAATATTAGGGTTGGGTTGGGTTCATCGGGTTGAAAGTGAATAATTAATTCCAATATAAACTCATTAATTTATTGTAAACTATAGTGAGGGTTATCAATATCGACCCGTGGTAAAAAAGAAAGCGGGTAGATTACTCTACATAGAGAAGAAAGTGAAAATTTATTTCTATATATTTAGAGTTTTTAAGTGTTTGAGAATTAAGATAGTGGAATAAATGCATATCGATTGGTCGGAATAATATCATAAATACAAAATTATATATAATTATATACATTTAATATATATATATATATAATTGAAGAAAAGGAAACGGGTTGATTTGGGTTGGTTTGGGTCAACACCTTGAACCCGTGAGCCAATCCATTAAGATCTGCCTACATGATGTATGGTTAATAATTAATAAAAATTTCACATACTTTTACACACAATTATACAATTAACCAAAATTACTACAAATTGATAAATTATGGTTAATAATTAATAAAATAATTACTACACAAAAAATAATTAACACGTTATAATACAATATGAAAAATTCAATATTTATAACACACACACACACATACACACACACATACACACACACACACACACACACACACTGTAACATTCCATTTCTCCGTAGTATTTTTCTTAGAGCCTGATTGTCATTAGGAGTTTAAGGTGCAAAATATTTTTTGTAGATAAAAATGTCCGATATTGTATATCCGCCCAAGCTTAGAAAAACTATAAATAGGGCTTAAGAATTTCATTTTCATCGCATTTTCAAAATGAAAAAAACCGAGCAAGTAAGAGTCGAGCTGAGCCTGAGCGCGAGGGAAGAGGGAGCTGCAGCAGCTGAGGCCGGAGGGCCGCCATCCGTCACCGCACTTTCTTCCCTGGTGAGATATTTTTCAATTTCTTTCATTTTCGAGCATGTTGTAGATGTAATTGCATAGAACCTAGTACCCTAAAGGCTCGACAAAAACCAATGATCGAATTCCGGCCATGAGGCCGGTGAACCACCGCGTCACTGCCGTTGCCGCCTCTGACGGTGGCCTCTTCGGGCCACCCAATCCAAAATGTTCCTTCTGCATTGTTGTCCTATGGTGGATTCTCTACGTATCTACTGATCCCGTTTTTATCTAGACAAATTTTTATGTTTAGCCGATTTTGTAAATCGTGTATTTAAATTCATATCGTGTTTATTTGTCATCTGAAAATCATGAAAGTTTAGCACGTGCATTATTTTACATGAAGCATGCTGACATTTAAATTTGGTAATTTTTGGAAAGCTAGTTTAGCATGTAGAATTTATTTAGCTGGAATTGAGTAAAATGACAAGTAGTCGACCTCCACTTTTTCCAAATATTTTAGGTTGACTTTACTGAAAAATATTCACTGAATTTAATTTCCTAAAGCATCAAGTTGAGAATAAAATCCTAATGTTGCGCATTGTAGTCCGAAGCCAGTTTATTAGTTTAGAATGTTTGTATTATATTTAGTTTGACTTAGAAAAATCATGTAGCAATCCTAAATCGAATCTTGTGTTGCGTATGACCCGTTAAGCTAGAGAGAGAGAACCGGGTTGTTTGTGCAGTAGTCTATTCCCAGTTACTCGAGTAAGGTTGGTGTTTCTTATTATAAAAATTGTATATTTGAGTTACATAAACTCTGTTTATGCAAATGAAAAGATATATCCATATCATAAAATATTTTAGCTCTTATCTGAGTCTCCATATGAGTACTATACGATCGAATTATTACCCAAGTTGGCACGTTGGAGTTACATACAGTAGATGATACACTGGACGGTCTAGCAAGAAGATCTACAACCATTTGTATGAGTTGAGTTGAAATTAACGTCACATAAAAGAGAGCGCTCCTGAATAACAGAAGTTTTAGCCATGCAGAATTGGTTTTATCTTTTAAACATTCTGCCTTGTGATTTGAGATGATTAGATATGTTTGCTTAAATTAGTTATTAAATGCTTTATAAATCTCTTTACCCTTCAAGTACATTAGTACTCACACCCAAATCTTTTCAAATATTTTCAGGTTGATAATGTTGGCAGTGGTGGTGAAGGTGGCTACAGTGGGTTGGCTTGGCTTCCTTTGTGTTTTCGTTATGCTGTTCTTCATTTACGATTCTTTTACCTTATTTATTAAACAGTATATTATGTTTCCTTTCTAAACTTTGAATATTTAACCTCATAGCATGTACCATGTTATGATTTTTGTTGGATTTTGATCAATGTTCCGCATCTTTTTCTAGGGATGAAGTCATGTTGTCTATATCTTAATAAAATGCTTGTTTGTGATCAGATTCACTGATCGTGTTATATGTATGGATCACACTTGTCTTCGTGATTGTATTCTGAGCCCAATCACTCTCTTTATAATACGTGTAAAAATGTGAATTTGCTTCAGTTATAGAGGTTATGCTGCTCAAATTTCTGGAATGCATTAAGCTATTTTTCATAAGTATATAATTAAGAAATACCTAAGTTCCGCAAGTTTAGTATAACCCATTCCCTCTTCTCCAGCCAATAACGCACCGGTCCTTTAATCCCCGTTCTCCTAGGACTGAGGCATTACACACACGCATATCGAGATAATTTATAAAATTATTTTGAATTTTGAAATTCGATGATTCAATGATGAATTCTTACAATAGAAATCGAGTCTTCGCTTATGATGATTTAATTTTTGGAAAGAGAGAAATATTTATGAATTTCATATTCGTTTCGATTCTCATCTTCAAAAGTCATTATATGGTGATATTAATTGATTTGTGGTTTCGTTTTACTATTGAAAATGGAATCGAACACTTAATTGTAAATTTGAAATATGGTAATGATATTTTTAGATTAAATAAATTTATAAATTATCTCAATATACACATATAATAATAATATTATTATTATTATTACTATTATTATTATTATTATGTGTTAATTGATTTATTAATAAATTTGTGGGTATTTATTATTTTTTAATTATTAATCATAATTTATTAATTTGTTGCAATTTTGGTTAATTGTAAAATTGTTTATAAATGTATGTAAAAAAAACTTAGCATATGAGAAAAATATGTGTTAGTGTGTGTTTCTTAATGGTGTAAACATTTTCATTCATAGAAGGGGCAATATATGTGCCATTTTAGAAAATCGAGAGGGCTAAATGGACTAAATAGTCAAAGAGGGAGTAATGTGAGACTTGAAGAATAATCAAGGGGGCTATGTGACCTTTAACCCTATTCTAAAATAGTAGTTTGATGAAATACTATAATTTTTAAATAATATAAAATATATTTATATTTAAAAAATTAATATAAAACTTAGAAAATTATCAAAATAGAAAAAATAGTAGCATAACGAAATAATATAATTTTCAAATGATATAAAATATATTTATCTATAACAAAAATTGTAAAAAAATCTTACTCTCTTTCTTAGCAATTGTAATTCACTCTCTCTAAAAGGGGTCTTTTTGATGAATTATATATAACAGAGGGGAGTTTTAGACTATTTATTAAACACAATGGAGTTTTCTAATTTTTTGGAAAACCACAAGGAAGTAATATGAAATTTACCCTAATAATAATAATAATAATAATAATAATAATAATAATAACCACTATAGGTGTACTTTATGTTATAATTAAAATTTTACGTATCATGTTAAAAATTATGATCTTATCACATCTATAAATAAAATATTATGCTAAGAAATCTAATATATTTTTCACGATTTAAAGTTTTGGGTATGTTAAGGTATTCAATTTGAGCTTCAACTTTCCTGACATCCTCACTATTTGATCTTTTTGTACCTTATTATATTGAAAAATAAGAAACTTGTTACATAGAATTTTGGAGGACCTCCACCCCATAACAGCATAAGCCTATTTATTAACATAGCATGTTAATAATGAAAAATGAAATTATTCAAGATAGACTCTCTTCGTTGACAAAAAATTCAATCCAAAGTGTGTACTCAGTTTTCTGTATTCTAATATTACATATAAATTTGTATTCCCATTTTTTTATACTTGAAATCAATCAAAAACGATCGTCGCGTTGGATCTGCTATGCTCGTCATGCTGAAGAATTATTATGAAGCCCGTCACACCGAAAAAGTTACGACATATACTACAAAAAATTCGCGTTTTAGCGACGGATTTTTCCGTCGTTAAACATCAAAAATCCATCGTTAAATTGATTTAACGACGGATCCAATCCGTCGTCGTAAAATCATTTTAACGATAAATTTAACGACGGAAAAATGTTAACGACGGAATTTATCCGTCGCTAACTTATTGCCGAATTCGGTCGTGAAAAATAAAAAAATATTAAAATTAACGACGGAATTTTTCCATCGTTAAAAAATAAAAAACCAACCAAGCCGCCAAGCTAGGGGGGGCATGAGCTGTGGCTCAAGCTGAGCTACCGAGAGATTCGAACACGGGCCAATGGTCTTATGCCTTAAGGCTCTAACCAAGTAAGCTAGAAGGTATTTACATTAAAACACACAACTAGTATATATATATATATATATACACACACACGAAACCAATTTTCATTGATTTTTTATTTTCAAATTAAATAATTATATAATATAAAGTCCTAAAAATTATTAAAATAAAAAATTATAAAAAAGTCATAAATTAGTAATTTAAATATAACAAAATATATAATATATTAAAAATAAAAAAAAATAAAGATAATAAAATAAAATAAAGAAAAATATTAAAAAAATTTCAGATTTATAATTGAAAAATAAAAAAAGTTAAAAAATAATATAAAATATTAAAAAATTAAAAAATAATATAAAATATTAAAAAAATAAAAAATAATATAAAATATTAAAAAAATTAAAAAATAAAATAAATCTGAAAAATAAAATAAATAAAAAATCAAAATTTTAAAAAAATTAATTTCAAATTCGTAAATTAAGTATTAATTGGGAAATTAAAAAAAATTAAAAAAATTAAAAAAATGGAAAAAATAAAAAAAAATTAAAAAATTTTAATGACGGAATTATTCCGTCGTTAAATTTAAAAAAATTAAAAATTAAAAAAATTAATTTATAACGACGGATTTTTCCGTTTTTAACGTAGCGACGGAAAAATTCGTCGTTAGTCCGTCGTTATATTAAAAAAATAAAATTAAAAATATTAAATTCAATGTTTAACGACGGATTTTTTCCGTCGTTACATTAAAGACGGAAAAATCCGTAGTTAATCCGTCGTTAAACGTCTCAATCGCACTCCGTCGTTAATTTATCGTTAATCTAGCGACGGATTTTATTCCGTCATTAAATCCGTCGTAAAATCACGTTTTTTTTGTATGTGTGTCCCAAAAGTCTGAAAATATTATATAAAATCACATGGATCATTGAAAATATATATCATTGTTACATTTGATATTTCTTGAATGTTGATAATAAAGTGAGTAATTAATATATGTTTTTTTGATAGTAAATCAATTATGTAGAAGCAAAATAATATTTACAAAGGTCCTTTTAAATGTGCAACACAAGTCGACTGGAATTAAGTTGATGAGGATGGATATATAAAGAGGCAGAATGAAATTATGGATAGAAATTCACGGGAGAGATGTGACTTGTGAGTAAGGATCAATGTTTCTAGAAACAGCCCCTACCAAATTAAATTATTAATTTGGTTCGTGAAAATATTGATTAAGAAGTTCAAATATTCATTCATATGCTACTGCAGTAACATCGTGCCTAGAGGGGTCTATTCATTTCATTCAGTATTTTGTACCAAACACTTGGTAAGCTGTACATTTATATTAACTAGTCATGAAAGAGTCTTGTGTGAGATCGTCTTATGAGATAAAATTCGTTAGATGAGTCAAAATTTGGATCCAAACATAATCAAACATCAACAAATTTACAAATGCATCATTGAATATAAATTGAAATCTGAATATTCACTCATCTTACATATTTTAACCTGTAACTCGATCTCGCCCACTTTTTTGTTATCAGTCATATTTCTTCATTAACTTGCGAGTCTTGGGTCCAAGTTGTGTTTTTTTAATCACATTTAACATTTCATTTACGTAATTTTGTTCCATTTAAAGAACGATGAACTTTAAAGTTTAAACCAAGTGAACTTATACTTTCCAATTTTATTTTGGATAAATTCATATTTATGTCTATATGCTTTTAATCTTTTTATTGTTGAGTCCCTCTACTTTCATTTGGAAATATTGGATCCCAGTAGTTTCTTATTTATTTTTCAATTGCATCCCTGAACTCTCGTTTGTAAAATTTAGTCTTCGTACGTACATATTTTTATTTTGTTCAAAACTTCAAATTAGGTCCTTCATTTTTCAATAGACCTAAATTATATTAATTACACTTCATAATCTGAACTTCTAGCAAAATTTCAAAACTATCATGAACATTAAGTAATTACATTTAGTACCTAAAATTGTAACAAATCTAGGATATTAGTCAAAATTTGTTAACCGAAAAGTAACGTGTCACACTAATATTCCGAGTGAAAATTCAACAAAGTAAAAAAATGAGGTGGTAATCTTTTTTTTTAACACCTTCTATCGAAACGGCATCAGTTTTCGATACGACGAATTTTATACGAATCCTATATATGTTAAAATTCTCAAATCTTAGATACTATAATGTAATTACTTAAAGTTTAACACATTTTCAAAAAAATTCTAACAGTTCAGGTTATGAGTGTAATTAACCCACTTAAATTTAATATTAATAACAAGTATAGAGACTTGAAGTTTACGTAAGAATCTAATTTAACATAAATAAAAGTACAATGACTCAATTTTAACCACTAAAATTAAGCTGTGGTATCCAATTCATAAGAACTTACAAATATAGAGACCTAAATATGCATTTATACTTTTACTTTTTTTTTTTTTTTTTATCACTAAATTAGATTTCTGCCCATGCGATTCACGTGATCATTCTGGTCTCAAAGTCAATTATATTACATTTTTAATGCAAATGTTATATCTTTGTATTTATAGATAATTAATATTTTAATTAGTTAATCAGATAATATCATTTTTTATTTGTTCGCTTAAATACTTTTTTTATATATCAATTGACTATTATTCTGAATCTGAAAAGAGTTAAGTTGGCAATCGTAAAAAAAAAGTAATTGTTTGATTACAAACACACACACATACACACATATATACACGTATATATTGTGTTATAATATAATATAATATATTTCAATTAATTGCATAAATAATTAATAAGTTGTGCACTGCAATCAAAATATTATATTATAAATTATACAATCGTTTATAATGACATTTGTTACACTATCATCATCTTTACAAATAAAAACTTTCAAATCAGTACGACTTGTGACTCGTGAAATAGCTACGTACAACTGACCATGACTAAAAACTTCTGAAAAATATATGTGGACGAGATTATAACACTAACTTATATTTCGTTTTAAATGTTTTTATAGTTGTATATTTATATAGAATTGTTCGATTTATAAAAAAATGTTAATTATGTTGTACATAAAATAAATGTAGTCAAAACAAGGTGTAACGCCTTAGGCCCACGGGGGTGGGGTCCGGTAACAAAATGATGGCACAACGAGCTCCGCTAGCAACTACTTGGCATCCGTCCTCACATTGTCAAAATGGTAAACCCAAGTTGCTAAACGATGGCACAACGAGTTCCGCTAGCAACTACTTGGCATCCATCCTCGCATTGCCAAAATGGTTAACCTAACTACTTATCATACTTTAATTATCCCACCGATGTGGGTCATTACATTATCCCGCGTTGGAGACACGGCGTCCTCGTCGTGCACCTTACTCTGTAGGACCGTCCTCGGGGTCCAGTTTGAGCATACTTGGACTGGCTCTAGGGCCCAATCGAGCTCACCCGGGGTCGGCTCCGATACCATTTGTAACGCCCCAGGCTCATAGGGGTGGGGCCCAGTAATGAAACACCGGTATATCGTAGCGGCACAATGAGCTCCGCTAGCAAGCACTTGGCATCCGTCCTCGCATTGCCAAAATAGTTAACCCAACTACTTATCATACTTTCATTCTCCCACCGATGTAGGACATTACATTATCCCCTGTTGGAGACACGACGTCCTCGTCGTGCACCTTCCTCTATAGGACCGTACCCGGAGTTCGGTTTGAGCACACTTAGACTGGCTCCAGGGCCCAGTCGAGCTCACCCGGGGTCGGCTCTGATACCATTTGTAATGCTCCAGGCCCACGAGGGTAGGGCTCAATAATGGAACGACGGCATATTGAGCTCCACTAATAACTTGGGTTAACCATTTCGGCAATGCGAGGACGGATGCCAAGTAGTTACTAGTGGAGCTCGTTGTGTCATCGTTTTGTTACTGGGCCCATACCCATGGGCCTGGGACATTATAAATGGTATCAGAGCCGACCCCGGGTACGCTCGATCAGACCCTGGAGCCAGTCCAGGTGTGCTCAAATTGGACCTCGGGGATGGTCTTAAGGAGGAAGGAGGACGACGAGGATGTCGTGTTTCCAACGGAAGAAGAATGTGACATCCTACATCGGTGGAAGAAGGAAAGTACGATGAGTATATAAGTGGGCTCAATGGACTCTCTAACAACTTGGGTTAACCATTTTGGGAATGCAAGGACGGATGCCAAGTAGTTGCTAGTGGAGTTCGTTGTGCCGTCGTTTCGTTACTGGGCCCCACCCCGTGGGCCTGGGGCATCGTTACACAAGGTTAATAAATACATATGGAAACATAAATATTTCAATTTAAGAAACTATAATAATGCAGCCTACAAATCGTCATTATCTATCAATCTTCAGTTTATCTTCACTAAAATATGGTTGATTACAATTTAGTATCTAATGTTGAGTGCTTTTACACTTGAATTTCAAAGTTTCAACATTTACATATTGATACTGAATGTTTACACATATTAACGCTTATAAAAATTTTCAACAGTCCACGTGAACATTTGCTAGACCGAAAAATTACTCTAGTTTAATGTGTGTTAATTTATGCAAACATTATGTGTTAATTTATATATATTTTTAAAAAGTGTAAAAATGTCCGATCCAATGTTAGGGAACTAAAGTGTAATGAACCCTACAAAATATGCTAACTATGATTGTATATTCAATAACCTTTGACTATACTTTGTCAAAAATAATATTATAGATATGTGCATTTATAAATATCAATCTTTGTTTGATTTAGTTATTCATTTAATTAGAATGTTAAATTGTTAACGATTTCATGTTCAATATAATTTAAAAATATTACAAATGCTATATCTACATATAAAGTATAATAAAGCATGCTAACGATTATGACGAGATAATTTCACTTTTAGTCCCACTAGACTGGGGTCAAAATATTTTTGGTTACATATCTTATGTTTTTGGTCCCATAGTTTATTAGCTCGACACTTTTGGTCCCTAAGTTTTTTTTTTCATCATTTTTAGTCCTAAAACTAACAGTATATTTTTTCTTATATTTTTTTGACATTTTTTTCGTATATTTTGTCAAAAATTTTGCTGAACAAAAACCGTATATTGGCAAGCAGTTGAAATAGTTTTGTTAGACATTTTGCCGAATATTTGTTGGGCATTTTACTTGATATTTTGTTGAATATTTTGCTGAAAATTTTCGAGATATTATGTTATTTTATTGGGTAGTATGCTGAATTTTTTGCTAGATATTTTTCTCTTTTTTTCTTAATGATTTGCTGAAAAAATGAAGCCAAAAATGTCATTTGAATACACACACACATACATATATTACACTTGGGACTAAAAATGTCGGAAAAAAACACTTAGGACCAAAAGTGTCAGGTTAATAAGCTATGAGACCAAAAACATAAGATATGAGACCAAAAATATTTTGACCACATTCTAGTGGGACTAAAAGTGAAATTATCCCCGATTATGACGTTTTACCAAATAATTCACTTTATTATTTTATTCAATGTATTTAATATATGTTGGTAGTTGTAGATCCGAAAATCTGCAATTAATTGATTCAGTCCGGAGCAACGGCCAATCTGTGAAACAAAAACAGAAAATATCGTAAGAGCCAAAAACCGTCGGGGGGTTAACGATCGTCGGGCCTCCGACGCTCAAGTCAGGAAAAGAAGAAGTATAGAAAGAAACAAAATACGGAATAATTAAATAATTAAGGTGCTTAATGACGATAATCTTTATCCAGAACGTGACTAGAAATCAAGGGAAACATCGTTCGATCCTGGAAGAATGTAGGAAAGAAGGCCGGATGTTGAATCGCCGGAGTGGAATTAACTTAAAAAATCGTGAGCTCAGTATTCTTAGGGTGTGATGTGAAGCTTGTGGGTATTTCAGCGTACCCCTCAAATGAGGAGGGAAGTCTCCTTTTATAGAGAGAGGCAGCGCTAGGGTTCGCGTAAATTATGGGAGCGGTTGAGGCATGATCTCATTCGTTTGATCACGTCAACCCTTCCAGGTAATGCGGACGGCTAGTTTAATTTAATTCAAAATACCCGATCTTTATGAGGTTGCTCGATTAAATGACAACGTTTAATCCTCATGGACCAGCATAATGGGCTGACGAAAAATAGCCACTACAGTAGTTATTTGACAAAATAAAATCTACTGAACGTTATCAATCACTTCTTAATATGTGAAAAATCACATATTTATTTATTCGTATAAATATATTTTGAATGTCATCTATATAACAAAATATATTATTGTATATAGAACAGTGAATTCTATAACAAAAAAAAATGTGTGTGTGTGTGTGTGAGAGAGAGAGAGAGAGAGAGAGTTATAAAAAATGTATAAATAATTTTTATTTATAAAATTTGTAGATGATTAGATATTTTTAGTAGGAAAATTTATTGAGAAACTCTATTTTATTACATAGATAGATAGATAGATTATACCCTAATTTCCACATCAGATCATCTATTGCATTTTCTATTACATTTTCTGTTTCAAGCCTTTGTTTTTTTTTTAAAATATATTTTTTTTTATTTTTAATTTATTATGATTTTATTAATTTTAAATTTTTTATTTAGGGTTCATCCATCCCCATTAGGGTATATTAATATTTTTTTAAAAAAAAATTAAAAATAAAATCTAATTATGCAACACCAAGTGGAATATGAATTACAACAGAGGATTGATCCGCCTAATTTCACCCTCAACAATATTGCATGCACAATGTACATAATGGAAAAAAAAAAAAAACCATTTATGCAGAATACTAAAAGAAAAGGGATTCCCTCAAAAAAATTAAAAAGAAAAGAAAAGGGAAGAGCGTGTGCCACTGACGCCACCATCGGTATTTCATTTTTCCTTTTCAAAATTGTTATTTGAATTTGGAGGGAATTGAAGAAAACAACAAATTCTACCTTTTTAAGGAAGAAAAAACAAATTTTCGAAACTAAGGTTCAAACTCGTGATATTATTAATGCTCTCAAACAAGTTCAAATGTCAATATACAATCGAGAGCTAATAGAAATTTCAATTGACTCGATATTTCAGTTACTTAAAATATTTTTATTTGAGTTCAATTTTTTTTTTTTAATTTTTGGATAATATAAGAATAAATTAAAAAGTAGCTGATAATACCGCAAAAATGCAAAATTGGCATTAATTGAAGCAAGGAAGCCAAATCATGAAATAAATCACAAATCGTCACATCTTCGCATTAAACTTTAAAGAGCATAAATCCTTCATCATTCATTACATCTATCGATCTGTTGTATTTATTAGGTGCAGCAACCATGTCTACGGTTTAAAGATCACGAGAGAGAAAATTTTGTATCAATTATAGTGTATCTCTTATAATATTTTTACGTGTAAATGGATAATTTCGGCCTTCTTGAAAAATAATTATTATTTTACCTTCTATTTTAACAACATAATATGTATGTTTGTCACGCCTTTTGAAATTACTGTCTAAAAATGTTCTTATTTTTCAGATTTCATTCTCTCTTTTTTTCTTCCTTCTTTACTCTTTTTCTTTCAATCTTTCTTCTTTTCATTTGAGCAAATTAAAATCACAAGTCTTGAATATTTCAATGAAAGATTAAAACAAATTGATTACAGATCACGCCTGTATTCTTGACTACTTTAAATAATTAATTGTACGATCTCTTCATCACATAATGGAGTAATCCTATTTGATTAATATTTGACAGTTATATGTACCTAATCACATAATCGAGTAATCCGATTTGATAATTTATCTAAGTTAAGGAATGAAACCCTTTATAAAAGTATATGTATACAATTCAAGAAAAAAACCAAAATAAATCTATACTAATATAAAAAGTGGTTTATCTTACAATTTTGAGTCTATCTATTATAACCCTATTTTATATTTTATTTAAGGGAAATAATGTAATCATCTATATTTAATATAATATTATTACAATTCTAACTTATAATATGTATTATATTACTATATTAGTATTACAGTTCTAACTAATTATTAATGAGAATCGAAATCTTATAACATAATATATTATTATCTTTCTAACTAATCTTTATCATCTAATATATTAACGTAACAAATTAAAAACACAGGCACAATATCAAAAGATTAAAAAGCTCATCAATTCTAACCAATCTAATATATTAACTTTCACAACAAATTCAACAATCCAAATAAAAAGTAAATAAGTCATTACGAATCCAATATCAGAGGTTGAAAAATATTTTTTATTTGAGAATAATGTTTCCTGATTAATTATAAAAACTAAACTAATAAATTAGACAAATAGCTGGGGAAAAATGATATATCATTGAGTAATTACTAAACTAAATTGCTTAATTTTTTTTGTTTTGATCCCGAATACTCGATTGTATAAATAATTAAAAAAAATGGTGAATGTTGTAGAGTAACCATAGTGTTTTTCCGATGTTGGACCATATGTAAATTGTGGAAACTTAGTTATTCCAAAGTAAATGCTTGATATATAATGTATCTTAGAAAAATAATGCATGTCGATTTAGAGTGTTATATGATAGTCTATTACTTTAACGATTATGGTTCGAAATTTAGTGCAAATTATATTTTTATACCTACATTTTCTGCTCTTTTTCAAAAATAACACATTTTTCAAAATTAACAAAACAATACTCACTTTTTCAAAATTTGACAAATCTAACATTTGACCAATTTTACAGTTCAAAGATCGTACCTAAATTATTGTATTTTAATATTTCTTGGTTATTTTCAAAATTTAGCAAATCTAATATTTTATCAATTTAATTTACGACATAAAGATCGTATGTAAATGATTGTATTTTAATATTTCTTAATTGTAGGATTTTTTTTATGTGGCTAGGAAAATATAAATATTAAAATACAATTAATTACATAGGATTTTCGGGCCGAAAAATTGATCAAATGTTAAATTTGTAATTTTTTTGAAAAAGTTGGTACTATTTTGTTAATTTTGAAAAAGTATGTTACATTTTAAAAGAGCCAAAATGTAAGTTACCCAAATGTATATGTGTAACACCCCAGACTACTCCGTTTGGCCACGTCACTTAACATACAATTTACTTACATAAATTTGTGTACTTATTTTAAATTGAGCGGAAGCTAAGGTCAAATTTCATTATGAGGAATGACATCATAATTCCCAATACAAATTTTTCACAATTATAACATGCAACCTATTGAATCTACACTATCACAGAACATAGTATTTAATGGAAGCATTGCATAAGCCCATCCACACAATCATACAATCATCTAACCTAACGGGCTCGTAGATTTTACACAACCCGCCCGTCTATCACCCTAGGTTATTAACATACATAGCATAAGGGTTCAACGATATATATTTACATGTAGGAGGCTCCAAGGTCGAACGACCCACCTTTAAAAATGTATACATAATATATCAAGTTATCATAGCGTATCTACAAAAATCGGGCTAGTCCCATCCCCAATGATCATTGATCATAAATACAAAGTACAGTGATCAATGAAATAATAATATGAGTAATTCAAAAGAAGAGCATGCAAAAATAAACACAAGCTTGTGGGGGTTCTCTTGTGTTCACAACGCTCCTACTCAGGCCTCAACTCCTCAACCTGAAATTCATTAAATGAATGGGGTGAGTGTTTAACAACATACTCAGTGGGGAACACTGCAAACAGTTGTAGCCAATTGCACAAGTGATAATATAACATATGGATACTTCTTTACTTTGTGGAGACTAGCCTCAACCACGTAGGGCCCAAACATCATGATGCCCCTGTTAATGAACGTCTTTAGCCCTGTAGGGATGCCCGCAAGCTTATTATCCCCCAGGGAGGACATTAACAAGTCTATATTGATCCTGTAGGACCTCTTTGTCGATCTCGAAGGATCTCTGTTTTGCCCCGAAGGGTCTCATTCTTATAACCGATCCGAAGACCCTTCATACTTATACAATTAAAGCACAACAATAACTATAACTTTACACGTGTTTACAGTTTAGAGTAACCCCACCTTATGAGACGCTTCCAAATCTTTTCAACCTTTGAGATACTTCTTAGCCGTGAACAAGTCGTCCACCTCGAACCCCAATATGTCACCAAGCACCTTTAAATTCCCTTTCTCATTTTAGATGTCGAGTTATACAATTATTTTATAATTTTGATCAAACACAATCAATACATTGCTTTAAAGTTTTCATACATATCCATATTCACAACCATGGATATACAAGTTCATATTATGATTTTGGACTCAAAATACACATTAAAACTCTTTGAGATATTTAATCGAACACGTTACGAGCACTCATTTAAACCACATGATCATGATTCAATTTAAATTCCTTAAACTCAATATTTCAAATACAAGCACCTCCACCCTAGGGCTCTAACATACATGAAAATCAACTCCATACCACCATCACAACACTCCCAATCAACTATCAACATATTAAGAGGAAATTAGGGCAAAATCCAAACCCTAGCAATAATAAATCATAGGAATCTCAATTTAACAACACATATAGCTTCAAGGATGTAAATAAACCATATGTTCAAGATATCAAGGCAAGGGAATCAATGAAATTGAAAACCCTAAATTTTGGGTATAAACCATAGATTCAATTCAACATGAAATTGGTGTTTAATCACCAAGAAGGAAAGGGTATGGAGTTACCTTATTTGATGGATGATGATGATAGAATCCACCCCAAAAGTTGAAGAATTGCTTGAGGGGATTGGGAGGAAAATCGCCCAAGTTGAGAGAAGAAAATGAAGATGAATGAGTGAGGATGAGTGTTTAAAAAGTGGAAATCCCGAAGCAAGGCGCGACCTAAGGGGTCGCATTCAGGGGTCGCTTTTGGATAACACTGCGAGGCACGACTCAAGAAGGTCGCGTCTATGGGTCGTGCTTCAGCCGAAGAAAAATGGTTCTCTGAAGCTCATGACACGCGACCAAAATGTCGCGTTTCAAGGTCGCGTTGCAGACACTCTCAGAACGCGACTTGAAGGGGGTCACGTTTCACGGTCGCGTTTCGGCTTCACTGCGAGATGCGACTCGATGAACTCGCGCTTGAGGGTCGCGTTTCAGGCTGATTGCTATTTTCGAATATAGTTCGACTACCGGACATTTCCAACTCCATATAACTTTCAAAACGCATTTAATACTTATCGAAAAAGCAGCGAGACCCCCGATCAACTCAGTGGTAGGGTGTTCAAGGTATGGCAAATATAAAATTTAAATATAATCACACTCATTCATTATCATATAACTCGACAATTTTAAATATTAAAATGTTAACATGTATTATACACTTAGTATAACATCACCGTGCTATGACGTATCGGTTCGAGTGGGACAACCTGCAATAAAACAACGGCATAATATACGAACATACCATCATAATTAATATTTAAACAATATTAATTCAACACCATTTTCCAAAATTATAATTTATAATTTATCAAAAGGGTCGGGGTATCACAATATGTGTT
The DNA here is from genome assembly GCA_026008535.1 of Perilla frutescens. Classification (NCBI taxonomy): domain Eukaryota; kingdom Viridiplantae; phylum Streptophyta; class Magnoliopsida; order Lamiales; family Lamiaceae; genus Perilla; species Perilla frutescens. The sequence goes on from BRKX01000015.1 coordinate 24,911,714, forward strand.
TAGTTTTAATATGATTTGTAGAATGCATACATATCATGCAGCTACATAAGTTGAGGGTATTAATGAAAATATATTATGAAACACAAATTTTCTACTCATTTCGTCTTTTTGGCCACATTTATCAAATGATACAAGTCTTGATTTTTTTTTTCACTTGTTCTTTTTTTTTTTTGAACGGGGATTGAGTTGGAGAGCAGAATGAACATATTGAAAATACAAAATATAATAGAAATCATTTTGAAGAAATTAATAAAAATTTTAGAGATTAATCCCACATATTAAAAAAAATCCAAAGCTTGAAGGACTACCCTTTAACGGAATATGTTAAACTTTATATCTCAAAAGATATGAACTTAGATCTATGAGTGTATAATTCTCCTCATGTATATATATCAAGTTACAGATATATGAGTTGAGGGGAATAGTGAACATATATTAAGAAACACAAATTTTCTTCTCATTACGTCTTTTTGGCCACATTTAACATATCTTAACATATAATAATAAGAAAATAAAATATTATGGATCGTTGTACATTTCAACATGGAATTCCGAATTCCATGTATAACTCTAAGCGACCCTTAACTACATATGTGTATGATCATATCTGCATTATCTTTATGGTTCACATTTTACAATAAGTAGAAAATGAGGTTTTTCAAAGTTTACGCATTAGTAGCATATATGAAAGACGTGGTACTCATTAACGAGCGATTGGTATATGAAGATATATTTTATATGCTTCTATTCACAAACAAAAAAAATATATATGAGATTTTGACTATTGTGACAAGCCGTGACCCTAAAAGGATCACTGGTGAAATACTGCATTTAGAGACCCATTCACATACTTATCAATTTAGACAAAAAATGGAATTATAAGGTAATTTTAATATTATATGAATTAAATGATTGTTTCTTTAAAATTACTATTTTAAAATAATAAGGTTATTTTCAACGTTATACCATCTTAACAAGTTTATTTGCGAAAACGATTCTCCATACTTCAAAAGATTACCTTACATGCATCAACATTATTTCTTCATGACAAATCTAAGAAATGCAAGAAATGATGAAAAAGGAAATATGATTATTGTAACCAGTATTATCCAAAAAATAAAATGGGCCACAATTGAAAACCCTAAGTTCATTAAATCAAGGAGAACTGTCGATTCAGGACCCGAAAAATGGGTAAACTATCAACTCAGAACCTGAAAGATGAAAACTCTCAATCCAGGACCCGAAAAATGAAAACTCTCAATCCAGGACCTCAAAAATCACGAATTTTTATTTCTTTTTATTTTTTAATTAATTTAAAAAAATTCTTTATTAGATTTAATAGATAATTAATGAATGAATTTTTATTAAAAATTAATATAAAATTAATTAAAAAATAAAAAGAAATCAAAATTCGTGATTTTTGAGGTCCTGGATTGAGAATTTTCATCTCTCGAGTCCTGAATTGAGAGTTTTCATCTTTCGGATCCTGAATCGATAGATTACCCATCTTTCAGGTCCTGAATTGATAATTCTCCTTAAATCAAAGAAAGAAAAGAAGAATTTAACCAAAAAGACTAGGAAAACTAAAGTGTGTGAAAAATAAAATTCAATTATGGAATTGAAGTATTGAAGAGCAATGGATGAAAAAAAAAAGAGATTGATGAATGCATTGAAATTCCAAGCGATGATAATCTGATATTGGATGAATTTAACTCTGAAACCATGAAGAAGTGTAAAACTTCACCATTCACCAAAATCAAACAAAAAAAAAAATAGTGTAAAGAAGACAATATAGGACATTTATTTTTGCATAATTATTTTTTATTCATCAATAGTGGGACTTCTCAAATCTCATAAATACATTACATTCTTATATGTCTATTATTATATTAGTATTGATATATATTTATTTGAACGATTTTGAAATACTATGAACATTTATGCACTTTATTTGAATTTGTCAAATTTGTTGAGATTTATATATATTAATTCATTTTTTTTTAAACCTAAAATGGAGAATAACATTAAGAAGAACAATCACATAAAGTGTCAAGAAGACCATCCACAAACATTGGAGACTCGACCCAATAATGAGGGCTAGAAAAAACATCATCTTTTTATATTTTTTTCAAATGGGTTAATTGTCTTAAAATACATGAACTTTAGGGGTGTTTTAATTTTTCACATGTTTTTAAAAATGTAGTTTTAATAACATGAACTTAACACATGTTTGATTTTACAAATAATTTTCAAATTTCGATCAATTTAATTTGACGTGACTGCGAGATGATGGAAAGATTTGTGTTTAAGTAAAAGTCCATGCAAATTTAATGCGAAACATTAATTAGATCGATAATATAAAATATAAATTAGAATATGGAAGGATTGTCTTCACCTTTTACTGTTCATTGATAGTGTGAATCCTAACCCATTTGTGATTCCTAATTCTTCAAATAAAATTCTCAATCTATTATCACTATCACCAATAGATTAAAATTAATAAGAATTTGAAAATCGTGTGAAAGATCAAACATGTGTTAAGTTCGTGTTAATAAAAGGGCTAATTACGATTTAATTCTTAAAGTTTGAAGGTTTTAACAAAAATAACCCAACGTTTTAATAATTACAATTTAATTCCCAATGTTTGGATATTCTAACAAAAATAACCCAACATTTAATATTAACAATTTAATTCCTAATGTTTGAACACTTTAACAGAAATGGCCAGATAATTTAAAAATCATTTTGGTCATTTTCTCAGCAAAAATGTCAGTCCGTTATATGGATCTCTAGCTCACTTGAGAGTAAATGTGATTGAAATCGATTGAAATAGTTTTTTTGGCCTAAAATATCGGGTCATTTATGTTAAAATGTTCAAATATTTGGAATTAAATTGTTAATATTAAACGTCGGGTTATTTTTGTTAGAATATCCAAACGTTGGGAATTGAATTGTAATTATTAAAATTTTAGGTTATTTTTGTTAAAACCTTCAAACATTGGGAATTAAATTGTAATTAGCCCTTAACAAAATTACATTTTTTAAAACGTGTGAAAAATTAAAACACCCCTAAAGTTCGTGTATTTTAAATCAATAGACAAATCATCACAATATAGTAATCTAATTAATATCAACAATATATAATAATGTGAATACTTATATATGCATTACCAATTTAAATTACGTATCTTATATGAAATTCTAAAATAAGACAACCATATGATACTTGATTTGTTTGAATGAATGTAAGTTGTTTTTTTTTTTTCACAAAAATACATATAAATGATCAGTTCCACATGAAAATTACATGTATGAAAAGATTAATTACGGGATCCATAAAAATTATAATACATCCACTATTAATACGTTAGAAGCTCACAATATGAAAATAAACATTGACAATATGTGCAACGCACGTTTTTCAAGCTAGTCTCTTAAAAAGGATGCTAAGTGATAATTTTATCACCCACAATGAACTAGTCTTTTAATTTTACCACCCATAATGAGCTTTTAGGTTTTCCTCTTTTATTTTCTTTGTTATATATATATGCTACAACCTCATTAAAAAAAAAAAAAAAAAAAAAAACCTAATCTCTTAATTCAAACCAATATCTTGCACCAACACATTAAAATCGAACACAATTTTAGAATTCTAATTTCGAAATCAATGAAGATCACACACACACACACACACTATTTATATATATGGCTGTTACTTTATGAATGGATGAGTGAATTTCCTTCCCAAAATTCGAAAATCAGCCATTACAGCCATGTGAGTGACACATGGGGTATTTAATGCTAATGTTTTCATCAAGTTTTCGCCAAACAAAACAAACAGTAAAATGACTAAGCAAATGAATTTTATGGTGATTTTCCTAATATATATTTCTCAAAACATTACTATAAGTTATGAGTTCGTGTACATGTCTATCTTTCTTATTAAGGGTAAACCAATCAATCGGAAAGTGGCAAGTTCAATTAAATGACTCAATTATAAAAGCTGCGTTTCTTGTTAGAAATATGAACTGTTCATTAACATTTACACACAAGAAATTTCTCTTTCTAGACTAGACTACACATATATGTGCACAAAGCCTATCACAAATTCAACACATGCACCCATCGAGTTTACTTAATTTTGACTAATTGTTCTTAAATATCCATTTAGTAGGAGTTGAAAAACTGGTGCCAAAATCAATTAAGTGCTGATACAACTTCAGTACTAAGACAGTTGACGCATTTTTTTTTATATAAAAGTAAAAATTAATTTAGATATTGACTAATCAAGATTAGATTAATCAAATCTAATTCTAAACTAAAATGAATACATAATAATAAGAAAAAAGCCATCTGATTAAATTAGGTTATAGCATGTATAGAGTTAGGTAAAGTGGAAAACCACCTCGTTGAAAATTGCAGCTTGTTTTTCTCTTAAAAACGAATTTTGACTCTGTTTTTTTCATTATTATAGGGAAATAGAAAATTTTACCTTTTGGATTCGAAGATTTGGGAAAGTGGAAAACAAGATCACTGAAAAATGCACCGTATTTTATCTTAAAATCATGAAATCTCACTCTGGCCTAAAAAATTGAAATTTCACTTTAATACATAATTAATAAAGTGAAGCCACAATACATGAAGGTAGTCTTTGGAAAATTATCTCATTCAATTTCCTTATGATCTTACTCTTAAGATGAAATTTAAGAGATTACGTACTATATATATATATAAAATGAAATAGCCAAGAAAAAAGGAGTATGTCTATCGATGTTAATAAATATAGACTCATCAGTCATTAAAATCTTATTCCACATACCAAAAAAGATGAATTATTTTTCTGGTAGAAATAAATGTTAGAAAAATGAGTTCGGTATACCCAACTCAAATGCATATCATCATATTTCTCTTACAAAATGAATATGTTTATTTCTTCAAAATATTATTGTACTTCATTAATAAAAGACTTGTGTGAGTACTTAAAAAAAAAAAGAAAAAAAGAAATTATGTGAGTAATTATGAAGTGCATGGTGTGGGGAGCAGAGGCTAGGCTACTTACATTTAATCATGCAGTTTGAATTACAACATAATTTTGACTAAATTCACGTCATCTCATACGTTGCGGCCCCCCTTTTGGGTTGTAAACTGACACCAATTCTACATATATCCATAAAAAAAATCATAATACATAGTCTATACTCTATACACATTGTATTTGTATTAATTATCAATATAATAAAAAATAATAATAATAATAAGAAGAAGAAGATCTGGTGTGATCGTAAATCAACGGTGGCGCTTCTCCTCAATATTCCCAACGTTGCGGTCGTCGCCGGCTTGCCCCACGTAAATTTTTGGGTCTTTTAAGAGATTGTTTATTGCCTCTGTCTTAATCCAGAAAAGAAAAGAAAAATATTTAACTATTTCCCAAATCTGATTCATCACTAACTAACTACTCTTCGTTTATTTAATTAATAAAAAAAATTGATTGTTTGCATGATTGATAATATACAGTTGTTTTCTTGATATTATTACCGCAAGATTCTTTTTTCATCATTTTCCCCAGAAATATTTTAATAAACCAATATATACATGCAACGACTGGTTTTACTTTTTCTTCAGATCGCCAGAAACAGGAAAGAGAAGAAAAGAAAAAGAAAAAAAATTACAAAAAGCATTCTCCTAAAAAGAATGTTTTCCCGCGAATTTCCAGCTTTACAATGTGAATTCGAAGCGAAATCCAGAATATATATTTCCTTTTCTTTCGTGTTCTTGACCTTCCCCCCCTCTCTATGTGAAATTTCCAACCTCCCGTGTCGTTTCTCTCTCATTAGCTAATGTAGTTTCCGAAATTATTGATGATCTGTAATTCCTGTTCCGAAGGGATAGTGGTCAAGATTTGAAAGTTTGCTTGGAACAATGGGCGTGTCCAAAAACCCAAACCCAACTGTTATCAAAGTCAAACCATGAGAGAGAGAGAGAGAGAGAGAGAGAGAGAGAGAGAGAGAGAGCCAGCCAAGTCAATGATCAAAGGCTATATGTCATGAGGAAAAACCAAATCACTGGATAATTCTTACACGTATATTTCATTTTCTTTACTTCTTATGCTATATTTGTTTTTAAGGTGCAGTCATTTTCTAGTTTTATACACTACTTTTGATCTGTTCCAGCTGAGTTAAGTTGCCTTCATCATGTTTATTTTCATGGGCCATTACAAAGATTGAATCTTTTTTAGATTTCAGGATGGTTGTGCTTTTCTTCTAGTTTCTTTCTTTCTTTCTTTCTTCTTCTTCAATCAGTTTCCCAAATACTCACAATAATTCTTTCTGACAACTGGGTTTTCGAGTTGTTGGAGATTAAGGCTATTTCTCGGTGTTGTTTTGTCGGAAAACATTTGTTTATGTCTGGTTGTTGGAAACAAAGCTCTGATTTTTAAGCTTTTTTATTTTTTTTTTAATTTGTGTGTGTTAGGTGTTTGTTAAAGTAGCTGCCCCTGAAAGCCTGCATTATCAGAGGGCAGCTTGCTACTAATTCAGACAGCAGGCCTAGATTATTTCTTGTTGTGGGATCTGAGGAGTTTTAGCAGAATGGGAAACGGCAGAAAAAGGAGAATAAATTTCAGCAAGATCTATACATTCAAATGTGCAAGGAGATCATCAGCCGAAGATGATCACTCACAGTCACAGATTGGGGGGCCCGGTTTTTCGAGAGTGGTTTATTGCAACGAGCCAGATAGTTTGGACGCTGGTCTTAGGAATTATGCGACAAATTATGTTAGGACAACTAAATACACTCTTGCAAATTTCTTGCCCAAGTCTCTTTTCGAGCAGTTTAGGAGAGTGGCTAATTTTTACTTTCTTGTGACTGGTATCTTGAGTTTCACTCCTCTTGCGCCCTATTCCGCTGTCAGCTCCATCGTACCGTTGATTATAGTTATTGGAGCAACCATGGTTAAAGAAGGTATTGAAGATTGGCGCCGAAACCAACAGGTATTCCTCACATTCTTCTAATTTCTCTGCTGCTGCTGCTTTTTTCTTTTCTTTTTTTTTAGTGCTGCTTTATTGTCTTGTTGACTTTGATTCCTTTGAGTGTTGCAAAGTTTTAGGAAGAATTAATGCTTGATTTTGTGTGTTTTGGTGGTAATATGAAGTCTTTCTGCTGAATTTGGGATGTTCAGATTTTTATGGAAAATACTGAAACTGTTGATTGTGTAGCAGTGTATGGATGTTTTTCCTTTTGAGAGTTGAGAGATCCAATAAATTATTCTTGACAGCTTCTTTGATTTTTTTCTTTAATAAAGAATAGACTTTGATACTTTCAAATTAATTGCCTTAAAGAGTATCCAAGCAGAAGGTATACTGATTGGTTTTGGAATCTAGATAATCCAAAATATATATAGTTGAGATTACCTTGATCGAGGGTTGAACGTGTATGAGTGAATGGTTTGACCTTCTCTAATTTGTTTTTATGAAGACAGTTGTTCTAGTTGAAAGTTGCAAATGTTCTATTTGAAAATTTATAATTGACAGAAATTTATGTTTTCAGATGAAAGATTGTTGGTGTTGCTTCTTTCTTTTGTGTTTTTTTATATTTGGTATACACTGGTTGATGGTGATGATGCAAATCTGAAAATGTTAGGATGTTGAGGTGAACAACAGAAAGGTCAAGGTACATGAAGGTGGCGGAAAGTTCAAACAAACGGAATGGAAAAAACTGAAAGTGGGGCATATAGTTAAGGTGGAGAAGGATGATTTTTTCCCTGCAGATTTAGTTTTGCTTTCGTCAAGTTATGAAGATGCTATCTGCTATGTTGAGACCATGAACCTTGATGGGGAGACAAATTTGAAGCTCAAACAAGCCTTAGAAGCGACGTCATCATTAAATGACGAGGAGTTCAAAGATTTCAAGGCCGTTATTAAATGTGAGGATCCGAATGCTAATTTGTACAGTTTTGTTGGTAGTATGGAATTAGAAGGAGGACAACATCCTCTCTCTCCTCAACAACTGCTACTTAGAGACTCTAAACTCCGAAACACAGAGTACATATATGGAGCTGTTATTTTCACTGGCCATGACACAAAAGTTATCCAGAATTCTACAGATCCTCCTTCCAAGAGAAGTAAGATTGAGAAGAAGATGGATAAGATTGTTTACCTTTTATTTGGTGTTTTGTTCTCCATGGCTTTAGCTGGATCGATCTACTTCGGAATTAAAACCAAAGATGACTTAGACGGTGGACTCAAAAGGTGGTATCTGAGACCAGATGATGCTAATATCTTTTTTGATCCAGATAGAGCCCCAGCGGCTGCTATATTTCATTTTTTGACAGCCTTGTTACTGTACAGCTACTTGATTCCAATTTCTCTGTATGTGTCAATAGAAATTGTTAAGGTACTTCAAAGCCTATTTATAAATCGAGATGTTAATATGTACTATGAGGACACTGACAAACCAGCTCATGCCCGTACCTCAAATCTGAATGAGGAACTAGGCCAAGTTGATACTATACTTTCAGACAAGACAGGCACATTAACTTGTAATTCTATGGAGTTTATCAAGTGCTCTATTGCTGGTACTGCTTATGGACATGGTATAACAGAAGTAGAAAGAGCTATGGCAAAAAGAAGAGGGTCTCCATTGATAAGAAATGGAAAAGATGTTATTGAGACTACTCATGATGACCCACAGAGATCTTCAGTCAAGGGATTCAATTTTGACGATGTTAGAATCATGAAGGGGAACTGGATGCATGAGCCCCATTCACATGTCATCGAGAAATTCTTATGCTTGCTGGCAGTCTGCCATACAGCTATACCTGACATTGATGAAAACACAGGTAAGGTCACATATGAAGCTGAATCGCCAGATGAGGCTGCCTTTGTCATTGCAGCTAGGGAAATCGGCTTTGAATTTTTCAAAAGAACGCAAACAAGCGTGCATGTGAACGAGTGGGACCCTGTTTCTGGAGAAAGAGTTGAACGGTCAGTATCTATAATTTCTCCACCTTGATTTCATTCTCCCTTTATTGAAGGAATATTGCTTTTATACTATGGTTGCACTGAAGTGACTCTCTCTCTCTCTTTCTCTCTCTCTCAATTTGTTGATGCAGATCATACAAATTGTTGAATGTTCTAGAATTTAATAGTTCAAGAAAGCGAATGTCTGTGATAGTAAGGAATGAGGAGGGAAGGCTACTATTATTATGCAAAGGAGCTGACAGGTTGGTTTCTTTTGCAATCTATTGAGACTGCTACTGTGCATTCCCTATCTGTGCTTTTTCTAGTCAGTTTTCTCTATAACTAGAAAAACACTCATTGATAGCACTGTCCTCGACATGCTAAGTATTACTGATGAAAGTATTTTCATTCCTAAACTATAATTAGAAAAACACACTGCACACATTCCAGGGTCTAGTTTGGCCGCCTCATTGTACATTACTTATTCCTTCTAAATTGTATTTATCTCAGCCCTTTGTTTTGATTATGAACATATTAACTATCTAAAAACACATGTAGATTTTTTCATAGCAAGAACAAGTGCTTGTAAATTCACATTGTTATATCCAGTATAGGTTTATGTTGTTTTGTGAAATTGGCTCTGCTCATTATTAACCTTCCTAATCTCATCTGCTATATTACTGTTGGATTGCAGTGTCATGTTTGAGAGGCTCGCTGAAAATGGAAGGGAATATGAAAAGGAAACCAAGGAACATGTGAATGAGTATGCTGACGCAGGCTTGAGGACCCTGGTACTTGCTTATCGGGAACTCACTGAAGAAGAATATCAGGTGTTCAATGAAAATTTTATTGAAGCCAAGAATGCAGTCAGTGCTAATCGTCAGGAACTAATTGATGAAGTGATTGAAGAAATCGAGAAAGATATGATTCTTCTTGGTGCAACAGCAGTAGAGGACAAGCTCCAGCAAGGGGTGAGTTATACTATATCATGCAGAGTAGTCATGTATGGTTCTCAAAATTTTTGCAAGCGCTGAATTTTCTTTTCTGGTGCTGTACCTGGCAGGTACCTGAATGCATTGACAAGCTTGCGCAAGCGGGAATAAAAATATGGGTTTTGACTGGTGATAAGATGGAAACTGCTATTAATATTGGGTATGCTCTCATCAAGTTTTCTTTCTTATGAATTGATCTCGCTTAATATTGGCTATCCATATATTTCTGATCGTATGAATCAACTTTGTAGGTATGCCTGTAGCTTGCTCAGACAAGGAATGAAACAAATTATTATTAGCTTGGATGCACCAGAGATCACAGCAGTGGAGAAAACGGGAGATAAGAATGCAATCGCGGAGGTAAACTGATTTATAGTCCCCTTCTGATCTCTAGTAGCTTATTATAATTTATGAGCACTGTGTTGGATCAACAGTTACCTTGTCTTAGAATTACTAAGCGACATTTTTATCTGGGTTTCCACGGGTGGGGATTAAAACTGTTTTATCTTCATATTTGTTAGATAATTTTGTAATATAACTGTTCTTAAGTTGTATGTGTAATCTAGGCATTGATCAGGTTTCATTTTATATTTTTATTATTAGGCTTCAAGACAAAGTGTTCTGCAGCAGATTACTGAGGGGAAGAATCAGGTGGCCAGCTCAAGCTCTGAGGCTTTTGCCTTGATCCTTGATGGGAAATCTCTTGCATATGCATTAGATGACCGAATCAAAAAATTGTTTCTTGACCTTGCAATCGGCTGTGCATCTGTAATATGTTGTCGTTCATCTCCGAAACAGAAGGCTTTGGTTAGTTTATGCTCTCTACAGCTATACATTCTCACTTAATTCTGTTCCCTGATAAAACTTCCTGAATTTCTGTACAAGAAGTCAAACTACTTTTTATCATACAGGTAACAAGACTTGTCAAGGAAGGAATAAAGAAGACTACTCTGGCAATTGGTGATGGAGCCAATGATGTCGGGATGCTGCAAGAAGCAGATATTGGAATTGGAATAAGTGGTGTTGAAGGAATGCAGGTGCGAGAGCTTATTGTTTGCTGTTCATTTTTCATGAATTCTAGACAGAGTGACAAGTTATGCCTCACATAATGTTTTCTTCTTTTGCATATTTACCAGGCGGTCATGTCAAGTGATGTTGCAATTGCTCAGTTCCGATTTTTGGAACGCTTGCTTTTGGTGCATGGCCATTGGTGTTACAGAAGGATCTCTTCAATGGTAACTTTTCATTATTGATTTTATCATACATCTAGGCTCAGTTCAAAGTTTGGCCTAACTTTCTTGGACATCCTTTAATTCTGTATAATTCTTAATGCAGATTTGCTACTTTTTCTACAAGAATGTCACTTTTGGCATCACTATCTTCTTATACGAGGCACATGCATCTTTTTCTGGACAAACTGCATATAATGACTGGTTTCTGTCCCTTTACAATGTATTCTTCACATCACTACCGGTAATAGCTATGGGGGTCTTCGACCAGGATGTGTCTGCTAGATTATGTCTAAAGGTAAGCCTTCATATACGGTATCATGCTTGTTCAATATTAGTTCAAGTAACACCATCAAAACTGAAAGAAATTCCAAATAACTATACAAAATTAACAAGAATGACACATCTCTCAAGTTGATCCATTCTTGATTTCACATGGCAGTTTCCCTTGCTTTACCAAGAAGGCGTGCAGAACGCCCTTTTCAGCTGGCTCCGTATAATTGGTTGGATGATGAATGGCGTTTCCAGCGCCGCTATAGTCTACTACTTCTGTGTAAGGTCTCTAAACCCCCAGGGATTCAACAAGAAAGGAAAGATCGCAGATCACCAGATTCTTGGAGCGACAATGTACACGTGCGTTGTCTGGGTAGTGAACTGCCAGATGGCTCTTGCCATCAGCTACTTCACCTTAATCCAGCACATATTCATCTGGGGTGGAATTGCTCTATGGTATCTCTTCCTTTTAGCATATGGAGCCATGCCTCCCAAAATTTCCACAACTGCATACAAAGTTTTTGTGGAGTCTCTTGCCCCAACACCAGCATTCTACGTAGTAACACTCTACGTTGTCGTCTCAGCCCTGCTACCTTACTTCGTATACAAAGCTATTCAGATGAGATTCTTCCCAATGTACCATGGAATGATACAGTGGATCAGGTACGAGGGTCAGAGTGAAGATCCCGAATACTGTGACATGGTAAGGCAAAGATCCATAAGGCACACAACTGTCGGGTTCACAGCTCGTTCCTTGGCACGAACGAATCCTTTGCAGGATCGGAACCAGAATACTGGAAGATAACACATCATGTAGCAGTGTGTCCATTGTTTGTACAACATTTATGGGGATGGTTGGATTTTGTGTTTGTAAACTTAGTGCCGCAAGGTCTGTACAGAATGTTTCTTGTAACATATGTTCACAAGTTTAGCATTTGGAGCAGATTGATTCAGTTTTGTAATCTGTACTAGTTCGATGTAGTTGAAATAGATATATATGTGAGGAAATTCGTTTTGTAATCATGAAATTTTTCTAACATTTTTTCTGTGGTGTTCTTTCCTGCTTTGTTATTGACATTGTGATCATAAAAGGCAGACACTGAATTTATCGATATTCTTCCTTGGTGATGAACTGAGTTTGTATTTTGGGTACAATGGTGATCATTTATAAGGTTAAAATCAGATTTAATTTTTCTTGTAATTAGATAAGGTTACAAACTGCAGCAGGCGGCATTTTACAAACTTTCCCTCCCTTACAAACAGAACAAGATGATTTTTTATTGGATTAAGGATACAGAGTTTTGTTTTCTGTGTAGTAGTCCAAGTCAGACATCATTCAGGTACGTAGTGTTTATGTGTGTGAATATATGAGAGAGAGAGAGAGAGAGAGAGAGAGAGCATCTAATCCCAATTTAATAATGTACAGTATATATTCTAAGAATCTAAGAGATAGCACGTTAATCAATATTAAGAGTTAAGAGGCACTCAAAATTGTATTACAGGAGTCATTAAGAACTAATTAAGAAGAGTATCAAGTTGTGTGCCGATAAAGAATCTCTCTTTTTTTTATATATATTATTACTATTATTTATTTATGACATTTCAGGGTAGGACAATCAACAACCTAAATGTTTATAATCATTTGATCCCATTATAAGTTATAACCAAAGGGGAGCTCACACAAATTTCTGCAGAATTAATTCTTTCTTCTTCCTTGCAATGGAAATGAGGCAGTAAAAAAGGGGTAATTGTTTTTTTTTTTTTTAAACTTCTTTTGAGTGGTGGAAATACTCTAAGACAGTATGCAATGTGAATATTATTTAAAAAAAAAAAACAGAAAAAGAAGTCATGCAGTCACATGCATGAAGAAGAAAAGGAGAATCTGAAGACATGTGAAATGCCATAATGTTGTGAATAAAGAAACGTAGAATTGGAATGGTATTGATAGCTCGATTAGAGAAATTGCATTTCTTCTGTATCTCCTTTAAAAATCAGACCATATTATTCATTATACGTACAATATTCATGCTTACATGATTTAAATTTGCTGTTAATTCTGCCTAATTAAGGATTAAGCTAGCTAAACCAAAACGAAGAAAATTAAAACTGGAATTAATGATCAACACAATAATGAAATAAATTAATTGGTGAATTAATTTGATGGACCAAGTCATACATACAATAACATCATCAGCATCATCATTTCTCCCCAAATTAAAGAAGATCGATCGATCGATTGAGAGATGAAAAGATGAAATTAAGTTATTATATATGTATATATGAACCTTAATCTTGAATTCCTATTGCATTAAGCCAAGAAAGTCAACCGCCGACTTCCCCAAAATGGTGGCGAACTCGTTGAAGCTGAGGACGCCGTCGCCGTTGGTGTCGGCCTCCCTCATCATCTCGCTCAGCTCTCGGTAGGTGAGGGGGTGGCCCATCTTAGCCATCTGTCCGGCAAGCTCGGCCGCCGTGATGAAGCCGTTGCCGTCGCGGTCGAAGGAGCGGAAGACCTCCATGAGCTGGTCCTGGTTGAGCAGCACCTCCTCGTTGATGTCCGGCAGAATGGCGACGACGAGCTCGTCGAACTCGATGGAGCCGTTGCCGTTGGCGTCCATGTTGGCCAAGAGCTGGTGGATTTGGTCGCCGGAGGGCTTCAGCCCCAGGGAGCGGAGGAGGGCGGCCAGCTCCAGCTGCGTCAGGCTGCCGTCGTGGTCCATGTCGAACCGGGCGAAGATGCTCCGCAGCTGGCTCAGCTGCTCCGATTCCATCTTAGCCATCATGATCCCACTGCACCCACGATTTATTTTAATTAACACACGTCCGGAGTTTCTTTCTCCAGGTTAATGTTCTTTTTTCCTCTCTTTTTCTTGATTGATTGGCTCAACTTCGTTTTTGGAGATTTTGAGGTTGTCTTTGTTTTTGAGATATTGCTTTATTCAAATTTTAATAAAATCAATGAATGAGTGTGTGTAAACGCGTGGTGATGAAAGAGGGAGGAAGATGACGACTTTGGAAAATATATGTATATTTTATGTTTGTCAACTAATTTTTACATATGACCTATTCTTGGTAACTTTTCTTTATATCGTCTTCTTTTTCTGTTTTTCTCCTTGGTAGTTAGGTGTGAAGTAGATATTTTTTCTATATATATATATACACACACTCTCTATATAATTAAATTCGAAAGATTTATAAACTATCATTGCATAACTTGAAAGATATATAAAAATTAGTATTAATTTTAAAATTTGATTGATTGAAACTCACGTAGTTGAATTCTTTTTAGTTTTAATAAATTATGATTGATAATTTCCATCATTCAAATTATTTTTCTAATTAAATTCAAATTTTAAGAAGATACTTATTATATGTTTGTGGTTGTATGTCAGTAAATTCTATGCTGATATATACTTATTATATATGTTAAGCATATATTCATTCATTCATTCATAAAAATATCTTCACCCTATCTCTTCAGAATGTGCATTAATTATTGTGTAGCGGTAAGTAAGAAATTAATGTAATATTGAATGAATACCTGAAGATTAGGTAAGAAATCAATCAATGCAAACTGAATGTGGTTGAGTCTTGACTTCTTACATTTTATTTTGGATGAACTCCATCCAAGAGGGCTCTTATTGTTCTATTTTTAGGGTCTAATAGAATACGTAATCGCGGAGATTGTGCGTATACTAGACACTCATAAGAAATTCAATTTAAATTGTTGTCAGCAAGATTGAATCTTCATACTCACTGTGGCCCTAACGAGATATGCAACTATCTCAACTCTTTTCCTTACATCTTTGCATTTTTTACGAAGTAATTAGGGTACGTTAGTCAAAAGACACAGAATAGAATAGACGCATAAATGTCCCAATTGTGGCTTATATATATATATATATATATATATATATATATATGGGAAATAAATAATCTTGAAAACATTTGAAGTTTCACCTAAGCATCATCATTATTATAATTAAAAAATTGATAATACGACCATTTCTACAACTAAGAGCAACCACATCTGAGTGTGACAATTTTATTTTATTTTTGAAAAAAAAAGGTTATTCACAAAAAAATATATATTTATCCAATAGTTAAATGTCGCAGAGTAAATAAAAAGAGACAGCGTTCCATGTAACAGTAATATTTAGAAAATGAGTTGCACTTCCATGCAGCAGTGCTGCAAATAGCACTATTTAGAAAATGAGTTGCACTTCTACGCGCCCGTCATTTTTTATTTTTTCTGGGCAGTTTTTTGATTTTTTTTTTTATTTTTTTTATCCGATTTCACCCAAAAAAAACCCTAAAAAACACAAAATAAACCCCTAAAAACACCCCCAAAAAACCCTAAAAAAAAAAAATAAACCACTAAAAACACCCCCCAAAAAATCCTAAAAAACAAAATAAACCCCTAAAAACACCCCCCAAAATCCTAAAAAACACAAAATAAATCCCTAAAAACACCCCCCAAAAACCCTAAAAAAACAAAATAAACCCCTAAAAAACCCTCAAAAAAACCCTAAAAAACAAAATAAACCCCTAAAAACACCCCCAAAAATCCTAAAAAATAAAAAATAAACCCCTAAAAATACCCCCAAAAATCACAATTTGAACTACATAAACAAGTATAAAATAACTAGCAGACCCTTACTTTTTAATGATACAGATGATACTTTTCGAATTTTTGGTGATACTTTTTAGTGAGATGGTTGATACTCATTTAACCGTTTTTTTCTACTTTTTTGCGGGTTGACCGGGTCAAAGCGCGGGTTTGACCCGACCCGTCTGAAATAGTGTTATTTACATTCGTTGCATGGAAGTGTTTGCCTTAGAAAATTTATTATTATTATATAGGAGTAGTAATTATTTAAGCACCGGCGGGAATATGCAGCAGCTTCGTCTCCAGTTCTGCTCTTTCATTCCCATGCATGCCAGCTCATGCGCTCATTATTGTAATTCCCAATCAATAAATAATTAAATGAATATTTATAAATTGACGGAACTGAACATGACTAAAGTCTAATTTATATAGTTACAAACTTACAATTATACTCAATCGATTGCCCCAACTCTATTATAAATGATTCATTAATCAATTTCTCATACAAAAATCAACGTTATCTCAAATTATTGACTAAACAAAGAATGTGAATCAAAGGAAAAGGACTTGCTTCTATTGTATACAAACATGCCCGAACTGCATTTGGCATTAGTTTGTAGTATTTGTACATAGTGGATTGGATGTCGATCCAACTCAAAATTTGTGGACTAGTACGAATAGCTCGAGAAAAAAGAATATTAAAACTTGAAATTCTAACTCGATAGTAACCCTACCTAACAAGACTAGCTCGAAAATAAGTGAATTGACCTATGAATTAACTAGTGCTAATCCGAAATCCGAAATATTAGGATTATGACCAATAATTTTCTGCCAAAAAAAAATAAATTCAACTTGACTCAAACCAATAGCCCAACAGGATTGACAC
Organism: Perilla frutescens; assembly: GCA_026008535.1. NCBI lineage: Eukaryota > Viridiplantae > Streptophyta > Magnoliopsida > Lamiales > Lamiaceae > Perilla > Perilla frutescens. The sequence goes on from BRKX01000015.1 coordinate 24,928,660, forward strand.
AAATTTGAGTTGGGCGGCAAATTTACATCATTAAGTATTGGGTAATTCTAAGCACGTCCCTCAATTTTCTCTTTACAGTCCCTAATATTTATTTAAATATAAGACTATTAAATATTTCAATTTATCCCTAGTCAACCAATACCACCACTTCTCCCCCCATGAATGTTGCCCCCTTCAAAAATTATTGATACCAGATCTAGTTTTGTTGGATCATAAACCAAGAACTACAATATGACGGTCCTTGCTATATCATTTCGATGTTTTTGTGCAGACGAACATGAAAGAAATTATTGTTTCTTTATATAATCAACAAAACTCGAAATTTATAACAAGAAAAAAATATATGTACGTTCTTAACAACTGCAAACCAAAGATAAGATTTTGTAATTTATTTTTTCTTTAACAATCAACAAACTTTCGCAATAAAAATCTCTGAGTTTCTCCAACATCATCTCGGCTAAAATTTGACGTCACCGTATCTCAAACTACGGGTATAAGACACTGCAATCTCAATAACCTGTTGTGGCGCCATTATCTCCATCTTGTAATTCAGTACTCGAGAGATTCTCTCTTTTACGGATGGCGGTGGAGAGGATTGCTCGAAATCACCATCATAGAGAGTACATGATGTTGAATACAATGGTATGAATTAATGCAATGTTCCAATGGTTTTTATCTATTTTTTATCAATCAAACTAAGCAGAGGAAATTGCTGAAAATAATTTGAGAGTATCTCTAAGTTAATATTGGGCCTATGTAGAAGAAAACCAGAAAATTCGTATGAGTACAGGCGCAAAAGTGAGATATTAAAAAGAATAATATTTAAATTAATATTCGAAACTGTAAAGAGAAAAATGAGATTGTATTTAGAATTACCCTTCTTAAGTATTTGGTTAACTTGAGGCTTGATATCCAATTAGAGATTTCAGAATAAGAAATGTTTTTCAGAAACAACAGTAGAGAAGACAAAACGAGATTTCCTCTATATACTGGAAAAAATCGTCCCCATCAAAAAGAAAGCGCCGAAACTCGCAAGAAAAACCTATAAGTGATCTTCGCTTCACATATGCTACACCTGGTGAGATATATCGATACATCGAGCATCTATTCCGTTTACGTACAAACACACACGTGCACACATATTGGTGCATGTAAATAACTCGGTGTATTTCACCACACACGGTGTAGCATTTAGAAGACCGTGGGTTGGCCCAAATAGACCGAGAAAAAAAAAGAGTGTGGAATCCACATTCAATATGTTCACCGGTGGGTGGATTAACCATCACGAACATTGGTGAGTCAACGTGTCATTTTGTCCAGCTATTTACTCGATCGCCTTCACTACTTTAGCTATCGAAGAATCCTGTACTAATATCATCTTGAGTACCAAATGCCATCCTCCGAAACAGTCGGATTTCTGCAGACTGATTTGCGTGGCTGAACATTTCACTCTCCCCGACTCTCATTCCGTTTGTCAAATCTGTGGTAGCCATTGTGTCCAATGCCCGCACGACCTGAACAACGAATGCAGGTTGGAAAAAGCCCGATATGATGGCATGTATGTTCTTTCTAACATGTAAGGATATTTGATGTTTAAACAGTATTACCTGTCCCATCTTTGGCCTCTTGATAAATGAATGGCGCACGCACGCTGCTGCAGCTTCAATCATCCGAAACATCTCACTGTCAGTGTATTGTGCTTCAAGCCTTGGATCGGCCAACCTCCCAAAGTCTTGTGTCTCAAGTGCTTGACTCAGCAAAGGTCGAGCCTGAAACAAATTTGATAACTGACTATCATTACTTTATTCGGTTTTATGCTCCCAATTCAGCAGCTGTTTTAGGATAAAGAGAAACTACAGGCTAGGATAAATAGCACCTTTTTACAACAAATTTCTTGCTAAATGTAGTAACTTAATGCCAAAAGCAAGACCAGTACCTCAGTTCATATACAAGATTGGCGTCCAAATAAAAAAATCAAAATAACAACAGAAACACAAACAAACTTATGTAAGTTGTTTTAGAGGAGAAACTACCTGAAATCTTAGACTGCTAGATAATTTAATAGAAGCATTCCAGTGTAACATCTAAAAAATATTGCAATAGCAATCAAGTGGCCCAAATGTATGCCAAAGTTGTAGAATGAAAAAAACAGCAGAAAGATGGACAAGAATGCAAAACGAATTAGATCTATTTCACCATTTAGTCATGCCTGCCTGCAAGAATTCTAGGTATGAAAACACGATATAGTTGCATAGGTCTAGCCCTGTGAACTTACCCATTCAACTAGGCTCTCCTCTCCTAAGGGCTGAGATTTATCTACCGGCTTGCGTCCAGTAATCAACTCTAAAAGCACAACTCCAAAGGAATATACATCGGACCTTTCAGTCAACTTGCCACTAGATGCATATTCAGGAGCCATGTACCTGAAACCCAAACCAACTCCAGTATATGTAAAAATCCTGTACTGAAATTCCTTGATATTTCAACAAGCTGTCATTGAACATCAACACCAAATGGAAGATCACTTACCCAAATGTTCCCATAACACGGGTGGTTACATGTGAATTCGAATCCAGAGCTAATTTAGCCAGTCCAAAATCAGAAACCTAAAAATGTAAACAGACAAAACTGAAGACTCATACTAGATACTCTAAATGTTATATTTACATATATATATGGATGTATATATATGTATATATGTATAAGAGTGTGAAAAAAAATACACATACCTGAGCTTCAAAGTTACTGTCTAACAGGATGTTAGATGACTTGATATCTCTATGGATGATACGAGGATGGCCTAAAGATTCACCAACAAAGTATTGTCCTTTTTAATAGCTTACAAGATATGCATAAAAATTCCAGAAAAATGGCGATGAAGAGTGTAAGGTACCAAATATGTTGATAATTTGTATCTAATTTGTCTGGTACTGAACAATGGCATTTTTTTTTCTATCAATCCCTAAAAACTGCCTCAAGTTTCTGTAGCATCTCTTCTAAAAAAGACAAGAACCTTGACATAAATAGAAAGAAATCTGTAGATCAATTAAGACAAAAAAAAAAAGACAAAAAAAAATCTCATGTTCTAAGCATCTTTGATCAACTAGAGTACATAAATGTGGGCACTGTGAAATGAATTGCTTCATCATGCTATCATTGTTAGAGAGTGCCAAGTTCATAAGCTGTCTGGCAGGATAAGAGCAAGAGAAATGAGAAAATAATGATACTATTAAATTCCTAAAGGACCTTCCTATTAACTTCCAGTAGCACCGGCCTCGTGTCTATTGCCTTTTTATATCACTGATCTTCTTGCCAATTCTGTTGAAAGAAGTAGTATTTCTTTTCTTTTGTGTTTCCTTTTTCACCTTTGAGGAACATGGAGAAAATTGAGGCAATATAATTTATCGGGATTAGATCAACATCATCACTATGTCTATAATACCGCTATTTAACTTTTGCTTTTGAGAAAAGGCTTCATAATTTCAGTTCAGTTCTTACTAAAAGTCAATATATATCTGATTAATCAAATGGTAAGGATGTGTAGTGTTCCAAGTAAAAGGGAGAAGATACACAAAGACTTTCTTTCAACAGAAAGACAATATGGCAACAACTCAAACAAAGTTAAAGATGTAAAATGGGAAAAGAAAACTTAAATAGCTTACAATCTTCGTGAAGGTAAGCTATTCCACGAGCTGCACCCAGAGCAATCTTTACACGTACAGCCCAATTCAGAACTGGCCTACCTTCACCTGGAAAGAGTTATAGAAACATCAAAAATCAATTTCACAGAAATGCATCCTTCATAATTGAGAAGCAACATTTACCATGAAGGTGGAAATAAAGATTATCATTAGGGACATAGTCATATACAAGCAGCCTTCTGTTTTCGTTTATGCAGTAACCAACAAGTGAAACCAAATGGCGATGGTGTATACGACTTATTATCTCAACTTCAGACCTAAACTCCCGCTCTCCCTGCCCTCCACCAATCTTCAACTGCTTAACCGCTACATCTCTACCATTTGTAAGGACTCCTTTGTACACGGACCCAAATCCACCTACACCCAAGAGATTCTGGGCTGAGAATCCATTTGTTGCCTGGACCAGTTCATCATAGTTGAACCACGACCTAGAATTTCCAAAGCCACCAGGATCACAGGGTGAACAGATGATATCTAGGCCAGAGCCACTTCCATTTTTAGGTGTTGACATTCGAGGATCTGAGCACATGGCAGATAACTTCATAAAATATTTCCATAAGAATAAGATATATGTCCCTACTGAAATTCTAATTTATATGTTCTAAAATGTTTACCTGATTCATGAGAAGAGGTTGGCATAATGTAACTACCATTACGTCCAGAAGCTTTCTTTCGCCTTCTCAGACAGCATGCAGCTCCCACAATAGCAAGGAATAATAGACTAAACACCAAAGCAAGTGCCACTGCGCCCCCAGTACCAATGCCCCCATCACTAGGGGAATCTGAATCTTTTTCAATACCAATGGAACTATTGGTGCTCGGAGTACCTCGTGGAATAGATGGAGGAGGAGGGGATGGCCGAAAGGAGGAAGAAGGCGGTGGAGGTGAATGTCGTGGAGGTGGTGGAGGTGAGCGTAGTGGAGGTGACGGAGGTGAGTGATGTGGAGGTGGTGGAGGGGGAGTTTTAGGGGGCTTAGGTGGTGGTGATTTTGTAACAGGAGGTGGGGGACTGTTTGACAAGCGAGACGGGGGTGGAGGGCGATTAGTAGATGGAGGAGGCGGTGAATAGGGAGGAGCAATGGGTGGAGGTGATTTGAGAGGTGGACTAGAAGGTTGAGGTGGTGGATATTTGAGAGGAGGAGGGGGAGAAAATGTAGGTTGAGGAGGAGGAGGAGGAGGAGGAGACAGTTTTGGGGGTGGAGAAGGCTTGGATGGTGGAGGAGGAGGAGATTGGATTGGTGGAGTGCCACTGGTGGGAGGTGAGAGGCCGGAGGAATCCTGAGGATGAGGAGGGACAGCAGAAGGGTAAGGTTGTGTAGAGTTGGACAAAGCATTTGCTTCAACACCAACTGCAAATGTAGGGGGTGGAGCTGCAGATGCAGATGACATCTCACCACCCACCATTACCAAATACCAACCTCTCTTGATCCACTAACTTCTTCTAAATATACTTGTCTAATTTATCAAACCATCCAAATTAAACATTATAAATTCTGATCAAACTAAAATTCTTTTATATACGCACAAAGTAAACTAGTAAATGCATCACAATTGCCAAATATTCATCACAGATCACCAGGAATCTACACAAGAAGCACTTCTCATGCAGTACTCAAATTCCCAATTCCACGCACAAAAACTAGTCTCCAAAATCTCTATAACCACCCAACACGCAAAATCAGAAAAATCATAACTTTAGCATCTGAACCAAAATTAGGAAAAATAAAAATCTCACACTTGAGTGACGCGCACGCATGAGACATCCGATCACCTTATTCTGAGTGTCGAAACAGCAAGATGCGAAAAAAGGCCTTGGATTCGTACATTAATTTTTCAGGTTTCGCTTTCCCTGTCCACATCACAAATCTGGAGCTGCTATTTTTATTTGTTTATTTCTGAAAGCGTAAAAATGGATTCCAGTTTCCAATCACGCAAATTTTGGGGTGGGTGAAAATTCTCCCCATTTTTGCTTCGATCGTTTTTGGCATTTCAGTGGTATGTAATGTATGAATCAAATGTATTATGTATGTATGTATGCCATTGTGCTTCATCATCTTTGGAAAATAATAACTATTATTTTATTTTTGTCAATATGATGACGTGGATATTCATATCTTTCTGACAGATAGAGTCTGTGCTGTGTTCTTAATTAATTTAAGTTCGGAGAATGTTTGTTTGGAATTGGAACTGTTTTAGTTATTATTATTAATTAATAAAAGTGCATTCCTATATTTATTTCATTTTTCTCCATCCCATTCCCATTCCAATTCCCATTTCCATTCCCACCTAATGCTTCTTGAATAAATATTGTTTGCCACATGATTACGTTACGCTTTTCACCCAATTTTCCTTCTTGGGACCCACACCTGCTTACTTTTAGTCCAATTCAATTTTATCCCAAACTTTCCAAAAAACAATTCATTGACTCATTGTTTCATTTATGTTAATCACTTCTTTAATCTTCTATTTTGGACCAATCAAATTTCACTACACATTAAATTAGTATCTATACGTATATTAAGGGAAAATCACGTGATAGGCAACAGTTCTGGTATAAACCGTTGTCTATCACATGATTTAATAATTATATTTTAGACCACAATTTTTATATAATAGATAATAGTTTTGAGTTAATAAACAACAGTAATGGCATTTATTGTTGTAATTTCTTTTTCTTTTCTTTTTTTTTTTTACATTTTTCAAGACGATTTAACTTACAACCGTTATATTTTAACAATTCTTTATAATCTTATTTATTGTTTATTTACTTGGAAATTTGAGATTTGTAACATTTTTTATTTTATATTTTTATGCATAGGTGGAGGATTTATAGTAGGCATTTGCCGCTTAAGAAAATAATTTTCATTTGTGTTGCACTATAATAATAATAATAATAATAATAATAATAATAATAATAATAACATAATTTGTAATAATTTATTATTTTTCTATTTCAATTTCATCATTTAAAATAATTAAATAATTATTATTTTTTATAACTGTCATATATTCAAAGAAATTAAATGTTCTTTAATTGTGGACAATTATATATTGCTATTTATAAATAGTATCGTTTGAAATATTCCAATTCGATTTTTCTAACATGGATTTTCATTTAGTTCCTAAAATTTAATTTTTTTTTATTTGTCGTAACTACACAAAATTGATCTTCTTATCTTAATAATTAACGCATGTGCATCATTTTATTAATTTTAAAAAATGGAACACAACATGTAGAATTCAAAATAATCATAATATTGCAGATCTAAAAAATAATTATTATTTGTGCATCGCACAGGAAAAATATTAGTACTATATAAAAACAGAATAGTGGGATATTTTAGTAAATTCATAATTAAGTTAATTCACAATTATGTTTAACCTGATTTAGTTTACTCGAGTAATCGGCAATACAGTTTTCCAAGAAAAAAAGCCCTTAGATTAATTGGACAGACACGACGTACAAGCACCTATCTCAGTTGGAATCCTCTATTGCATATTTGGTGTTACATTCCATATTGTACACTCGACTTTTTTATTTTTATTTTTTTCTTTGATTTCAATTTCTTATGCTTTAGTTTAATTTTACACTTATTATTTAGGTTCATCCTATCCAATTAGAATGCACGGTAATTTTTTATTATTTAATTTTAAATTTTTAGTTATTAATTGATTATTTGAAAAATTAAATATTAAAAATTATATTAAGTCCTTATTGGGTAGGATCAACCCTAAATAACAAGTGTAAAATTAAACTAAAACATAATAAATAGAAATCAAAGAAAAAAAATTGAAAAAAAAAATTCTGTGTGCAATATGGAATGCAATACCAAATGTGCAATCGACGATTTCAAATTCACCTATCTAGGAAGAGACGTGAGCAAAGAGCATTCTGATAATATTTTCCAATAAAATCTCTAATTCTTCTAAATTCTTTCCGCTGTAGTCGCAAAAGACTAAATCAATTCTGAATTCATAAATTTCTCCTCACATCCTCACGAAAAGAATCTCCAACATCGAATTAGTCTTCTTCCACACCAATTTCGATTTCGATTTTTATTTTTAGACAATTCTGCATATTATATAAACTAGGGTTTTATTATTTAAAAAATAAGGACTTTTAATACGATAAGATATTCATTTGAAAGTTAATATGGTAGTACCTTTGAAACAATTAATACGGTAGTACTTTTAAGAAAAATAAACAACACTACAATCATATTTTAATAAAAATAACTTAACTATGCTTATCTTATTATCTTATCGATATTTATGATATTTTCAATTGGCTCAAGTTGGGACTGATAAAAAATATTATCTTAAAAGGTTTATTAATTTGACGAGTATTAATATACTGAAGTTTTACAATATAACACTTCCGAAAAATTCACCCAACACAATGAAAAAAGAAAAAGAAAACGATCAACTATGTTTGACACGGTGAAGAAAAACAAACAAACAGTTCATTGATATCAATAAGTGAATTTTAGAGCTATATTTTAGAATATACTATATTTATTTTAGAATTATATTCTAGAACTATAATGGGTTGCATCGATATCAATAAGTGAGTTTTAGAAGTATTTTTAGAATATACTATATGTATTTTAGAACTATAATTCTAGAACTATATATATTGTGATGCTACATTGATTATCAATAAATGAGTTCTAGAACTCTAGTTCAATTCATGGGGAAAAAGTGCATTAACACACATATCCCTTAAGATTATTTTGGCACAATTGAATCCCAAATTAAATCATAAGATGATGGTGCAATTAAGTATTATGGACATATTAGAAAGTTTAGTTGTTTAATTGTATTTTCTAATAATTTTCATAATTCTCATGAAAAAATCAATCAAACGATATAAATGGGACATAGAGAATATTTTTTACGGTCACATTCCCGATGCAATTCCATCCCCGTCGGTCTGTTGATTGGCTAAGTCGATTTCACGACTAAACAACCTACAGTCCTAGCCTTCATGATTTTAAATGGAATCAATGTCGAAACACAAGCACACAAAAAATCATGGTGGAAATGCTTTTATTTTCAAGATGATTATAATGTTCTCAACATGTCGTTTTCTACCAAAACAAGAACTAAAACTATAGGGAGAATTTCAATAATAGACATTTAATGTAGTTTAGTTATTTCAATTTTCGAGAGTATTTCAATTATGAAATGTGGCGGGACGAGATCAGTTTTCTCTCGATTCTACATGTTGTTTCGTCGTATTAGTATACTATTTTTAATGCTATAAATCTTTTACATGTGTTTTGTTTATGTCTCTTTTTTTTTGTTATTTAATGAAGTTTGAATTCCCTCCCATAAAATCAATAGTTAAGATGCCCTTTTCTATTTCCTTCCTTGTGCGGGGTGTAATTAAATTGAGTCAAGTAACAGTAAACTTGAATTCAATTAGAAAATTCGAATCTCAAATTTAATCGAGCTTTAATTTTTCGAGCTCAAATCAGTGACAAATTTGACAAGTTCAAGCTCGACTCAATTGCTATTTAATATAAAAAATATTAATTATATATTTATTATAGAAAAAATAAATTATTTATGGTATTTGTGTAACTAATTAAACTATTGAGATTAAAACTCGATAGGGCTCAGGAGCTCAAGCTCAAGCCCGAAAGCTAATTGAGAAGCTTGACCTTGAGCTCTACTTGATCAATCTCTAGTCAATTTTGATTTTTTTCTTGAGTTGATCCCAAATAACTCATGAGTTGGATGTACTTACTTATTTACATGATCGACCATGGCATATACTTTCCGATTTTTTTATATATATTTGTAACCATATTTCATAGTTTTATATATCTATCTACATAATAAAATGAAGTTTCCTCCAAAAATTTCCTCTCCCATAAACATCAAATCATCTACAGTATACTTTTTTTATATTTTTAATGTCTCTCCATCTTTTCTCTCTCTCTCACATAAATGTCACACACATTTTTTATTATATAATTCAATTGTGTTGTATTCAATAACATATTTTATTATATACATGACATTCAAAATATATTTGTATGAATGAATAAATATGTGAGTTTTCGCATATTAAGAAGTGATTAGTAACATTTAGTAGATTTATTATGTCAAATAATTACCAATATATATTAAATCTATTAAATAAAATAATCAAGAGAATTATTTGGTATAACATCGTAATTGGTAGCCTGTTATATTATACTTTATACGTAGATATAAAATTTATAATATTTTTTAATTATATTGAACATGAAATAGTTAACAATTTAATATTCTAATTAAATGAATAACTAAATGAAATAAAGATTGGTATTTATAAATTCATATAGTTTATTATTATTTTTTAGAAAGTATAGTCTTAAAATTACTGGATATACAATCATAGTTAGCATATTTTATAGGATTCATTACACTTTAGTACCCGAATGTTGGACGTTTTTACACTTTAATTTTATCCCAAAGTTTAAAAAAATTACATATTAACACCAAATGTTTGCACAAATTAACACAAATAGAACTAGATCAATTTTTTGGTCTTATAAATGTTGACTTAGACCGTTGAAATTTTTTCAAACTCAGTCTTTACCTCATTCCATTTGTACAAATATTGGATTTTGTTAATGTTCTTCACAATTTTCAGCATTTCATGTTAACATTTGTGAGACCGTAAAATTACTCTAGCGCTAAAAGTATTAATTTGTACAAACGTTCGATATCAATATGCAAACTTGACTTTGGAACATAAGTGTAAAAGCGCTCAATGTTGGGTACTAAAGTGTAATCAACCATATTTTAATGTAAATAAAATGAAGATTGATATATAAAGATATGTAGCTATAATTTCTTAAATTGAAATTTTTGTATTTCAATATATATTTATTAACATTATTTTGACAATATTTATTTTACATGCAAAAAATCTATATAAATATACAACCTTAAAAATCTTTAAAATGAAACATAAGTTATTGTTATAATCTTTGTTCATATATATTTTCCATAAATTTTTAGTCACGATCAATTGTATGTAAAATTGTTTCACAAGTCACAAGTCGTGTTGATTTGAAAAATTTTATTTGTAAAGATGGTGATAATGTAGCAAATGTTACTACAAACGTCATATACGAATAAGTGTTGCATAATTTATAACTAGCAATTCTCCCGTACGATGTACGGGTATTAAATATTTATTGTATTATTATAATGTATATAATATACCAATGTATTATACATATCAATTAATTATGCTGAACTAATATGAATGAGATGTGATTATGATTTGTATCACAATCTGTAATATGAATAGAATATACATGTGTTAAAATGTAAAATATCATAAATAATCAACACTATATTATACCAAATTTGGTGGTATATATCATGTTGTCCTTATCTTTACTAAATTTAAATTTTCGAACCACTTGGCCTTAATTTAGCAATAAAAACAACAAAAAATTATTCAAAAACACCCAAAAGGTGGGCACCTTAATTTGTGTAAAAGGAAGAACCCTAAATTAAAATATTCAAACCACCAGTTTGATATTTATCCAATGTTCACTATCGGGTAGTAATTGTTAGTTTTCTTTATGTATATGTTTATAACATAATCCATTTATGGACACCTAATCAATAGGTATCTCCGTGTAGGACCTGAGACACACTCATCTCATTCCCTGACTTAAAAAACATATGAAGTTGTCAAGTTGACAATATTTGAAAATGGTATCTTAAATTTGACTGTGTAATAAAATTTAACAATAATTTGATTTTTTAAATATAAAATATAAAATTCTAATTTTACTAATTTTTATAAAGAAAAATAGTGTTGTTGATTTTGTATATTGAAAAAATAAACTCTTCAACAATTAATCATCCAATTTCAAGTAGAGATTGTGTAATATAATCCTTATTAATTTTCAGGTACATTTTTTGGTATCCATAAAATTAAATATATGTACTAATTAAGAAAAAATATGTATATCTTTAATGGAATCTAGCTCAACAGGAAAACCTTGTATATGATTTAGATGAGTCGGTTTTATGTTTCTATTCATTGGTTTGATGTAATAGTGTATTTCCAATTATATCTATATATGTGTTAACCTTTATAATAATTTGATATTTCAGAGCACACGAAATCATAATAGAAAAATAAGTCCATAACAGATAACCATTAATCATTGGATTTGCAGACGACATTCAAAATACATTAATATAATCCATCAAAAACTCTAATACTTATAAACAATAACATTTGAAACCAAATAAATAAATACTGCATGTCAATCCTTCTTTTACTTCACAAGCACCCTTGATTATTCCGTGGGGGTAGTTATGAGAAATCATCAAGGAACGACTTTATCACTTTGGCTAAGAACTAAGTTTCGATTTCAAATACGTAATTCTAAGAATTGAGTTTCAACTTCAAAATTACTATAATACGGTAAAAAGAGTACCAAAACTAACACAACATACCATTTACAAATTGAAAGTGTGTACCTGCCTTACGCAATACTATATATTTACAATCAAAATTTATTATGTGGTAATTAAAAATGAAAATTAAAGAATTGAAGTTGTGCAGCCATAGATCCCGATAACGAATCAGCTTATGTAAATTTTTTGGATCAGTTGCACAAATGACAACTTATCGTCATTTTCTGATTGAATTCTTACTCAACCAACTATGGAAGACCACATATTGGAGCCATATTGGAAATATCCTTCGATTAGATATTGATGAAAAATAAATAAATAAATCATTTAACAAAAACACAACAAAACAAACAAACAAAAAATTGACTAATGAAGATCAATTCTATTCACAATTTTTTCTAGGAGACTCGGCGAGAGCATAATGAAGTTGGAAGTATGATACACATCCATCTATTTATAATTACGAACATTATGTAATTATCTAACTTAAATATTAGTTATATCCCATAATAAAATTAACATCTGACCTAATGTAAATATAATTTTGGTATGGTATCTTACTTCCATTTTGGATATTATATATAGTAAATATATCCATACTAATATTGTTTATAAATGGAACACTAATGTTTGATGGATATCAATTTGACAATTTTTCAATCTAATATATTTGTCACCGTAACTAACGATGATTGAATTAATCAGCTAGCCTAGCTAGAATTCGCTTATATAATTATAGAAACATGTGTAATTAATTAATGGATATGATTAATTAATTTAAAGTAATTATATAAAATTAGATTTATGAAAATTAGTATTAACGGATTGACGTAATTAAAATATGTCTAGCAAATATATTACATATTACATATATAATAATATAATTATCAAAACATATAATTATCCTAATATGTGCAATGTATTTAATTAATTTTCGTATGTTATACATAATTAAATCATTTGCACCATTTTGAACTTATATAGGGTAAAAGCTAATTTAATTTGCATTATATAAACAGAAAATTTTGAAAAATAAAACAAATGATCACAAAAAAGTAAACTGTGTACCAATTCAATGGACAATGTGTGTGAATCTATGCTAGTAAATTAGTCTTAATAATTACCTATGTATTCAATTCGCATGCATAAATGCGGTTAAATTTACATGAATTAAATAATTATTTCCATTACATATTTTTCTATTGACTAAAATGCCCTGGGCAATTGAGGGGGAAAAATTATGTTCCACAAGTGTGTTATAATATATATATATAGATATAATATTTTGATCGTATCAGTTTATTACTTATTTGAAATATATATATATATGTGTGTGTGTATGTGTAATCAAGCAAATATTTCTTTTATCAATTGTCAATTTAGCTTCTTTTTAGATTCGGAATAATGACTGTCTGAAAAACAAAAGATAATTGAACAAATAAAAAATGGTATGAACAGTAAAATATGAATTATTTATAAAAATACGAAGATGTGACAAACTAACAGTTACATTAAACATGTAATAATTGAGTTTGAGACCAAATGAATCCGTACATGGCATGGGAGGAAATCTAACATCTATATATATGAAAATTATTATTATTATTTAATCTAAAATTGATAATTAGGTTACGACTAAATCTATTTCACAAAAGTATAGTACCAAAGAGTGCATAAAATTTAATATAGATATGTATTATGTTGTTGAAATACACATGTTATAAATTTAAGAATATTACCCATTTATTACCAGTGCAGATTTGTGATTCGGCTTATGATGATTATTAACACGAAAAATATTAAATCATAAACTAACCTGGAAGAGTATTACAGTATATTATTATTACTGCTAAACAAGGTTGATGGAATGAAGGAACTCAAAAAACTCACTGAATCAAGAAGGGTGTAGCAGGAAATAACCCACAAATACTGATGTTACTTTCTGCTAAGTTAAAAACTCGATTTCTGCTCGTCTTTCCCACCATTGCTCTTGGTCAAGAACTTCCATGGATGACATTTAGGTTCAGCAAAATGATCAGAGACGACGAAATTTACCCGATCACTAGTCCAACTGATGAAATAAGGGACTAACTAGTTACGCCTATTTCCTGATCTTGAATTTCTTCTGGAGATGATTTCGGCTGCCCATCTTTTTCCGATTTCAGTTTGAAATTTTCCTTCATCGAACAAAGAGAAATACGAGTTATTGACTGGAAAATACGTAACTCAGTATAGAAGAGTTCTTCACCAGACCTACCAGCAGTTGACAGAAAAAATTCATCCAAGATCCTCCCATGCTCTGCAAGACAACACTTACTCAGATAATGTTCCATCTCATAATTCAGATATATATACTTACGTTTAACTTTGTCATGATACCACGAGCAGATAAGAAATCTCAGATTGCTTCTTCTAACTTTTAATGAAATAAAACGATAAATTGCAGAACATAAATTGCAAGATATATAAGCTCTGGATAATAATAATAATGTATCTTCCGTTAAGCGAGAATGAAATGTAAACTCATTTTGCACTATAACTATTAACTACAAACCTCACAAACTACTCATTGATATGATAGTCCAAATTAACCTTTTCTGGGCCCAAAGTTTACCTGTTTCGTACTCCAACGCTTGCAGAATCATTTCAACCTGAAGAAATAGCAGACTGGTTAAGTATATAAACTGAGATATTCATCGATAAAAAGAAGACAGGAATTGGGAGAAGACCAGTAAATGGAGTATGCTTGTTTATATTTACACGAGAAGAAATCAACAACCCTCAAGGAGCTGCATTCTACACAACAAGGAAATGCTCGATTTTCTTCTAGACATGGTAAAGAGTGGTTACGCTAAAGTTGTGAACATTTATGATCTTTCGTCTATTTCAAAGAATTCATTAGAGGATACCAGAAAATATTAATAGTCCAAATGTTGATTTCAAAAATCAACCAACAATGAGGATGTAGGTTATAAAAGTGGATGCAATATAAAAGTGGATGCAATGGTGGACATGCTTCACAAGATTGGGGAGAAATATCACGAAGTAATATGTAGGCAGGAAAGCATAATAGTCAGAACTAGTAAAGCATGGAGAAGCAACAGAAAAGGGCAAAATCTGAAATCAAATAGAAGATTATCAAAAATTGCTGAACAGCTACGAGATATTTTTCAGAATTTTCAACATCCAGACTAAAAGATACAGTCTTATTAGAATCAGAAACAACAGCTTTAGAATTTGAAACAGTCCTTAAGATGACATACACATGCAGTATTACATACTTTGTCGAAATCTTTCACGAGGTTGGCCTCTAAAGATGAGTTGGTTTCATACTCTTGCCATAGTTCTTGTATTTCTTCAGCTAAAAAAAAAGGTAAGTGATATCACAATTGATACAGGAAGAAGAACATGGATTATAAATTATATATAGCCTTAGGGCTTAGTCAAACCTCTCATCCCTCCACCAAGAACCTTGCACATTTCATCTAATGCTTCTTGCTCCATTCTACTCTTTTCTTGCTTTGGCACACCATCAGATGGGGTTATGTCTCCAACAATGGCTATAACAATGAATACAAACCATACTTAATCATGTAAGTAATAAGACTGGCAAACTGATGACAAAAAGTGAATACAATCCGTACTTAAACATGTTGAGAGATAAGACCAACATATTTTAGATTGTTCACAACAGCTCAATTTCAGCCTCAAACTCTTTAATAATCAAACTGCAGTTGTCATGCTCTAAGAAAATTATGAAAGTCAATACAGATCAATAGTAGCTAGATGCCTAGGCATTGATAGAACTGAAAACTGAACAAGATATATAGAGAGCTACAAATTTATTATATCAGCAAAATGATTACGTTTACTGGAAAAATGTTATGATGCTTAATGATTATATCTTAAAGGCGGGAGGCAATGGAGGGAGGAGATAGATGCAAAAATGTAATACTTCAAGGAAGCAGGAAAACAGCAGTGGTGTTTTTACTACATTAGAACTTCAGTAACCAAGCCTGAGAAATTCAACTAAATCAAGAATATACCTTCTGCAATGTCATGCACAATAGCTATCTTGATACACCTGTTTCATGATTGATAACAAACAATTTAAATCATACTTCAGAATGAGCACTGAACAAATAAACTTTGGTGGCATTGTAGAAGCAAAATCTATTCAAGTACAACCTTTCCCTGTTAATACCAGGAACTTCATCAGCAATCAAAGCCATCAGTGACATACGATACATGTGATCAGCTATTGATTCAGGTCCCTTTATGCCATGATTTAGCCATCCTTTCCGTTTTGTAGACTAAATGAGAGAGAGAGAGAGAGAGAGAGAGAGAGAGAGAGAGAGAGATATCAAAAGCAACCTTTATTATGGCAGATAACATCAAAATCAAAATCCATATGACAAAAATATTTGTACTATATCCCAGTACAATTACTTGCGCATTACAAGTATCAATTTTCCTCTAATAAAATGGATGGCCAATGAACTGAAGCAGCTCTTCAATGAGATTGCAACAGGTATGAAAAAGAACAAGATTTTTCTACACCTTTCGGTTCCTCCACAATGCTTTTTCTGCATTTTCCAATGCCAGGCAAACGTGATGACAAGTTTTTAGGTAATTAATCCACCAGAAGCCCATATTGTATTTGTAATGATTTTCTGGACAAAAGTATGACATTTTTCATATTGATGTTTCCACTAACGTTTGACAGCATTCAAGCAAGTAGTTTAAGGATGCTGAGCATCAATCATCATCATTTCGAATGGTAAGGGAAAACCATATAGCTGTCTGCCCGTCTCTCATCATATGGCATACCAAGAGTAAAATTTATCAATAATCCACCGCAGCCAACAAAAAAAATATCGGTAAGGGCAGAATTTACATTTTAATTTACTCCAAGAAAAAAAAGATCTTCACACTTTTGACTAGTCTTACTTTTAGATAAAACCATGCTATCCACAATGAGCCTACTGTTAACATGAAATATGCTGGCAGTCCATCATAGAA
Organism: Perilla frutescens; assembly: GCA_026008535.1. Classification (NCBI taxonomy): domain Eukaryota; kingdom Viridiplantae; phylum Streptophyta; class Magnoliopsida; order Lamiales; family Lamiaceae; genus Perilla; species Perilla frutescens. The sequence continues at coordinate 24,945,825 of BRKX01000015.1, forward strand.
TGGACTGCTGAGCTAAGGAAAACCGATTACTAGCTGCTTATATGACAGATATGACCAAAATGTGCAATCTTTTGCGTCTTTAATACACAATAGAATTCTTACAAAAATGGCCGGCATGATCATTGATGCTTCTATAAGTGCCTATACACAACATATATTCCAGGAATGATCCCACAATTCCGAACGTGGATTCTCTCTCACAGCTGCTGCAGTACTGCAATAACCCGATCCAAATATACAACCTTTGCATCACCATCTCTCCTTAACATATAGAAAAGCCAACCCCTTTTCGGAACATAACCCAACATTGACCTTTATTTGATTCATAAAATTTAGTGCATAATTAACACGGGATTTCAAGTTTGCTTCAATGGTTTCTACATTTGATTACTAGTAAAAACATCATAATTTTCAGCTGGAAAAGATTATTACACCTCCAAGACATACCTAATTCACAAAATACTGAACGCACCAAAGATTCATATTCGAGAGAGAGAGGATCAACCCGAAAAACGTTTCAAACTCAACCCTTTTTCCAATAATCACGAGGGAAAAAACAAACAAACACGCACGCAAAGAATCACTGGTGTAATTGGCAAGAACGCACAAACGCACAAAATTCCGACAAACCTTCAAACGGTGACACAATGTGAGGAAATCAATGGCGGCAGAAGGAGATGGAGATGCATGTGAACTTTTCGGGTTTCCGGGGCCCGATACAAACCCGGAAACATTTTGATCCACTTTGATCGAATCGAGATTCGGGTTGTTGGAATGAACTGCGAGGAGTCTTGGGCTCGGCGGGTCTGAATAGAATGGAAACTTTATGGAAAATTTGTGGGAAAAACCTATTTTTCGCGAGTTGGTGTTAATAAGAGGAAAGGGGTTCGCTTTAGCTGCCGCTGCGGACGCCATTGTTGTTACTGTTAAACTGATTGAAAAATAAAAATAAAAATGGAAATAGATTGTGGTGAATGCAACACAATCAATTTTTGTTGCTGCAGCTGCAGAAAATATAGGCTAAATAGCTTTCTCCCCCTATTTTTCGCTCAATTTCTTGTCCTTTTTTCTAGTTTGAGGCTTTGCGGAAGGGAGCAATTTTTACGAGAGCCACGAGGCGCTGCGATGAAACGGGAAGAAAATTTTGAGGGTGTTTGGTTCGGAAATTTGGAGATTTTGGGGTGCAATTGAAAATTAATTTTTAAGAGAATCGTGTAGTAGTAAAAAGTAGGGTTAATTTCGTTAAAAAAAAAAAGGGGTTAATTGCGGCAAATACCATAATATTTACTTGATTTTATTTTTTTCACATAATTTTTAACACGCCACAACTCTCCAACTACGATATACTGTTAAGGCAATGTTTGGTAGCCTGTATAAAGGCATATTAGTATAGATATCCAGGAAGAACTGTGTGTTTGGTAGCCATTATTCGTTCACGCGAGGTCCGGTCCTAACGCGAGGCCCGGGGTGTAATTTACTGATTCGGCTGGATAATGTATCTGACGCCCCCTCGGATATAGTTTCTAAACAATGTATCCAACGTCTCCCCTCATTATATCAAATAAAACAATGTATCAAACAGGTGTGTGAATCAATCTTAGTATATTTATCTTGATAACCAAACAAATAATTAAAATAGCTAATACGCAATTATCTTTCAAAGCAATCCAGATTTTATTAATATGGGTATATCCGTACCAGTGTACCAAACATTGCCTAAGTCTATTATACATTACATTTACACATTATTTAGAGTTGTCAAAATGACCGGCGAGGCAGGACGGGCGGCGGCCGGCGGGCTCAAAAAGCCCGTCTTTTGGTGGGCGGAGCGGGCCTGAAAAAATAGGATCCTATCCACCCCATCAAAGCTTGCGGGCTTTTCTCCTTCTATTTTTTTTTTTTGCTGTAATAAAATTTAAAATTTAAACTTCACTTGTGTTAAATTCTAATATTATGAGTAATTTAAAATTGGCTAAAGTAATGAAATTATGTAATAATACAGTGTGGAAGTGATATCTAGAGATTTGTCCTTAGAATGTCCACTTGAATTACTATCATGGCGACACTTTTGCATATATTATATGGCTCGGCAACCTGATCCGACTGCATATATTTGGGGATATTAGTTATTACTATTATTCATTTTACCATTTATCAATTAACATTTTATTAAAAAAAATTATGTATCTGCGGGCTTGGCAGGTTACTTGCTCGGACCCGTCAGAAAAACGTGCTTCAAAATTAAAGTTATACCCGCCTAAAAAGATGGCGAGGGCGGGCTTGGGCCGTTTTGACAACTCTAATTATGGTATTACTTTCTATTTTCTTGCAATGATAACATTTCTAAATTTTTAAGTGGAAATTTTATGGCACTCATCACACAAATTTCACCAAAAAATTTGAGGATGTTGTAATTGGAGAAGAGATGAATGATTTGGGGAAAAAAAGTTAGCATAAACCGAAACCATGGTGTTTGGGCTTATGTGAAAATTTTCTTTTTATTAAAGGATAATCCTACACATAGCCCATATTTTACTCATCATTACCTCCTTATTTTAATATAATAAAAAATATATTTGAAATTTCTTTTATATCCCTTCATAAGCCTTTTCTCATATGTTCATAAATAGGGTCGAGCAAAATCGAACCGTAACTGAAAAACTGAACCGAACCGTCGAGTTTGGTTCGGTTCGATTTGATAAATGTTGACATCAGTTCAGTTTCAGTTTTTATTTTGAAAACTGATTAGGATTCTGTTCGTTTGGGCTCCCAAAAACCGAACAAACCCGAACCGAATGTATTATAATGGTTTTAAAATTAAAAAAAAAACTTCCCATCAAGCCCAACCCATCACATTTTTAAATTAATTGAGGGTAGCCCAGTAGCTAACTAAGCCCAATCCATCTTACACATCACATATTCAAATCTAATTGACTGATTTCTTATTTCTGAAAACGTAACCTAATTCTAAACAAAATTCTAAATTGGTTATTGCATTGCCTCCGACTCCCAATTGTCTCTCGACACTTACGCTGTGAACAAGTGCTCGCCGGTGCCGATCTCCAACAATGCGCAACAGCAGCAGCAACTTCGTGTCTCCGTCGACCACTGCACCCTCGCAGCTGCAGCAACTCTCATTTCCCGGTCTCACTAAAGCTCTCCCCTCGAACCTACCCATCTTGAGTAGCTGCAAAGGTAAAACGCCACTAAGCCTCTATAATGCATAATTGTGTTAGTTGGAATATTTCTTTGACAATAACTGATTTTAAGTGCACCATTAGTTTGCCATTGCCCCAACTTTGAAGGACTATAATCAAATAAATATACCAATATTCATACAAGAAACACGAGGAAGAAACTTGAGATTCCACAAATTCTATTTGTTAAATATGACTTGGAAAATTGGCTCATGCTCATGTATCTTCTTTAATAATTGGGGAGCAAATTTAGAATTGCACAATCACTGAATCTATTCATTTTGATGAATAAAGCAGAGGGAAAAAAATATGCCAAAAATTGCTTTCAATTGGTTCTATGAAATCTGAAGAAATCGAACTCTCGGTTCTGAAAGAGTTGTGTACAAAGTTGTGTATAAAGTTGAGACAACTTTGCATACGCAGCGGAAATTTAAAACAGAAACAATGGATTGGAATTTTCACGAGATTATATTTCTATAATCTCGCGAAGTGCCTCAGGGCGAAATCTTCACTATATAAAATATGTGAATTACAAAAACACTACCAAATAAACTCTCACTAAATATTAAGACACTTTATCTCTTCCTTCACAGAAGGTTGGGACTAAAGTTGTCTTAACTATATCTAGTAGAAACGGATAAATACGAGAACTCAAAACTTTACAATATCTGAAAAGCTCTATTAAAAACTCGTATCTAACACTAACTATCTGAACCCTATATATACACAGCTCGTTGCTTGATCATTACTCAAAGCAACCGATCCACTAAGCCATGATCTCCTTGATCTCCACTCCTATATTTCCGGCACAACTTCCGGAACAACCGTGGCTTCAGCAGATCGTTGGACTTGGTCAAATCCCATATGCTCCTATTTTCTCTCAACAGATTTTATCCTGCAAGAAAGACAAAAAAAATCCAAATACACAATTTAAACAAATATCCCTAAATCTATGATAACTACCAAACGGTATCAACAATCTCCCCCTTTTTTGGCTTTCTTCCCAAAACCAAACAAAGTTAGCTAAACAATTACTCCCCCTGTCACCAAGACTGTAATAAAAAACAGAATCTACACAATATCATCACAACACATAAAACAACCATAACCATAATATATTCACAGTAAATACATACATATCTGCATGCAATCAAACATATATAAGAGTTAGGCAGAAAATAAAAGTTGTTCATAAAGTTGTGCAGAAAATAAAATAGTTGTTTGTTTCATCCAACAACATTATCAAAATACTGCAACACACTGCAGTCTTCTTTTTCATGCTTCTCCTTCTTCATGCTTCTCCCCCTCACTCATCATCTTCATCTCCCTCATCACTTGATCTGTGGCGACGGCTAGGGCCTTCTCCCCCTTTTTGGGAAGAAAAGAGTCGTTGAAATATCCTTCGTTGCCCTTCAAGGAGAGCAATCTGTGAGGAGAAGAAGGTTATTTGCTCCTGCAAAACAAAGACAGGTAGAGAACACATTAACTCGACCGAGGGATCCTCTTCAGTTGAGGCATCAAACCACGGGAGATCTCTGTGCCTCTTCTCACTCAAGAAGGCAGGTTGCACAGTTTGGAGAGGGAGCTTGGATGTGAGGACATCCTTCTTCTTCAGCTTCAACCCTTGCTCAACAAGCATGCTATAGATGAGAGAATGTACGATCAACTTTTTGGTGGACTTTGCCATAGCAACTTCAGCAACAACATTAAAAATGTGAGTGCCCAAGTTGAACTTTTCTTCCTTGAACACTTTGTAGAGTAGGCACACATGCTCAAACGGCACAACTGTGGTATTGGATATAGGGATCCAATTTGACACAGAAATCTTGTGCAAAGTTGCAAAAAGAGAAGTGAGGACCGAAGCTATGCGATTAGGCCTTTTGTTCATTGTCCACACATCTGCATGGCCACCCGTAAGCAAATTCTCCATCTCAACCTCTAGCTCCTCATCAGACTCAACAACATTTAGAACGGCTAAAAATTTGTTAATGCGAGAGGGAGTGAAAGAGAAAATCTTCCCACGGACATAAACTTTACCAAACATCTTGGAGGAGGGGTTAGCAAAATCAACAGGCAGATTGGAATAAAATTGCTTCACAATCTCAGCAACATAGGGTTTCACATAGGTAACACTTCTAAAAACTTTCCTTTTACGCAGAAAATCAACCAAATTATATTGTGCAAAATCCTTCAAATCAACTGCCCTATCATTAATGAATTCCCTTTTCCTAAAACTATCCCAATTTTTCTTAGCAGCCTCATTGTAAAAACATTCGTTCAAAGCCTTAATTACCTCAAGCTCGGAGTCGGTGTCGGTCGGAGTAGCTTCTCGTTTGACCTTCTTGAATGACTTGCCTTTCGACTTCAACGGCGACGAGAAAAGAATTTTCCTTTTCCCTTTCCGAGAGACAACAACCTCCTCTTCAAGCTCTTCGTCCTCCTCGGCTTCTGAGAGTTGGTGAGAGAATGATTTCTCAGCAGAGTCGTCGGAGGAATTGCCCAATTGATCCTCACCCTCGACATCACTGTCGATGTGGATCGGTTGCTCGGGAGCCTGAGAGGGACGGCTTGTTTGAGAGATACGCTTGGAACGACGAGCGGGAGGAACCCTAGGTGTTTTGGAGGGTTTCTTCGTCCGAGGTGAAAGGGTCGGAGAAGGGATGACCTCCGGCTGTGATTCCGGCTCGGCAGAGGAGAACGGGACGGCAATAGGGCTACCGCCTTGTTGAGCAGCTTCCTCAGAAGGAGGAACTGGGTCCTCTTGGTCTTCGGCAAGAATTGGAGTGTCTAACTCTGGAAAATCAAACGACGACATCACTACACCGCTTGGAGCAATGATAATTGCTTGCTCGGCCGTCGGAGGCAGGACAGAGGACGGCAATGAGGGTGGTGCTGGAAAAGGAAACGGCGGTTGAGACTGAATCTCCGAGCTTCCCATCTCGAGAGAGATCTCCATCGGTGCATTCCCTCGAGAAGACGAGAGCAAAATGCTGGGTCGAAGAAGAGGGGAGGTGTCCGGAGACAGGAGACGGAAAGGATTTGGTGCGAAGGAACGGGGAGGAGACGGTTGCGGTGGAAACGTCGATAGATGGTGGAGATAAGCAGAAGCTTCAGGGTCCGCCATAAATTTCTGCAATTGCTTCATTTTTTCCGGCGCCATATTGGAGAAGGTTTCGAGAGAGAGAGAGAGCGCGTGAGCTTTTTGGAAGAGGAACGGTTGAGAGGATGGAGAAATGAGGGTTTTGTGAATATTGGAGCAAAGATTGATTTTATCAGACTTAGGAGAGACGGGAATTTTAAATGAATATACTAACAAACAGATTCGTCCCGCCACAAAAATAGGGATCAATAAATTAAAGATATAGTCAAAGATGAAATTAAAGATAGAGTAAGATACACTTCCGGATTCACTCAACTGACTTTCAAATTTTTTTTTTATTATTTTGTTTTTGAACAACTATTGTCATAGAGGATGGAATATTCAGAACACTTTTGACACATCATAGAAGACTCTTTAAGAAGAGAGCAGATGGTGAATAGATGTATAACCAAGAGAATCTCATAAAAACCACTTATCTGAGGTCTTTGACCTAGTTATATGGTTTTTTAAGAACAATCATGATTTCACCTTTTACAGGCTTTTACATCCTCGAATCTGCTCAACTTCACAGTCAACTATGATATATCAAAAGTTGTGACAACAGTTGGTTTAACTTTTGAACTCATATAGAACATAAGCTAAGAGATTTTCTCAAAGATGAGAATCTCTCATAGCTAAGAGCTTTTGTGAAAATGTCAGCCAGTTGAGAATCTGTACTAATGTACTCTAACTTTAATAACTTCTTTTCGACTAAATCTCTAATAAAGTGATACCTTAAGTGGATGTGTTTGGACTTTGAGTGGTGGACGGGGTTCTTTGCAAGGTTGATCGCACTTGTATTGTCGCAAAGCATCACTAGGGAATTGCTTTCCAAACCATAGTCATCTAACATTGACTTCAACCAAATCAGTTGTGTTGCACAACTTCCAGCTGCTACATACTCCGACTCAGATGTGGACAAAGAAATGCAGTTTTGCTTTTTGCTGTGCCAGGAGATGAGATTGTTGCCTAGGTAACAGCATCCTCCACTTGTGCTTCTTCGATCATCAGTTTCTCCAGCCCAGTCAGCATCACTGTACCCCACAAGATCTGAAGTTGTGTCCTTTGTGAACCAAAGTCCCAGTTCACAAGTGCCAGCAACATATCGAATGATCCTTTTGACAGCTTTTAGGTGCTCTTCCTTTGGACAGGATTGGAATCGAGCACATGCACAAACACTGTATATTATATCTGGCCTGCTTGCAGTCAGATACAGAAGACTTCCGATCATCGATCTGTACAACGTTGGGTCAATTTTAGGCCTAACTGCATCCTTCGACAGTTTCTCAGTTGTGCTCATGGGGCTTCTCATGTGTTTTGCACTTTCTAGACCAAACTTCTTCACAAGGTTCTTTGCATATTTCGTCTGTGAGACGAACACTCCATTTTCTTTTTGCTTGACTTGAAGGCCGATGAAGTTGCTAAGTTCCCCAACCATGCTCATCTCGAAGGAGGTTGACATGGCTTCCACAAATTCCTTCAAGGCTTTCTCACTCGTTGACCCAAACACTATGTCATCGACATAAATTTGAGCTATGGTTAGAAAGTTGTTTTCCTTTTTGAGAAAAAGTGTCATATCCGCATGTCCCCTGTAAAAACCAAAATCAAGCAAAAATTCGATCAAACGACTATACCAAGCTCTAGGAGCTTGCTTTAGTCCATATAAAGCCTTGTGTAGTTTGTACACATGATCGGGCTTTGAAGGATCTTCGAATCCTTTGGGTTGTTCCACATATGCCTCCTCTTCCAAGATCCCATTGAGAAAAGCTGCCTTAACATCCATCTGGTGAAGAGTGATGTTAAGATAACATGCAATAGCAAATAAAAGTCTGATTGACTCTATTCGTGCAACTGGAGCAAAAGTTTCATCATAGTCTATGCCTTCTACTTGAGTGTATCCTTGGGCAACTAAGCGAGCCTTATTTCTAATGATGTTTTCAAACTCATCAGTTTTATTTTTGAATATCCACTTAGTCCCGATGACATTAACTCCAGACGGTCTGGGCACTAGTGTCCAGACTTTGTTTCTCACAAATTCAAGTAATTCAGCCTGCATTGCACTAATCCAAAACTCGTCTTTTAAGGCTTCAGTTACATTCCTAGGTTCAATCAAAGACAGGAACACAATTATCCCAACTTCATTGATGACACATGACAAACACACCATCCTTACCATTTCCTTGTGGTTGACAACTGAGTTACCTCTAGTTCAGACCCCTTCGTGAACATCTCCAATGACTTGGTCTATTGGATGATCTTTGTGAATTCTTTTCGGTGGGTCCCTTCTTGCACTGTCTTGTACAGGGATATCTGAATCTTCTTGCTCATAATCAGATTCAGGTTCATTTGTTGGTGTATCCTTGGTTGCCGTTGAAGTGGGCTCAACTTCAGGGTGCACTCTGTCTTCCACTTCTGTGTCACTTGTTCTACTTCTACCCTGTATCTCAATCAAACCATCAGTATCATCAACAGGAGTATAAAGACTGGCCAAATCATCAAACCTCACATTCACACTCTCCATTACAGTTTTGGTCCTGAGGTTATACACGTGGTAAGCATGACTGTTGATGGAATAACCAATGAACACATCTTTGTCACTTTTAGGGTCAAACTTGTATAGATAGTCCCTATCATTTAAAATGTAACAAACACAACCAAAGACATGGAGATATTTAAGATTGGGTTTTTTACCATTAAGAATCTCATATGACGTCATGGTGGTTCCGATTCTTAAGTTCACTCGGTTGCTTACATGACATGCAGTGTTTAAAGCTTCAGCCCAAAACCGTTTAGCCAACTTCTTTGAATGCAGCATCACCGTGGCCATCTCTTGTAGGGTTCTATTCTTTCGCTCGGCCACACCGTTTTGCTGGGGTGTCTTTGGAGATGAGTACTCGTGATGAATTCCTTCCTTCGTGCAAAAGTTGAGCAGTTGAATATTCTCAAACTCCCTCCAATGATCCGATCTTAGTCTCTTGACACAAGCATGGTAAAAAATTTTGATCGAGGCATACAACTCCAAGAAGAAATCACATGTTTCACCCTTATTTCTCAAAAATTTTACCCAAGTATACCTAGATAGATCATCTACAATCACAAAGGAATACCATTTACCTCCAAGACTTTCAACTTCAGCTGGTCCCATAAGATCCATATGAAGTAGTTCGAAGCAGCTTTGAGTTGTGAAAGGTCTCTCAGAAGTTGTCACAACTGGGTGCGACGCTTTGACTTGTTTTCCTTTTTGACAATCTCCACAAAGACTGGGACTTGAAATGTTCAATTTGGGAACTCCTAGAATAGCATTTAGTCTTTGAAGATTCTTCATATTGCGGAAGTTAGTGTGTCCCAATTTTTGGTGCCAAAGCTGCACTTCATTTACCTGCGCACTTAGACAACTGTTTTTGCTAGTCTCATAAATATTATTGGAAGACCTTACCCCTGAGATCACATGATTTTCATTGCTGTCCATCACAGTGCACCTTTCTTTATCAAAAATGACACTGAAGTTGTCATCACATAGTTGACTAATGCTAATGAGATTTGCAGTCAGCCCTTCAACATGTGACACATTGGCTAGCTTTTGAAGTCCAGGACTGTCCAAGGTTCCTCGTCCAACAATCTTGCCATTTGACCCTCCTCCAAAAGTTACTTCACTGCCATTGATTCTTTGATAGTTTGATAGATAACATCTGGAGCCTGTCATGTGACGTGAGCAACCACTATCAAAGTACCATGTGGTCGAGTCATTATCTGTCGATACAGTGAAGACCACTTGGCAGGTAACTGTTGGCGTAACTTTGGGTCTCCATACCAGTTTCTTGGACTTGTCGTCTTTGTTTGAGAGGATAAGATTTGATGCTTGGTTCTTCAGATACATCTCCTTATGGTGTTCCTGCAAAAACTTATGACAGAAGGGCTTAATGTGTCCAGGAAGAAAACAGAAGTGACAAATGTACCTCCTACGTTTTTTCTTCGCTGACGAAGTTGTGGGAACTTCCTTGGCTTTCACAAATGGTTTGCCATGAGTAGACAAAATCTAAGTGAAGGCTGGTCTTACACTCGAATCATACCCAAGGCCATGTAAAGTTATCTGAGTTTGAGACAAAACTTCATCTAGTTTTGAGGTTCCCGTGTTGAGTCTTTTAAAAGTTTCATCAGCATGATTGAGTTTAATTCTCATATTGTCCAACTCAGCATCCTTCTTTATCAGCATGACTTCCAGCTTTTGTAGTGAGGCCTTTTGCACAGAAACTTTCTCAGTTAGTGAATCCACCACTTTGCACTGTTTGGACCATTTGACGTACAGTTCCTTGTAAAGTTCCTGCATCTTTATCAGTAACTCCAGAGTTTCCTCTTCCGTGACTTCTTACTCATTTTCTGCAGTGGACACAACGGTGTTGAAACAAAAAAGAGTGTTATAGTAGGACTCATCATACCTATTTGAAGTTATCTCAACTTCAGTGTAGTTTGACTTGTCCTCTTCAACACATACTGCAGTTAAGGCTGCCTGCTCAGTTGGTGGATCATTAGAAATCTCCTCTACATAAATCCCTGAGGTGTCAAGCTCACTATCGCTAAGAGATAGAAAGTTGACATGCTTTCCCAGTTTGCGAAATGTGTTGGGACACTCGTTGGCAAAGTGTCCGAAGCCCTTGCATTCATAGCATTGAACTATAGAGAAGTTCGTTACTTCCTTAGGTCGGAAGTGATCAGATGCAGCATGCCTAATGATTTTTGGTTCCTTTCCTGGTGTGATAAGCCTGTCATAGAGAACCAAAGATCCGGAGGCATCATTTCGAGGCTTTCGTTGTTCTCTACCTCCCACTTGTTGTTTTCCTTTGTTGGCTCGAATGAGAGAATTAACTCTTCGGGTGAGAAGAGCATAATCTGGATCCTTCTCAGTGATTTCTTCAAGATTTTCATATTCTTCTTCAACGTAAGCCGAAGTTGTCTTTGAAGTTGTCCCGACAGTCAAGGCGATTCCCTTCTTCTTCTGTTCATCCTTTTCATTTAGTTCCATCTCGAATGTCTTCAGATCATTCATCAGTTTGGTGAAATCCAGAGCTCCAGTAGTTGTAGCAGTATCAATTGCAACCACTTTCATGTCAAAACGAGAAGTTAGAGTCCTCAAAGTTTTTGAAACTAACCTCTTATTAGTAATTGGATCACCCAAATCATTGCACTCATTGGCAATCTCCAGTAATTTGTTGCAGTAGTCTCCTACGGACTCATCATCCTCCATCTTCATGTGTTTCAAACTTTGTGGTGAGAATCCGATGCCTTGATTCTTTAATTCCAACATCACCTTCGCAATGCTGCTGGAGTATATCCCAAGCTTCCTTAGCCGTCTCACAATTCCTTATAAGTTTGAACATCTGAACGTCTAGGGAGGATTGAATCGCGTTGAGTGCCTTGTCATTAAAGGTGGCTTCTTCATTTTGCTCTCTGCTCCATTCTGACTGTGGTGTATGGCATGTATCTCCTTCAGCATCCACGGTCTTGGGGTGTGTCCATCCTTTTTTAACCGCATTCCATGCTCTTGCATCAATCGACTTGATGCATGATCCCATCCGAACTTTCCAAAAGGAATAGTTCATGCCATCTAGAACGGGAGGTTTGTTGAACAGTGGGTTCGTGCAATCCATTGTGCTTACGAAAACAGGATCACCACTTAGTGTATCAAGTGTCAGCTCTGATACCAAGTGAAGAAACCGAACTCTCGGTTCTGAAAGAGTTGTGTACAAAGTTGTGTATAAAGCTGAGACAACTTTGCATACGCAGCGGAAATTTAAAACAGAAACAATGGATTGGAATTTTCACGAGATTATATTTCTATAATCTCGCGAAGTGCCTCAAGGCGAAATCTTCACTATATAAAATATGTGAATTACAAAAACACTACCAGATAAACTCTCACTAAATATTAAGACACTTTATCTCTTCCTTCACAGAAGGTTGGGACTAAAGTTGTCTTAACTATATCTAGTAGAAACGGATAAATACGAGAACTCAAAACTTTACAATATCTGAAAAGCTCTATTAAAAACTCGTATCTAACACTAACTATCTGAACCCTATATATACACAGCTCGTTGCTTGATCCCTACTCAAAGCAACCGATCCACTAAGCCATGATCTCCTTGATCTCCACTCCTACATTTCCGGCGCAACTTCCAGAACAACCGTGGCTTCAGCAGATCGTTGAACTTGGTCAAATCCCATATGCTCCTATTTTCTCTCAACAGATTTTATCCTGTAAGAAAGACAAAAAACTCCAAATACACAATTTAAACAAATATCCCTAAATCTATGATAACTACCAAACGGTATCAACAAAATTGATCGAAATTGAACCAATAACTTCAATTTCGGTGCGGTTCGGCCTAGAACATCATAGGTTCAGCTTCGGTCTAGCTTGGTTCGAATTCGGTGCACTTCGATGTTCTAGATTCGGTTCCGTCTGGTTCAGTTCAGACCGAATTCACACCCCTATTCATAAGCATGGTTACAGAATTTGAGCTAGGCGGCCCCTAGCCGTGCTGAAAACACCCTAATCGGCTGAGAAAGATTAATCGGCCATTAGGCGGCAGGTTTTTTTTTTTTTGGAATTTTTTGGTTCGAAATATGATCAAATAAAAAATTTGAGGTTTTTCCAACCTTTTATACATCAACCTACATCCCATTTTTTCAATCTACAACCAATGTAGGATGTTATAAAAAGGGAACAAAGTTGAAAAATAAATTTGAAGTTATCATTTATGATTAGCCTCTCTTTTATACAACAAGCACATCCTAATTTTCAATGTAAAAACCAATGTGGGATGTAGAAAAGGTTGAAAAAAGTTGAAACTCTAATTTGAGCTTTTATACAACAACCTATATCTCAATTTTCATTATATAATCGATGTGGGAAGTAGGATAATTGAAAAATTAATATATAAATATCAACATGTAATAATAAATTATAAAAAATAGAAAACAGCCTAAGCTCCACCTAGATTCTACCTATGCCTCACCTAGACAACCTAGGCGCTAGGTCCCATCCGGCTGCCCGACTAGCGCCTAGCAAGTTCTAGAACCTTGTTCATAAGTTATAACCCCATGTCCCCATCTTTCCCAGTAAATCAACAAGCCTTCGTCCCATCGTCTTTCTCTACCTTTCCTACCACAACTTCATTGCTTCTGTCACCACCCTGATCAATTTCCCATTGCCGTCTCCATAAAAACTACTATCTCTACTTTCAATTATTTTAATTTCACAACTCGAACTTTCTCATAAATGCAAAGAAGTTTTCAATTATCACCGACATCTTAATTGCCATTTCAATGTTTGGATTTATTTTTGTGCATATGGTTTTAGTTAAAATAAATACTAAATAATGGAAATTGTTTGTTCGTAACAATTTTAACAAATGAGATAGTCTTTTAAGTGCAAAAAATTAAATTATACACAAAGAGGTCCAAAAGTCCATCTAGCTTTTGAGGTTTGAAACCATTGATACAGTTCATGAATTTGTCTTGCTCTAGTTAAAATGATGTGTGTGCCGCAAATTGATAAAAAAGTTAAAATCTCATAACAGTATAATGAAAATGCAGAAGTACGCATAATCTTTTAAAACGTGTCTTGGGCTTTGGCAGGAAAAAAGATACTAGATAGTGAAAACTATAAATAAAATAATTTAAAATTCCATTGTTAGATCATTAAGATTTGCAAGTGAGGTTCGGGCTAGCGACGACTATTACGAGGGTTGTGTGAGGATGTGGAGGGCTGTGATATAGAAAATGGTTGTGTGAAAGGGTTAAAAGAGAGATTTCAAATAATTTCTTTTAGTTTAAATAATTATTGTGTTGGGGATGGTGCCATTAAAGAAATATTGAATTGTTTTTATCTTATTTATAATAGCGACATTTATTTTCGAACTAATATGCTTCTTGTATGCATTTATTTTACATCACAGAAAATCCCTAGTTTATTTATTGTTATCATAATCTTAGTATATAAGTGTTATATACAAGAGGATTAAGATTATGGAAAATAAACTAAAAATGAAGTCCGTGATGAATTTAATTAAAGTATGTGACTGTTTTATCCAAACCGTTGATGTGGAGACATCCAGTTGGGTGCATTTATATATGATATGATCATATAGGACTTGGACCGATTTAACTTAATTATTCCTTCAAATTCCGTTAAAGAAAATGAATATTAAATTAAATCACAAGATGATTATATATGAATAATCTTAATCCTGAGTGATTATAGACTCCTGTTTATTTCAATGTGATTCTTAATTTGCTCGTTAAAGTTTGTTTGTCAACATTCTCTAAACTTGAATTTTAGATTCACGTTTGAATTAAATAGCTGGGAATGTAATTTATAGATATGGAATCCATTCCTTCTTTTGAGAAGCAGAAAGATAATTCTTTCATTTGTTAATTCTGGAACTAGGTGATTTGAGATCTCTAATTTATAAATCGTTTATAAATTAATCGCTCACTGGTGAATTAATGGTAAATGAGGAAAAGAAATAATTGAAGAGGTTAACGGATATTACCTGTCTTCAATTATGAATTATCTATGGAGGATTAATTCATATGAAATGGTTAAATCAATGGACTGCTCAAATTCGTAGAGTAAATATGTTCTATAATTAAAGAGAGTGCAATTTCGAATTTTTAGTGGAATAATATCGGAATTAATAAGTTGAATAAATTAATTAAAGAGTTTAATTATTTATTCAATTTATTGGAGCTCTTGATTATAGGTCCATGGTCCCCGATTCGCCTTCCTACTTTATTGACGGATTGATAATAATATTTAAGTTCCTAAAGTGTTATGAAAAATAAGTTTTCATAAAGTTTGAGCTTATGTGTAAATATTAGTTAATTCCGGGAATATATGATATTCCACAGTTTGACTGTGCTAGGAATTAAATAAATATAAGATATTTATATTATTTACATATTAGTGATAATTAATAATTATATGAGATAATTATTAATTTGTTTCCTTATCTACACGATTCTGAATATGTTTAAGATAGGAAACTGATATGTATTGAGATTTAACCTATATCTAACTATAAATACAACCTAAGAGAAGATACTTAAATACGCAGCTTTAGAGATTCACGTGAGACGTGAATTGATGAAATCACAAATCAAATAATTGCTTTATCAATTCTATTTGCTTTGAAAATCAATTCACGTAAGACGTGAATTTGATTTGATGAAATCAAAAGGAATTTGATTTCAATTTCTCTTTTTCTTTTGTTTATATTTAATTCAGATTAAATATCCTCCCAATACTATAGTCTAATTTTACGATTTCATGTGTTAAAATAATTGTTGAAAAATTAAGTTAGGAATTTAATAGATTTATTCCGGTGTCCACTCACTGCCGTTCAAAGGAAGAATCGAATCGGAAGATTGTGGTGTTTACGATATTCAAGATTCAAAGGTTGATCAAAGAAGACGAAGGAGATTTAAGAAAAATGTATTTTCTTTATCTCCTCTTTAGCATTAAATAAATTTAATTCGCATGGATATTATATTTTTATATCATGATCTATTGTCTGATTTATACGGCTTCCGCTCCAGTTCAATTTGATCGAAAAGACGGATTTTATTCGACCCGAAATCATTTCGGACCGGTTTAATTTCCAACAAATGGTATCAGAGCCATGGTTGTTTTGATATAAGAATATGATTCCATGGAAATAAATTTATTTAGGAGTGGGCTATAGAATTTGATCTTATTTTTGTGATGAATGGATGCATGGATGTTTTTGGATTGATGCCTTAAATTGGTTTTTGATAGGATCATGATGTACACCCTAAGTTTAAAGGGTATAGAAGTTATATTTTTATATAGATTGGTTTTTGCCTATCCCTCCCCGATTACCCCGCTATGTAATTTACTTTTTTCTGTTTAGATTTAGGGGTGTAATTTAAGGCATCGATCCAATTCATCGTTTATAATTTCTTGCAAATTATTTTATGTATATGTGATATATGTGTCATGCATTATTATGTCATTCATGAAACCCACTCCGAGCATATTCATAATTTTTAAAGAGTTTAATATTATGATTGATCTATAAGATAGATATAATCTATGAGATAGATTATTATTTTTGTGATGGATGATTTAAATCTGATTTTTATGAAAAATTATATTTTAATTAAAAAAATGAAAATAAAATAAAAATACTGGTGTGGTCCATGGGGGCAACAATCAAATTGTTCTAATTTTTAAGATGGACTAATTCAGTATTTTTCTTGTGTTTATTTTTGTTCTTTTTTGGATCATCCTAATTCCTTAATTATTTTGATAATTTAAGGATTTGATTAAAAATTTAATTTTTGTACTCTAAAAGTTAGATTGTGGAAAATTAATTTTAATCAAATAATCAATGAGATTGGTTTTTGTTAAAACATTTGATGTTTTATAACTTAAAAGTTTATGAAACTTTTATTATAAAATTTTGGTTAGATAATTTATTTTAATCTAATTGTTAGATTAAATATAATTATTTTTTTTAATCAAGTAAACCAATAAGATTGTATTTTGTTAAAACATTTGATGTTTTATAACTTAAAAGTTTTTGAAACTTTTATTATAAAATCATGAGTGGGAGAAGGTTTTATGACAATAATACCTACAGTCTCCACTATTGATAAAAACAAGGTGAGATTTTAGTGACGCATCGCGACGACTAGCTTTCGTCCCCCTACGGAAGGCTTTCCCTAAAAATCAATAATCAAGGCTTTGTCTCCGAAAGGATAAGTTTTTAAAATTTAATTCTTAATCTCCCTACCCTACGGCGGCGATTATGAATTAGTTTTAAAAGATTGAAATAGTGGGTCACACTCATAAAAATATTAATAAATTGTTTGTTAATATTTTTGACTGAAATAAAAGGTGGTTAATAAAATAAATGGAGATATGAGATGTCTTGATTATTTATTTTATTAATGGAGATTGTCTCCATTTAATTATCTTTTGATTTGACCTACCATACAGCGGCATATCAATTGTGAGATTAAATTACCTTGGAATTGGTAGAATAATTGTTATTTCATCATGCATCACATTTATGATTCCTAAAGTACATGTTATGTGATGTTTGTTCTTAAATTTATGTCGCTTTATTTTTCAGCAATATATCTAGTCCAATGCTTGCATTGCTTCATGAAAAATTATCTGGTGACAACTTTGTCAAGTGGAAAAGTAACATTAATATTGCACTCGCATGTGAGAACCTGAAATTTGTTTTGACTGATAATGTTCCACCTGAACCCCCTGCAAACGCTGCTCGTAATGTACGAGATAATTATGAAAGATGGGTTATGGCAAACAATAAGGCTCGTGCCTATATGCTTGCCAGTATGAATGATGTGCTTAAACTAAAACATGAGAATACAGAGACTGCCTGTGGTATGATGGAGTCTCTGAATGAGATGTTTGGTCAACCTTCTACTCAATCAAAGCATGAGGCTTTTAAGATGGCCATTAATGCTAAGATGAAGAAGGGACAGTAAGTGGGAGAACATGTTTTGAACATGATCAAGTACTTCACTGAAGCCAAAACCCATGGTGCAACTATTGATGATGGCACCCAAGTGAGTATGATTTTGGAATCACTCTCACCTGCTTTCCTACAATTCAAAAGCAACTATGTGATGAATAAGTTGAGTTACACATTAACTCAGTTGTTAAATGAATTACAAACTTTTGAGGCCATTTCAATTGGAAAGATCAAAGAAGGGGAGGCAAATGTTGCCGAGAATAAGCAATCTTCTTCTAAGAAGTGAAAAGGCAAAGGTCAAGATGGACAATCAAAACAAAAGAAAAGAAAAGTTTCTTATGAAAAGAAGAACGGTTCTTCAAAGAAACCAAAGGGAAAATGTTTCCATTGTAGTGAGGATGGACATTGGAAAAGAAATTGTCCCAAGTATCTTGCTCAGTTAAAGGAGAAAAAGAAAGATGCTTAACTCTTATGGAGAGCTAGCATATAGTTCTTTCACTATGCGAGTAGGTAATGGTGCAGTGGTTTCGGCAAGAGTAGTGGGAGTTGTTAAACTTGATTTCATAGATAGGAATCTGATTTTGAACAATGTTTATTACATTCCTAGTTTTCGTAGAAATTTGATTTCTGTTTCAAAGTTGCATGAACAATTATTTTCCCTTTCTTTCAGTAATAATGAGATTATTATTTCCAAGAATGAGCGTAATATTTGTAGTGCAAAAGTTGAAAATGGACTCTATTTAATTAAGCCAAATGAGCAACCACTGCTAAATGCCGAAATGTTTAGAGTAGAACATCCTAAAAGGCAAAAGGTTTTTCATGATAATGATACATATCTTTGGCATCTTAGATTAGGTCATATTTCACTAGATAGGATAAATAAGCTAGTAAATGATGGTCCTTTAAGAGAGCTAAATGTTAGCACTCTTCCTATTTGTGAATCCTGTCTAGAAGGAAAAATGACTAAGAGAGCTTTCACAGCAAAGGGGTCTAGAGCCAAAGAACCTCTTGAGCTTGTACATAATGATGTTTGTAGTCCTTTGTCCACACAAGCTAGAGGTGGTTTTGAGTACTTCGTCACTTTTATTGATGATTACTCTAGATATAGATATCTTTATCTTATGCATAGGAAATCCGAAACTTTTGACAAGTTTAAGGAATTCCATGCAGAAGCTGAAAAGCAGTTAGGTAAATCTTTGAAGTGTCTTCAATCTGATCGAGGAGGCGATTATATTGATACCGAGTTCAAAGATTATTTGATAGAGCATGGTATTTTACACCAACTCACAACACCTGGCACCCCTCAGCAAAATGGTGTTGCTGAAAGAAGAAACCGGACTTTGCTTGATATGGTTAGATCCATGATGAGCTACTCTACACTGCCCGATATGTTCTGGGGATATGTGTTGCAAACAGCGGTATACATTTTGAATGTAGTTTCATCTAAGTCAATCCTAAAGACACCTCTAGAGTTGTGGAAAGAAAGTAAACCTAGTTTACGCCATTTTCGCATATGGGGGGTGTCCAGCACATGTGCTTAAAGGAAAGATTGGAAAATTACATCCACGATCAGAAGTGTGTCTATTCATAGGATATCCCACAGGAACAAGAGGAGGTTTGTTTTATGATCCACAAGAAAAGAAAGTAATAGTTTCGACTAATGCTATCTTTCTTGAAAATGATTATATGCAAAACTTTCGACCTCGTAGTAAAGTTGTACTTGAGGAGTTACTTAATGATAAGATCAAACCACAGTCCACGAAAGTTGTTGGTGAAACCACTAATGATACCACTGAACCAAATCAGAATATCATGCCACCTAGACGTAGTGGGAGGGTGATTGTTCCACCGATCCGCTATCGTCAAGATGAAGAGGCAAATGTTGCCATTTCTGATGGAGTCGATGGTGATCCATTGACATTTAAATATGCGATGGAAGATTATGATAGAGAGAGATGGCTTGAGGCTATGAACCAAGAAATGAAGTCTATGTATTCCAATTCTGTCTGGGTTTTTGTAGATCTACCTGAAGGTGTCAGACCAATAGGGTGAAAATGGATCTATAAGAGAAAGAGAGGTGTGGATGGGAAAATAGAGACTTTCAAAGCAAGGCTTGTGGCTAAGGGTTATACCCAAAAGGAAGGAGTCGACTATGAAGAGACTTTCTCTCCTGTAGCCATGCTTAAATCTATTCGTATACTTCTTTCAATCGCTGCATGTCTTGACTATGAAATATGGCAGATGGATGTCAAGACAGCCTTTTTGAATATCTATCTAGATGAAGATATCTACATGCAGCAACCAGAGGGTTTTATAGCCGAAGGGCAAGAGCAGAAAGTCTGCAAATTACTTAGATCCATTTACGGACTAAAGCAAGTCTCTCGATCTTGGAACCATGGATTTGATGAGACCGTTAAATCATATGGTTTTGACCAAAATATTGATGAACCCTGTGTCTACAAGATAATCAAGGATGGTAAAGTGGCATTTTTAGTGCTTTATGTAGATGATATTCTACTCATTGGGAATGATGTGGAAACGTTATCTGTAATTAAAGATTAGTTGGCCAAGCAATTCCAAATGAAAGATTTGGGAGAAGCGAATTATATTCTTGGAATTCGAATTGTTCGAGATCGTAAGAATAAATTATTGGCACTGTCTCAAGCATCTTATATTGATAAGATGATGTTGCGTTATAGAATGCAGGATTCTAAAAAGGGTTACCTACCAACCCGATATGGAGTCATTCTCTCCAAAGAACAGTGTCCTAAGACACCTGAAGAGGAAGAGAACATGAGACACATACCCTATGCCTCTACAGTAGGCAGCCTAATGTATGCCATGTTGTGTACTAGGCCCGACATTTATTATGCGGTGGGTATAGTCAGTCGTTTTCAATCAAATCCAGGAATTGATCATTGGATAGCAGTGAAGAATATTCTCAAGTATCTTCGGAGAACGAGAAACTATATGCTTATCTATTCGGGTGATGACCTTCAAATAGATGGATACACTGATTCTGATTTTCAATCAGACAAGGATAATCGAAAGTCGATATCTGGGTCAGTGTTTACTTTTGGTGGCGGTGCCATAGTCTGGAGAAGTATCAAGCAATCCAGTACTGCAGACTCCACTATGGAGGCTGAATATATAGCAGCTTCTGAAGCAGCTAAAGAAGCAGTATGGCTAAAGAAGTTCCTTACTGATTTGGAAGTTGTTCCAAATTTGGATAGACCAATCACCTTATATTGTGACAATAGTGGTGCAGTGGCCAATTCAAAGGAACCTCGAAGTCACAAGAGGTCAAAGCATATAGAAAGGAAGTATCATCTGATCCGAGAGATAGTACAAAAAGGAGACGTGGCAATTCTTAAGATTGCGTCTGCTGACAACCTTGCTGATCCTTTCACCAAGACTCTGCCTGCAAAAGTGTTTGAGAGGCATATTCATAATTTTGGACTTAGAGACATGTCCCATGTGCTTTAGGGCAAGTGGGAGATTGTTGGGGATTGTGCCCTTAAAGCAATTGTGAATTGTTTTTATCTTATTTATAATAGCGATATTTATTTTCGAACTAATATGCTTCTTGTATGCATTTATTTTACATCACAGAAAATCCCTAGTTTATTTATTGTTATCATAATCTTAGTATATAAGTATTATATACAGGAGGATTAAGATTATGGAAAATAAACTAAAAATGTCACATGCTTTCATCGCAAAGTACGTCTCAGTTCTCACTAATTGAGATTAGTGATGTAAAAAACTTATATTAGTCTTAGTTAATTGTTCTAATTAATAGAGATTAGTGATGGAAAGTATTTATATGCCCTTCTAGATAAGTAACAAAACATGCAACTACAGATGAATGAGAACCTCAAAAAAGTTGCAGATTTAAGCAATCACACATTATTTTAAATTATATAGTGTTTTATTTTATTTTTTATAATTAAAACTAACAAGAAATTGAATTGATTAATTGGATCAGATAAATATACATTAAGCTTTTCATTTCAACTATTTAATTTATATCACTTATTATTTTATATTGAAGAACACTTCTATCTTATAACACATTTTAGGCTCGTTTGGATTTATGAACGTGATTTATAAGATTAATTGAATACAATAATTTTGTATATTTAATGGAGGAAAATTCTATCTTCTTAGTGTAACCAACATACCGTACAGATCGTGTCATATCAATAATTTTTTGAAAAAAATACTGAGTTGACACGATTTCTACGGTTTAGCAGCAGTATCCCAAAAGATAATGTTGAATTTTCCACTCATGGATTATGTGAGATGAGGAATTAACTTTATGCTTGGATTGATTAACATCCACTGTATTGCATGTTAAATGCCTAACTCCCGGTACTATACAAATATCCTATTTCTTTCCTCTTATTATTTTTCCATGTGTTATTTTTCTTTCTTTGTTTTAGTTTGTATTATTGATCTTACAAAAATATTGAAATATAGCTACATTTTTTCATCTTGAAATATTTTGTATGGAGTGAAACTTTAAGTCGACCAACTTTTAGTTCGTACAATGTTGCACACAAGGATGAAAATATCGCTATCGCACCATATATCACAACTTCAATTTTACGGATATATCGCCGTATATCGATATCGTGATATCGCAGAAAATTGAAAACAATGACGAAAACTATATTAAAATCTTGGAAATTTGGTAAGAAATTTTAGGAACTATTATAACATATTATTATGCACATATTGTATTCAAAATTTTGATAAAATTGTATTTCGAAAGAAAACATATGAATAATACATTATATAAATACTGTCTGAGACAATACATTTGACAAAATAATACATAATACAATATAAATTAACTAAATAGACATTATAAAGTACAATTAATACCAAAATGAGGATCTATGAGGTTCAAATATAGTAGATGGAATGTCATCTTGTTCCAAACAATATTGGTATTAACTCATCACATTAGAGTAATTCTTGATATATATAATTATGCACATGCGCTTGATATATTTCTTGATTTCTTCCAATAGCTTCACCATGGATTGGATAATGTCCATTGATCCAATTATTTTGTTGATGCACAGTTTGACCTCCATACACATTTTGATAATATTCGCACAACCAAATCTCTAACTGTAGGTGATGAATGACTATACATAACCCACCACTCAACTACCATTATCAAACATCAATAAATATACAATGCATATTTATTCATTGAAGACATGATTTTAAATTATTTAAACAAGCTCTATTTAAAAATATTAAGTAAAAGACTTACATACGACCATAGTAGATTGAGAAGCAATTGCAGCACGATCAGCAAATCCTTTTCTCTCGTCACGAAAAAATAAAGCTGGTGCATCTCACTTTTCTTTCTAAGACATCGTTGGTTTCCCAAGCTTCTTTCTTTTATAATTTGTTGCAGGGTGAGTGTCTTTGTAAAGCAAAGAATATTGCAACTCAAATAATTACGTTGAAGACTTAAAAAAGACCACAAAAATATATAGTATTAAATAAAAATTAAAATATATTATAGAAATATAAAAAAAATCATGATATATTGTGATTTTTTGCGATATATTGCTATATTTCGTCGATACTCAGGAAAAAAGATATTCTTCCCTATATACGTATCGCAATGTCAAAATCTGCGATATATCCAAGACATTTCGCGATATTTCAATCCTTGGTTGCACAAATAATAAATTAAACTTGATTTGTGTTTGGAGGCGATTAATAATTATTAGTATGGTTGTTCTTTGCTTGAGACAAGTGAGTCGATCACCTCAAGTTCCGAAAAAGATGAAAGAATTAGGGGGCTCCAAATTTTTTTATAGTATTATTTATATGTAGAAATAAAAAAATTTCAAACGTGAAGCTCATCTTGTGATGATTAAGATTTTGTGAAATTGGCAAAAGAGGGCAAGGGATTAAATCCTCCTTACCTTATTTTTACAAAGCCTTTATTTTTATTTTTTTATATTATTATCAGTCCAAAATCTTAATCTCTGTTGAAAGAGAAATAAGTTATTATTATTATTATTATTATTATTATTATTATTATTATTATTATTATTATTATTATTATTATTATTATTATTATTATTATTATGTGTTAAAAGAGGTGCAACCTGCGAACTGAAACAACCCACTTTATTTTATATATTATAATAATGAAGACAAAAACTTGTATGAGATTGTCTAACGGGTCGCTTACGTTAGACGGGTTAAATAAAATCCAAACCCGCCCAAAACCCACCCCAAAACCCATTTTCGCGCTCAGGCGCGTGTCTTACACACGCACCCACGCGTAGCCACTTGAGTATCACTAGGTATAAAATAAAGTATCATTAGGTATAAAGTAAAGTATCACTATGTGTGAAGTATCACTAACTGTGAAGAGAAGTATCATTAACTATGGAGCGAAGTATCATTAGATATAAATTTGGCGAAATATCATTAACTATTAAGTAAAGTATCATTAGATATATATTTGGTGAGTATTCTTAACTGACTGTGAAGTATCATTAACTTAGAATTGGAGTATAATATGATATTATTGATGATTAAACATTAATTATTAAATCCACAATAGATAAATGTCATTAATGTTAGGATTTTTTTGAATTAAACCAGCGCATGATCTTTTTTGTTGTTCTTTAATCCTATTGTCATGTATGTCATATATTTATGCAGCTCATATGTTTTAATAAACCGAGTTCATTAAACATGCATAGCCGGTTTTTGATTCTACTAAAAGCGGAAACATAGAATACCGAAAAATGACTTACAAATTAAACGACGGATTAAGGACAAGATTAAAGGTCTAATCTTGCTGTTGTATGTATGAAAACGGCGCCCCACTTGTGCAATTCCACTTCTCGATCTTCTGCTGCATTCTCGGACTTAATCTAGCTTCAGGGTAGGTTCAAATCTACTAGATCGGTATGTAATCTGTGGAGATAAAGAGAACACAAGGGGGCTGATTTCTTCTCACCTAAATTTCATCCCCCACCTCCTTATTCATAAGGAGGTGGTCAAAATTTCAATGTCCGAACCCTACTGGGTTTGGGCCTCTATCTCTTTTTCCATCTTCAATCCATTAAAGTCATATTAGGCTACAACAGAGATCTAGAAGAATATTAAATTGGCCTATTAATTTATTTAATTTCTAATATGCAATAAACTTAGGATATAATTAAATAAATTAAGTATTATTTTTATTCCACTAAAGAAATAATATTGACCTACCAATTTAATATATATTTCTGAATATGCTTTCTCCTTTAGTTCAGTTATTCCCCGTGTTTAAGATCTAATGTTCATTAATTAATTATGTAAGCATCTGACAGCTATAATTAATTAATATCTAAAATCTTGAGTAGTACCACTCAAGCTTTATTCATGTACGGAATAAATTCCACCTGCAGGGTTTCAACATGAACTTGTGTTTCCTCAAGGGAACATCATTAACCTGGCGCACCAGGACACGGTGCTTATATATATTGCACGACACATCATATTTGCAAATGCTATTACCCAAGATATCAAGTTTATTTATTCTATCAAAGAATCTCACCCATTGATAAATCAAAGTAATCAACAAAGCATATATATGTTCGCCAATAAATATAAGTTAAGAACCCGAACTCTGTGGATCTTTGTTCTCTCACTAATAGGGTCAGAGTAGAGAACAGTATCCTATCGTGATCCTCATTAATACACTAACACGTGTATTAGAATAATCAATTAGTCAAGACAAACTAATTATCAGATCATTTTACGGTGTACCAATAGTGTATTCAGGACCATCTAAACTGTGAGCCTTTTAATACAATACAAGGATCTGATGATATGATCTTACCGTGTGTTCACCCACACCATATCATCTACAATATAAATATATGGAATATGCATAAACAATAATGTAAATGCAAACAGTATTGCAATAAGATTCAATCCATATCATCATATCATCAGAAAAGTATACAAAGACAAGTCTTCCAGTATACAAAACTAACAATTAACTATGAGTAGAGTATCATTAACTCAAATATCATTATTTATGGGTGAAGTATCATTAACTCACATGTGAGTTCATTATTTATAGGGTAAAGTATCATCACCTATGGAGTGGAGTCTCAATACTATGGAAAAAGTATCACTAATTACACAAAAAAGCATCACTAATTACAAATTAAAGAAAGTATCACTAATTAGAAAGAAAAGTGTTAGTTTAAAACATAATCTCAAATTGAGAATCAGGTCTATGAATACAATAAAAACTCATTCATGAGTAAAAAAATATTTCATTATCATAGAGAAAAATATTATTGATTACAAAATAAAGTATCACTAATTACAAAAGAAAGTAACACTAATTACAAATAAAAGTATCAAATCTTCAATAAGGTCTCGATCTTCCACCTTACAAGACCAACAATGGCATCCTCAACACACCTGTGACAATAGATCTGCTACAAATTCAAAACCCAAAATAGTTAGAAACTCTCAACTAAAACCCAGTTATACAATTTACTATATGACGGAAAACTAACAGTCTAAAACTACAGAGTTCTGATGAATTGAAATCCAGAACACTGCAGATATATAACATTCAGAATTGTTCAACACCACAGAAACATACTACGAAAGATAAATAATCGAAACCCAAAAACCTCGATTGTTCAACTTCAACAACATAATTATGACAAATGCATTTGATGGATTCACAACTCTCACAATTCAATTTCAACAAACATCCGATGACCTATGTCATCACAAATCTCAATTAAATCGTGAAAATACTTTTAGCGCGTCAATGCATCGAACAAACACACAAAGTGATTAGGAAGAACCACAATGTTAGGAAAAACTATCAAGTGAATCCCTAGATGAGGTTTTGATGAAATGTTAAAACATGTCAAAACAATTCTTGAAAAATTGAAGGAGGTTCCAAGTTGGAGAAATAAGCTGACCAACTGAGGCTCCAAGGAAAA
Source organism: Perilla frutescens (assembly GCA_026008535.1). Taxonomy (NCBI): domain Eukaryota; kingdom Viridiplantae; phylum Streptophyta; class Magnoliopsida; order Lamiales; family Lamiaceae; genus Perilla; species Perilla frutescens. Next base: position 24,972,703 of record BRKX01000015.1, read on the forward strand.
TTTAGCTGAAACAAGAGTCAACCGAAACGGAGCATAGTCAATCCAGCTGGAAGGATGTGTCAACCAGTCAGAAGATAACCCAACTGAAGGTTAAACAAGTCGAAACAGTCAAACTGACAGGCATGTCAACTGAACTGAGAAGATGAGTCAACTGACTGATGGAACTGATAGCAAGTAAGTCTAACTGAAGACTGGATGTATCCAACTGATGGCCAGAATTAGAATCAGCTGAACTGAAGCTCAAGGACAAATCAACTCTTGATGGCCAGAATTGAAGTCAGCCAGCTTGTAGTTGAAAGACAAACCAACCGCTAACCAAGCTCAAAATATGACCAGTCAAACTGACAAAGAAGTCAATGGTTTATGATCAATTGAACTGGAAAGGAAGCACAAAGAGATAACCAACTGAAGCTAAAGCCAAAACTGAGCAGTTAAGCTCAGAACTGCCAACTGAGAATCTCGGAGTTAATGCTCAAAGATCTTGGAATTAATACACGACAGAGATCGATTAGTTGAGCAATGGCTACCTCAACAAGCTTCAACGGTCATGAAAATCAACTACAATTGATGAACCAACAGAGCCATCGATCAATGGAACTCAACGGTCACAAGATCACTCCTCTATATAAGACGAGTGAATCTGATTTTCAAATACTTTTGACTTTCGCAATTGTTAACTATCATTCTAACTTTCGCATATACTCATAACTGAGCTTTCTTTCTCCCCTAACAACTCAAGTTTACAGCATTATCTCAAAGCTGCGAAAGCCTCAACTGAGAAGAAGAATCTAAAAGCTTCAAGCAATCAGCTAGCTGTTGAAAGTCCAGCCAGAGTAGTCTTCTCAAGTTCAAGCTATACACTGATCAACTACTCAACTCAACTCAAGGAGCACATCAGTTGATATCCCTGTTCAAGACTAACCTCTTGAAGATTGAAAGAGATCTAAAATCTTGTAAAGACGATAATAGCACCTACCTCTCCAATGAGAATTTGGGGACTGCAAGTGTGAGCCGTCGAACCCAGCTGAGGAGACCGTGGTTCTGCGAGAACTGTCATTTTCGGGACAACAATAGTTGAAAAGGCGACCGTGACTCTACGAGAGTTGCCATTTCCAGGTTCAACCAGTCTTTGCTTTGTAATTATAATAAAGAAACTTTACCATTACTTAGTGAATTTCTCTTCTCAAGAAGGAAGAGAGGACATAGAAGTTTCAGCTTCGAACCTCTATAAACTTGATTGTATGATGTATTGTATTTCTTAAACTCGTATATCTTTAACTGCACACAGATCACACGAGCTGCACTCATAAGTCAACTGAAATTAACCATCTGATAAAGTGCATAGATAAGTTTCTTAAGCGAGTCAAGGGCCCTAATCATATTCCATATTTGAGTTAAAAATTTTGTATCAGTTTATTCACTCCTCCTCTAAACTGATATCAACTCACTCGGGACCAATACACAAACACGCCGCCGGCATGGGTCTAGGTCAGTTTCTAGTCAGAGCTCCAATCAGAGGTGCCTATCTGTAAATGGGACTTGTTTTGATTTTATGGTGGCGGCTGGGAGTACGAATTCGAGCGAGGAGCTGTTTGGGGAGGGGAATTGGGTTTCCGATGTGAGTGAGAGGAATTTGAGGATAGAGAAAAAGACGAGTGACGAAGGGGAGAGAGAGTTTGTAATATATATATGGCCGGGTCAGATCCAGGTCGGGTAGAGATCCGTCTAATGTAAGAGACCCGTTAGACGGTCTCACATAAGTGTGCCCCAATAATGAAATATAACATTCCAAAATAAAATACAAAGAAAAATATTGAAACAAACTGAAATAGCCTTTTTTTTTTTTTAAATTGTAATCCTAAATCTGAATATATATTATAATATTAAAATATAGCATTCCCTAAAAACAAAATAGAAATAAAAATATTGAAATAGAAAAATAGAAATAATTAAGAAAATTATTGCATGTGATGTGTTGATCAATTTATTTATTAAATTATACGACAAAAAACAAGGGCCTCATTAAGATGAAAACGGAGACTTAATTTTTCCCTTTAGCTCAGGTTACCAAATCATCGGGATTGACCTGATTATTAGTAAAAATAAGAAATTTTAACATGAAAATGGAGAGTCACATTTTGTACGTTAGACAACAATGGCAGCTTTTATAGTATGTAAAGAGGTTAACTTTTACTTGGTGAAGGGAAATTCTAATAAAATTTGAAAAGAACTAAAGTTGGTGGGATGAGATCTTCTATTTTAAATTTGGTATTTTAACCCGTATTTCATGATCGAATTTATAAGTTTAATAATATATATTATAAAAATAAAAATTAATTATAACATAATCAACCTAATCAAGTTTATCAATAAAATATTGAAATTTAAAAAATTATAAATCATATTTTTAAAATAATCAACCATAATAATCATTTATTTGAAAATTAAACATTAAAAAATAATTATAAACCCTAATTTAGTGGGGTTCACCATAAAACAATCATAAAATTAAACTAAAATATAATAAATTAAAATTGACGAAAAAATGAAAGAAATATTCATAAATTTAATCGTGGAACACGAGTTGAAATACCAAATTTGAAATAGTTGATCTCATTCCAAAGTTGGTAGACCTTAGAAAATAAAAAAAATAAATAGAGTTAATAATACTTTGGTATCCCGCGTTTCCGGGTGCTAATATTTTTGTTTGAACATTTAAAAATTACATATTGATACACAACACTTGCATAATTATAATAAGGGATAAGGTGCAATTTGACCCCTAAACTATTTCCCAAGAAGCATCCTGATCCTTAAACTAAATTTGGTCCCGGTTAGCCTCTTGAACTATTGAATTTGACCCAATTAGCCCCCCGAAGGTAAATAATTTTATTTCACTAATTTGTAAATAAATAAAAAATATGAAAAAATAAATATATATATATATATATACATAACAGTAATATATATATATATATAATTATGGTCTATATTAAATTGATTAATTATAGACGTTAATAAATGAAAAATATAATCAACGTTATACATATATCATATATAATTTATTTAATATAATATATTTATTAGAATATATAGATTTTCATTCCCGGAATCTATATAGTATAATTTCATATATACATAAGAAATGAAGTATTTTTCGGATTGTATTTATAGTGAATTAGTTTATGATAATGTGATTTCAATTAATTCATTAATTTATATTTTTCTTCAAATTATGTTAGCTTATATATATTTGGACATGTTGAATGAGAATTGCCCGTATATTTATAATTTTTTTTGGGAACAATAGTGAAGTTACATAAACTGTGCGATCATGTTCATCGTCATGTACACATACATTGTTGTGAACACCCAAGGTCAGAATATATAAATTGAAAGCAAGTAAATGGCACGAGGTTGGTAACCTTGTTCGATCAACTGATCTATGTCAGGGGAACTTCACAAGTCCGTGAGAAACAATTCACTACTCCATTGTATGGTTACAAAGGCTATTACATGAAGATCTCCCGTCACTCGACCCCTTTCCTACCCACTACAACTTCTTTTGATGAACTGAATTGTAAGCTCCCCTTGCAACCCAGAATCCCTCTAGTTCCCACAGGAAATCTCTCCCGAGACTCCTCTAAGTGTGTATGAAATAGATTCAAACACAGACTAGAAAAACAACGATCAAAAGATCAACTCTAGTCTAACAATACCGAATATGCTTCAAACTTGAAGTCTTTTAGACTCACTAATCAGTTCTGTGTATTCGAGTATACGTGCATACTAAACTAGTCTGATTCCCAGACTATTTATAGATGAAATACATAGCCTTAACAAGGTAATCAGAAGTCCCAATTTGACTTGGAATCAACAAGGAAACTTTCCTTAATTAATTCGGACTTTCCTAGTTTAGATGTCTTTCTTGAATAGAACTTTTGCTTTCCTTCTTTGATCTTCATCACAAACAAGGCAGCTTCTATTCTGAAACGTCCATCTTGAATCGGTAGCTTCAACTCCTTGAATCTAGCATGACACGTCTCTGGAAAACTCTCTGGACAACTATGTACATGATCATGTTCAAGAACATGATTAAGTACATTTATCGATCTTCAATCAGATTGGCGGCGGAATGTTCACAGTAATGTCCAGAACTTGTTATTCGAATATGAATAACCAAAATCTTTTGTATTCTTTTGATATTGCCATACAGATCATGACAATGTCGAACACTTGAGTGCAGATGACACTAATAAATAGTTACAAATTTTTATTTTATTTTATTTATTTTATTTAAAACAACCAAAACAAAACTTTTTATCTTCAAGTGGTTAAATGGGTCAAGTTCCAAAGTTCAACGGGCTAATTGCACTGAGTTTGAAAGTTCAAGGGGCTAACCGGGACCAAATTTAGTTTAAGGGTCAGAATGCCCATAGATTGATATATAACAAATTTGCAAGAATTAAGGAGATTGATATATAACAAATTAAAATATACAACACTCTCATAGATTCTGGCAAGACATATCATATTTGAGACGTCGGAAAATTTGCTCTCATGCTAAATTTGTTATATAATATAAATGTTGAGTATCAATATATAATTTTTGAAATGTTAAAATAAAAGTATTAGCAACAACAATTGTTCTGTACTGGAGTGGAATTAATTTAATAAAATATAGAGCTTGATCAAAATGACACTTGTCATTCTAAAATGTAAGTTAGGGTCCGCCACAACCTTTCATCACGCATGATTAATGATTATAATCAGTAAAGCGTGATGATGTACGTTGAGTATTAATCAAGGATAATTATAAATGAAAATGTAAAAGCTACTAGCCACTAATATTAGAGGAGGAATTAAAAGTCAAGATTACTTCTACAATCCTATTATTGTTGAATGTTTCCAATTGATCGAATTAGAATTTCTACACGAATACACGAATAAAACACATAATTAAAATGAAAAATGAAATACACGCAGAGTATAATAGTATATTTTTCTATGTTTCACAAAACAAAATAGTATATTTTTCTACATATAGTCAATGTATTAGACAATTAGGGAATCGATAGGGACGATTGACTCGTCAATATTTATGATCCACGAAATTCAAGCCTTTCAATGGAAGCTCGAATTCGATGGAGCTTTCATATTTTAGATCAAGCTTGACGTAGCTATTTATTAATATTAAAAATATATATTTTTATTAAATTCTTAAGGACTATAATCCAACTTTCCAACCAAATATATATATATATATATATATATATATATATATATAGGGTTGGGTTCCAGAAGGAACCACACCCTAGGTGAGAACCGAGAACCAATTTAAACCATAGATCCGGTATATTTGGACGGCCAAGATATGCTCTAGATTTTAAAAAACGCGGTGACAATCTCGTAATAACATCCAACTTCACTGTTCCTGAATCTTAGTAAGGGTAAAATCGGAAAATATATGAATACTCAGAATTTATGTGTATATATTTCAATATAGGGTTTTAGCACTGTCATTTTTTATTTTAGCACTGTCATGGCCTTTTTTAGCATTGTCATGATTTATCAAAACAACAAATACATACATTCAGAATGTTTACTTCAACGTACTCACAAGACAACAAATACTTTCTTGTATGCACAATTATAAGATTAATGGTGGGGAAAAGATTCAAATACGACATTCATATTCACTCCACGATATAGATGAACAAGTATGTGTAAATATAGGGTTATTTTTTAACCAAATACGTCTCCAGCGTTGATCTTTTCAAATTTGTATTCTGAATGTTAATAACAGATGCTAAAAATAATTCTATTAATTTCAATTTGGAGTACTGAAAAAATACAACAAAATGCATATTCTATATATAATGTCAAATGCAGAAGTAAGCAAGCAGAAACATTTACAAATTAATCAAAAGATACTTGATTGTTGACCTATATTTCTTACTGGCTTATTCAGACCCTAAATATGCATTAGATGTGAATCTAAATCGTTTAGCACCTAAAATAATCTACTTTAACTTTTTTTAGCATTAGCATAAAAAAATATCATCGACATTGTAAAAAAACCACGAACAAACACTGTTACATGTTGAATTATCAATATATGAATACTCAGAATTTACGTGTATATTTTTCAATTTAGGGTTTTAGAAGTGTCATGGCCTTTTTTAGCACTGTCATGACTTATTTTAGCATTAATCTTTTTTAGCATTAGCATAAAAAAATGTCATCGACATTGTAAAAAAACCACGAACAAACATAGTTACATGTTGGATTATCAATATATGAGTACTCAGAATTTACGTGTATATTTTTCAATTTAGAGTTTTAGCACTGTCATTTTCTATTTTAGCACTGTCATGGCCTTTTTAGCATTGTCATGACTTATTTTAGCCATCAATCTTGATGATGCTATTTCACTATGCAAAAGTTGTGTGCCGCAGAGCTTAAAGATCTCAAATCTTTTTTGGTGTTCTGGAAAAACTCATATACTATTTTGAAAATATAGTGAATTTGGAAAATTTCAAATTAACACTTGAGGGTACATGTGTTGGATAGATTAGAATTTGAAGGCGGGAAACTAAAGATCCATCTGCGATACTTGAGCTTGCGTGATTGCGGAGTGGAAGAGCTACCATATGTATGCGACCTACCATACTTGCACTTCTTAGATTCAATTTGTGGATGAAATCTCTCAATCTGATTTGGAAGATGACATTTGTGTCTTCCACAGGAGATACAAGTGATTGGAGGACATAAATTAAAACTGGATGGATTGAATGAGTTAGTGACGTTGGAAGAGATCAATGGCATCATTAACTAACAGTGCTAAAAAAGGAAAAGGAAATGGAAGTGCTAAAATATAAACTACCAGTGCTAAAATAGCAGAATGCAAATGCTAAAACGAATATGATTACTTTGCTTAGTGAATTACAGTATTACACAATCATCGTGAATTAAAATATGAATGATAGTCCATATATAGTGAATATTCTGAAGTAGAAAAAAAATTAATATTATGACTTTTTCATTGACATAAGGCATATGCATGATATCCTAATAAACATCTCCAAAAACTTTACTGAACTAAACATAGAACAATTTACATTAATCAATAGAAAATCTTAAAAATGGAATGAAACTACGAATAAAACTGAACATCATATAGACGATATATTTCTGGAATCGGCAGCAAGCTCATTAATTATATAATTCTGCAAAATCTATTAGTTATATAAAAACAATATTTTTTTTAAATGTGAGTCCAGCTTTTTGTCCCTAATTCATATCAATTCAGATAATTATACTAGAGCTTTTTCCCCTAACTCAAGCAAATATGAAATCAAAAAAATTGTCTAGAATCACTAGAAGAAGTCGAATAGGAATACCTTCATGTCATCTATCAAAATATTCAAACATCAACTAACAGTGCTAAAAAAGGCAATGAAAGTGCTAAAATTTCAACTACCAGTGCTAAAACAGTAGAATGCAAGTGCTAAAATAATAGAACGCCAATGTTTGCCCTTTCAAAGTTAAGAATAAACCTAAAATTAATCCCACCCCCAAAAAAATCTGACAGAATTCATGAAGCCTTCGGATTCAAGAAAGATGTGATGCAGTTCTTGACATGCCTACACAACATTCGCTTCGATTTTCGCTGCTTCGGCTCCATTCCTGCTGCGGAGATCACTTCCGATGATGATGAGGAAGATGACGACGATGAAGATCTCAATGAGGAGGAAAAGTCTGGAGCTGTGTTTTCTAAATGGTTCATGATTTTGCAAGAAGAGAATCTCAGTAAAGAGTTGATTAGAGCTGAGCAAAGTGGTAGGAGAAAAGTGATTGTTCCTCATTCTGATGAAGGATTGGTTGTTGTTGATGATGATGCATCATGTGAGCCTCCCCCTCCGAATGCTTTGCTGCTTATGCGGTGTCGATCGGCGCCGACGAAGAGCTGGCTAGAAGAGAGAGAAGAAGATGATGAGAGAGAAAGAAGTGATCATAAGAGTGAAGAACGTGATGGAAAATTAATAGAATTCATAAATTATAAAAATACCCTTGCTTCATTAAAAAGTCAGTAATATTACAATTATACCACTGCATTTTTTAAATCTTGGAGTGTATCTTGGCCGTCTAAATAGGCGAGATCTGTGGCTGAAATTGGTTCTCAGTTCTCACAGGGCGGTGTGGTTCTCACATGATCCCATATATATATATATATATATATATACGCAAATACTCCTGTACATAAGATATACATCAGACGGTCAACGCGTTGATCGGGTCAACGCGTGTTGACTCGGTCAAAGCGCTGACCAAAAAATCGTGAAAACGGGTGATACTTTTTAGGGATACAACTGATACTTTTTTTAATTTTGAATGATACCTTTTAGTGTTTCGATTTTATACTGATCTTAACAGTTTTTTTTTTTGGCCAATACTTTTTATTGATACAAATGATACTTTTGAGCCTTTGAAATGATACTTTTGGGCCTTTGAAATGATACTTTTCAGTATTATGAATGATACTAATTTTGATGGATTTTTTGGTCAAAGCATTGATCGAGTCAATACGCGTTGACTCGGTCAATATGTTGACCGTCTGATGTACATCTTATATATAGGAGACTTGTCCATATATATAAATATATATATGTCCGAGCACTTTCACGCGCAAAATAAGGAAATGAGGTTTCGTATTTTAATGATAAAGATGTACGTATAAATAAATAAACTGTAATGAGCAATATTGTAAAATATATTTTATTTCAATAAGGCTCAATATTGTTAAAGCTCGAGAGTTAATCAAGTAATTCGAGCTCTTTATATAAAAAAATAAAAGTAATTCGAGCTCAATTTGAGTGAATTTCTATTTCGCAATTTATGATGAGGGTAACCCACTACCCATATCCGATGATGCGTACTGGATAAATCATGTTCATGTACAGTAACATGTAAGTCATATAAAAGAGGTAAATAACACATGGAAAATCAGATGTGATAGGCCCACACCTAACGTTGTTGGTGGAATTTGAACTAAATATTTTCAGTTTTAAGTTATTCCATTCCACCATTAAATCATCTCAAGGGGATATTAGTTGACTACTTTTAAATGTTACACTTGATGCACACGAATGATGTAAGATTTAATAGACCATGTATGATACTGACAAAAAAAATTCTAAAATACCTACTTTCATTATCACAAAACATATGTTAATTAAAAAAAAACATTTGACAAATACCCACTTTTCAATGATACACTTAATTATTCATGTGACTTTGATCACTTTTTAATATTTTCAAATTTCAGATGTGTCGATTTTTTTTTCCAAAACGTGCATATCAGGAGTGTGATCTCAATCGTGATTGAGATTTCAATCGAGATAAAATTTTCAACATGACTAACAATCTAACATGACATATCCATCATAACAAGTGTTTTCAATATATTACAAGCATATAAAAAATGCGAATGCAAAGTCTGTATTATTAAAATATAAAAAATGATACTCCATTCGTTTCTGAATAAGTGTCATCTAGAGCATTTTAATTTTGTTTCACAAACAATGTCATCTACTTAGCCATCAAATCACTCTCAAACAATTTTTGGATCAATACACTAAAATTATGTATTTCTTAAATAATGTTATTTAATTATTTAACATGAGTATTGTCTTTAAAAGAGGGTATTTTCACACACATACACACACTATTGATTATGATATATTCCTGTTAAGGAAAACCTAAAATATTTAATAGACCACTCGCTCATGTTACTGCCATCTAAGCAAATTCTGACCCCTCATTTTGTGGCTGACGTTTTTGTCAAAGTGTGAGGACAATTTTGTTAAGAAAAATCATTTGAAATTCAAATCAGTGCAATGTTGTGTCCCTCGACATCGTACCATACATAAAAAGATTATAAACGTGTATCACCTTATAATAGGGAAATATCATAACATTGCAAAATCACGGTTGTTATGTTATTCCTTCCAGACCATACATTAATTGCAATAATCTCGACGCCATCTATATTTCTGAACCACACAATTTAGGACCAACCATAAAAAAAATAAAAAAAAATCCCTAAATATCACACCAATATCTAAATGTCACTTGAAAATTGAATATGTACAAACTAAATTGCAATTGTTGGTGTCCTGGTGGGGTCGTGGGATGGCCTAGTGGTGGAGTGGGGTTGCTTGAAAATCAAATGTTACGAGTTTGAATCTCCTCAATATCATAAGTCGGGTATATGAGTTAAAAAAAATATATGATTTAAATTTTTTTTTTGCAATTGTTGGCTTAGCCAGCCAGCCATATCCGTGGATTGGAAAATTCTATAGCAATCCGTGAAAACATTAAAAATAAATAAATAAATTTGCCTACTTATGAAATACTACTATAAATATATACTATTTATTTATCAATATAGTTATGTCCTCCAGGATATTTAGTACCGGTGCTTCAGATTTATTGGACGCAAATACGAAGTCATATATACAATTAATAATTTATATATAGTTGGTGAACAATCTTATTCAATAAGATATGAATCGCTTGATTTTGAGTCGAATGAAATAAAAAGTACAATATGGAGAAAAAAATAGTAAAATGAATAATTGAAAATTGTACGTAGCTAAATTTTCTTCTACTACAAATTAATGACTATTTTTTTCGCGAGAATCCTGCGGCCAACGTGATTTACTCAAATTAGTTATCTCTCACATCATAAATTAAAGGCCCATTATTTGTCTACATAGTACATTCTATAAATAAAAGCCTTCTTCAACTTTGCTTCTAAATTATTATTATATCCATCGATGACGAGTAACCGATGGGATCTCTAGTCCATAGTTGTATGGACTAATCGCGTGCAATATCAAAATTGCATCATTTTAATAAGTTTTTAATAAAATAAAATTTATTATAGTATAACCATAATCCTAATTAATCGTCACTGGTAAAATTCATAAATTTCGAATAATTAGCCCTAAAACTCAATTATATTAACTAAAAATGATAGTTAAATGCTAAAAAATAATTATAAACTTTAATTGAGTGGAATAAATCCTAAATAATAATGTAAAATTATACTAAACCAAAATAAATTAAAATTGAAGAAAAAATGAAGAAAAATTAATAATTTTAATATTTGGTACATGATTAGTACACACAAATTTAGATTAGAGGATCTCAAGTACTCGTGTGGACAAGTGATGTTGATAATTACTTAACGAGGAACACTTGCCTGCAGCAACTCTTACGTGCGGCAATATCCCCATGCGCCAGTCAATTTTCTTCCTGGGAAAAATTTTGATTTTTTTTTTTTGCAATTTTCTGTTTTTTATATTTTTTTTCAAAAATTATACCTTAAAATAACATTAATGAATTTTAAAATTAAAGTGAATTGATTAATTTTTTTTGAAATAAATATAAAATTATACCCTAAAATAGAATTAACAAACCCTAAAATAAAAGTAAATTAATTTAAATTGTTTTTAATCCAATGACTCGCTCAGTGCATTCGTCTGACGCTAACGCGTAAGCTCATGCATGTATTGCGCTTGACAATTAATTTAATTTTTTCAAAAAAAATATATAAATTAATGATACATCAAATTCAAAAGATCAGTGGACCTTAGAATTTGTGGAATTGATTATACGACCACAGTGGTGGTCGGGCGAGTAGATCATGCGAGTCATCGGATTTAAAAAAAAAATTAAATTAATTCACTTTAATTTTAGAATTCACTAATTTCACTTTAAAGTATATATTTATTTTAAAATTAGGTCTTTATTTTTTCTACTCAAAACTTGAAATATCACTGAATCTCCACCAACACAAACGTCGGACTTTTGTGAGAGAAAGTTCGACGTTCTAAACACAACAAACATTCAATAATACTACCTCCGTTTCATAATGTTTGTTGTTTAAGGTTTTTTTTTAGTTTCAAAATGTTTGTTGTTTTATATAATTTGACATCCTCTTTCCCAATTTTAACCCTGTCAAATCCTACAAGATTTTTTTATTCTAACTTACCTATAATATATGAAGAGAGAAAAATATATGGAGAGAGAAAATATTGTTATTTTTTAGGAAAATATAGATGAATTAGATTTTATGACATATATAAGGGATGAGTATATTTGTCCACAAAATTAATTCTTAATTCCAGATAAAAAAAACAAAACAACAAACATTATGAAACGGAGGTAGTATCATTCAGCGACCACTGTTTCAATGTCTAGTGTTGAAACTTTATATATAAATACTTCAACATCGTCTACAAGCAAGTCTCGTTAATTAATCTCAAACTAGTTAAGCAAAACATAAATCTCTCTATACAGAAATGCCTCAAAACTTCAACCTCAAAATCATACTCCACAAGATACTTGTCATAATCTCAAGCTTGAAATGGGCTTGGGATTTCCTTCTTTTCAACTCCTTCTTCCGATCTTCTCATGACACTCTCGACCCGCTAATGTCCGAAATTGAATCTTATGACTCTGATACCACTGTTGAATGTGCAGTTTGTTTGTGTGGAATCAAGAAGGGCGAAGATGTGAGGGAGCTGAAATGCAGCCATATTTTTCACGGTGTTTGCTTTGATAGATGGGTTGGATATGGGCGCTGGACTTGCCCTCTTTGCAGAAATCACCTTAAGTTTCCAAGAGTTAATGATGGTGATGAGGTCACTTATGAAGAAATTTTGGTGTTCAACTTTTGTGAAATTAGGACTGCACATAAAGATACATGGTGGCTACGTTAAAATTACTACGTCGTACTTGCTCGAATTCTAAGTGCCATCGTCTTTTTAGATGGAGATATCCTCCGAGCGAATAAACTCTTCTGTTACATTTTGTGCAACACTTTACGCTACATACTTAAAATTATTATTTTTCATTCCATTTTTTCTTTGATTTCAATTGTTGGTGCTTTTATTTAATTTTATACATGTTAATTAGGGTTCACTTTTCTTAATTAAGGTATATAATTATATTTCAATATTTAATTTTTATTTTTAATTAATAATTAATTATTTCCTAAAAAATAATTACGTACCTTAATTAGGAAAAGTGAACCCTAATCAGCAAGTGTAAAGTTAAACTAAAGCTCAATCAATTGAAATCGAAGAAAAAAATAGAATAAAAATTAATAATTTTAAATGTGTAGTATATAGTGTTGTATAAAATGTTACGGAGGATTTCATCCGTATAAATAGCACTTATATTAGAATATGTGAAATAAAAATAAAACCATGTGGGGTACGGTGGTTGTATATTTCGAGCTTATATAGTGCGTTTTTTTTTTCTTTTTGAGGAAGAGCTTAGTGTTTTTAGCATAGTTGCATGCCTTATTAATGTAATTATATTGGTATATGCTCATGCAATGCATAAATATGGATGATAATAAGTTCGCTAATTTATAAGTTGTTTCATCTTACTTTTTGTTGCAGTCGATCGATAACTATATATGTGTGTATATATAGCCAAGGGACATATAAATGAAGTCTCTAACATTTTTAATTTCTTTAATCTAACATTCTCCAAAAGTGATAACTACCTCAATTTTATGTTTGGCGGGCCCCATCCAGTGGAACAACCGAACAATTATGATATTTGTGAAATACTCAAATCTATATCCACTATTCCAGTGGGGTCTCTTAACAATTTAAGTTATCTTTTCTATCCGCCAGCTTGTTAATTATTGCTCATTTTGTTAGGGAAAAAAAGGTGTTAATATAATAAAATACTCAGTCTCACATAGTAAATTATGTGAGTAGTTATTTTTTAAACATAATATTATTAGTCTTTTTGGATGAGAATACGCAAACAATACCCTTAGTTATTATACCACTTTTTGTTTTTATCATAAATAATTTTTAAAAAAATGTGATGCTGCATGAGATATGAACAATCCAATTTGTATAGCCATGCATTAGAGTTCCATAATGATATGATACATTATTACACGAATATATTCAATTGTGAACTCATGTAGCCGTTTAAAAATGAACAAATACACGAATACATGATTATACTAGTTTTTGAACTCGTGCAATAATTGAAAATTACACTGTACACTATTGCACAAGTATGATTATTCGTGTACTTATGCATTAGTTAAAAGATGAGTTGATACACGGGTGAACAAGTATGCACATTCATACACTCGTGCATCGGTTAAAAATGAGATAGTATACAAGTTCACTAAATGAATTGTTGCACGAATAGGCATCAACTCGTGTACCAATTGAGAAATTTTCGTGCACCAAAAACATTCACAATTTCCCCCTCCATTCTAAAGAAAGATTCAACAACAATTAAATATATAGAACAATAAATGGTGTTTAAATATATGAATTACATCTTATTTTCTAATATTATTAATATAGAAATATATGAATAATAATTCTTAATAATAAATATAGAACTAAAAGTACGATATTATAGTACTTTATAAATGTTGATTTAAACTTCACATGAGTATTTTTATATCTTATGCGCATAGCCTAATTAAATTGTGCTTATTTAGTTTCACGGAAAGTTCTCACCCTCTCTGTAGCCCCAAAGAAAGATACAATTTGCAGTTGAACGTGGTGTGCCTGCAACAATTGGATTCATTCTTTACCAAATTCAAATAGCACAAGTGTTTATTCTTTTTATATATGAAAACCTATTTTCGGTGTGAAACTTCAGAGGCCAAAAATTATCTAATGGAAGCACTGATATATATATATATATATATATATATATATATATATAATTAATTAATTAATTAATTAGGTGGTGGAAGAAATAATTAGATTGCCCAACGTAGCAGCGTTTACCTTCCGGATGTGGAATACAGAGGTGCATGCGCGCATGCAAATTAATTAAAGATGGATATTTAATTTAATTAATTTATTTTGTAGCTAGCTAGCTAGTTAGTCTCACTATTAATATTTATATCCATTATTATTTCTGAATAGTACTTGTACGTGTAGCTAAATTAATTTGTTGTTTGTAAGTTAATCACCTTTAGCAAACAGTTGTTTCACTAATTATTAAAAATAGCAAATCATGCAATATTAGCATCGGTTCGAGAAGATGGTAAAAGTGAAATGTTTCTGCGTGCTATATTCATCCCTCTATTAAAATCATGTCAAATTTTCAATCATGGGAAGGATTTGTAATTGGTGCGGCGGCCTTTTATATTTTATCTTTTTTTTTCTTCTACATGCATGACATGTGCACTATTTATATTTTAAAATGATATTATTATTCTAAAATTGAATCGTCAATTGTTCGGGTAATCTTTTACTAAAATGACTCCTCTGAACTATTATATGTAAATAACTAATACATGAAAGTAAGATATCATATTCAGTCATCAAGAAATTCACCTCGCAAACTTTTTTTTCTTCTCAAATTTACAACACCACCAAGCCAAAAAAAAAAAAAAAAACCCATCCAAATACGACTATTTATTAAAAATCTTTAAATAAAACTAATATAATAATTCAATCACGTGTCATGGCAAATTCTTCAGAACCAAATGAACTATAGATGAACAGGTAAGTGAACAACACAATCTACCACCACTATTCAATGTTTAAACAACAAAAAATCAACATTTTTAAAGCAAAGTTACGTTGGTTGAATTATACAAAAAATAGAGATTATAATTTGGATTGATCATTACCATATATACATCCAATGGGCCTAAGTCAAACAAAATTTTGAAGAATTTCCCAACAAATTGTTCTGTAATTGGATTGATCATTACCATATATACATCTAATGGGCCTGAGTCAAACAGAATTTTGAAGAATTTCCCAACAAATTGTTCTGTAATTGGATTGATCATTACCATATATACATCTAATGGGCCTGAGTCTAACAGAATTTTGAAGAATTTCCCAACAAATTGTTCTGCATTTTTCAATTTTATTGAGATGCGGTAAAGAGACATTGTTGGAGGCAAAATAGTTGGACCCTCAAAATATTGTTGTCACCCTTTGTATCTTAATTTGTCAATTACAGTATATAATTTGATTATTTCAAAACGGCCTAATGTGCATGTTTGTAAAATAAGAAATGTTCAATTTTTTTTACTATTTTATTCACCTCATGATGATATAATTTTATAAATTTACTGTTTTTAAAATTTAATTGTAAATTATGCTATCCGTGCCCACAAAAAATATGTAAGAAGTAAACTCATTAAAAGATGAACGTGCGTTTTGGCAGGAAAATAACTTGGTTGCTATTAGTAGGAAGAGCTTAGTTGGAAAATGACTTGATTGTTATTAGTAGGACATTTCTGCTTGTATATATTTATAAATGTATGTATATAGGTAGATCCATGATATTTATCTAGATATATACAACTAATATAGAGTTGGAAATTAAAATACCAAAATCTCTAAAGTAAAAACTCCTTTTGCCCAACTTAAGGAAACCATTCAATAAATACCTATTTTTACTTATATAGTCTTGCTTTTTCATTTTCCAAAGTAAAAGGACATGGGCTCCATATATGTAAGAATTTTGGAAGTCTTTTTGCAGGTTTTGAAGTGAGTTAGAAGCATTTAATATCAAAAGTAATATCCCACCAACTTCTATACACGTGCAATAAATAAAATCACGATTATCGAGACACAGTCGGGATAAGAACATCGGGTTTTCTAGAATCCTATCGGGATTTAGATCATGAATATGATCGCAATTTACACGCAAAGGCCATCAGATTTACTTTAGCACGATCGTGATTTCAACAGTTCTATCGGGATTAATACTGTGTCAAATCCATTCGTGATTCAATTCAGGATCTCCTTACGTGCGAACGAGAGACATTCAAATCAAGTGTGAGAATCTTAAAAGGCTTTGGAAGCTACCTTTTCAATTTTCAAGACCACGTTTGGTGTGTTTGAATGTGTGAGAAAGGGTTGATTCAATTATTTACTCTCTCATTATTTGTTTATATGGAAAAATATTTACTCTCCCACCAACTCCCCCGTATCTCTAATTTTATAGTTATTCAAAAAAAATACCCACATAAACAAAAAAATGATCGAAAATCTCCAACTCTCGTCGGGATATTAATCGTAAGTCTCCAACTATTATCGGGATATCGATCTAAAGCTCCAATACATCCCATGAAGAATCGACAACAACGCTTCACATCCTAACAATGACATCCGACAGTAGTAAATGGGTTAGAATACTCACTTTCTACACAAAATTAAACTCCCAATTTTAAAATGCCGATATATTTCTTGTAAATGTCGACAGTAGTGAAGACATTATTGGGTAATTGTATGTAAATGCCGACAGTAGAGATTTGGGTATTTTAATTTCCAACCCTTTTGAATTTTAGTTAATTGTATGTAAATGTCGACAGTAGTGAAGAGGTGGTTCTGAATTTTAGCTAATTATATGTAAATGCCGACAGTAGCGAAGAAATGATTTTGAATTTCAGATTTTTTTTTGTATATAAATGCTGATATATTTCATCTCAAATTCCCGATAAAAACTTGATGAATGAATCGCAAATCAAATCCCGACCATTTGCGATATGGATTTGATCGTGATTTATATATTTTAAACGCTAAGTTACTTGTGTTTTTGCTAATTAGTTAAAAAACCCGATGAATCCTGATAGACTAAATCCCGATCGTATCTCGATAGACTAAATCCCAATTCAGCTATTGAAAGAGGTTGTAGTGGGTAGGAAAGGAGCCGAGTGACGGGAGGTATTCATGTAATAGCCTTTGTAACCTTGCAATGGAGTAGTGGATTATATCTCATGGAATTGTGAAGTCCTCTTGACGTAGATCAGTTGATCAAACATGGTTATCAACTTCGTGCCATTTATTGCTTCAATTTTTATCTTTCTGGCCTTGCATGTTAATAATAATGTACATATACATGAATGTGAATATGAGTCTATCTGCACATAAGAACTTCATGCTTCATGATCATATGGATTTGATATTTGTTTCTACTACAAAGATGTCTAAAGATGGTACTATAGTTTGGAAATATGTTCTGTGTAACCGTGAGGGATTTAAGAACACATCGGTGGATTTTTTATGAAACTTGAAAAATTTATGAATATGGCTATAAGAAAACCTTTGTTCAGAAGAAGCTGCAGACCATCTCCACTGTGAATTTAGATCATTTAATTAGTAGCGGTTTCCTTGGATACATTCCAAACATAAAAAACTTGGGAATCTGTTGTCGTTTCTTACCGTCCAGTGCAGTTGATCTTCGCCATCTTCACAAACTGCAAACACTAAAATGCTCGTTTGATTCGCCAAGTGAAGGAGATCGCAGTTTTGTGGCCTCACTCATATTTCCTTCCAGTTTAAGAAAATTGAGTCTTTGTGAATGTGCAATATCTCATAAAGTTTTGACGACTCTGTGTGCACTACCTGATCTGGAAGTGCTCAAACTACGCAAATGTGTGTTTGATGAAGATGAAGAGTGGGATGTTGCAACACAAGAAAATGCATTCGGATCACTGCAGTTTCTGCTGCTCGAAAGCTTGAATCTTGTGCGTTGGAGAGCTGATGAGACCAACTTTCCTAAACTTAGACAACTGGTTATACGAGGTTGCTCTGAGCTAGAGGAAATCCCCTGCGGCATTGGAGAAATTTCAATGCTTCAACTAATCGAGTTGGATGAATGCAGGCCTTCTGCAGTGGCCTCAGCCAGACAGATTCAGGAGGTGCAACGATCCAACTACGAAAACTACGACCTCCAACTTCGTATATCATAGATTCTTACATTCATGGTAAAACAAATTCTAAACTCAAAGCAATCAAAAACTAATTTATGTTTCATTCTTCTTCTTCTTCTTCTTCTTCTTCATTTTTAACTGATCTTGTATCATGTAGTGAAATTCGAACCCGGTGGTTTCAACAGCACAAGTTGCAGACTTACGGTGGATCTACTATTTCAGAAAATATTGGATTCATTCTTTACCAAATTGCCTATTTACTAGGAGGAAGAGTTGTTAATTCTCAGGTATTGTTGGACTCAAGTGCAAGGAGCTCTTGATCCATGGCATTGGTCCATTCAACATATCTGCTAGCCTCTTTATATGAAGAAGGCTCTGTCAGAGAGTCAACATTGAGCAGAAAAGAGTGATATGCTGGAGAAAATGAGGGTGAAGAAATAAAAGGAAATGTGAGTGGTGTAGTTTGGGAAGAAAAACCAGGAATATGAGAAAGAGACACTGAACATATATAATCCTTCAAGTAAGAAGGAGGGTGTACAGTCCTGTGAATTCTTCTAAGCAAAGGAACAGATGATGGAACAAGGGTTGAATTAGATGGAATATGAGGAAAAGAGTCCTGAGCAGTAGGAGTAGGAAGGGAATCTTGTTTTGGCAATGGAAGGGAATCATCAAAACTAGAGAAAGGCATATAAGGTACAGAGTCTGCACATTGTAAAGGATAAGTATTTGGAACAAACTTAACATCTCTAAAATTGAGTATTTTGCTATCATCCAGATTGTAGAGAATGTATCCTTTCCTGTTGACAGCAAAACCCAAAAATATACATTTATAACATCTGGAATCAAACTTTGACTTTAAGGGTGTGCATCACTGGAGTTTTGTTCAGTAGTATTTCATAAGGAGAAACCCAGTTAAGAATAGCTGATGGAATCCTATTTATCAACCATGTAGCATGGATTATAGAATATGGCCAAAACTTACTTGGCAGCTTACTTTGGAACATGAGGGCCCTTGCCACCTGTAGAAGATGCTTGTGTTTCCTCTCTACAACCCCATTTTGCTGTGGGCTATAGACACAAGACTTTTGATGTATGATGCCCTTGTCCTGAAATAGATGATTAACAGCTGAATTAACAAATTATGTACCATTGTCTGATCTGAATATCTTAAGTTTTGAACCAAACTGAGTCTCTACCATGGCTATGAAGCTTCTAAGCACTATGAATACCTGTGCTTTAGACTATACCAAATATATCCAAGTAGACCTAGAATGATCTTCAACCAGAGTAAGTGTATGCAGTGTGTGTAATACTTTCTTTTCTGTAAGGTCCCCACAAATCTCCATGCACCAGCTCAAATGGTGTATCACTTCTCCTCTGCAAGAGAGGGAAATGTTGTCTCTGTTGTTTTGCTCTACAGCAAATTTCACAAGAATCAAAGTCTGCAAATCCTGTTTCTGAATAAGATCTCTTCAGATAAGGCATATGCCTCATACTACCAGCTGAAGGATGGCCAAGATACTCATGCCATTGTTGTAAAGTCATGTCCTTTCTGAGTTGTGCAGAATAGATTCTTTCTGAAGCCATGTGTCTGAACACATACAATCTACCTTTCAATTTCCCTATTCCCAGGATATGGTCATTTGCTTGGTTTTGAATCAGACAATGTGATGGAAGGAAAAGAACTTTTCCTTGCTGATCTTTAGCCATTTGCCCAACTGAAATGAGATTATGTGTAAAGGATGGGGCAAAAAGTACATTCTGCAACAGAATGTCATCATTTAATTTTACTTCTCCACAGTAGTGAGCTAGTAGGTTAGAACCATCTGGCAGAAAGATTTTCTAAGGTTCTGCTAGCTTCTTCAATGTATGCATAAGTGATAGATTACATCACAATGCTTGCCCCTGAGTCCACTATCCAATCATTTGGCTGAGCATCTTGAGATAATCCAAAGGCATAATGGCTCATGGCAGCATCATTCTGATCTTGTATATCCCATGTATCAATCATGTTTGCTGCAGCATTTGGAGAGTTTCCACCTCCTGTGTTTGTATTCTTAAAATAATTCCCAAGATATTTGTCAATTTCCTCTTGTATGATTCTATTCAGTTCAGCAGGTTGATCATTTCCCATTTGACTGCCTACATCATCTTTATTACTCATCAAATCATCATTGTCAATACAATTAGCTCTATTTGATCTTCCTTTATCATTTTTGAATCTTTTGTACCAATCAGGTACCCCCAACAAGCTCAAAACAGTCATTCTTCTCATGACCCTTACCCCCATAATGACTACATTTTAATTTTTGCTTCTCCTCTTTACTTAGCCTCCTTTTATATCCTTCATACTTTCCTGTATTTCCCTTTTGATTTGAGTAAAGAACATTTTGATCATTAATGTCTGCATAACAAATAGAAACCTCTTTCTGGTCTTCTACTTGCAATATCATTGCATAAGCATTGCTCACAGATGGCAACGGATCAAGGATAAGTATCTGATTCCTAATAGCCTCAAATGAGTCATTTAGGCCCATTAGAAACTGCATTAAACGCTCACTCTCTTTATTTTTCTTGTTCAATTCAGAAGCTCCACATGTACATACATGACAAGGTACTAACATATTTATTTCATCCCACAAACTCTGCAAATTGTGATAATACAGCAAAACCGACTGGTTTCTTTGTGAATAAGTAGCTAATTCTCTTCTAAGTTTGTATATGCGTGGTCCATTTAATCTCCCAAATCTCCTATTTAATTCATCCCAAAGATCCTTGGAAGTATCTATATGCTGAAATCCACGTCCTAATTCTTTTGAAATTGAATTTACTATCCATGAAAACACCAAGTAATCAACACGCAACCACTGTTTGTAATCTACAGAATCTTCAGTTGGTTCTAGCAAGATACTATTAATAAAATCCAACTTGTTTTTAGCAACTAGACTTCGTTTAATAGCCCTAGACCAGCTATGAAAATTTTTTCCTATAAGGAGATCTGTAGTTAACATCATGTTGGTCCCGGTGCGAGCTTTTGTCAGTTTAGAGGGGGGTGAATAAACTGACTTCAAAAACTTTAAAATAGATACGGAATAGATAGGGTCCTGACTCGCTTTTGAGATTTATCTGTGCTTACTGATCAATTGAGAAAAGCTGACAGAGGCTTAGCTGGTGAGCTGATCAGTTTTCAACTGATAGCTAGAAGAAGTGGCTGAAGCTTGTCAGTTCAGGTTGTGTGTGTGAATGTGTGCAGTTAAAGAACTTGCAACTACAAGACTAGAAAACAGTAAGAACAACACACATAGAGCTTTATAGAGGTTCGAAGCTTCCTGCTTCTACGTCCTTTCTTCCTTCCGCAGAAAGGCAATCTACTACGCAATAGTAAATTTTCTTTATTACAATTACACAGTAAAGAATTCCTGTTGGACCTAAAAACGGCACCCTTCAACCTGAGCGCGGCCTCCTTTCCAACTGTTGCTGTCCCGGAAGAATAGACCCGTTGGTACACGCTCCTCCTTAGCCGGTTTCTGGGTCGACATCTCACACTTACCGGTCCCAACTGCTCGCTGAGACTTTAGGTGCTATTGCCCGTCTTTACACGATTTTAGATCTCACTCGATCTTTAAGAAGGAAGTCTTGAATCTGTTATCAACCCGGAGTGTTCCTTTCTCTTGAGCTGGGTGGTTGATCTTTGAGGGACTGTACTGAGAAGCTTTGCTCTTGCTGGAATTCTGCGTCAGCTTAGCAACTTGCTTGACTTGAAGCACGCCTTCTTAGTATGAGACTTTTCGCACTTTGAGAGTATTGAGCTTTGAGCTGTAGAAAGAGAGAGAAGATAGTTCCATCTGCAAAATAGCAAAGTTAGATTGGCGAAAGTCTTGGCCAAAATTGATTTCACCCTCTTTAAAAAAGATGAGTGAATTTTGACCGTTATGAATGGTGATGTTCAGAAATCATCGGTAGCATTTTAATGCTTATAGCCATTTGAAGCTCTTTTAATGAACTAGCCATTTTGACTTTAATGTTCTCTGCTCTAAGATCATCAGGATCTTATAAATATTTCCTGGTAAGATCTTCATTTACTGCTTGTCAGTAGGAGCAGGTGATTCGGCTATCATTTTTGAATATTCAGCTGACGGGCTCTCAGCTATCTCAGCTTTCAGCTCTGATATTGTCCAATTGGCAGATTTTCAGCTGCCTTGAGCTTCTATCATGATATGGTCTAGTTCAGCTGACTCATCAGCTAAGCTTAAAAGCTTTTCATTTCTAGACTTATCAGTTGGCTACTAATTGAGCTTTTACCTTTTCTCTCTGAACCGATCTATGGTCAGTTGAGTGAAGGCTCAAAGCATTTAGAGCTATTTTACCAATAAACTGACCTTTGATCGATTTAGGATCAGCTCTGACTGATCTTTGATCATATCAGTTTCAGCTTTCAAGCTGATTAGATTCATCAGTCTATCATGGCTTTTTGCTAAGACTGATGATCAACTCATCTGTGGATGCCTACCAGTCTCCAAAGTTCTCTCCCTCTTTACAGCTTATCTCAAGCTTTGAAGAGTTTACTCTGACTGGTCTGATTAAGGCAACCTATAAGCTGGTTGACTATGCTTCTGAATAGTTGTCTCTTATCTCAGCTTGAAGTCTTATTTGGTCATTATCCTTGATTTCCAGCTTATCATAACCTGCAGTTTTTCATTAAATCATCACACATGTTTTGACATTTCATCAAAACCATCATTTGGGATTTTCCCAACAATTTTCCTAACACATCATACCTGGATGATTATTAGGGTGTAGGTGCAAAACATCATTGCTTTGAGCTCTATAAGAAGTTATCTCCCTTTGATTATCATTTCGCGTTCAAAACGCGTTGCAGCTACATCAGTATTAATATTGGAATTTGATCGATGACTACTCTCCGTCTGATCATCATCATCATCATTTTCTACATGAAAGCCTCGCTCCTCGAGGACAAGCTTATTCCAAGGCATCCTTCGATTCTGCTTTGGCATTTTATCAAACACTTTGTGATCAGACAAATCTCACATATTTAATCAGTGGAATCTCTCAAAATTTCAAAATAAATGATTCACAATCGGTGAATCAAAGCATCAATCGATGAAAAGTTCCAAAGCCAGAAGATTATGGCTCTGGTACCATGAAGAAATTGAAGATAGATTGAAGGAATGAATTCATATTTTCTGGAAATCAAATCAATTTACAATTGCGTAAAAAATATCTAAGCTGTTATCAACTTGCTTTCGAGTCACTCTCACTTATGAATTACAATTGTGCTTTCTGCTATTTATACACACTTATTGGAAGCATGAAAATATCTAGCTAGTCTAACGGTGGACCGACTCAATTCTCATGCGCTTGCTTGGACGGTTAGGATCATCAGCTGCATGGTGAAGAATCTCATACATGGATTGAGTCATGGTCCTGCAAGATTAATAAACACAACAAATGAGATGCTGACGTGTAAAGCCTTTTGTTGCATGGCTTGCATGCAATACAACAAACGTCTGAGTAGCGTGATAAGAAGCATGGACCGCAGCAACTGGGAAACTCAACATAATATATAGTAATATTCAAAGTTAATGCTTTGACGTCTCATCTCAAATGTACATTGGTTTTATTAAACGTGTGATACATATGTATGTGCTTACTTTTAAGATCTACGACTTCGACCTTATTCCATTTCAATTCGTGTTTTTGTCGAGAGATGAATTTTAGAAAAGCCAATAAGATAAAATAATGCCTATAATATTACAAATTTATTATTTGGTGCTTTTTAGCTAAAAATAAATGAAAGAAAGTAAGAATTGCGGAGTGTAATGCCTAACTTTGATATATACTACCGCCCTGGCTCCCTCCTATAATTATAATGTCTTATTCTTTTTTTATTGTTCCAAAATTATAATTCATGCATTAAATTTTCGTTTTCTTTATATATATATATACACACACACACAAACACACACACCCCCCTCTATTTAGTGTTTTTGAAATTAACAATCTTTTTATTTTTAAATGCATAAATAAGAGTGCAGTAGAAAACTTTTATACTATAATTTTATTTTGTAAATAACATTAAATAGATTTCTCAATAGTGTGAAAAGGGAATATAATAGACTACATTTACAAGATAGAGGGACTAATTGAATTTATAAATTCCAACTTTGATATTTCGATTTAAATCACCGGTTTTCCACCGACGGTCACTTGATCCTCACCATTCATTTATAACGATCCATAAAATTTCAGTCATTAATTTAAAGTCTAATTTATAGGAAATTGTAATTTTTTGGGGGTAAATGTAAAAGTCTATGACAAGTTTATTAAATAGAAAACGCGTTATGCCGCTATCTTAAGAAAAAAAAATCTCTTTCATAAAAGTGAAGAAATTAGTTGTTGAGAAAGCACTCTCTCGGTGCACGATAGTGTATAGCTAACGTGCGCCCATCGGAAGCCATGAAAGGTAAGCGAGGCCGGCCGAGGAAAGGTCTTCCGGCGATGATGCAGAAAACTATGCGAACTTCACCATTGACATCTGAGAAGGAATCATCATCAATACACAAATCTTCTGAGAAGGAATCATCATCAGCACACAAATCTTTTGACCCAGCTGAAAGCAATGAAACAGTACCAATACCAGCTGTTCCTGAATCTTCTGCACAGGCGAAATTGAGAGCTGTAGAGATGAAATCCACAGAAACAGAGCACCAAGAAGAAAAATCAACACCAAATAGAGGACTCAAAGGTATGCAATTGAAGTTTATCGCACCTGTCTTGGAGAAAGGGATACCAATTCATGCTTAGAAAAATCTGATTTGGAATTTGAGGCAGAAAAATGGAGAAATGCATTGATCTTGTTTGTAGTTGGAGAATCACCTACAATTAAATATGTGAGAACATATTTTGAAAAGCAATTTCAAATGCATGATCTGCATATCTTCTATCATCTTGAAGACTATTTTATAGTGAAGTTTCCTATAGCAGAAGCTAGAGATCTAATTTTAGAAACAGGACCTCACACACTTGCAAATAGGCCTGTTATAGTGAAGAAGTGGGAGGCTAATTTCAATTTTGAAAAGGAGATCTTAAAGGTAATTCCATTATGGATTCAACTACCTAACTTACCACTTCACTGTTGGGGAGGTAGGTCACTTAGTAGAATTGATAGTATACTTGGAACTCCTATTTGTGCAGATGAGTGTACCACAAAGCAAGAAAGAATATCTTATGCCAGATTGCTGGTAGAGGTGGACATCACCAGACCTCTGCAATATAACATTCAAATTGAGGATGGAGTAGGGAAGAGAATAAATCAGAAGGTATTCTATGAGTGGGTTCTTAGCTTCTGCCAAACATGCCAATTGATTGGACATGACTGTTCTCAAAAGAAGACAGAGGAGAAAGTTGTTAAGCAGCAGTGGGTTCCAAAACAACCAGTTCAGAAGATTGCTAACATTCAAGACCAAAAAAGTCCTACAACACTTTGGCAGCAACCTAAGAAATCCTATGTTCAGGCCTTAACAGGATCCAAATCCAGTCCAGTTAACTTAGGTAACACATATGAAGTTTTGGAAGAAGATGAATCTCAAATTCACATCATGGAAGAGGGCGGGGACCTTATCCCCTTGGTGGAAGTATGGAGATCCTTATTTGGAATATAAGGGGCTGTAACAAGCCCTATAAACAAAAGGAATTGAAAATCCTTTTGTCTAAATATAGAATTGATGTTTTAGTGCTTTTGGAAACAAGAGTTAAGGTTGCAAAGTTCCAAAAAATCACAAAAAAGATCAACAATAATTGGGAGTTTCTGCATAACTATTCTGTAGCAGAAAATGGTAGAATTTGGATTGGTTGGAACCCCAAAAAGGTATTGATAACTCATAAAGAAAGTCAGGAACAAGGGGTGTTTTGCAATGTCTTGGATAAATGTACAGGAAAACAATTTGATCTTCTTGCTGTGTATGCTTTGAATACACAGAGACAGAGAAAAGAGCTTTGGGAATTCATCACAAGGATCAGTCAAACCAGCTTCCCTTTCCTTTTGGGTGGTGATTCTAACTGTATCCTAACTGAAGCTGACAGATTTCAGGGAGCTAGTGTTACTGAAGCTGATTATAAGGATTTTAAGGAATGCATAGTCATAAACCAACTCATATCATTGAAGGCAATTGGTAATGAATACTCTTGGTGTAATAATCAAGATGGGGAGAATAGAATTCTAACCTTAATTGACAGGTGCCTTGCAAATCCTGCTTGGTTTTTGGAATTTAGTCAAGACAAGGTGGATTTACTGGAGAGAAGCATCTCTGATCATAATCCTCAACTTCTTAACATTGTGGAGGATCACATCAACATGAAAACTCCATTCAAATTCTTCAATGTTATTGCAGATCATGAAGCATTCTTCCCAACTGTGAAGGCAATCTAGCAACAACAAAAGCAAGGTAATAAGCTGCTAAATATTTGGCATAAACTCAAGCAGTTGAAACAACCTTCGAAGAGTTTAAATAGAAAGTATTTTCAGAATACAACTGAGAAACTTCAACACATTAGAGAGGAGCTTCAGACTACTCAAAGCCAATTAAGCAGGGATCAATTGAATATTCAGTTGATAACCAAGGAGAAGCAACTCATACAAGAGATTGAAAAATGGAATAAAATTGAAGAATCTATCTGGTCTCAAAAATCAAGAATTGATTGGCTCAGACTTGGTGACTCAAACACCAAGTTCTTCCATGCATACACCAAAGCTAGAAACAATGCAAAAGCCATCAACCTTCTTGTTAATGAGCATGGACAGGAAAACTACCTCAGGCCATCAATACTACTCTGGTAACACTCATCCCTAAAACTGATTCAGCTTGTCAAGTTAAAGATTTTAGACCTATAACCTGTTGCTCTATTCTTTTGAAGATTATCACTAAGGTTCTGGCTAATAGGTTACAGTCTGTTCTGAGCAACATTATTAGTGAGCATCAGTCTGCATTCATCAAGACTAGACTGATCACTGATAATATTATTCTGAGCCATGAACTAATTAAGGGCTACACTAGAAAAAACATCTCCCCAAGGTGTATGATAAAAATTGACATTCAGAAAGCCTATGACTCTGTTGAATGGCCTTTTCTAAAATATTTAATGCTACAGCTGGGGTTTCCTTTTAAGTTTGTGGAGTGGATCATGGCTTGTGTATCAACTGTTAAATACACAATCTGTGTGAATGGAGAACTTACACTACCTTTTCTAGCAAAAAAAGGATTAAGACAAGGGGATCCCATATCCCCATATCTTTTTGTCATATGCATGGAATATTTATCTAGATGCTTATTGACTCTAAGAACAAACAAGGAATTTCGTTTTCATCCAAGGTGTAAGAAGCTGGGGATTACACAGTTATGTTTTGCTGATGACTTACTCCTTTTTGCTAGAGGTGATTGGGATTCAGTCTCTCAATTATGGAAAGCTTTTGAGGCATTCTCTTCAGTCTCAGGTCTTAAAGCCAATCCCTCTAAAAGCTCTATATACTTTGGTGGAGTTAACATGAATGTTCAGAACAGAATATTGACTGAATTTGGACTAGTGAAAGGAGAGCTTCCATTTAAATATTTGGGTGTTCCTTTGTCAGCTAAAAAGCTCTCAATTGCTCACTACCAAGGACTCGTGAATAAGATTCTAACTAGAATCAACTGTTGGTCTTCAAAGTTATTATCTTATGCAGGCAGACTACAATTAATAAAATCGGTGTTGTTTGGTGTTCAAGCTTATTGGAGCCAAATCTTCCCTCTGCCTAAACAGGTTCTCAAGGCCATCACCACAGCATGTAGGATTTTTCTCTGGACTGGCAAGACAGACAAATCCAAAAGGGCCCTAGTAGCATGGGATAAACTGTGTCTTCCTAAGGCAGCAAGAGGATGGAATCTAGTTGATTTGGAAACATGGAACAGAGCAGCAATATGTAAACTCCTCCTATGGAGTTTAACTCAGAAAAAGGACAAGCTTTGGGTTAGATGGGTGCATGGCTTCTATGTTAAACAACAAACTCTTCTAACTATGAAATAACCTAATCAAGCTTTATGGTTAGTGAGGAAAATCATCAAAGCAAGAACTACTATACACCTCACAAAAGCTGGAATTCAAACACTAGAACAACTCACATTCTCTATTCAGCAAGTTTATAAGGAATTAAGAGGAGAAATCCCAAAAGTTACCTGGAGGAAAATGACGTGCTGCAATCTTGCCCCTCCGAAATGTGTATTCATATGCTGGCTTGCTATTATGCAGAAACTGACCACCTGCGATTATTTACAAAAAATGAATATACAGGTTGATCTTGAATGTTGCTTGTGCCAACAGCAGGAGGAAACTATAAATCACCTTTTCTTTGAATGTCGAACCTCGGCTGCAATTTGGAGGGCTATTTCAATATGGTGTGGGCATCCTAGGTCACCGCAGCCATGGGAGGAAGAAAGGCATTATATGGTTACCCAGTCGCAGACAAGAAGCAACAGACAACAAATCTACAGACTCATGCTTGCCATTACTCTTTATCAAGTTTGGATTGAAAGAAACAGGAGAAAATTTCAGAGAAATGAACGACCAATGGAGAAAATCATTCAAGAAGCAAAAATTCAAATTGCAATTTGTTGCCAAGGAAAGCCGAAACTTCTGCAGATGTTAAAAAATTAGAAGGGCTTTACTGTTTTTGTGTTTTGATGTTTTGCGATTTGAGATGGACACTGATGTAAAAACTCTTACTTTGGTAATAAAAATTTATTTACCAAAAAAAAAAGTGAAGAAATTATGAAATATTTATATATACAATCCAAATTTAGCTATCTTGTCAACTACGGAAGTAGTGACTTACAACATGTGGTGGAAGAGACGACACGAAAATAATCTAATGACTTAGCAATGTGCAATATATTATGATCACATATATCTGACGACTATTCTAATTTTAAAAATATATCTTTTTTATTTTATATTAAATGGGTAGATCTTGTTTGCACTGGATACAAATCAGAGATCAATGTGTTGACTCAAAAGTCTAAAAGTATCATCTGTATCCTTAAAAAGTATCGGGCAGAAAAAAATAAAGGAAAAAACTATCAAAATCAGTATCACTCAAAATGCAAAAAGTATCACTTATATCTTAAAAAGTATCACATGTTTTGATAATTTTTTTAGTTAACGCATAGATCTAGTCGAAATTGACCCTAAATTGGAATTTTAATTTTAGATTATTATTACTTTTCTATAATAAGAAGTCGAAATTGACCCTAAATTGGAATTTTAATTTGGTAACACCTCTTAGATAACTTCATATAGTAGTGCCCGAAAAGAGTAATCTTATTTAACCTACAACATCAACCATGCATTATTATTGTACATATTCATGCATGGTACATAAGGTATCCTCTAAATAAATGAGAAACACATGATTGCAAAAGAATACACATCAACAAATTAGTAACAATATATATCAATCTGGGTTGAGTTCATTTAATTTTAAGACAACACAAACCAATTTACACATTGTAATCATCTAGCTCAACCATCAGAAGTCACAAATTCTAATATCTAAGCAGCAGATATCAATGCAAAACAGATAATAAAGGATTGCTTTTGCTTCTAGCATTTCTGAATCAAATAAAACTCATAAATCCCAAATCAAACACATCACACATAACATAAATTAAAACATAAGGAAAAAAAAAACTTGTAAACATCACTAAGAATTCATATACGTGGTCTATTAATCCCATTTAGTCTTCAAGTGATGAAAATGGTTAAAACCATAAGCAATGACCAAACTCCCATCCATTCTCCTAAAATTGAATGTCTCCACCAAAATATAACATCCAAACTCATTCCAATCACCACCTTCTTTTGGGAATTCTTCAACTCTATGAATGTTGACTTGTCTCTCCTCCCCACCGGCGCCATTAATCCATCCACCTCTCTCCTCCCATTTCATTCTTTCGAGTAGTTCCAGTCTCAACCCCACACCTCCTCCGCCATCAACATTAAACCAGACCACGCCATCCACATCCACTGCGCTCTTCCCGTTCCAGCTAGCTTTGCTCCCACCAACAAACACTTGCTCCTTTTCGATTGTAGCATCAATGACCACATGAGAATTACTCCCCTCATTTCTCCGGCAGCTGAAAATCCGATCCCATCTCTGGTCGAGCGTGACCTCGTAGTACATTAAATCCGATCCCATCTCGGAGTTGGGAGTCGAGGCCTAGAGCCGGCCCTAGTTTGAAATGCTTTGGAGTCTTGGTGAAGATAGTCCACCCCTTTCGCCTTAAGAAGAAAGGAGGGAAACCATCGGATGCAACGGAGTTGGCAACGAAGTAACCCCCACCTCCGCTGCAGAGAAAATCGTAGGGAACAATCTCAAACTGCTGGTAAATGTTGTTTGGATCTAACGGCCGGCCTCGGTTTCACATCTTTGACGCAGCGACAGAAACAGCAGGTGGTCTTATCTTCTTCTCTAGAGCATGTGAAAGCTTCTCTGCACCGAGTACCACCAAATCATCATCATCAGAAAACATATATATGTATATTGTATACATCTAGTTACATACATACCCTTTGCGTTTTTTATGGGGAACAACGGCGTAGTAACGATTGGAAGACAAGGGATGATTGAGAACAGGAATGAAGAAAAGTGGATCGAGAGAGACATCAGTAGACAGTAGAGTCGCCGGAGCTTGTAGTATATGTGACGGTGAGCTCCTTGTCTTGAGGGATCGGTTCTTGCAGCAACCGAAACAAGAGTAGGTCACAGATTCCTCGTCTTGGATCACTAAGACTCCCGAATTCGGACCATCGGGTGGTGTTGCAACTAGTTCTGCAGATTTCAGCAGCTGAGAAAGAGGCCTTGTCACGTACATCCTTGTATTTCTTTTCTAGCTTCTTACAATTCCCAATCTACATCTACATCTACATCTACTGCTCACAAAATGAAATCAGAATATATATATATCGGTAGCTGGATTGGCTTAGGCAGTTGGGCATTGCAACAACAACACGTCTCAAATATATTGGTTTTATATGTTGGCTGGATTACCTTTGGCTTACTCCATATCATCGTTTGCCAAATTATAACACACCTCATCTCACATTTGACTTTTCTATTACTTATTAATCCCAAATACGTACATACACACTGACCACCAACAAATTTTAGTCAACTGTCCATTTATTAATACAATAAAAATAAAATAATATAATTATAAATTAGATACAACAAATAAATTGATACCAATATAAAGGGTGCAGTGGATATATCGACAAAAAGAAATTAAAATTGAGAAAAAGAGACAAGGTTTAAATTGTAGTAGTTTCATCGACAATAGTACAAACACTGTACAATATTTTTTTGTCCCGAGCCCACCAAATCTGTTTTTTGTACCTTTTTTTTCAGAAAAGCCTTACACATGGGAAGGAATATTAATAACTAGGGTTTGAATTTAATATCTCCCAACAACCCCTCTCTCTCTCTTCTACGATAATGTATTGAATTGAAAGCACCAACCCTCCCTTCTCTCTCTCTCTCTCTTCTTCGATTATTTTGAAGCAAGCACCCAGTCACCCACCCTTCTCCCTCTCTCTCTCTCTTGTGCGATAATTTTGAAGAAAAAAGCAATCCATTTTCTCTCTCTCTTCAGCGATAATA
Organism: Perilla frutescens; assembly: GCA_026008535.1. Taxonomy (NCBI): domain Eukaryota; kingdom Viridiplantae; phylum Streptophyta; class Magnoliopsida; order Lamiales; family Lamiaceae; genus Perilla; species Perilla frutescens. The sequence goes on from BRKX01000015.1 coordinate 25,005,159, forward strand.
GAAGGAAAAAAACAATTTGAAGCAAAACATATGTGGATCTCGGAACAACCGCACGCCGCCGCTGTCTCTCTTGGAACTTTGTCGCCGGAAAATGGAAGGAGGTGAAGGACAACCGCCCGCGTCTTCTTCTCAAGTAATTTTCGATCTCATGCTTACATTTTTTGGCATGTTTATGTTGATCGCATGAAAATTGTTATATGTTTATCGATTCTATTATGTGATGTTAATTAGAAACTAGATGTTAATTATTTTATTGTTAGATGTTCATCGATGTTAATTGTTTTATTGTTAGATGTTCATCGATGTTAATTAGAAACTAGATGTTAATTGTGTTATTGTTTTTATGGTTAGATGTTTAAATTTCAATCGATGCATGAAATTTAAACTAAAATAATCAATCGATGCATCTTAATCAATCGATCCAGCTTAAAAAATCAATCGATGCAGCTTAAAAAATCAATCAATGCATGTTAATCAATCGATGCATGTTAAAAAAATCAATCGATGCATGTTAAAAAAATCAATCGATGAAGATGAATTAATTAGTCGATGATTAGAATAATTAATCGATGTACCCAATTAATTAGTCGATGAGCTCAAATAATTAGTGGATGAACACAAATAATTAAACGGTGAACTTTGTTAAACTAATCGATGCCTTTTAATTTAATCGATGAACACAGATAAATAATCGATGAACTTTGTTAAACTAATCGATGCCTTTTATGTTTGCAATGGTTGTGGTTGTGTTATGGCTTTAGAACTAGGCTTGTTATGTTAATAATGGATTTGTATGTTAATCTTGACTTGTTATGCTAATCGAGGCTTGTATTTTGTTAATCGAGGCTTGTATTTTGTTAATTTACTACTAATCGAGAAAGTTTAAAAAACCTAATTTAATACTAATTGAGTCCTAATAAAAAAAAATAATTGAGGCTTAATTCAATTCTAATCGAGGAAGCCTCGATACATTTAAAAAAAAAAAAGTAATTGCTCAATTAATTTAATACTAATTGCCTAGAATAATTTTTAAAAAAAACTAATTAATTTAATATAGCCTCTATTAATTTTAAAAAATAAAAACTAATTGACGCCTTCCTCGATTAATTTAATACTAATCGAGGCCTTCCTCGATTAATTTAAAAAAATAAAAACTAATAGAGGTCTTCCTCGATTAATTTTAAAAACAAAAACTAATCGATTAATTAAAAAAAATTAATCGAGTCACTAATCGATTAATTTTAAAAACAAAAACAAATTGATTAATTTTAAAAACAAAAACTAATCGATTAATTTTAAAAATAAAAACTAAATTGAGTCACTAATCGATTAATTAAAAAAATTAATCGATGTACTAATCTATTAATTTAAAAAAATTAATCAAGGCACTAATCGATTAATTAAAAAATTAATTGTGGCACTAATCGATTAAGTAAAAAAAAAAATCAATCGAGCAAGTAATCGATTAGTTCAAAAGGAAAAATAATTGATAAATTTAAAAGGAAATTTTAAACAAAACTATTCGATTAATAATTTAAAAAAAACTAATCGATTAATAGTTTTAAAAAAAACTAATCAATTAATAGTATAATTAAAAACAAACAAATGGATTAATAATTTAAAAAAAAAACTAATCGATTAATAGTTTTAAAAAAAACTAATCGATTAATAGTTTAATTAAAACAAACTAATCGATTAATAATTTAAAAAAAACTAATCGATTAATAGTTTTAAAAAAACTAATCGATTAATAGTTTAATTAGAAATAAACTAATCGATTAATAATAACAAAAAAACTAATCGATTAATAGTTTAATTAAAAACAAACTAATCGATTAAAATTTTAAAAAAAACTAATCCAGGAGTACGTGGACCGGGCTATTGATCGGGCATTAGGTGGTCTGACTAGTCGTGTCCGGAGGTCACCCACGTCTGACGTTAGAGCCCGCCACAGTCCGGAGCCAAGCCACCATAGTGCAGCTCATCGGCCGCTCACCCCACCTGGCGTGAGGGCTCCACAGCCCACTGTAGTCCAGGAGGGTCCTAGCACTTCGGCTCCACGCCATGGTGGTTTTAGCACGACCTATCAGCTCATGAATGGCATTGATGATAGCAGCCTCCAGATCTCCTACTCACGATTCAGACTTCAGGGTCCGGATGCAGTTGTTCAGCTCTACTTCAACGGCGATCGCCTGCGGCAGTCCTGGTTTAACGGGCTTGAGGATCCGAGGAATGAGTTGAAGGATGTGCACATGAGCTACTTTCTAAGCGCGATTGTTCGACGAGTAAAGAGGGACCCTGGTTGTCCGACAGCGGTGGCTAATACCGGTCTATATGTGAGTTCAAGTACTTGTTTGAATGTTTTTTGCAAAACATTGTTAGTTAGTCTTTTTTTACTCCAGGCTTAATCGTAATTCAATTTTTGCAGGAGGCCCTCGTCGGAGCATGGAAGATCCTTCATCCTATTGACCCCCAGTGCAGAGCGACATACGGGGACGATGACTACCGGCGGTGGAGACCTGCAGAGGGCCTGGTACATTGGATCCAGGGCAGTGATGGGCAGTATCAGGTGGCATGGAAGGGGTGTGATTATGTAAGTGAGCTTCACAAGCAAATAATATATTGTCATATATTATTTGTAGACATTAATCTTGATATGATCCCGGTTTTATGTTGTAGGCTATCGTGGTATGTGACGTCTCAGGTGAGCACTGGGTAGTGGTTCGTATCCGCTTTTCTGATTGGGTAGTAGAGTTGTACGACTCATTACTATTTCAGATGGACAATCCGAGTGACTGCGTAGAGTACGAGAGGCGAGATAGAGAGTTGATGCCCCTACTCCGCCTACTTCCACGCCTACTCATATGTGCCGGATTTTGGGAGGGTCGTCCGATGTCGCCCCGATATGCTTTTGCGATGACCCTGGACAAGTCTATACCGGATCAGTACGTGCAGACGGACGCAACGAGCTGTGGGGTATATGCCTGCTTGTACGTGGAGCGGCTATTGGGTGCAGGACCTCCACCCGATATATCGGAGCAAGCAATACATGAATATCGGAAGGTTATAGGGGCTCGGATATATTCATTGACTTACATCCAGAGGCCTGGCGTGTAGATGCTTACATTAACACCTTGACATTAAGATGTTCGTATGAGTAGACTATGACTTATGTGGTGTTTTTGTTCATTTTGTACTTGAACTTGATTAATGTAAATGTTTTTGTGAAAGCCTACTTCTCGTGACAAAACAAGTTGCTTAGTGACAAAATAATCTGATTCATGACAAAATAAGTTGTTTCGTAAAAACACAATAACTTCATTTAATCGACTAATGCTCGTCGGCCGACAATCGAATAGGACATGTAGGACGTGTATGCTCCGTACTACCACAAATGCTACACTTCTTCGGCGCCCTTCTCCGTGGAACATCTTCAGGCGGTGAATTCAGATCAACACCGCCAATAGGCAAATGGGATGTGCATACGCGCCTGTTGTGCCCCTGTCCATGGCATTTAGTGCAAAACTGCCTCCGTGCACTGGATGAGGCCTCAAACGGGGCTCGAGCTCTGGATGTAGATGGACGCCCAGCACGTCGTCTGATCTCTGGCGCCAAGACCACTCGTGCTCGAAATGCATCGGGCATAATCCATTGTTCTGGATGAGACAGACCCCTGATGACCGAATTATACATGCCTACCAAGCTCTCCTCCTTGTAACACCTGTCCACATAATCATATATAGCCGCCTCAGTACAACTGCGAAAGGGAAAATAAAGTTCAACACACTCGATTAGCTACATGTAAGAAAATAAGAACAAATAGACATTTAAATATCATACCAGATGACCGCTGCCGCGTGAGAACAGGGGATCAAGTCCAGCTCAAACTCACGACAGTCACAGGTCCGGTTCTAAAGATCGACCATGTAGACCTCCTTCCCAACCTTGACTTTCCATAAAGTTGCTAATGTAGTGGGCCGCACGGCATAGCATCGTCCCTTATCGACGTTCCCTGAAAGCTTCAGCGCGATGCCATCAGTCAACACATGATTTGAGCCATGTGCTGCCGCACGTCACTTGACGAACTACTGCTCAACAATTGATCTAAACATCTCCAGCAGCGAACAAACAGGTAACCTCCTCGCCCACAACAGACGAGCATTGAGACTCTCCACCGCATTAGATGTCATGAACCCGTAGCGCCGTACGGGATAGTGTGAACGAGCCCAATGCACTGGGCCAATATTACACAGCTTTTGATATGCATTTGGACAGACCTGCTCCAACGTCGACATACTCTTCTGGAAGGTGTCTCTCCGATATGCATAGGCAGCCTCCTGAAATAGCGTCGTCACGTGTTTCCCTCTCTTCGTCATCTTATTCTTCAAATGGTAGTAGCACAGTCCGTGCGTCGCTCTCGGGAAAATGGCCTCCACAGCATTTTTAATGCTCTGATGCTGATCCGAAACGATGAGAAGATCATCTATGTCACCCAGAGCCATGTGCAAGTGGGCCAGGAACCATATCCAAGATTCGTCGTTCTCTATCGGTCCGAGCCCAACTGCAACAGGTAAGATCTGTTCGTTGCCGTCCTTCGTCACAGCGACAAAGAGAACACCCTTGTTCTTTCCCTTCAGGTGGGTCCCATCGATCACAAGCACTGGACGAGCATACTGGATAAATGCATTGACACATGCACCGAGAGCAAGGAATGAATGCTTGAACCGACCATCACTCGTGATCTCCATGTCTACTACAGTCCCCAGATTCATCAATTGCAGAGTGTGAAGGAAAGCGGGCAACTGTGCGTAGGACTTGTCAAAGTCTCCATATACCATTTGAATGGCAATGTTCCTCGTGCGCAGAGCGAAGCTGTAGTCAATATGGATGCCAAACTCACGCACAAGCTCCGCCATCATCTCCTTCGGCTTCAGAACAACCCGCTTGTCCACCAATCTACGAGCAAAGTATTTTCCGAGCACTCGTGCAGGAACTTGTCACGGAGCAATTCGACCCATATCAAAATGGCATGTGTGAGTGCCGTTGAACTTGTATATTCTCCACATATGCCCATCAACAACCGCAAAGCACTTGAACGGGAAATCACCGCCATGCTTGTAAACATAGCCCAATCGTGACCTATTCGAGCGATACACGGCATAATCTACTCGATTATGCATGTGATTGATATCGACCGCCAGAGCCAGATCATCCTTTGTCCGAAAAATAGCTCCCTGGTGCAGTGTATCTGATTCTAGTGTTGGTCCCTCATCCCAAGATAGTGGGCCCGCAATGTCCCAATCAGTAAGGGGAACCACCCAATTGCTCGAAGGCCTGTCAGATCTAAACGGAACACCAGTGGTAGATGGTGGGATGACACCCGTCAAGCACAGCAATCTGTCTATACGATCAGTAGAAGAACGAGGCCAGCCACTGAATTCTGTCAACAGTGACTCCACCAACCTCGTTCTATCATTCACCTCTTCTTATTCTTGTTCTTCTTCTTCTTCTTCTCCCTCTTCTTCTCCTTCTGCCTCTTCTTCTCCTTCTCCCTCTTCTTCTGCAGTAGGACCATGCATCTCTGCATGTGAAAAATAGGGAAAATAGTCGTCTCTCATAGATGGTCCGGCTCCAGAACCTTCCAACTGTCTTGAAATCACGTACACGACCATCTCAGTAGTCTGCTCGTAAAGCAAATCGAGCAAATATCCATCATCTTGCAAAGATGCTCTGATCCGTCTGCAAGTATTGGTGCTGGTGAGGTAAAATAATTCATACTCGATCCTGTTCAGGTCAGTCCGCAACAACTTGTGAACCTCCCTCACCAGTGAGCTAAAACACAGCTTATCGGATGACATCGTAACGAGTTGCTCGTCCCCATCTACATATTCTGATCTCTCCCATCGTCCACTGTGTCGTACAATAATGCGGCGTCTAACCATCTGCAATGTATAAACAATGCTATGTGATTAAACCCTAAACTCTAATAAAACCTAAACGCTATAAAACCCTAAAACCTTTTCTCTAGAAAGCCACGATTCAAACCCTAAAATCCTAAAACCTTTTCTCTAGAAAGCCACGATTCAAACCCTAAAATCCTAAAACCTTTTCTCTAGAAAGCCACGATTCAAACCCTAAAACCCTAAAAAAAACTAAAACCCTAAAACCTTTTCTCTAGAAAGCCACGATTCAAACCCTAAAACATATTAAATCCTTAAAGATGTGACCATTAATACTAACTAAAGCAATTAAATAAAATTGAACTGGAAAAATGGATAAAATAATAAAGTTCAAATATAAGCGATTAAATTTAAAAAGAATGCACGATTAATAATTCAAATAGCATTGATTGCCTCTATTACATAGCATCGATTAATTATATTAATTTCAAGACTCGAGTAAGTTGTAATAGCTTCGATTAAATTATAATAGCCTCTAAAATTAACCTCTATATTATTTATAGTAGTCTCGAATTAATCGATGAATATTATTAAATCTAATCGATTAATTTGATAATCAATCGATGAATATCTAGTTGTCTCGATTAATTTAAGAAAAAAAACATTAAAGCATCTATTAATTCAAAAAAATTAATCGAAAACACTTAATATTAATCGAGGAAAGCATTAAAGCATCGATTAATTCAAAAAAATTAATCGATTAATTTAATATTAATCGAGGAAAGCATCGATTAATTCAAGTGTTCCTCGATTAATTCAGGTGTTTCTCGATTAATTCAAGTGTTCCTCGATTAATTTTAAATTAACCTCTAATTATTTATAATAGCCTCGATTATATTTAAGTGTTCCTCGATTAATTTATAAAAAATATTGAAGCATACCTCGATTATATTTGTGTTCCTCGATTAAGTTATAAAAAATATTGAAGCATACCTCGATTATATTTGTGTTCCTCGATTAAGTTATAAAAAATATTGAAGTGTTTTTTACAAAGCCCTCGATTATATTAAGTGTTACTCGATTATTTGAAAATTAGCCTCGATTAATTATAAAAATTACCCCGATTAAATTTGAAATAGTCTCCATTAATTCTATGAGTCTCGATTAATTCTAAATAAAATCTCCATGAATTCTAAAATAGTCTCGCATAATTCTAATAGCCAAGATTTATAGTCTACCACATGCAACTCTTCAAAATATAAAAAGATTAAAGGGTATGACATGCAAATCTCTACATCGCCTATTTTTAAATTAAATCTAACAACACATGCAATATATAATCAAAACAATAAATATTTGCAAAATAAGTGGAAAAAAATGGAGAGTACAAAACGTACCTTTAAAAGTTGCTCGTGCACTACTTTCTTCTTCAGAAAAATCTCGTCTTTCGCCCCCTTGCTCCGAAAAATTTCTCTAACTTTTGCTCTTCTTCGTCGCTTTGTTTTGTAGTGTGAATAAAATCTTGTACTATAGTGGAGATTTGTATTGTATTGTGAATAGTGAGCTCGTCTATTTATTCAAAAATTTAACCTACCTCGTCACAAAGCATTAAATTGTATTAAATTCGGTCCTACCTTCCCTTCTTTTCATTAATTGGGTCCAACCTTCCCCTTCTTTTCATTACTAACCTGTACATGTATTAAATTCGCCCCCTACCTTTCTTTCTTTTCATTTAATGAAGTCATTTACCTTCCTTCTTTTTATTTATTGAAACTAGTTACACAAAAAAGAAATAAATGCATTCATTAATCGTGGCTAGTTAAGATATTAATCGAGAATCTCTTAAAATTAATTTATATATTTTTTAATAAATAATCGAGGCCCATTTAAAAATAATCGATTCAATTTAAAAAAAATAATCGATGCTTTTGTAAATTAAAAAAAATAATCGAGTCAGTTTAAAAAAAAAATCAACATAATCGAGGCCAAAATAATTAATCGAGGCCTATTTACAATTTAAAAAAATTAATCGATGCTTTTGTAAATTTAAAAAATAATCGAGTCAGTTTTTAAAAAGAAATCAACATAATCGAGGCCAAAATAATTAATCGAGGCCCATTTACAATTTAAAAAAAATAATCGATGCTTTTGTAAATTTAAAAAATAATCGAGTCAGTTTTAAAAAAAATAATCAACATAATCGAGGCCTTCTTGTGAAATATTCGAGACCACTTCTGCAAATTATTTTTTAATATAAAATCGAGGCTCAACTTATAATTAATCGAGTCCACTTTTGTAAACTAAGAATTAATCGAGTCCACTTTTGTAAACTAAGAATTAATCGAGTCCACTTTGTTAGGGTTTCGTTTTAGAATTAGGGTTTCGAGCTGTTAGAGTGCATTTAATGCCTGACAAAAGTAGAATGTGCCAATCATTGGGTTTGGGGACCAGGTCTATTATAGTACAAATTGCCTAACAAACTACCTATTTTTAAAAGTTGTTGTTTTTTCCTAATTACTATTTACTTTTATCTACTTTTATCCATTTAGACTCAATATAAATATATGCATAAAATATTTTGATTACGACTGAAATTTTAGGATAAAAGTATATAAATATCCATTTAATAATACTATAAAATAACATATATATTATATATATAATTATAAATTAGAAAAATAAAATAAATTGATAACAATATAAATATATACATAAAATATTTTAGTTAGGACTGAAATTTTAGGATAAAAATATATATAAATATTTTATACAACTACAAGTATTGTTAATAGTGAACATGAAATAAATAAATTGAAATAATATTCTGAAATTAAAAGTAAAAAAAAAGAAAAACCACTTAAAAGGAAAAAGTAAGAGTTAAAAAACAAAATGCATTAGAAAGGTCTTGAACCCATGACTTGATTGAGAAAATACAGCAGCCTTTCCGCCGGTCTAAACTTCTTTCATCTCAGTTAGTATCAATCTTTTATATATAAACCTATCACCACTACTACAAAAAACCATTAAGACAACGGTTTTTAACTGTTGTGTAGCCAGGAAGAAAACCGTTGTCTTAGTCACTGTTGTAAATTTTTCACACACATAGACAACGGTTATAAACCGTTGTAATTTTACAACGGTCATGAGAACCGTTGTAACTTTACAACGGTTTATAAAAATAACCGTTGTAACATAACAACGGTTACCTTAAAACCGTTGTCTATTTACAACACTATTGAAAATAACCGTTGTAATTGAACAACGGTTCTTTGAAAACCGTTGTAATTTTACAACGGTTTAAGTTAAAACCATTGTAAGTTTACAACAGTTGAATCTTAACCGTTGTGAAGTTACAACGGTTTTAACTAAAGCCGTTGTAAAATTACAACGGTTTTAAGCAAAACCGTTGTAATTTTTTAATTTCGGAAAAAAAAAATTACAACAATTTTTTATCTTTCTGTTGTAATTGCACAACGGTTTTTAGAATATATGTTGTCTTTGTATTTCAAATTTTTAATTTTTAAATATAAAATCTGAAAAATCAATAATTAATAAAATAATTACATTAAACCTAATTTAAAAGTTAATTAACCATCCAAAAATAATATATTTCAATACCAAAGCAACAAAAATACAATACATTTCGATACAAAATCATCCAAAATACAATAATATCTAAAGACAATTTATCTAAAAATATCTCGTACTTTGATCCAATATGACATATCTAATGTTCAATTACAAAAAGTACGTATCCTTCTCGATCTTGTAGTCATCAACCAGTCACAAAACGACATGAATTCAAGTTCAAACACCATCAAGTCTGATCCTAAGTCAATGAAGATCCCATCATAAATATTAAAACATCAATACTTAAAAAAACCAACAATCACTTCTCTATATCAAAAATACCTTGCAAAATGATCTTTCATACATAATCAAGCACACAATCTGCCCATTCAGCATGAACTTCATCAATCTCCTTCGTAGAATATGGTTCCTTTCTAAACTGTTAACAATATAAAATAGAACATATTGATAAAACTTAAGAAAACCTGATTCATGGGGTTTAATTATGAATTATCATAAGGAATGAGTAAAATTTTACCTGTTTTGAAATTGAACCACTTTTAATTATTTCTTTCATGTAGCGCATCACGTAAAATCCACATTGCTTGGAATCAGGTTGACGAGGTGCCTATGTTAAAAAAAATGGTAGTACATATATATGCAATTATACACCATCTAACAGGTTGACGAGGTACCTTCAAAATTTCCCAAACTGGTTGTTTCTTGCCTTTCTTCTCCAAATTTGCATTGAAAAGACTTATTGACCTTTATACCACAAGATACATTCATTTCAGTGGTGGTTAATGCATTCTCACTTACAAAAAAACAAATGCATCTGCTTGCATAGCATGAGGCATAAATGTAATGATATAAAATGTTCTTATTACTTAATTAGGCAATCACATAAATGGATGCTTTAGCAAGGCATATGCACCAGGAACTAACCACTGACATAGTGACATATACTAAGAAGCTCATCGTTAGAGCATTCTTCAGAGAAAAACTAATGACAATATCACCTGGAAAAAACTCAATACTGTTTATGCATAAGGTACACTCATGAACGAATTCAAGCACAAAGTATCATGCACAACAGCCTCATGCTTCCAACACATTCTTAAAATCAAAAGTTAATTTATTTAATATATTTCCAACTAGTAAAACAAAAAAGAATCACATGCAAACAATTGCAAATATATCTGAAATGAAGATAAGTGGATTAATGATATGGAAATGCAGTACCTTTCTTTAGTTGCTCAATCGGCGCTTTCCTTAATAAAAATGACACGGCCTCAGCCATAAATTCTCGAACGTAACCTTTACGATAGTATCTTAAGTTTGTCGTGATATTGAGAGAATATACAACAGGAAGGGAAAAAGCAAGAGGGTCAGGGAAACATTAAGCATATATGAAAGAAAAGAAATCCAACAATGTTAACCATTTCGATTTTAGGTATAATTTTCTAAGGATCAGAGATTGATTGGTCCATGTCTGATCAAAGTGATACAAAAACATTAAAAATATCATGCATTTTGCATTCATAGGCAATCCACAGACATAGATTTATCCATGGACAAAAAAGAGTTCTATCAGTGTTCTCTCATATTAAATGATATGTTCTACTTCAGACAAAAATATCATGACGCCAGACCTGAATGAATAATCAAATAAAATAACAAGCATGTATACATATATAACAATTTTATAACACCATATATACGGATAACGATACCTTAGAATATGGTCAACATCTTTTATAAGATAATTCTGCAGGTTCATCATTATATACGACCATGATATGAATATCTACAGCAACAACAACAGCTTCATATCAAATGTTTCCAGAATATGGAAAATATAGCAAGTGACGGATAAAGTTACATGGAAAGACTCTTAGACCTGCTCAATTATCTCTGGATCCCTATCAGCACCACTTTGAAGAAGCAATTCCTATGAGTCAACAATTCTTGAGAGAAATCTACAAAGAAGCCAAGCAACAAAACAACTAAGGAAGTAAATTCCACTCTGTAAATGACTGATTTAGGCCCAAACATAGGGAACTTACAAACCCCCAAACTCCCCACACCATAAATACAAATACAAATACAAATACAAATCTTAGTAGGTTTTGGTTCAGGTGAGAAATATTTGTTAGTGTGTGAAATGAGACCATGCGTATTTTATTGTAATTTATTGCTTAATTGTTGTAATTTTATTGCATAATTATTTTGTCCCCACATATGCAATGAAATTATAGCAATTAAGCAGTAAAGTACAATAAAATAAGCATTGTTCTCATTTCTCACACCAAAATTGTTTCTCACCTGAACCCAACCTATATTAATATATATATATATATATATAAATTCAAATACATTATCCGGTCTTTATATTTATACTTTGTTGTTAGTATTGTCTCAGTCACAAACTTCACTGTACTCTAATTGTTTATATTCAAATATAGTTACTGAAGCACAAATTGTCAGCAAGGCAATACACCATGGTATAATTTGTAGACTCTTTGCACAATCCAAGACAACCTAGCCTGTCTGCTTCTCTCAATTTGTTAAACAATTAGATCAATTGAAGCTCGGAGCTTGGAGTCCCTCATGCCTTTAATTGTCATCATAATGTTGAACAAATCATTAAATAGTGATGATATACTTGACTGAGTTGCTAAAACCTACATGATAACTTCAATATTACACAAATATACTAAAGAAAAGTAGAGCAAGGTTTCAACACAATATTTGGCATAAATGATTTTGGCACATCCAAAAATTATACATAACTGTACTTCTGATGACATTTTTTTTTATCTTGGTGTAAATCATGTTTTTCTTGTTGCGAATATAGAAGCATGTTTCCAGTGTAAATGATTTTAAAATAAATAATTGCATCTAGAGTACACTATAATAAGAAACATAAATTGGAAAACAGAAAAGGGAACTTACGGCATAAAATCCTCCAGGAGATCTCTAGATAAAGCAGAAATCAGCCTTGCATACAAAACGAAATGCCACCAGAAAATAAGTAGGATCTTCAGAGAAGTAAAATATATGGAAAAAATAAACTGAAAGAAGCAATGCTGTGTTGGATTCATAAAGGAAGGAACATGACCAAGATAGATATTTATAACTTCATCGGCCACGGGAATTTGGATCAATTACTAATATTACATTAAGCATAAAAGTAGTTAGCACTTGGCAGCAATGTCTCAATATTAAGTACGACTTTTTACAGAAAAATGGAAGGTGCATACATGCAGGGACAGGGAAGCGATGCTCAAAAGTTGATTAGAAGAAACAAGGAAGCCTAATTGATCATGCTAATCTCCTAGAAAAAAATATATATGTGTGTGTATCTCATGTAATAGCTATGGTAAATAAGTATACCTCAATATAGGCTCAAGTGATAGCCTCCCTTCCATTTTCAATCTAGACAGAAGCCTCGATATAATCAAACCCTTCTACAAGATGATTTGTGGAAGTGTTTGTACTGAAGGAAAAAAATCCTCATAGAATGATATAAAACCCTCAGCAGTGTTCAGCTCCTGTATGCCATGACAAAAGTTGCAGAACAAATATATAAAACATTAAGGACATACCACATAATTATCAAAATAGTTTAATATCAACTAATTTGTTGCAGAAGGCTTTCCCATAGTCAGCCTGCAGAGTAGTCTGATACTCTGATTGCTATTCTAGTATGGAAAGTATAAAGATATCATATCACAATAAAAATTAGACCACTCTCAAGCAGTTTGTAGCGGAACAATTTCATGGCTGATATGGTTGCAAAAATTGAAGAATCTGGCTGGAAAAAAAAAGTACCCGATAAGAGTAGAAAAGACTACAGTCTGCATTCTAGACGAGCAAACAATAGCCCATATCTTAGTAGCGCTATAAAGTTTGTCTATCTATAATTCTTTTGGTTATATCTTATGCACTTGAGTCAAATTCATTAATGGCATTAAGTCATTTTTGCTAAATGGTAAAAATCAAAAGCATGTAAAAGAAGAAAGAAAGACCCTGTAACTATAGCCATTTCAAAAAGCATTTTATTGACAATTATCAGTGATCTCAAACAATTCAAGTACCTTCCACAGTTAGACAAAAGCAAGTTATCAGTTTGAAATATAAAAACAAAATGGAAACAATTATCAGTAGAGCACAGTAAAAATAAAATCCAACCCAAATTCTTGTAAATCTATGACGACAGATCATCAATATTCACCAGATATGATACAGTACAAATGTGGCTTTATGTATCACTACCCGGCTTCACCAAATTTCCATAAATCATAACCATTGCCTGATATAATCCAAATTTGGCAATATACATCGCAAAAATAAGAACCAAACCACGGCTTCACCAAATTTCAGTAAATTCATCTTATCCAATCAAAGTTTCAAATCAAATCATCAAATGCACCTTTGTGATATAATTCCATAATTTGGCAAAAAGTGCCACCAAACGATTGTTAAATGCATTTCATTTCAACAAATAGATGAAACACGTGTCGATATCCTACCATATTAAAAGAGAATCCACAAAAACATAAAATAGAGAGAGAGGGAGAGAGAAAATAGAAGAAAAGTGAACTGAAAATAACTTGATTTTCACTTCAGTATATTGTCTAATTTAATGAAGTTATACAACTGCAGCCATAAGGAAATTACATAAACTTAGCTTTCCAGAACCCAACATACCAAAGTCAGTTAATTTCTTCTTTGGTGAATGTAGAAGCTCTGCATACTCTGTCCCTCCCTCTAGCGAAAGATCGGAGATTAGTTTCTAGCGAAAGTTCTGGAGATGGTGGAAGGTTTTGTAGACCAGAGAAGAGGTTAGAGAGAGAGTTAGGGCTTTTGGAAAGGAATTTAGGAGTTTTTGGAGAAGAGGTGAAAGAGGGCGGCGGGAGAGGGGGAGGAAGGAGAGTAGGAGGGTTTATGAGAGCAGGCGAAATTGGCTTGACAATTATCAGAGAAGAGAGCCACTTCTATGTTACAGAGAAGAAGCGACTTCAACGGCGGGAACAAGAAGGGGGAAGCTCTTTTTCTGATTTGGGGCACTAGGTTTAAATTCTGTTTTCATAATTTTATTAAATATTAAATTAATATATTTTCTCAACAGTCCAATAACAACGGTTATAGTTGGGTTGTTCAAAAAAATGCGCTCATAGACAACATTTTCTATAAAATCGTTGTTACTATACAACGGTTTTATTACAACCGTTGTTATCAGACAACGTAATTTTTAAAAGCGTTGTAAATTTTTAAAAAAAACGCACATAGTCAACGGTTTTCATCAAAACCGTTGTAAATTTTTAAATTACAACGGTTTTATTGAAAAACCGTTGTAAATCCTGTGGTGTCGTAGCCTATTTTTGTAGTAGTGCACAAACCCATATATAATAATTAATAAATATCAACATTAAAAAATTTCATAATTTTAGGCGCGTCTCTGCGCGCGCGCGCGCATATACATATATATATATATATACTAAAAAAATAGCAATGAAATATATATATATATATGTGCAAATATATATATATATGTGTGTGTGTGTGTGTGTGTTATAATAGGGACTATATTTCCCATGTAAACGTGAAAATCGGCTTGTTTACTATAATTTTAGTGATTTTCTCAATTAGTACCAAAATACAATAAGAAAAGCATTAAACAAATAGGAACAAATTAGAGTAAGAAAATCACTAAATATACAATAGGATCACCTCGACGAGTCTCCTTACTTTTCGAACTCCCTTTTTAAGAACGCACCATTCGACCCCTCAAGACACACTCGAGCCAATTGACCCTTCCAAGTTTTGAGCCACGTCATTCTGGGCACGTGGAAAATGACCTTTATAATAATGAATTATAAACTAAAAAAATAAAAATAAATACTAAAAAATAATTATAAGTCCTAATCATGTAGGTGGATCAACCATAACTAACAATTATAAAAAATATAAATTAAAACATAATAAATTAAAATTAAAAAATGGAGAAAAAATTAATTTAATAGTAAAATATGAAAAAATGTCACTACAAGAAAATATCAATATAGCGACGGAAATGACAACGGAATGTATTCGATCAACACGGGTGCGGAATTAGCGACGGAACTGCGACGGATTAAATGAGCGACGGAAATGGCAACGGAACATCCGTCACTAACTTAACGACGGAATAATCCGTCGTTACACGTCATAATTTAATTTTAGAATTTTATTTTTTAAATTTAACGACGGAAATAGCAACGGAAAATTCGTCGTTAAATAATTTTTTTAATTTTTTTAATTTTTTTTTATGTTAGCGAAGGAATTAGCTACGGAATTTTTCGTAGCCAGAATAAATTTTGATTTTTTTAATTTTTTTATTTTTTTAATTTTTATATTTTTACATTTTTAATTTTTTTATTTTTTTTATTTTTTTTAATTTTTTTATTATTCAATTACTAATAATTACGAATTTGAAATTAATCTTTTTAATATTTTAATTTATTTTATTCTTTATATTATTTTTATTTTTTAATATTTTATATTATTTTTTAATTATTTTTTAATTTTTTAACTTTTGTTTTTTTATTTTCCAATTACTACTAATTACGTATTTGAAATTGATATTTTTAATATTTTATCTTATATTTTTTTTTTCTTAATATTATATATTATTTTTTTTTTTTTTTTTTTTAATATTTTAATTTATAATACTATAATATTTTAAAATATAATTATATTAAGTCATTTATTTAATACTTTTAATTTTATTTTTGTATATATTATAAATATATAATATTTGAGAAAATTAATTTTCTCAAATATTTTAATTTTCAATTTTTTTAATTTTCTTTAATTTTTTAATATTTTATATTGTTTTTAATGTTTTTTTATTTTCAATTACTGATTAATTAAGAATTTAAAATTTATTTTTTAATATTTATTTAATTTACTTTTTCTGATTTATTTTATTTTATATTTTTTTTATTTTTTATAATATTTCATATTATTTTTTATAATTTTTAGTTTTTCTTATTTTTAAATTACTAATTAAATAATTTTTTGTTTTAATAATTTTTATCACTTTATTTTTATTTTTATAAATATTATTAATCATAAATATATAATATTTGAGAATATTACTAAAACAATCCAATATTAAATAAATAATGTAATATAATTATATTTTATAATAAATATATAATATTAAAAATTATAATAGTTATTTAATATTTTTATTTTATAATTTTTTAATTATTTTATATTATTTTTTAATATTTTATGTCTTTTGTTATTTTTAAATTACTAACTAATGACTTTTTCATAATTTTTTGTTTGAATAATTTTTATTACTTTATATTATAATTATTTAATTTGGAAATAAAAATTCTAAGAAAATAGGTTTCGTGTGTACATATACATAGTATTTCTATAATTTAACAAAAACACTTAGTAGCCCATATGGTTACAGCTTCAAGGTGTAAGGCATTTCATATCCGTCGCGAAATTATAATTTTTTTATTTTCTCATGAAAAATATCACATGATAAAATATGGCGATGGAATTTTCTGTCGCGCATTTCCGTCCCTATATTTGGCAACGGAATTTTCCTATCGTCTTCTTTTTTAGCGACTAGAATTGGGAGACGGACTTTTTCCGTCGCCCATTAAATTAACGACGGAAATTAGGTCTTAGGCGACGGAAAATTCCGTCGCCAATTTAGCACTTTCTTGTAGTGTGTAACATATAAATCCGTGTGTTGTTATTTGCAAATGTTAATTTCAAAATATTTTTCAGTATTGTACTTTCATTAATACCTGCAAATGTTTAAAATCTGTCCGGCCCCGAAAATTTTAAACGTTTTACTACATTTTATTTATTTAATGGGCATGTTCTTATAAATCGAATCAAAATAGCTAATATGTATTTTTATTGAACATAAATGAGCATCAAAAAATGAATATGTGATGGGTTTTAGTTTTCTTATTGTTTAAGCCCAATATTTTATTTCTTTTCTCGGTTATAATGTCGCAAGTTTCTCTTCTATCTTAAGCCCATTCGATCTTCTCCCACGTGAGGATTTTGTCACAAGAAAAAACAAGTGTTAATATGTCAAGATATTGAAGTATAATTAATTCTTTTTGTATATTTTTTATTTTCTCTAAAAAACTATTTTTGTATACTACTGGAAGAAGTTGAGGATCATCTCTATATATTTTGGGGAATCGGATTTATTTATATATATTCATCATGCCATAAAATATTGCAGCGGACAAATACAACACTAAACATTATGTATTGATAAAACAAATTAAATGAAATCACAAGGCGAACTCAAAACTAAGCAAAGAAATGACTCGATATGGATTTGTAAGAAAGGAAAACAGAGATTTGCTACATTTAAAAAAAAAAAAAAAAACTAAGAAGATCAGCATCTGAATATTACATGTTATTTTTTAAAAATCCATTTCCAAAGCTTGTAGTTTCCAGTACTCCCCTTCTGCTTCAATCCTCTTTCATTCATCGTAATCCTGCAAGAACCCCCATTCCCACAAATCCCATTTCTTTTCAAACTTCCAAGAATCTCTCCCACCTCTAAATTCTCATTTCTGTATCCATCACAAGACGGATCGAGCTTTAGCTCAATGAAGCCAGTCTCGTTCTCACTCTCATCCATGGCGCTCAAATCTCTCTCCTTAATCGGAAATACACTACAAACTCTACTATCCATTTCCACTTGATTCGGACAACAAATCTTTTTCAGACCAAAGCCGCCATTTTCATCATCCAAAACCTTGTCTCTTTTTCTTGCTTCATAACCATCAAGATAGCTGCTGATCTCACTATTTTGATCATAAAATTCCTTGTTACTTCTCTTCATGAACAGCTTCTTAATCCGACAAAACCCGTAGCTCTTCTTGGCTTCCACGCAGTTGCTGCTGCTTCTTCGGAGGAAACTACGTTGTTTGCGACCGATCTTATCGTTCTCAATCAAGAACGAGATCCTCCCAAGGCTGCCAACATCGACGTTGCTGCAAGAATTTCGATAGGAGGAGGAGGAGATTTCAGAGCAAGAACATGAAGAAACGCGGTGCTCGCCGCAGTCAGAGCACACCAACTTCATCAGCCTGTCGTTGAGACAGTGGGGGCAGATTCCGACAGAAGATGAATACGGGTGTTTGTTGCATGAGAATTGTGAAGCAGAGCAGTTGAACTCTAGGAAATTGGTGTGTGTTTTCATGGATTTCTCTCTGGCTTTCATGGCTAACAAATTAAACTGTCTGCTTTTCGATTTCAAATTCAATTCGCAGTTGAGGTGTAAGAAAGAAAAACAGCGCAGAATTAAGAATGAAACCAAGAGAAATGCTTAATGTTTAAACGATGTAATAAATACTTTGTTTTAGTTGACAGAAGTAATAAATACTCGTCACGAAATAGTTTTTGAAATTTAATTTCAAATGAAATTTGAAATTCAACCAAAAAAGATTGAAGAGATGGGATAGCTCAAGCCTTAGCATGCAGAGTATTACTGCTTTTAGTGGCATAAAGTGGCGTTCACTTTACGTTTTCTTTTCTAGAAAAAACTGTTGCCAATGTCCCAGATATAAACAAAATTTTAAAAAAAATGTATGGTTATTATTAATGTTACACTATTTAAGTTCATGTCACGTCACAATACAGTAAAATTGATTAAATTGACACATACTGTATTATTTAGTTATTATGTAAAAGAAAAAGGAAAAAACAAAACAATTCTTGCATCCTTAATTGAATAAAAAAAAACTTAAAAATAAATACAATGAATTAAAAAAGAAACCTAATGGTTTTATTTTTAAAACCTAAAAAGATTGAAAATGACCCCCCCCCCCCTCCCCCTCCCAATATGTGTGTGTGTGTGTGTCTCAAACCCAATATAATATTAGAATTAATTCAAACAATAAAATTAAAAAATGAACCAAAATTTAAAAAAATAAAACTTAAAAGATTGATTAATGAATGCAAAAAAGATGAAATTGTCAAATTAAAGAAGTTAATTAATAAAAAAAATTACTTAGAATGAAATTATAAAATGAAGGTGTGATATTCAAGTGGTTTGGTTTGCACAAATATTTTGATAGATTATTATATGACCTTAATTTAGATCGTGTGAAATCAGAAATACGAACTAATTAAGGAGGCCAATCATGCTAGTCCATTCGACGTAGGATCAGTCCTATCGAGTTATAAATTTGTAAGTTTACTTGTAAGTTTTAAAAAAAAATGTAAGACATAAATTTGTTGAATGACGTGAACTTAAATTTCTAATTTTAATAAATTACCACTAAATAACATAGCTTGCCACTAATTAATTGAATAAATTATTTAAATTTTAACAATTATATTATTACTCCTTAAATTAGATAATACGCAGAACATAAAAATTTTGAATGTTGAATTTAAATAGAAAGATAAAAAATCAAATTAAATTCGAGTTACTCAGGCTAACCCACTTAGTTCCAGATTTGGATTGTTGAACTATTCGATTCGAGATAGATCCTTTTCTGGCATAGACATTTTCTTTTATTGGGCTATTCAATTATGCCCAATTCAAACAAGATTTCTTTTGAGCTATAATTTTTTTTTTTGGGGGGAGGGGTGGGGGTGATTCTATTCACAATCTTTCAATTTTCTCTTCGCAATCCCCCTAAATTATTTAAATATAAATATATTTTTCTAGACCTTTTTGTCCTTACAAGTTACAAAATCCCCGCTAAAATACAATCCCCAAATATATAGTCTCCATCTTAAATAATAGATGGGGCAAAAAAAGCAACAAACACAAAATGAAACAAAAAATTAAAACTCTAAAACAATCCATAGATGAGAAAAAAAAATAGCATACAGAAAAAGAAAAAAAAAGAAAGAGAAAACAAAGACCAAAAAGAAAGAAAGAAAAGAGAAAAAAAAAAGAATGATAAGTGTGATCCTTAAAAAATAAAATCAAATTGTAGAGCATTTTCATCATACAATATCAAGTCATGAGTATGATAGAGCACAAAAAGAAAAGTATAAAGATTGTGAAAGAGAAGTTAATGAAAATTGATATGAAATAATTATTTTTTTTCATTCAATTTTATAAATTAAACTGTTTTCTCCAACCCAGGAGCAACACAATTGAATGATGACAAATTTATAATATTGAAATCATTAGCTTGTCTAACATGCCATTGTCAAAAGGTTTTAATGCAATCTTTCAATTGGAGGAGTTGGATCACATATGGGGTAAAGATAAAGAAGACGAAGCTTTCCCTCATACGTAGCAGTACCTAGAAATCATATTATTCTTTAATTTTTTTTTTCCTTTTTCTTATTATGAAGATGGCTTTGCTGGCTATAAAATGGATGTTGTATTTTAGGTTGTAGAGTTTTTAAAGTAATGGTGACTATAAAATGGAAATTGTATTTTATTTTGTTATACTTTAAATTAGTTGGGGGTTATATTCTATTTTGCTATATTTTTAAATTAATTGCGGGTTGTAGAGGCAAAAAAGTCTAAAAAGTATATAGTTATATTTTAATTAATTTATGGATGGTAGAGAGTGAAATGAGAATTGCAAACAAAATTACCAATTTTCAACTCTGTTTTGTTTTTGGTCCTCGAGTTTTTTAGAACAACACACCATTTTCGAGGTTTATTGGCATTCCTAACATCAATTATGTAATCATTTCTTTTATATTATTCACTCTAAATTTACGAGGCAAGATTTTTTTTTTTTTTTTTCCGTTATTTCAAAATTTCGGAACAAAGGGTCTAATACAAATTATTATTATTATTATGGAGAAAATAAATACAAATTGAAATATGAACTAGGGATAAGAATATGTGGACTTTATTTATATTTTATGAGGGTCGAGCATTAATGATGCTTATGCGTGGGGGGCATAGCCGCCTCATCTCCTACTCCTAGCTAGTGTTGTTTAGCACGGCCACGGCGCTGTCAATAATTTTGAACAAAATATGAAAAAAATAAAATAAAATAAAGTGTTTATTTCTAATGAGATAAGAAAGTGTGATCAAATTTATTTCCAATTTTCTATCTGCAGCCGCAGGTATATATGATTGTGCGAAAAGTGAATGATCGACAGTTCTGCGTTGAGTAAAAGCTTCCTGCAGATTTACTGCTGTTTGCGAGTCTCATTTGCTGTGCATCAATCTGTCTTTTCATTCCTCAACTTTTCCAATTTTTCTCATCTTTTTTCGCCCCCTTTTTCTTCATTTCCTTCTCTTCTTCCATTTAGCCCATTACTTTCTTTCACCGCCTATTTTCTTAACACAAGATGGAATGTCTTTAATTTTCTTTTCTTATTTCATACCTATATATTCATTTCTTAGTTAATTTGATTTCAGTTAAGGCCGGGAAATTGTGTCATGAAATTGAACTAGAAATTTCTCATTATATATTCAGAATAAATAATATAAATCATATATAAAGATGAATAATTTCAAAATTTATGAGTTTGTTTAAATAATAAAAAATACTCTATACGAAAATGTAAAAAAATATACATTAGTGAAATTATGTACAGCTATAACATTAAAATTGTAATATAAAATTGTGTGGATTTTAATTAAATTTTGATAGATATGCTAACATAAAATCTATATATTCAAAAAACACCAATACTAATTCTATTATTTTGTAAAAAATAGTTAGAAAATAACGTCGTCAATTGTGATGAAGAAATGAGCATACGTTGAATCGTAACAATATAATATAACTATTAAAGGGGGTCAGTGGACCTTGACTGATGCCTTTTTTTTTGGAATAAGGATCATCATTTCTCAAGTGTGGATATATGAACGATGTTTATATGCATATACATATCTTTAAAGTTTAATATATATATATATATATATATGTTATAAATAAAGTGAAAAATATTTGTAATATGTGTACATATGTCATTTGTGTCTAAAAAATATTTATACAGACAAATTTATAAAGCAAAATTAACATTATTGTTTAATACTACGAATTATTTAATATCATTTTCAAATAAAATAATGATTTAAAGATTAAAAATGTAGACTTTGGCCAAAATAAATTAATTGAGCATTTTAGTATTTAGCTGCATTAAAACTATTAAAAACAATTACCCAAAATATATCGATTAATATATACTACTAATTGATGAATATTTGCTCTACAATTATGACCTCAAAATGCATAAAATTTAGTCATACAGTCTACAAAACTCAGAAAAGTAACAGAAAATTACAATACATCAAATAAATAAATTACAAAAGGAATAAAACCTTAGATGGAGTCAATTGGGGTGGCTTAATCTTCTTCATCTTTCTCACCTTTTCACCAAATAACAATAACATCAACAACAACACAACAACCAAAATGATATTAAAAAAAATTCAAAAAATATTTCTCCTGATTTCCAGAAACAGCAATTCAAGACAATTTCCTCAAAAAAATAACAAATAATAACAAAAATAATCAGATCGTGCTAATATATATATATATATATGGTGTAAAAAAATTTCATCTTTGTTCCAAAATTGAACATATAATTTCATACATCTTTTTGGCGTGAAAAACATATCCGTGACTGAATAAATTCCAAAATATAATAAGACGCCACAAGTTGATATTTTTCCATCTAATGAACAAAGAAATGTAATAGTGATATATATATATATATATATTAAGCATAATGGAGAAAAATAAAATAAAGTAGTAGTACATAAAAACCAATATTGTTTTCATTATCGAACAATGGATCAAAGTCATTGTTATCAAGCATGACAAAATTGTTGTAGACTATTATCCTTTATATAAGGATAGATTGTGTTCTTAATTCACGATAGTGATGGTTATAGTGCTTGCTAAATTTACGCTCATAAATAATTACATGTCTTGAAACAAATTATATATATACATATAAATTATAGATTGATGGCTTGAATCAAGTTTTTTCAAATATACATTATTAATATAATAACAAAATTATCCTTATAAAATGAGCGGGAAAAAGTTTTATTTTAGAGTGTGTTATAATATATATACAGATTACCATTTTGTTTTTGTATGTCTTAAATAAGATTACAATGTTATTAACACATGTGCATGCATGCATTTTGTGTGTGTGTGTATATATATATATATTTGAGCACGTTACGTTAATTGGACTTTCTTTAAAGGGGTTTAGTTAATTTCTTGACGTGTTGAAGTGAACTATGACTTCTACGATAATGGAGATGTTAGGACTTAGGACTTAGGAATCCATAGCTATCACTTTGGTATTGATAATTCGATTTTGTCTTTTAATATTCTTTTTTCTCAACTGTCAATTAAGTGCATAATATTGGTTCGGAGAACATTATTAACGAATTATTATTGCATGAATCGAATTCTTAGTCTTTTAGTCATTAGATCAATTAATTATAGCATTTTTAAGGTCGGTCCACTTTAAACCTATGCGATTCATCATTCCTGTAAAAGAAACAAATATTGTCCCCCTGAGATGGTCTAGTGGTGAAGTTGTATTATTTTGAGGCATTTAGCTTCAAACTAACACCACTCCACCATTAGGTGTGAATCTATCTTACCTGATTTTTCTCCCATGTATGGTTTACAGGCTATTACACAGGAGTCATGTGTGGTTTGTAAGTCATATGTGGTTTGCATGCTATTATACATGAACAGAGTTTACCTAGTGCGCACACCGGTCCACACCAACACCACTAAGTGAGTCTGTCTTAACATTATAACTCAATTAATCATTCATTCAAGGCAATGCTACGAAGAAGCACCTTGGTCCATCAACACCACTGGGTATAAGTCTGTCTTAACATTATAACTCAATTAATCATTCATTCAAGGCAATGCTATTAGCAAGAAGAAGTAAAAAACAGTTTAATTACTAAAAATATTGACCCCAAACACTAACTCGCGGTATGAAAAGACTTTGTGTAAATCGTATCACAATTGCTTTGGATTATGTGAACTAGCTAGAGTACAATAACAAATAAAATATAACTGTAGAATACAAATAAATCAAAATACAGAATTAAGAACAATAACTAGAACAAGCGGACAAATTCTGGATTGAATCTTGAGTTGGAACAGCCGAGTTGAGGTCTCTCTGCAAAATAATTACACCTCGACTAGTGCTCAAGGTATGATGTTATATCTTTCAAAGATGAAACGGCTTCATTTTTTCGTGCAATAGCACCACTATTCTGCAAGGTTCTGACGAACTAAATAATGCGAGAATTGGGAAGCGAACTCGAATGACTACTAGATGCAGAGATTCTTGTGTTTGTTTGTTGGTGTATTATCTAGCATGTTGGAGTGTCCTATTTATAAACACTTCTCCATCTCATCGGGCTTCAGATTAGGATTGAGGGCATTCAATCCCAGATATAACCTCTAGGAGTTACATGACTTTAGATTAGAGTTGAGGGCATTCAATGCCAGGTGTATAACACCCAGGAGTTACATGCTTGTCATCAATCCTAGTTGCGTAACCTCCGGGAGATTAGAGTTAAGGGCATTCAATCCTAGGTGCAACCTCTAAGAGTTACATGGCTTCAGATTATGGTTGAGGGGCATTGAATACCAGGTGTAGAGCATATTAGGGTTGAAAGCATTCAATCCCAAATGTAACCTCCAAAGAATTACATTGCTTGAGATTAGGGTTGATGGCATTCAATACCAGATATAACCTCCAGGAGTTACATGCTTGTCATCAATCGTAGTTATGTAACCTCCAGGAGTTACATCATCTAATACCACTCGTGGAAGTTACCGTCTCCTCCACTGCATCATTCAGACCAGGTGTCCAGGTGGCAGGTGGTGTCGATTACACATCCACCACTACTGCAGGTGTCCAGGTCACGTACAACCCAAAGTTCAATTATTCAGAATCGAGGTCTGAGTGCTGAGAATGAGATCGGGCACGAGCAGAGACAGGCGCGCGTGTGTGCGCATGTAAGCTCAGAGCCCACATCCATGTGTATAGAGATTCCACGTAAGTGATTAAACACTTAAATACCATCTTAACTATGTTAAAACGTCATTGTGGGATGTAATAAATGTGTTTTTCCAAATTTCCTCATACTCTATAAATTCTCGATCGAGTGACCAACTTCGACAATTAATTTCTCATTCACCGAAAATCGATTTTGACAAAATAAAAATATTACGACTATCTAATACAAACATAAATCAATCGTACACTATTTAATTTCTCCTAAATTAATTAAATAGACTCATCACTAAAAATCAAATAAAATGAGGCACGAGTCACTTTATTATATCCGGTTTTCCAACACTTTATGCTCGACCCTATTTGATTTCCCTCTTCGAATTATAATATGTGTGTGTTGTGGTATTATACTTTGAATTTTATAATTTCAAATTCATATATATTAGAAGGATTAATATTTTTACAAATTATGTACCTAACGCCGCGATTCCGCACAACTAAATTGTTACTAAACATAAATCTCCGTGTTGCTTAAATGGATTCAAATTTCAAGTTATTTTTATTTACAAAATTATTTAAGCTAAGGAATTTAAAAACATGTAAATATTCAATATGCGTAATGAATGTATATAAATAGCAGTGTTTATATATATATATAGGGGTGGGGTTATATAAAAATAACCTCTTGTGTGAGAAATGAGAACACATCTCACACCACACATCCATCAAAAATCAAAGGTCCAGATTTGATGAAAAAGGCGGTGGCAATTTTGTAATATCTAAAAAGTTTTTCGCGCGGGGGTATTACTGTAATTTGCTAATTCTTATAAAAATCGCGGAGGATTTGATAACAGATCGTTATGCTAACGAAGTATTATCATAATGCTAACGAAGCATTATAGTTATGCTAATTAAAGTTTTCAAATATTGTTGGCGAAAAAAATATTCTAAAAATTAATTATAAACCTAATTCGATTTAATAAACTCTAATTAAATGGAAAAAATCATAATTGGATGAAATAAACCTAATTAGATGAAATAAACATTGATTGGATATGGTAAACCCTAAATGAGTTGAAAGAAATCATAATAATAATATATTTGTACTACGTTAGCATTATAGTTTTGGTTCGTCAGTATTGCAAATACACTATGTTAGCATATGACAATACTATATCAACATACGTTATAAATTATAATTGGATAGGATAAACCATAATAATCAATTAACAACTATAAACAAAAAATTAAATTTCAAAAGAATAATGATAATTAGATGGAATAAAACATAATCGAGATTAAATAAACCATAATTGAGATTTAATAAACCCTAATAAATTTATATTACGCTAGCATTATGATAATTCTTTGTTAGCACAATGAATACATTATGTTAGCATATGACAAATGCCTCGTTAGCATACGTTATCATATGTTATCATAATGCTGACGAAGAATTATTATATGCTAACGAAAGCATTTATAACCTGGGCACGCGTAAAAAAATTTCTTTTTTATTTTTCGTTCATATTTTTTCATCTAAACATAGTCTTTCGACATCTTAAATGAAAGAGCATGAAGAGAGCTTTAATTTGATATATTTTTCGTGTGCATTGGATTAAAAACGAGTAAGTTATGGTCGGTTAAAGTTTTTAAGATTTTTTTTAATTGTTGACATCATCAATTTTAATGGGTTTGGACGAAAATAGCCCTCCTTCCTTTATTTTTTGCCCCATTATTTATGAAATTACCACCTTAAATCTCTACCATTGGATCATTAAATTGGATGGTGTAAGATGTGTTCTCATTTCTCACACCAACACGGTGTTCTCATATGAACCATATCCTTTATATATATATATATATATATATATATTCAGATTTATATTATTATATTCTACTAAGATTTTTAATTATTTGTTTGTGTTGAGTAGGGAAATTGAGAATCTTAATCCAATCTTTCAATTTTATAAACAAGACGAATATTAGAAAATTACAAGGCTTGTATCTATTACATCCGAGTTAATAATGAACTTAAGTTTTAGGATGGGATCCATGTTACATTTTCTATTACATCTTATGTTCCATGATGCACTAATTTTTATGCACTGATCTGCAACTAACATAGAACAATGCAATATAGCAAGCGAATCGAGTATCATATCCACATGGACTGAATATTTGATAATACTGAATACTAAGCTAACAACTCTCTATTATCCAGGCTACCAATTTATGGGTTTACTAAAATTAGGCACGAATTTAAATGAAATAATAGAAAATAATGAGAACCAAATAAACGCAAGGAAATAAACTAAGCAAATAATCAAACTCAATCAATTAATGAAATACTAATCCTAGGGAATGCAATACACATGTATCATCTATGTTTTAACTCAGTCCTAATAATTTCCAATTTTAATCCGATTATTGGTGAGGAATCAGAAATATATTTACCTATCTCCACCAGGTCTCAAGGTAAATGTAGATTAATAAATTACCTATCACTTTCGTCTCTAGGATAATTTACTAACTCCCGATTGATCAACAGATTAAATCCCCTACAGATTTCATGGAATATGTATCAAAGTGTTCAATTAATCCTACTAATTAATTATCTCCGCCAGGACTCAAATTAACTAGCTAGCATGCATCAATTATGATCAGTAATCAAGCATGAAATCAAAAGCACTTGAACATTTGAACACAATAATCGGAAGGGAAAAATAACAAGATTAAATTAAACCCATAGATTCAACATGCTTTGCAAACCCTAGAATTAATAAAAGGACTACTCACTCATAATTAAAACCATGAAAATAATGAAAATAAGAACAATCATAAACATAATATAAATGTGCGATAGATTAGAAAAACCGGAATGACGATTCGTTGATTAAAACTTAAATTCTTCAATGTTGAATATTGCAGGCAAACCTCGAATGTAAAATAAAAAGAGAACTCTAAAATAATGAGAAAAGTCTCTCAAAAATTCCAAAATAATCCTATTTATACTAGGTATCGAAAATCCGGACCGAAAGATGAGTTCGTGGGCCGAAAATAAGTCCGAGGGACAATTCCCGTCGACGCCGCCGACCCATAAGTGACTTTCCGCCGCCTTGCCCAGCCGATCGGCGGATTTCTCTGCCGGAATCCGCCGAGCTATTGCACTTGGGCCGCAGACCGGCGGCTGGGTCGGTGGGTTCCTGCGCGCCTCCACCATTTCGCTCCGTTCTCGCTTGTTTTTTGTCCGATTGACCCGATTCAAGTTGCGTTGCGACCCTCTCTTGATCCTCTATCTTTCTAGCACCACTCCTCCTTGAATTGGATCTCAAATAATTCCCTATTTCAGCTCAAAATTCCACAAGAAATAGCAAAACATCAACGTGCACATGGAAACTCGAAACTAGTATAAAACTCAGCCAACTCATGCATTCATCTTCAAATATGATCCATAAGACTACTCAAATGCATGTAAAAGCCATATTTATCAATCTCCCAAACTTGAACCATTGTTCGTCCTCGAGCAATGAGAAGAACACTAAGAAATTATAAACATGGGGAAGAAAAGTAAACTCGATCATAAATATTTCACGAACAAGCTCCAAACAATTTTAATTGTGCCAATTCAACTTCCATTAACTCATCCAAATTTCAGCATAAATAATATCCATAAATAAAGCATGAACCTCACTGGCATGTGTATCGCTCATCTCACAAGTGTATCAAATAACACTCATCGAATCAAATGCAATGCAAAAGTGTTACCCATAGGCTTGCCAATTGTCTAAAACACTCATGCTCAATCATACAAGAATAAAGATCAATGAGGTCTTTGACTTGGGATGTAATGTCGGGACATTGGTTAAGGTTAGGCATTTTTGGCTAAGTGACTCAAAATTTTCAACCCACTAACGACCTTTTTGTACTCCAAACCCAAGTATGGATTCATAACCATCTTCCAACTCTTTCCAACTCTCTTGCACTTCAAAATATTCTTCTCTTATGCTCATCTCAACACCAAAAATACAAATAAGCTAACAAATAACAAACATTCTCAATCGCTACCTTTCAATATTTGACTCTTTTGTTTCTTTTCCACACAATTCTTTTTTTCTCTTATTCTTTTTTTCGATTTTTTTCTTTTTCTCTTTTTTTCTTTTCCAAATCGAACCTATGAGAATATTTTCCACCCCAATTTTAATATCTCCATTCTCTCACCACAAAAACACTATTTTTCACAACAAGATACCCTTATTCACCTTCTGAACCCCCTATCATACAAGTTGATAGACAAAAGGCAATTATGGCTCAACATTGGCTAGCAAAGGTTGATTTTTTTGGTTAGTGTTTAGGAATTAATGTGGCTATGAAAGGATGGCCTCAAATCACTTCTAAATTCTACATATAATCAAGCTTATTCGAATAGAAACCATGGCAAGTTCTAGACACACCAAAGCATGCATGACAAACACTCATGAAAGAAATCAAACTGTGCATTGATATACAGTTAAGGCTCAAAAAGCTTACAGGACTATTCATGCTCCATCTATTTCAATTCCGAGTACATCAATTCAAATAAGTCAATATCAATCAAATTCATGCAATCTTTTTCACAATAATGCTCTTTTTCATCATTAGCATTTCACGAGTTCACCAAGACATGACTCTCAACAACAAAAACACACAAAAACAAACAGACGCTAAGAAATAAATAAAAAATACGTGCCAAACATATCATATCCATCCCCCTCCCCCAAACCTATTCAACTGCAAAGAGAATAAGTTTGGAGGGAACCAAATAAAGATGTGTTTGGAATGAACTCACCGCATACAAACATGGAGAAAAGAACTTTGAAACTGGCATGGATAATTTCTTTAGCTTTGGGCTCCAAAATGCCTTCCTACATATTATAATATGAAAAAAAAACACAAAACAAAAGAAAATAAAGAAAAACAAAGCAAGTAAAATGATGGGTTACCTCCCATCCAGTGCTTTATTTAACGAATTTAGCTAGACAATACCTCAGCAGTCAACGAGGTCAAAAACAACACTCCAACCAACAGAAGGATCGTCCCTTTCGATGACTGCTATCCACTGCCACTGTTGGCTTCTCTGGTGCCACTGCAACGAGCATAGCTCCTCTCATATTCTTCTTTCGGAAGACCCGAAATTTAACTCTCATCTTCCTGGGCGCTGGAGCTACAGAAAATCCCCCATCATCTTGCAAAACCATGCACATCTCAGATAGCTGTGCTTTTGGAGCTTTCGGAACACATGTTGGAGACGCCTTCATCACTAGCTTCTCTTCCGGCTTGTCATTCATATCGTCCATGAAGCTGTGGGCCAAGCTTACCTCATCATACTGCAGGATTTTCTTTGGTGGAGGATTTCAAAAAATGACTCTTTCTCTATCAATCCCAAAAGTCATCACGCATCTCTTCATGTCCAACTCCGCCTCACAAGTAGCAAGAAATGGTCTCCCCAAGATTAGAGGCATCTTGGGCTCTTCAGGTATGTCCATCACCACAAAATCTGCAGGAAACATCAAGTTCGCCACTTTGACAAGCACATCTTCAATGATTCCTCATGGCTTGGCACATGATCTATCTGCAAGCTGGATTTCCATCTCAATCTCCTTCAATGCTCCCAATTTCAGCCTCTTGTAGATAGTGAAGGGCATCAAATTTATGCTAGCTCCAGAATCACATAGCACTCTCTCAAAATAGGACCTCTCAATCTTCACCGGAATGGTGAAGCTACCCGAATCTGCCATCTTCAATGGTAGCTTCTTCTGCAGCCAATCACTGCACTCTTCCACCAATTGGACCATCTCCACATCCTCCATCTTCTTCTTTCTCGAGATGGCCTCTCTTAAAATTCTAGCTCCACCCGAAAAACCTCGTAAAGTATCTAGAAGAGGGATATTAATGTGTACCTTCTTGAAGATATCAAACAATTGATCTATCTTCTCATCTTCTTGCCTTTTTTCTGGAGGAGTAGTGGAAGCAACAACATGTGCATGAACAACAGGCGTAGGTGGTGCTGATTTCGGTGTAGTAGAGGACCTGGTTGCAGACTTTTCCACTGCAGGATTGCTCTTTGTCTCACCATACACCACTTGAATGGCATTGCAGTACGCATTTGGGTTGACTTCAGTGTGGCTCAGAAACTGTCCCGGTTTGTGCTGCGTAGCAACTTGATTTACCAATTGACTTACTTGAACCTCCAGCATGTTGACTTGCTTAGACAAGGCGTTCACTGTCTCTTCAATCTGTGTAATCTTTGGGCCAGTGGCCCCGATAAAAGTGTTTTGATTAGCAATCAGCTGAGTCACCATGTCTTCACGTGACGGCTTCTTCAGCTCAGAAGGACTTGTAGCAGGAGCAACATAACCCGGAGGTTGCAAGGCGTTGTTGGGATTGGCATAGGAAAATTTTGGGTGATTTCTATTGTTCGGATAATACGCCATGTTGTTGTTTTGAAATCCTTGCGGCCCTTTGTTGTAACTTTCGTTGTTGTAGCTTTTCTGATTGACAAAATTGACACCTTCACGTGCAGAGGCTTCAGAACCTTGCTGTTGCACCGCATTCACTTCCATAGTCGCATGCCGCTCCTCGAGAACTTGTTTCCTCAATAATTCGATTTCAGCCCTCAGTTCATCCACTCCAGACTCGGCTACTGCTGCTGCTAGTCTTGTTTCTCATCTCTCCAGCGGCTATTGATAATTGGTGGCTGCCATCTCTTCAATAATGCGCAGTGCTTCAGCTGCAGTCCGATTGACCAGACATCCTCCAACTAAGGCATCCACCAGTCTCTTTGTGTTGTTGGTCAAATCACTGTAGAAGTGAGTGATTTGTTGGTCAGCACTGAAGCCATGCTGTGGACAAGACTGCAGAAGGTCTCTATACCTCTCCCAGGCTTCATAAATGGACTCATCCCCATCTGAGAGAAATGAGTAATATCCGCAATAATCTTCTGCGCCTTCTATAGAGGAAAGTACTTGGCGATGAATGCTTGGCACATTTGGTCCCAAGTAGTGATGGACGCTTTGTCCAAGCTCTTGAACCATTCCTTAACTTGATCCTTCAGTGAAAAAATAAACATCCTCATTCAAATGATGTCGTCACTGACACCATTAATCTGGATGGTGTCACAGATATCTAAAAATGCATCCAGATCAGCATTTGGATTTTCAGTAGCCCGTGCACCAAACTGCTGTGTAGCCACCATGTTGATCAGAGCAGGACGGAGTTCAAAGTTATTCACGGTGATGCCGCCACCCCATCCGGCGCCTAAATATCTGTCTGTCGGAGCCTGATACAGCTGATTTAGAGGTGCTACTCATTGGAACTCAACATATTTGATGTTAGATACAACATTAAAATTTGTGATGTATGTTTGTTACACTTTGATTGAAATTACAACTGAAGTACAAAGAAACAGAAGGAGTAGAAGAATGATAGAATTACAATAAACTGAATTCGAACAAATTAAACAAACTGAACCGGTATGCAGATTCCGACAAGCCGAGTCGAGGGGACCTCTCTCCACAAGACAAATACGCCCCAACTAGTGCTCATGGTTTGGCGGATGTCTTTCAAAGATGAAATGGCTTCGTCCTTCCAGCAGTAGCACCACAAGTCCGGCAAGGCTCCCGCGAACTAGACAACGTCGAGAACTGGGAAGCTGTGACTCGAAGGAACTTGTATGCAACAATATGATGATGTTCGTTTATGCAGAATGTAGCATTTTTGGCCATGCATAGATGTCCTATTTATAGGCTCATCTCCACTGCAGGGGACAACTAGGGTTTGAGGGCATTCAAACCAGGTGTTGTAACCCCCTGGAGTTACAGCTCTGCCATTAAGCCCTCCAGGAGTAACCTTCTACAGATCCCGATAGGTGTCCCATGTCGGCTCGGATCCCAACATGTGTCCAAGGCAGCTGCAGATTTTAACTCCCGACGGGAGTTACTTTCGATTACAGTCCAGCCCACTAACTCCACCAGCTCCAGGTAGGAGTTACACCATTGAAGTCCCGCTGACCCGCTCCACGACCGTTTCTATACAATGTCGACCCGCTCCATGACCCGACCCTTTCTATATCGTAAAACTGGTACGGCTAACTCCAAAAGCCCACGTACGCCCAAAGTCCACCCAAAGTCCAATTGCCAAGATCTAAGTCCGAGGACGAGGACGAGATGAGCCGAGCATGGGCACGGGCGCGGGCACGGGCGAGCGCGCACGTGTGGACGCGTGTGGGCTCATGGCCTACATCCTTGTGCACTTAATTACTTTACTTAAGTGTTAATGCACTTAAATACACTTCTTAACTTTATTAAGAAATCAATGTGGGATTATTTAATGTGTCTTAAACACATTATTCCACACACCATAAAGGTCCAATCGTGTGACCAACTTCAACCATTTATTTCTCACTCATCGAAAATTGGATTTGAGCAAATAAAAATACTACGATTATCTACTCACAACATAGAACAATCATATGGTATTTAATTCCTCCAAAATTAAATATCTCGGTCACTAAAAATCAGATAAAATGAGTCAAAACTCAATTTATTAAATCCAATTTTCCAACAATCCCCCACATGAGTAGAAATAGTACATGCATGTATGCAAACAAGCAGCCCAATTCTCTAGAAACACAACTGCAACAGAATAGGTAGCTTGTAACTTTGAACCTTCCATATTCTAACACTATCGAGTATACCGGCTGTTTAGTGGACATGATGCCTTGAACTATACATCCTTAGCGTGTACTAAGACAATAGTATTGAAACAGCTGTATCTTAAACATTATCTGTTCTCACGTTTGTGTCCGTTTCAGGTCATGGACAACCTCTTTGATTTCATAAGTATCTCTTAGAAGCGGCCGGCCCCCACTTCTCACTTATATAGGTGATCTCCTCTTCCGAGTATCCTGCCATACTCAACCTCATTAGGTTTAGGAATCATTAAAAGTCATTGGACTTATCCTCACCACATTGACAGGTGTGCACTTGGTTTGCTCACAGGGAAATGTTCACTTATAAGTTTCCAAGTGCTACCAAACCGAACGTTTGTAGCTTAGTTTTCCCATTGAACCAAGTTCTTAGGATCTCCAGTCATCATGGTTGGGTTACCACTACAGGCATTCTTAGAGTGTGGATTTTAAACCCATTCCCTCTAGCAACTTAGCCATTTGATCTCGGTTTAACCCTTTAGTTAGCGGATCCCCTAGATTATCTATTGACTTCACGTAGTCAACTGAGACAATCCCACTTGAGATCATATACCTCACAGTATTATATCTCCGACGTCTATGTCGAGACTTACCATTGTACATAGCATTGTGTGCCCTCCCGATAGCCGCTTGACTATCACAGTGAATCATCACTGACGACACTGGTTTTTTTCAACATGGAATATCTTCTAGAAAGTTGCGAAGCCATTTTGCTTCTTCACACGCTTTATCCAAAGCGATAAACTTAGATTCCATGGTAGAACGGGCTATACGAGTCTGTTTCATGGATTTCCACGACACTGCTTCACCACCGATAGTGAAAACAAATCCACTAGTCGAGAATGAGTCTTTTGTGTCTGATATCCAATTCGCATCAGTGTACCCTTCAAGTACAGGAGGAAACCTTGTATAATGCAGCCCAAAGTTCAAAGTATACTTCAAGTATCTTAGAACTTGTATTTATGAGAATTCATACTGAAGAGAGCTTCCTTAATCTCTTTAGCTGAAATTTCCTTACATAAGTGAACTTGTTCTTCATGTTGAAGTAAAGGACCTGATTTCACTATATCTTCCTCAATCATGGGTAATCTATCTGCTGAACTCCCCATCAGTTTCTGATAAAAGTTTCTAATCTCTTCCTTGATTTGAAGTTGTGTGACAAGTAGAGCTTTTCAATGCTCTTTGCTTGGATTGCTCGTGTACAGACTCAACTTGTTCACAGAATATGTAAGATCAGGTCTAGTACAGTTAGTGATGTACATCAAAATCCTAATGACCCTTGCATACTCTTCTTGAGCTACCGATTCTCTCCGATTTTTACTCAAGTGTACATTGAGTTCCAACGGGGTCTTAGCCGGCAGACTATCAAAAGCATTGAATTTCTCAAGCACTTTCTCCATGTAATGAGATTGTGTTAAGACAATTCCACCACTTGTCCATACTACTTTGATTCCTAGAATCACATTAGCCTAAGCCCATATCTTTCATGTCGAAATTTTGTTTCAACATTTGTTTCGTTTCAACAATCACTTGGTGGCTACTGCCCATGATTAACATGTCGTCTACATAAAGACAGACTATGACATAGCCATTAGAACTGCTCTTTATATACACACATTTATCACACTCATTGATTTTGAAACCATTTAATAACATCACATTATCAAACTTCAGGTGCTACTGAATAGGTGCTTGTTTCAGACCGTACAACGATCTAACAAGTTTACACACCTTTCATTTTTGTCCTGGTGCAACAAACCCTTCAGGTTGTTCCATGTATATTTCATCCTCCAGCTCACCATTCAGAAACGCGGTCTTTACATCCATTTGATGAATTTCAAGATTGTGTAAAGCAGCAATCGCTAAAAGCACCTGAATAGATGTAATCCTTGTTACTGGTGAGTAGGTATCGAAGAAAGCATACCCCTCTTTTTGTTTAAAGCCTTTGGCAACCAAACGAGCTTTATACTTATCAGCAGAATCATCTGCCTTATATTTTCGTTTTAGGATCCATTTGCATCCTAACGGCTTACACCCACTTGGGAGATCTGTCAACACCCAAGTATGATTTTGCATGATGGAATCGATTTCACTGTTGATAGCTTCTTTCCAGAACGCAACATCTGGACTAGATACAGCTTCTTTCAAAGACTTTGGCTCATCATCCAACATATAGGTGATGAAATCCGGACCAAAAGTCCTAGCCGTCCTAGCTCGCTTGCTATGTCTCGGTTCTTCATCCACATGATCAGAACTAGTAGCAGCTTTAAGAGTTCATTTCTCAGAACTACCTTCTGCCCTATCCTTATCTTTATAAGGATAGACATTCTCGAATAATATAGCATTCCTCGACTCCATCATCGTTCCTTCAGTCAACTCGGGAATCTCTGATTTGTGAATAAGAAAATGATATGCACTACTGTTAAGTGCATACCCAACAAAGATACAATCAATCGTTTTAGGGCCGATTCTAACTTGTTTAGGAAGTGGCACTTCAACCGTAGCCAAATACCCCCATACTTTGAGGTATTTATAAGATGGCGTGCGTCCTTTTCACAACTCGTAAGATGTCACATCCTTACCCTTAAGTGGAATTTTGTTCAGGATATAGTTAGCTATCAACACAGCTTCCCCCCACAAGTTCTGTGGTAATCCCGAACTTATCAACAAAGCATTCATCATCTCCTTAAGAGTTCGGTTTTTACGTTCAGCAACTGATGAGATTTTTTTCTTTCACAACGATTATCAACACAAGCTTTAATTTACCAAATCTCAATTATGCAAGTGAACATACGGAGCATAGGAGACCGGGTCGAACACGGGGAATTAATTGCATAAATGAGTCTACAAGTACCATCACATCGAACATTTTCACTAGTCAAACCATTCGGAATTTGGTTGGAGAATTAACTAGAAAAACAAGATTCACAATAATAAACAAAGATAGCAACACAAGAGGAATAAAATAGAGTAAAAACCTAATAAAGATCACAATGAGGAAAAATGGCTCTAGGGCATTGTTCATTAGTGAAAACTTGTTCATTAAACAATGGATTTATGCATAATCTCCCCAAACAACAATTGATACCAAATTTAGTCGAAGCCCTCTCTCGAGCAACTAAGACATTTCAATTAAACTCAATTCCCCTATCTCTAGGGCTAAATTGCAATTTAATCTAATCAAGCACAATCAATCAACAAACATCAATTAAACATTAATCTCTCGATCTAATGCAAAATTGAAACCATAAATCATTTACCCATGCACAATTGATTCTCTCGAACTCAATTATACACCAAATTCTATCCTAAGATGGCCAATCAAAGAATAGAAGCAATCAAATCATGATTTATGAGAAAGAAGGGAAAGATTAAACAATAACCCATGTTTAATTCACAAACCCATCACCAAATCACAACACCCTAGATACCAAGAAATTTAGCTATTCATACTCAAAATAACAAACAAAACAACACAAAATAGAAGCATAGATTAAGGTAAGATGAAACCCGGAAACTTGTATTAAAATCTCCAAAATAGCTCTTGTTCTTCAAGATCCCAAAGTTCCAAAGCTACACACTCTTTCTCTCTCTAAAAATGGAAAAATATGAAGTTGAATCCTCATTTTTGAGCTAAGGTATCAATATATACAAGGTGTGGGAAGATAGGGTGAAAAATAAAGCAAAAACCAAAAATCCCGAAAATGTGACACAGGGGCGCGACACGGGGCCGGTCGCGCCCTGCGGCTTCGTGTCGGGGCTGGGAGGCGCGACCCGGGCGGAGGATGCTGGCTCGGGTTGCATTGCAGGTGGTGGAAAATCAGCCACGGACACGGAGCGGCGGTCGCGGTGCTGGGCTGGCTCGGGTCGCGCCTACAGCCCTGCTCCGATACCTTTCACGGTTTTGCTTCGTTCTCTCTTGTTTCTTGTCCGATTGAGGTTATTCAACTTGCATCGTACTCCCAATTAGATCCTCTATCTTCCCATGGTATTGAATCACTCAAAAATTTATTTATTCATCCACAATTGTCTGCAAAACTCAAACAAGAAATGAAACTCTCAAGTAGAAAGGTTAAGAGCACAATTTAGGTTAAAACACATGCAATACTCTTCAATTAACTTCATTTAAACCTCAAAATATTCTGCCAAAATACCACTCATCATTTTCTAAAGTAACGGTGTTAGCAACACTTATTTTAAAAACCAACTAATATTACCCTAAACGATTATCAAACATACTAAAACATGATAAAAACATACAAAATAATACTCGGATTAGGACTAAATTAAGAGTATGTCAGCAACACCATTAGACTGTGGTGAATAGGGAGCCGTAGTTTGATGAATTATACCCGCCTCTGCGCATAACTCTTCAAACGGGACAACATATTCTCCACCTCTATCACTTTGAATTGCTTTAATTCGACCACTTAGTTGATTTTCAGCTTCATTCTTGAAGTTTTTAAAAGCTTCAATCGCCTCATCTTTACTTCTTAAAAGATAAAGATAACAGTACTTTGTGCAATCGTCAATAAAAGTAATAAAATACTTTTTACCGTCTCTAGTTTGCACAAACTGTAAGTCACACATGTCTATGTGAATTAAATCTAGAGGTTTAGTGCTCCGTTCAACTGAATGAAATGGTAACTTTGCCAATTTTGCCTCGACACAAACTTCACATTTATTTTGTGTATTAAATTGGTTTACTTTTAGCAAATCTAAATTTACTAAACGTTTTATAGCATTTAGATTAACATGTCATAATCTACATTGCCATAAATTCGAGCACTCAACAAGCAAGTAAGCAGAAGAATTCACTTTATTAGCACTTTCTTTGGTAACACGGTGCATGGCCATTACATTCATTTTGCAGAGTCCATTGGCGAGATAGCCCCGACCAAGGAACCTTCCATACTTGTTTAAAATAAATTTTTCAGACTCAAACACTAGTCTAAAACCATGATTGACTAACAATGAACCCGAAACCAAATTCTTGCAGATGTCCGGAACATGCAGCACATCCTTCAAAGTTAGCTCTTGGACTGAAGTCAGCTTCAAAACCACGTTGCCCACACCAGCCACTTCAGACGAGGCTTGGTTCCCATGTGCAACTTTCTACCTTCAACATGTTTGTAGGTAGTAAACGAGCCCTTGTCTGAGTAAACATGACAAGTAATCCCGGTGTCGACGAACCACTCTCTCGGGTTGTCCACGTGGTTGGCTTCAAACACAACAACAGTCAAATCATCATCATTCCAATCATCTTGACGGGCCTTGCCTTTGTCTTTGTTGTTATGTTCCACCAAGTGCGCACCATAATTGGTACGCTTCTTCTTTGGAGCCGTACAATGTTTGGACATATGTCCCGGCTTGTCACAATTGAAGCAGTTGCCGTTGAACTTCGTCATTGGCTTCTTCCCTTCGTCAACTTGACCCGGGTGCTTCCTTTTGTTGCTATTTGATGGTCCACCACGTTCCATCAAGTTAGCCTTGGCCTCGATCGGGACTCTTGGTCTTGGATCCGCCTTTCGGTTATCGGCTTCAATTCGAAGCTTAACCACAAGGTCTTCAGAAGTCATCTCCTTTCGCTTGTGCTTGAGATAGCTCTTGAAGTCCTTCCAACATGGTGGCAACTTTTCAATCACCGCAGCAACGGTGAAAGAGTCAGGAAGGACTATCACTTCAGCATGAACATCGTGCACAATGAGCTGAAGCTCTTGTACTTGATCCATCACTAACTGAGTGTCCACCATTTTGAAATCGAGGAATTTTGCCACGATGAACTTTTTAGTTTCGGCATCCTCCATTTTGTACTTCTTTTCTAGTGCCTCCCATAGTTCCTTAGCACTAGTTACATTCCCATACACAGAGTACAAGCTATCTAATAAACCATTAAGAATGTAATTTTTACATAAGAAATCTACATTGATCCATTGATCATAAGCTATCCGTTTGTTGACGTCCGGCTCATTCTCCCAACGTAGTGAGGTAGAAAAGCATCTTCTGCTGCCACCTCTTGAAGTCCAATCCGGAGAGCTTCTCCGGCTTCTTAGCTTGGCCATGGGGAATGGTCCTTGGAGCAATGGTGTTGGATGATGACGCCATTCCAGCAAAGGTAGTTGATTATTTTAGTCTCATATATTTGTCTTGCGATTAATGTACGTTTGTTATACTTTGACTGGAATTACAACTGAAGTACAAGAAAACAGAAGGAGTAGAAGAATGATAGAATTACAATAAACTGAATTCAAACAAATTAAATGAATTGAACCGGTATGCAGATTTTGGCAAGCCGAGTTGAGGGGACCTCTCTCCGCAAGACAAATATACCCCGACTAGTGCTCACGGTTTGGCGGATGTCTTTCAAAGATGAAATGGCTTCGTCCTTCCGGCAGTAGCACTACAAGTCCGGCAAGGCTCCGACGAACTAGACAACATCGAGAACTAGGAAGTTGTGACTCAAATGAACTTCCGACGAACTAGACAACATCGAGAACTAGGAAGTTGTGACTCAAATGAACTTGTATGCAACAATATGATGATGTTCGTTTATGTAGAATGTAGCATTTTTAGCCATGCATAGATGTCCTATTTATAGGCACATCACTAAGTGCACCCACGACCCGGCGATCCAGTCAATCGATCCGCCGATCCGCTCCATGACCCGACCGTTTCTGTACCGTAAAACTGGTACGGCTAAGCCCCGAAAGCCCAAAGTCCAATTGCCAAGATCCAAGTCCGAGGACAAGACGGACACCGGGCATGGGCACGGGCACGGACTCAGGCTCGGGCACGGATGGGCGCGCGCGTGTGGGCTCATGGCCCACATCCTTGTGCACTTAATTACTTCACTTAAATGTTAATACACTTAAATACACTTCTTAACTTTATTAAGAAATAAATGTGGGATTATTTAATGTGTCTTAAACACATTATCTCACACACCATAAATGCCCAATCGTGTGACCAACTTCAACCATTTATTTCTCACTCACCGAAAATCGAATTTGAGCAAATAAAAATACTACGATTATATACTCACAATATAGAACAATCATATGGTATTTAATTCCTTCAAAATTAAATATCCCGATCACTAAAAATCAGATAAAATGAGTCAAAACTCAATTTATTAAATCCAATTTTCCAACAATTTGAAAAACACATTTTCTAAAATTTAATTTGCAAGACCCAATTTATAGTCTTGAGCTTCAAAGTGGTGATACATGGGGGTGCTCAATAGGGATGATTAATTAAATGCAAAAAAGATGCTATGTATGTCACATCTAACATGCATTTTCGTGAAATTTATTTGGTAAGTGTGTTTTGAGAGAATGGATAAAAAGTGGTGATAAGAAATTAGTTGCAATGACAAAGACCATGAAAGGAAAATTTGATAAGTATTAGAGAGATTCAAAAAATATGAATAAATTGATATTTATTGTTGCCGCTTTTGACCCTAGAAACAAATTAAAATGGATAATTTGCTCTTACTAATATGTATGGTAGGGTTACGAGTTCAAAAATGGGAAATGAAGTGGAAGAAGATATATTTACCTTATATAATGAGTACAAGAAACATACTCAGTCAAAGGATATCGAACAAGCTAAGATTCAATGGTAATGTCAAATGAGTTGGATATTAATGATCCAAGAATGAAAATATTGATAGATGTTGATAATGAGTATCTTCATTTTTTGAATAAAGAGGTTGGTGGTTAGGGATGGAAATTGGTCAGGCCGGGCTAGGTTTTGGCTTGGAAGGCCTGAGTCTGGCCTATTATCTATTTAGTACTTTTATATAGGTGTAGACCTGGCCTATTTAATTAAACAAGTCGGGTCTTAAACCTTTTAAAATCCTATTTAAGCATATTTAAAAAAAATTATATTTTTATTAAAAAAAGATATACATACATACATACAATTTATTTTTTGATAATTGTTTTTCAAAGAATAAATCAGATTAATGATTCACAAATATAAATATTTCTTCTTATTAAAATATAAATATAATATTTATTAAAATAATTATTTAACTAACAAGGTGTATTAATAAATTTTATAAAAAAATATTTTTTTATTTAATTTTATAAATAGACCGGCATATTAGGCTTGATGGACTTTTTCAAAGGCCTAGGCTTGACCTATTTATGTAAAGAGGCGTCCTAAAAAGCCTCATTGTGACCTATTTACTAAATAGGTCGAGCTTATGTATGCCTAACGTAGACCAGACTGTAGGTCCCTGTCCGATAGCCTAGCCTATTTTCATCCCTATTTGTGGTCAAAGCAAGACAAAAGTAGAAAAGTTTTCTAATGAAGAAAATGAGGGTGGTAGGACAAATTTTGATACTCTAGCATGATGGAAAGTAAATGAGCCTAGATTTCCAACTTTCTCTTTAGTGGCTCATGATGTTTTGGCAGTTCCTATCTCAACTGAAGATCAAAGTCTGTATTTAGCACTGGAGCACGAGTACTTGATCCATTTAGGAGTTCATTAACTCCTAAAGTGGTGCAATCTCTCATTTGTGGTCAAGATTGGCTTCGTAAATCCTTCATTCCAGTTAATATTGAAGAAACTCTAGAAGATGTTGATAAACTTGAACAAGGTAAAATTTTATTTTTGTGCTTAATGTAGTTTTAATGAACATTACTTCATTATTTGACGTTCCTTTTGGTGTGTAGGTTTACAGAGTATAGCAATAGAAGCTTCAACTAATCAACTTCAAGTCTCAAGAATTGTTGCCTTGTCAAACCTCGTTGCCTTTTGTTATTGGATGTTTGAATGCTTGGATTATTCTTTTGGTGTTTTATTTGTTGGATGTTTTTATTGGATAATTGCGATGCTTTTATTTGCTGGATGCTTTTATTTGGTTTCATTATGATGATTGTTGTGGATTTGTGAAACTTGTTTATTATTTAGGATATTATTTGATGCAATATAATTTATTAAAGTCAGCC
Organism: Perilla frutescens; assembly: GCA_026008535.1. Lineage (NCBI taxonomy): Eukaryota > Viridiplantae > Streptophyta > Magnoliopsida > Lamiales > Lamiaceae > Perilla > Perilla frutescens. The sequence continues at coordinate 25,048,320 of BRKX01000015.1, forward strand.
AGTACGTAACTATAAATTAGTGGCACTTCAAGATCAAAAATTATGTAGCACTTCCATCTGGTTCAGTTCTACCTGCATTTCGGTCTGCTCCAGTCATGGGCTCCAACAAATTTGGTCTATTCAGTTTCGGATTTTTCGAACCAAAACCGACTGGATAAACCTAATGCTCACTCCTGGTTCATGCCACCCAGTTATGGTCTATATATTTTTTTAGTATTTAATTTTTAATTAATCAATTAATAATTTAAAATTAAATAATAAAAATATTATAAACTCTAATTGGGTAGAGTGAATCATAATTAATAAATGTAAAAATTAGATCAAAGCAAAAAAAAAATGAAATCAAAGAAAAAATGAAGACCAATTTTTTTAAAGAAATGATCATGGAACATGAAATATAACGGGGGAGGGGGTGGAAGTGCTCAAGTTTGGCATGATTTTGAGTCTGAGTTTCATGAACCTTGATGATAAAATGAGATTGATATCACCAAAACTCCTATACATCATTCCAGACCCAATAAATCAAACGGGTCGGGATCAACGCAGGTCAACCCGTATTGATCGGCGTTGACTCGTAAAAAAAAACTGGTAAAATTCAGTATCAATCTTTACACTAAAAAATATCATTTCAAGTTCAAAAAGTATCACTTGTATCATTAAAAAGTAACTGGTCTGCTACTTATCTTATATGAGTTTATATATTTCAAATTATGATTTTTCGCATTCCAATTAATGTTTAGAATTTAGGGGGGGGAGGGGGGTTAAGTTTATTTAGGGTTCATGATTTTTAGGGTTTATAGTTTTTTAGGGGTTTTTAGTATTTTTTTAGGGGTTTTTGTTGCCTTTTTTTAGGGTTCATATTTTTTTTAGGTTTATTAATCTCAATTAAGGGTTATATTTATTTCAAAAAATATTAAATTCGTTCACTTTCATTTTAGGGTTCACTAATTCCATTTAGGGTATATATTTATTTCAAAATTATATTTTTTTTAATTATCATTTATATTTGTTTTGAAAAATTAAATTAATTGTCGAGCGCAATGCACAAGCCCACGCGTTAGCGTTAGATGAGTGCATTGCGCGAGTCACCGAATTAAAAAAAAATCATTCACTTTAATTTTAGGGTCCATTAAATTAATTTTGGCATATATATTTATATTTATTTTAAAAATTAAATTAATTCATTTCAATTTTTGGGGTTCACTAATTATATTTTAGGGTATAAAATTGGGGGGGACAAAAAAAACAGAAAAATCAAAAAGGAAAAATAAAAATAATCGGAAAAAAAAATAATTGAGGCGCGTGTACCCCAAGCGCCTGAAATGGGGATTTTTTTTTTTACCGCTGGGCTTTATTGGGTCTAGGCCCAGACCCATACAACTAGTGCACAGGAGAATTACTGTTTTGATATAGATCAATAATCATGATTGCGTGTGTGTTGATCTTCATACTTAGAAAAAGAAGAAAAGGAATAGGATGATGTAAAAATAAAATTAGAGACATGACATACAAGAGTGGTGACATGAGCCGATTTTCATTTTGATATGATTCGGCAAATCTTATAGAAAGAATAAGAAGAAAATATGTTTTGTGAATTCATTGCCGTCAATACATAATTATGAGGTGTCACCCTAGTAGGCAGTAGCTAACAACTTGCTTTTCTTTCTTCTTTTTTTCCGTTAAGCGCTTACTTTTTATATAATGAATCATGAATATCATTATATAATATGGAAAGTATAAGGTTTTAACAAATCTATCCATTCTCTCGCAGGATGATGATAATAGACAAAAGTAGAAAGATCGATTAAAACGAAAAAATTGTATAAAGACATAAAATTGTGTTTTGCCTTAATAGGTTATTTTTAGTGAATAAGAACTCAAATATAATTTAATTTGTCTTAGGAAGGAACTTATATTTATTTATCTTTTAATCTTTGTTCAGTTTGGGCGATGCGAATTCGGAAATTAAATTATTCTTAATAAATATACGATAATATTTAATTTTTATAATTATTGTGTCAATATAAACTTACAACATTAATCAACTGAAATAAATTAAAAGTATTTAATTGAACTAGCCTATTAACGTTTGATTGCGTTTCAAATTTCTACAAGCATTACTTTCGATTTAACATAATGTATTTATCAAATATTTCTAACTTCCTTTCCTAGAAATGAAAAACAAAATAGTAATAAACAAATATAAAATGAAAAAATAAAAGTAGAAATCAACGAAAGACCGAAATCTTCGCGATGGAACAAGCCAAACGAAATTGTTCAGATTCCACCACCGACAGTCGATCCAAGAAAATCAAAACTAGCTCGCCTTAAAAGGGGGGGGGGGGGGGATAATATCATATTTTAATATGAGCACTCAAGGAATTCACAAAAATGTCCTCACTTTTTATAAATAATAATTTAATATTTGATTTTTTGAATGTATAATAAATCTAACTTGAAATTAATTTTCTGACTTTTAGTTGTCGAAGTGTATCTTTTTGCCCGAAATTTTTAATGACGTGGAAAATATTTGTGCTACGTCAGTTGATAAAATAAAATTATATTTCACTCAACACCGTATGTATAAAGATACACGTCGGCAATTTAAAACTCGAAAATTAATTTCAGGTTAGATTTGGTGTATCTTCAAAATGTCAGATATTAAATTATTATTTATAAAAGGTCAGTACATTTGTGTGAATTCTTTGAAAGGTCAAACTAAAATCTGATAGCACCCTTAAAAAAATTGTGAATTCTATGTAACCAAGATAAACTTGTAAGCTTCTTTTCTAATCAAGAAATGTAGAATGTTATTTTTTAACCAAGTATTTTTGTTCACCATAATACCTTTAGTTCCCGTTTGATTGGCACGGAATTTGACTTGGAAAAGAAATCTGATTGCCTATTTTAATATTACTGTGTTTGATTCATTTTTTATGTAATATGGAAATGAATCACATTCTTCAAACCAAGGAAAATTGTGCAGCTTTCCTGGAATATGAATACCTACTCCAAGTAGGTATTCTTTTTCCTTGTTTCGGGAAATCTTGTGTTAAATGATTTCATTGTTCGATTTCTTTATTTATTATTATTTATTTATTTATATATATTATTATTATTATGTTTGGATTCATATTTTTTACCTAAAAAATTAAAATGGATTTTTTAAAAAAATTAAAAAATAAGATTTATTATTATCATTTTTTTATTATTAATACTAAGTTTGGATTAAAACATTTCAATAAAAAAAAAAGAGTAAAACAAATAAAATAGAAAATTTTAAAATGAAAAAAAGAAATTTGAAAATGTGATACTTTTTTTATTGAAGAAACTACGACCAAAATTCGACTATTTTATCAATCAATTTTTGGCATTTCTATCAAAATTCCAATAATATCATTATTGAGACAGCGTTGCGGATTAAACGACGACCATACCATTATCAATATAGATAATTTTGACTTCCAATTCAATAAAAAAATATATTTATATAGATAATTTTGATTTCCAATTCAATCAAAAATATTTGGATCAACAATACACTATTTGCCTTAATTGATTATTTTTTAGTCATATCATTTTATTTAAATTGAAATAATATGTTACATTCAATATATATAGTACTAATGCAAATTGAAGAATTATATGGTTTGTAATTTAAAATTATAAACTATTGGTAGGATGAGATAAGATAAATATATTTTAGATATTTAATCATCTACTCTTGTTTAAATTTAATCAAGTAATAAAAAGAGAATCCTGACAATTTTCTTATTGTGTTCCAAACACAGAATAAAGATTCTGTTAGTAATCACATTCCCAGAAATCATATTCCCAAAAAATTTTACTTTCCTGCCAACCAAACGAGCCTTTAATGAATTGTGGAATGGGTCAAAATTTATGCAAGAATTTGAAATATATTCAAAGGAGAACACGCTTGTAACATGCGGCACTGAAAAAAATAGAACACATACGTATAATTGTGTAACACGCCCAAGATTTTAAAATAAAATCTGAGTAACATGCCCAACACAATTGTGTAACACGCTCATGAGTTTAAAAAAAACTGTAAAAATCACCGTCCGCTGACGCAAATCCCAATGTCACCGTCGCTCGAGCCTAGTAGATCCTACTAGTGTTGCCAATGCAAACGAGGCCATTGTTGCTCCTCCGCCGCGCCACTCGAGCAAGCAAATCTTGCCGGTGTCGCTGACGTTGTCAAGGCCGCCGTTGCCCCTCCACCGCTGAGCACAAGCCGCGGACGAAAAAAAATGGTAGAGATTCAATAGATTTTCCTCGTTCAATTCGTCGATTTTTTTTTTGTTAATTAGTCTAATTCTGTTCAATTAATTTGTTAATTGATGGATTGATACAAGTATTTTGGTTGGGAACTGGTCTAATTTTGTTCAATTCCATTGTTTGTTAGTGTTCATCATTGAATCCAATTGGGAAAAGAAATTAAAAACATGTACCACATTGGATGAAGCGTGTTACACGCTGGATCCAACGTGGTCCTCATTTATTTATTTATTTTGTGCTCTAAATTATACTGTATTATTATGTCATATACTTTAAAACATGTCATATAATTTAATGAACTTGACCATATTTTTACGTCGAATAATATTTCAAAATAGTAGTTTGAACTTAGTTTTATTAAATAAAAATTGTCGACTATTTAAAATTCCATAATTACTTCTAGATTACATTCAATTTAAAAATGTTTGAATAATACATTATGTGACGGGAGGGTTGAGATTGTGCCCACTGATCAACCCATATACTCAATAAGCTCTTATACGCAGTTTCACTCTGGGCAATCATTGACATATACTTCATAAATGTCTCTTGCATGTATGCATATGCAGCAGCTTTGAACATAGAAATGAGATGTTTGTACTGTCAGGCATGATTTTATGCTGTATGGTAATAGCAAAACTTGTGGTGGGCATCCGGGTACAGTAGCAATAACATTCTTGATGCTTTGATGTTAGTTTGAAACAATCACCAAATCATCTCATGTGTCTCAAGATAATTCTTAAGCACTCCAAAAACCATATCCACGATTGGTTATTCTCAACAAGACCCTCATCAACAGTAAGTGAAAAAACTTCTTATTGACGTCCTTTGTAACGGCGACGAACAAAACACCCTCACATTTATCCTTCAAATGGGTATCATCAACAACGACTGGCGGCATACACTTTCTGAATGCTGATATGAGGGTGACATTATTTTTAAAAAATATTAATACACGACCAAATTACACATTGGGTGATTCTAAACAGACAACTATTTTTCTTTACACCCCACTAAATAAAATAATTAAAATATATTGATTTTTTAGATTATTTAAATAAATAAATAATAATAATAATAATAATAATAATAATAATAATAATAATAATAATAATAATAATAATAATAATAATAATAAACTCTTCTCGAGCCTCCCTCTCTACTTCGTCCCTTTCTCTCTTCGGTCTGCGCCTAGCCCCACCACTGGCTCGAGATGTTCCAACGCTTGCGCCTAAGCAAGTGGTGCATCCTCATCGTGGTTGTCACCGAAGATGGTGGTGGAGTCGCTATCTGTTACATTTTTTGTCCCTGGTTTTGATTTTTTTTAAAAGAGAAAAACTCAATTTTCCAAACCCTTTTTTATGGCTTCGGAAATCCCTTTCTAGTTGTTTGGTTTCGTTATGTTTTCCAAACCTAAGAAAAGGGAGTTCGAATTTAACAATTCAAATGAACCTATAACCCAATAGTTTTTCATCCAAAAATTCAACGATTATACGTTCAAATGCTGATTTTTTTTGTACAAATTCAAAGTATGTATACAACTTATAACATATTGTAGCATTTAAACTAAATAATTAACATAAATTGAAGAATTTACATCAACAAGTTTTGAATATTTTCATCTTGTTTCTCCCTTTTTCTTTTTTCTTCGTCCGTTTGAAAATTGAGTCTCAACACGCAACCTACAATCATTATCGAAGTGTGCATCAGGATCCACAAAAAAAAAAAATCATAATTGGGAAAGTAAGTTGACACAAGACCTTTGGCATCAAAGTTTGCACTATTCCACCACACAGCATTGCCCTGTATCTCATTCAGTGATGGTTGCCCTGTATCTCATTCAGTGATGGTGGAAGAGGAAGAAGTGACACTGACAGTGATAGCAACGGTGGTGGTGGGGGAGAAGATCGTCGGCGGTAGAGGAGACAAGTCACTTCTCTCTTTGTTTTTTTTACAAATTCAATCTATTAAAATTGATTTTTAAAGTTGAAGGGTAAAAAATGACTCAGCCAAATGTATACTTATGTCCAGAATTTTGACATTTTTTCTAAAGAATACTAAAAAATAATAATAGGGAGTTTCTAAATGCACCACCGATTTTACTCTTTGCACCACAAAAGAAAAAATGAAAAAATAAAATAATTTTGAAATTACTTAAATACCATTTAATGAAATTAAGTCTGAACACATTCAAGGTGTTCGAATATCGAAGTTCGAATACAAGGAGGATGCTTGAACTTCAATTTTCGAGTCATCTCTATATTTTTCTAAGTATAGGAGTCGTTCGAATTAATATTGTCGAACAACTAGAACTTGTTCGAAATTATTTTTCCGAACAAGTTTTTTTTTTTTGCTTTAAAGTTGTGTTTAAAAATCGAAATTCGAACATAGTGAGGATGTTCGAACTTCAATTTTCGAACCAATTCCATATTTTTCAAAGAAAGTACCGTTCGAATTAATATTCTCGAACAAATTGAATGTGTTCGAAATTTTATTTCCGAATATATATTTTTTAAACTGGAGAGCATTAATGTAAATATGTGTGGTGTAAAGAGTAAAAATAGTAGTGAATGAAATAAATGTAGTGCAAAGAGTAATTTTAGTGGTGCATTTGGAAACTCTCCAAAATAATATTCTTGATTGAAATAATCGTGTCCTCTAGAATTTACAGACGAGGTAGTTTTTGTGTTGGGTGAAAGAGATGTGCCCAAATTCTTCTCTCCGGCGCCAGCAACGACCGAAATCTTGACGATGGAAGGCAAACGAAATCGTTCAGATTCCACCGCCCACATTCAGTCCAAGAAAATCAAAATCAGCAACCATCACCTTCAAACTCCCGATCTCCCTGCAGAAATTATCCAAGATATCCTCTTAAGACTCCCCGTCAAATCCCTCTTGAAATCCAAGTGCGTTTCAAAATCGTGGCTTTCCTTGATTTCTAGCCCCCAATTCATCAAAACCCATCTCAAACTCTCGGCCGAGAATGCAGATTTCGCTAATCACGGAATTATTTTCACTATTACAGACCCTCGTTTTAGACTCAGGCATTGTTCGGTCACCTCGTTGATGTCTAAACCTCGGACCGTCGCGTCCAACGTCGATTATCCTAAGAAAAACCCGTATAGGGCTGTTTGGGTCGTGGGTTCTTGTAATGGGATTATTTGCATCGCCATTGATGAAAAGGATATATTTTTATGGAACCCATCTACGAGAAAAACGAAGGAATTACCCCCCGCAGGCGTTGAAATGAGGCCGGGTTTTTACTATCTATGGGGTTTTGGTTATAGTGAATCTGACGATGATTACAAGGTTGTTGGACTCTTCTGTTTGTATGGTAATGGAGGTTTGCAGGAGTCGATTGTGAAGATTTATAGCTTGAGGGCTAATTCTTGGAAGAGGATTGATGATTTCAGCTGCGGTGTTCCGTTTGATGATACTGGGAAGTTTGCGAATGGGAAGATGCATTTTGCATCCACTCCGGAAATGGATTTTGAGTCCAGATGGAATATTGTTTCTCTTGATTTGAAGAGTGAGGGTTATGACATTCTGGAGCAACCCAATCATGGGGAGGCTTGTTCTAATTCCACTTTGGGATTGCTTGGGGGTTGTCTTAGCGTTCTCTGCGAATATCAAAGTAGACGGGTTGATCTGTGGGTTCTGAAGGAGTATGGTGTTAAGGAGTCATGGACTAGAGTGGTCTCCATTCCTTACCTCCATGATCCCGGTCATGCTTCCTACTTGAACCCTTTGCTGATCATGCCTAATGGTGATGTTTTGTTGGTGTTTAAGACGCGCCTTGTAGTTTACAGTCCAAAAGATAATACTTTGAGGCGCCCTCGGATAAGTAATGCCCATAACTTCCTCGAAGCAGACATCTATTTTGAAAGCTTAGTTCCACTTTAAGTGGAAAACTGAGGAGGCACCCTGCTGTTGGTTGCTGGAAAGGTTACATTGTCCAAATATGTTATCTAGTTTTTGAATCATTCTTCATATTTAGTTTTAAGGGTGTATTTCAGCATGCTAACCACATAGTATCTTCCATGTTGAGGCATTTTATGATTAGTTGTAGCATGAAGAGCTATTAACAAATTCTGTTTATGAACCATGAATTATGTGTTTCATTGAATGTATGGAATGAAGTATATTACAATAAGGTTTGATGGGCAATGGTGACCTACCTATAGGCGGGCACCTTAGATCCTTAACATGTATGTCTATGACATGGCAGTGTTGTGTGTGCTGTTAGGTGTAAAATATCTGAATGCGAAAATAATAAACCTCAAATGAAACTGTGAATTATAGTCGCATGGCAGCTCTTGTGACTCTACCACGTTATAATGTGTCCACCTGATGGTAAGTAATTGCTTTTGTAGATTTGTTTCTTTTAGAGTCATTAATGGTAGTTCTGTTTCAAGTTATAGGATTGCTTGTTGCTAATAATTGCCATGGATTCTTCAATGATTTCCACATGCTTGCCTTATTTCCGTAGTCCTCTGTTATGTTCTTAACTACTATTTCCCTCATGTTGCATAAGTGGAGATAATAGGTTCTCTTCTTAGGTCCTCTCATTTTGCGACTCCACAGATGTGTGCCTATTTTTCCTCGAACGTGTCATGTTTTATGGGGTAATTAAATTCCATATGAAATATGTATCATTAGCATCCCATCTCTGAAAATAGTTGATAAACTTTTTACATGACACGAACCTGCATAAACTCAGCAGGTCTGCCTACATATTCAAAGTCGGAGGCACTGAAGTTGGGGTTTGCGATGGAGAGCTGTTGTCGTAAACCAGATTCAGAATGTCCTGACAGGAAAGATGCTGCAGTGTTGAAAACACATAACAATGTAAAGATCATCTTGCAGCTGCTGTTTTCTGCTT